>JARQOD010000007.1:127248876-127316562 GCA_033576555.1 Oophaga sylvatica
TTTCCACTGTTTAGGAACATCAGGGGCTCTCCAAATGCGACATGATGCCCGCAGACCATTCCATCAAAGTCTGCAATCCAAAACGTCACTACTTCCCTTCCGAGCCCCGAGGTGTGCCCATACAGTAGTTTTCTCCCACATATGGGGTATTAGCGTACTCAGGACAAATTGGACAACATCTTTTGGGGTCCAATTTCTCCTTTTACCCTTGGGAAAATAAAAAGTTGGAGACTAAAGATCAAGTTTGTGGAAAAAATATGATTTTTTTGTTTTCATGCTCGGGGCGTTATAAACTTTAGGGAAACACCTGGGGATTCAAAGTTCTCACCACACATCTAGATAAGTTCTTTGAGGGGTCTAGTTTCCAAAATGGTGTCATTTGTGGGGGGTTTCCACTGTTTATGCAGATCTCTCCAAACACGACATGGCGTCCAGGAAATTCTGCGTTGAAAAAGTCAAACTCCTTCCCTTCCGAGCTCTGCCATGCACCAAACAGTGGTTTACCCCCACATATGGGGTATCAGCGTACTCAGGACAAATTTCACAATAACTTTTGGGGTCGTGTTACCCTTGGGAAAATAAACATTGGGGTGAAAAGATAATTTTTGTGGAAAAAATATGATTTTCTAATTTTACGGCTCTACGTTATAAACTTGTGTGAAGCACTTGGGGGGTTCAAATAGCTCCCCACAGATCTAGATAACTTCCTTAGCGGGTTTAGTTTCCAAAATGGGGTCACTTGGGGGGTTTCCACTGTTTAGGCACATCAGGGGCTCTCCAAATGCAACATGGCGTCCAATCTCAATTCCAGCCAATTTTGGTTGGAAAAAGTCAAATGGTGCTCCTTCCATTCCAAGCTCTGACGTGTGCCAAAACAGTGGTTCCCCCCCACATATGGGGTATCAGCGTACTCAGGACAAATTGGACAACAACTTTTGTGTCCAATTTCTCCTGTTACCCTTGGGAAAATAAAAAATTGGTGACTAAAAGATAATTTTTGTGGGAAAAAAATAGGATTTTTTATTTTCATGCCCGGGCATTATAAACTTGTGTGAAACACTTGGGGATTCAAAGTGCTCACAACAGATCTAGATAAGTTCCATAGGGGGTCTAGTTTCCATAATGGTGTTACTTGTGGGGGTTTCCACTGTTTAGGCGCATCAGGAGCTCTCCAAACGCGACATGGCGTCCAATCTCAATTCCAGACAATTTTGGTTTGAAAAAGTCAAACGGCGCTCCTTCCCTTACGAGCTCTGCCGTGTGCCCAAACAGTGGTTTTCCCCCCATATGGCATATTGGTGTACTCAGGAGAAATTGCACAACTTTATTTGTCCATTTTCTCCTTTTTACCTTTGTGAAAATAAAAAAAGTTTGCAAAAGATCATTTTTGTGACTAAAAAGTTAAATATTAATTTTTTCCTTTCACGTTGCTTCAGCTCCTGTGAAGCACCTGAAGGGTTAATAAACTTATTGAATGTGATTTTGAGTACCTTGAGGGGTGCAGTTTTTAGAATGGTGTCACTTTTGGGTATTTTCTGCCATATAGACCCCTCAAAGTGACTTCAAATGTGAGGTGGTCCCTAAAAAAATGGCTTTGTAAATTTTGTTGTAAAAATGAGAAATTGCTGGTCAACTTTTATCCCTTATAACTTCTTAACAAAAAAATAATGTTTCAAAACTTGTGCTGATGTTCATGTGGGGAAATGTTATTTATTAACTATTTTGTGTGACATATTTCTCTGTTTTAAGGGAATAAAAATTCAAAGTTTGAAAATTGCACAATTTTCAAAATTTTCGCCATATTTGCGTTTTTTTTCAAAAGTAAATGCAAGGTATTTCGGATAAATTTTACCACTATCATGAAGTACAATATGTCACGAGAAAACAATCTCAGAATCAGCGAAGATCCGTTTAAGCGTTCCAGAGTTATAACCTCATAAAGAGACAGTGGTCAGAATTGTAAAAATTGACCCGGTCATTAACGTGCAAACCACCCTTGGGGGTTAAAGGGGTTAAGCTTGAAGTTTTACGTTATGAGTTTTCTTAGCTTTTATGGCCATAAATTCCCCCCAATTTAGATAAAATACAGATTATATATGGCTGAAAATGTAATATAGCAATATGTACTAAGACCGGTTGTGTATCTATAATATGGTTTAAAGAATAGACTGGGATGATAGATCATCAAAAACACGTAACGCCTCATGGGAAAAGTATCTAGTTTAGTGTTTTATATCATATCCATCATGGCTCTGGTTCCTTGATTAATATATAATACTAGCTGAAGAGCCCGGCGTTGCCAGGCATAGTAACTAACTGAGGTTAGTTATACCAAATTATAATGATTATATCTACATATATATAAAAGCTGAGTGTATAGCCCCGCCCATCCACATAGCCACACTCACTCTAATATTCAACATCACCCTGTTAGCCTGAGCCACCGGACTACTACCCCTAATATCCCACATCATCCCGTCAGGGGTAGTAGTCCGGTGGCTCTGGCTAATATCCCACATCATCCCGTCAGCCAGAGCCACCGGACTACTACCACTAATATCCCATATCATCCCGTCAGCCAGAGCCACCGGACTACTACCCTAATATCCCACATCATCCCATCAGCCAGAGCCACCGGACTACTACCCCTAATATCCCACATCATCCCATCAGCCAGAGCCACCGGACTACTACCCCTAATATCCCACATCATCATGTCAGCCAGAGCCACCGGACTACTACCACTAATATCCCATATCATCCCGTCAGCCAGAGCCACCGGACTACTACCACTAATATCCCATATCATCCCGTCAGCCAGAGCCACCGGACTACTACCCCTAATATCCAATATCATTCCGTCAGAGCCACCGGACTACTACCCCTAATATCCAATATCATTTCGTCAGCCAGAGCCACCGGACTACTATCCCTAATATCCCACATCATCCCGTCAGCCAGAGCCACTGGACACTACCACTAACAGACCTATTTTGCAAACCTTGTATCTTCATTATCCTACAACCCAAAACAGCTGTTCAGCACATTCAACTCTCTCCTCCGCCCACCACTGCCACCTCCAACTCCCCTCATCTCTGCCGAGGACTTTGCCACCTACTTCAAAAATAAGATCGACCAAACAAGGCAAACCTTTACTGTTCCACCACCTCAACCACTCCATATACCAGACCTCTGTCCTTCCCTACTAACCTCCCTCTCCAACATCACTGAAGGAGAGCTTACTCACCTCCTTTTCAAATCTCACCTCACCACCTGTGCACTTGACCCCATCCCTTCCCACCTGCTCCCCAACCTCACTAACACGCTCATTCCAGCCCTAACCCATCTCTTCAACCTATCGCTATCTTCTGGTACCTTTCTGTTGTGAATGGACTTGAAATGAGTTCTGAGCAGAGGCTCCCTCTGGTGGTTACAAGCGGTACTGGACTGTCCAGTGAGGATTGGGAATCAGGTGTTACTGACTGGTCTTATTTAAGGGAGTCGCCTTCCCATCAGGGTTGCCGGTGAACAATTGTTCTGGTCTCAATCCTTGATTCCTGTTTCCTTTGTAGCCTGCTGTGTCGTGTCTGCATCTCCTGCTTACAGATAAGACATTTTCTTCTTTTTGTTTTTGTGCTTGATTTTTGCATTTTGTCCTGCACTTCTGTGGGGGCCTTCAAGGTCCCCTCCGGGGGCTTTTGCCCTCTCAGTTTAGTTCAGCCACTAATGTTTTGTACATTTGCTTTTTCCAGTTTTTTCAGTGGCTGCTATTTTGATATTGTTACACCAGAGAACTAATTTAGGTGGTAGAGGTCGTGTGATCTCAGGTGTTTTTGAAATTAGTAGAGTTGGTGCTTTTCAGGGTTTTTTGGGATTGCAGTAAGTGCCCTTCCTATCCTTTTCTATTTAGATAGTTTGGGCCCCATCGTTTGCTCATACTATTTTCTGTCTGTGTCAGTATTTCTTCTTGTCTAACCGCCATTACATGTTTGGGGGCTTTCTATGTTCTTTGGGGATCTGCTCCGGGGCAGATAGCTTTCCTCTTTCTATCTTTAGGTATAGTTAGTTTCTCAGGCTGTGACGAGGCGTCTAGGACCAACGTAGGAACGCTCCACGGCTGCCTCTAGTTGTGGTGGTTAGTCAGGGTACTGCAATCTCATAGATTCCAACTGCTCTGGTGTATTGCCTTTTTTACCTGCACTCCTCAGCTACCAAATCATAACAGTATCACTGGCCAAAAACTGAAATTTATATGGTACTCACAGAAGGGAAAAATATTGTGAAAGAAAAAAAAAGGTTGTCAGAGTTGTCAGAGATATTTTCTGTTTGTTACTTTTTTTTTTTCCCTCTGTATTCTGGGTGCTGGGGAGGATTTTTTTTTTTCTCTCTCAATGGAGTTTGCACAGTTGTCTGGCCGTGTGGATCAGCTTGCCACTGAGGTTCGGAGTATTGCTACCTATCTTGCTAGGTTGCTGTTGTGGAACCTAGGATTCCCATGCCAGATTTATTTTTGGGGATCGAGCCAAGTTTCTGAATTTCAAAAATAATTGTAAATTGTTTTTTGCCTTAAAATCTAAGTCCTCAGGGAACGCAGACAGCAGGTTCAAATTGTCATCTCTCTCCTGCGCGGGATCCTCAGGATTGGGCTTTTTCCCTGACACTGGTTGTAATGTATTGTATCAGTTCATATAGCGTCTTGTGCTTGGGTGCGATGAAAATACTTGAGACACAGGTTGATAAAGAAAGTCTTGTATTGCTTCATACAAATTGGCAAAAATAAACACACAGGTTGCAAACACAGAAGCAGGAGACACAGCAGGCCAGAGTAATCTAAGCTCAGCAATAACTCTCCACAACAGATTCAGATCTTCTTCTCTGTTACCGCAAGTCCATGCAAACGTGAGGCTCTCAAGAGCAGAGTTCAGAGTCCACAAGTGCTTCAGAGTTTCTCAGTAGGAATGGCTGGAGTACAAGGTCCAAGGCTTCAGGAGTCAGAACACAGGTTCACTGCAGGCTAGATTCTGAAGCACTGATTGCTCAGGTGTGGCTGTTTAAGAAGCAAACGGAGAGAATCAGGGCGGGAACATGCAAGCTGGAAAACTCCATTTTGACTGAGGGCAAGATAGCTGCAGCAAAACAGAAAGCAAAATGGCCGACGAACAAACTGAGTTTCAGAAACAGATACACAGAACCTTACATTACTCCCCCCTTAGGGACAACCTCCGGATGACCTCAGACCAGGCTTGCGTGGGTACCTCTGATGAAACTGACGGAGCAAGCGAGGAGCATTAACGTTATTGACTGGCTCCCATGAGTTGTCCTCCACTGGGTAGCCCTGCCATTTAATCAGATATTGTAACTGATTTCTATACAACCTGGAATCTAAAATCCTTTCCACCACAAATTCTTCCTGACCATCGACTAGCACTGGGTCAGGGCAAGGAGAAGAACGTCCAGGAAACGTATTGGGTGTCGCAGCCTTTAGTAGGGATACATGAAAGACAGGGTGGATTCTCATAGTTCTGGGCAATTGAAGACGACAAGCAACGGCACTTATAATCTTACTGATTTTATAGGGTCCAATGTACTTATGTCCCAACTTAGACGATGGAATCCTTAACTTAAGATTTCTGGTTGACAGCCAGACCAGGTCTCCTACCTTAAAAGCTGGTGCAGGTTTACGAAATTTATCTGCTGCCTTCTTGTACCTTTCCTGAGCCGATTCCAGATTCTCCTTTAGAAGATCCATATTCTTCTGTAAAGTCGTGACTCTTTCAGCCACTGCTGGCAAAGGCGTCTCTATGGGAAATCGTGGTAGAATGTTAGGATGATAACCTAGATTAGAGTAAAAAGGAGACTGTTTAGTGGAGGCGCTCTGAGAGTTGTTGTAAGAGAACTCAGCCAATGGAAGTAGATCCACCCAATCATCCTGTAGGTGGCAGATAAAGCAGCGGAGATACTGCTCCAGGGTTTGATTGGTTCGTTCGGTTTGTCCATTAGTCTGGGGATGAAAAGCAGAAGAAAGGTTTACTTTAATGTCCAATGCTGCACAGAAATTTTGCCAAAACCTAGAAGTGAATTGCACCCCTCGATCCGAAATAACCTCATCCGGTACTCCATGTAAACGAAACACATCTTTAATCATCAAATCTGATGTCTGTTTTGCAGTGGGTAAGCCGACACAAGGGATAAAATGAGCTGCCTTTGTTAAACGGTCAACCACCACTAGAATAGTGTTCTTCCCTTGAGAGGTTGGTAATTCCACAATGAAGTCCATAGAAATGGATCCCCACGGGCGGGACGGGGTGGGAAGAGGCTGTAACAGACCAGTTGGTGAAGAGCGAGGTGTTTTGCATCTTGCACAAACCTCACACGAAGTGACATAGTCCAAAACATCCTTCCTACAAGTGGGCCACCAAAAGAAACGAGAAAGAAATTCCTGTGTCTTTAGAATTCCTCTATGCCCGGCTATTTTGGAATCGTGAATGAGTTGCAATACTCTCAATCTGACTGTTTCAGGTATATACAGACGTTGTCCCAGAATCCACACACCATTCTTAAAGACAAGACTTACGTCCCTTGGGGGTTGAGCCAAAAAAGAATCCGCATGGTATGCTTCCTTGATGTCTTTAATTAGGTCTTGATGATGAATCACTCCTAGGAATCTAGAGTCAGGAAGAATAGTCTTAGGAGGAGTAATTGGACGTGTCTCTGCTGAGTAAATCCTAGAGAGTGCATCAGCCTTTCCATTGCGCGATCCTGGTCTATAAGAAATAATAAAATTAAATTGGTTTAAGAAAAGATTCCAGCGAGCCTGGCGAGGAGTCAGGCACTTAGCCGACCTGATAAACTCAAGATTACGATGGTCTGTCAGAACGACTATTTGCTGTGCAGCTCCTTGAAGAAGGTGTCTCCATTCTTTGAAGGCGGCAATAATGGCCAACAACTCTCTATTGCCCACATCGTAGTTCTTCTCAGCCGAAGACAACTGCTGGGAAAAGAAGGCACAGGGATGCAAGACATTCTTCTCACCTGTTCTCTGAGAGAGTATAGCTCCCACGGCACAGTCTGAAGCATCCACCTCTATTATGAAGGCAAGCTCTGGGTTGGATGTACTAGGATAGGTGCAGTGGTAAATTTATCTTTTAGACGGGAAAATGCTTCCTGGGCTTGGGGAGTCCAGGAGAACTTAGACTCTTTCCGGGTAAGTTGGGTGATAGGTGACACTACCTCAGAGAAATTTCTAATGAAACGTCTATAGAAGTTTGCAAACCCGATGAAGCGCTGTACCTCCTTCACATTTCTAGGACTTGGCCAATCATTGATGGCTTGGGTTTTACTTCCATCCATACTAATTCCTTGTGTAGACAGTACATACCCAGAAATTGAATTTCGGTCTTATGGAATTCACACTTTTCAAGCTTGATGTAAAGATGATTTTGTCTTAGACGTTCCAAGACCATTCTCACATGTCCATGATGTTCCTCTGTGGAGTTAGAAAAAATTAAATATCATCCAAATAAATTACCACGAATGTATCTAGGAGATCCCTGAAGATGTCATTCACCAAGTGTTGGAAAGTGGCTGGGGCGGTACTCAGACCAAAAGGCATAACCAGATATTCAAAGTGTCCATAGCGTGACCTGAATGCAGTCTTCCATTCATCCCCAGGTCTAATACGGACTAAGTTATAGGCCCCACGAAGATCTAGTTTAGAAAAAATTTTGGCATGTCGCACTCTCTCCAATAACTCAGGGATTAAAGGCAATGGATAACGGTTTCTAATAGTAACCTTATTGAGTTCCCTATAGTCTACGCATGGTCTCAGGGATCCATCTTTCTTCTTTACAAAGAATATGGGTGCCCTGCAGGAGATGAAGAGGGGCGTATGAAGCCCTTGGCTAGATTTTCGTCTATGTACTCTTTTAAAGCCTTCAGCTCGGGCCCCGCCAGGGGGTAGATCTTACCAAAAGGTATCTCTGCTCCAGGCAATAATTCAATTGGACAATCATATGGACGGTGAGGAGGAAGCTGGTCAGCGTTCTTCTTGTCACATAAATCCACATAGTCCTGGTATACAGCTGGTAGTTCAGGGACTGACATGGTTCCTTTAGGAACAGAGCAAGCTGAAATTTTTGGACTCATCTGTTTCTCTGGAAAGTGTAATTCCTTGGTCTCCCAGTTAATGGTAGGATTCTGAGCCTGCAGCCATGGTAGCCCTAGAATAATGGGAAAGTGAGGAGAAGAGATAAGCATAAAGGACAGTTTCTCTTGATGATCTTTACCCATAAGAACCTTTAAAGGCTCTGTTTCCTGATCCACTGGTCCAGAGGTCAGCAGGGAGCCATCCACAGTTTCCATCTGTACTGGAGTAGCCTTCTTCACTGAACGTATTCCCTGTTTTAGAGCAAAGGAGACATCCATAAAATTTCCACTTGCACCTGAGTCGATCATAGCAGAGCTAGACACCCAGGCTGAGTCAACCCAGAGTTTGATGGAAAGAAAACAGTGAGAATTGTTTTTCTTACAACTCAGCTGGGACACCGCTGAGGAAACTTGAAAGATGGCAGCATTTACACAGTCAACGTCCTCAGAGGTAACGGAGTTTAAGTCCGAGAAATCAAGATCTGTTGCTGCAGATCTCTCTGGAGCCTGAGGCTCGGACCTGACAGATCCCCTCTCGCAACACTCACAATGAATGAGTGCTGCAGTAGTCTTGCGAGAACGCTGGGACAGTTAATAATAAAGTGCCCTGACTTACCACAATAAAAACATAGATTCTCCTTAAAACGATGTTCCTTGCGTGCATCACTAACCCGTCGTAGTAAAGAGTCTACCTGCATGGGTTCAGGTTCAGGTTCCCGTGTAATCCTATTCAAAGGTTCCTTAGCTGGAGAGGAAGGTAGGAAAAGGTTAGTACGATTGCTTTCGAACCATCTCTCTTGCCTGCGTTCAGTTAAACGAGTATCAATACGGATGCAGTAGTTAATAAAGTCACCTAACGCAGTGGGAGGGTCGGCACGAGCAAGTTCATCCTTAATCAGTGGGATAACCCCTTTCGAAAAATAGATTTTTTGGCGGAATTGTCCCAGGTGGTATCAAGGGCCCATCTCCTGAAATCCAAGGCATATTCAGCTACCGAGTGCTTACCTTGGCGCAAAGCTAACATGGCTGCTTCAGCTGTTGCACCTCGATTGGGGTCATCAAACACCTGCCCCATGGCTGAAATAAAATCATCAAGGTGATTCAAACAATCATCCTCAGTCTCAATCAGAGGGTTTGCCCATATCAAAGCCTTGTTGGTAAGCAACATAATTATAGTAAGCACCTTAGATCGTTCAGTAGGAAATTGTGAAGCATGTGCAGAAAAAAAAAATTGACATTGATTAACAAATCCCCTGAATTTTTCACGTTCACCACCAAAACGAAAAGGGGGCAACTTGGGAATCCCAGAACTCGGGGCCACGGTAGGAGCCTGGACTCGCCCCTCCAGAACCTCAATCCTGGCTCGCAAATCCTGGGTAGTCTGTCCAACCACTTGCAAATTGTGATTATTTAGGTCCTGAAGATTTGTAAAACGGGTCTTTATATTCTGCAAATCTGCAAGGATATTATCAGTCACTCCACAAAGTTCCTTTATGCGGGCCTCCATTTTCCAGATCTTTTAAGACAGGATACTGGAAGAAGAGGAGAGAAAAAAAAAAACAATAGTGTTCACCTGTGGCAACACTGAAGAAAGAGAAAAAACTTTAAGGGAACTGCTCACCTGGAATGGTTGTGAGAAGTCACAACCACTATCATCACAGAAAGCTTTCAACCAGACATCTGATATCCAGAGTTTCAGCAGACAAAAAGAAAGAGAAAAAAAAAAAAAAACAATAGTGTTTACCTGTGATAACACTGCAGAAAAAAAAACTTAAGGGAATTGCTCACCTGGAATGGTTGTGAGAAGTCACAACCACTGTCATCACAGAAAGTACAACCGGACATCCGATATCCACAGTACAGCAGACAAGCCTTTCCAGACCCAGCAGACACTAACGTTTGGCTTCAGAATCTTGTAATGTATGTGGTACAGTTCATATAGCGTCTTGTGCTTGGGTGCGATGAAAATACTTGAGACACAGGTTGATAAAGAAAGTCTTGTATTGCTTCATACAAATTGGCAAAAATAAACACACAGGTTGCAAACACAGAAGCAGGAGACACAGCAGGCCAGAGTAATCTAAGCTCAGCAATAACTCTCCACAACAGATTCAGATCTTCTTCTCTGTTACCGCAAGTCCATGCAAACGTGAGGCTCTCAAGAGCAGAGTTCAGAGTCCACAAGTGCTTCAGAGTTTCTCAGTAGGAATGGCTGGAGTACAAGGTCCAAGGCTTCAGGAGTCAGAACACAGGTTCACTGCAGGCTAGATTCTGAAGCACTGATTGCTCAGGTGTGGCTGTTTAAGAAGCAAACGGAGAGAATCAGGGCGGGAACATGCAAGCTGGAAAACTCCATTTTGACTGAGGGCAAGATAGCTGCAGCAAAACAGAAAGCAAAATGGCCGACGAAAACAAACTGAGTTTCAGAAACTAGATACACAGAACCTTACACCTGGGGATCCTGTTTGAGTGATGTTGATCATTTTCAGGCTTGGAGTTATGTCGTGAGCCTAATGTCACTGATCAAGCTGAAAAAGCCTTGTTGGCATTAATCAGGGCTTGATGACGCTGAGTTATACTGTCAGAGATTCCGAGGTGGGCAGTCCTGACCAAATGGAATTACGACGCTTTGGCAGCCCTTTTCGGAAGGGTCTGTCAGATAATGTAAGGATGTTATGGTGGGATTCCTGCCCTTGGTCTCAATGATTCTATGTCATTAGCGATTCAAATTGACAGCTTTGCGTGAGCGAGAAGTATGCGTGAATAGTGTTGCCTTGAACCTGCTTTGAACCATGCAGTGTGATAGAGTGGTTTCTGGGGCACAGCGTCATGAGTTTCGAAAGCGCAATGGGTTATGTTTCTACTGTGGTGATGCCTCTCATGCTATTTCTGTCTGCCCTAAGCGGGGAAGACGTTTTGCACGCTCAGTTGTCTTGGGTAGTGTTCAGACTAAGTTTTTATTAACTGTTACTCTGATATGCTCTCTGTCCTCATTTTCTGCTCAGGCTTTCGTTGATTCGGGAGCAGCTATTAACCTGATGGATTTTGATTTTGCTAAACGTTGCGGGTTTCCCTTGGTACCCCTACAGAAGTCTATTCCCCTACTGGGGATCGATTCTACCCCTTTGGCTGAGAATAAACCGCAGTTCTCTACTCAGGTGATAATGAGGGTTGAACCTGATCATCAGGAGAGCTGCAAATTTTTGGTTCTGTATAATCTACATGACATTATCGTGCTGGGTTTCCCTTGGTTACAGTCTTATAATCCTGTTTTGGATTGGAAATCTGTGTCTGTAACCAGTTGGGGCTGCCAATGTGTTAATACCAACACTCCTGTTTTTTCTGCCTCCCCCCAGGCTCAGGATGTTCCTGACTTTTTGATTGATTTTTCTGATGTGTTTAGCGAAAGTAAATCTGCATCTTTGCCTCCCCATAGGAGCTATGACTGCGCTATTGAATTAGTGCCTGGTAGTAAATTCCCTAAAGGTCGCCTTTTTAACTTGTCTGTACCTGAACATGACTCTATGCGGTCTTATATCAAGGAGTCATTGGAGAAGGGTCATATCAGACCATCCTCTTCACCCTTAGGTGCCGTTTTTTTCTTTGTGGCCAAAAAGGATGGTTCATTAAGGCCGTGTATTGATTATCGTCTTTTGAACAATATTACTGTGAAATATCAATATCCGTTACCCTTGATTTCTGACCTGTTTTCCAGGGTGAAAAACGCTACTTGGTTTACCAAGCTTGACCTCAGGGGGCATATAACCTTATTCGCATTAAGCACGGGGATGAATGGAAGACGGCATTTAACACCCCTGAAGGGCATTTTGAGTACCTTGTGATGCCCTTTGGGCTCACTAATGCTCCTTCTGTCTTCCAGTCCTTCATGAATGACATTTTCAGGGATTTTGTGGATAAATTTCTGATTGTTTATTTGGATGATATCTTGATTTTTTCTAATGACTGGGACTCTCATGTGAAACATGTTCGAACTGTATTCCAGATTTTGAGAGAGCATGCTCTGTATGTGAAGGGATCAAAGTGTCTTTTTGGCGTACAGAGGATCTCATTTTTGGGATTCATTTTGTCCCCATCTGTTATTGAAATGGACCCGGTCAAGGTTCAGGCCATCTGTGATTGGGTCCAACCTACTTCATTAAAGGCTCTTCAAAGATTTTTGGGTTTTGCCAATTTTTATCGTAAATTTATTGGTAATTTCTCGGTTATTGTTAAACCATTAACTGATTTGACCAAAAAGGGTTCTGATGTGGTGAATTGGCCTCCTGAGGCAGTCTCTGCATTTCAGGAACTTAAGCAGAGATTCACTTCTGCTCCTGTTCTACGGCAGCCTGATGTTTCTCTGCCATTTCAGGTGGAGGTTGATGCCTCTGAAATTGGGGCAGGTGCCGTTTTGTCCCAAAGAGATCCAGAGACCTCTAAAAGTAACCCTTGTGCCTTTTTCTCTCGAAAATTTTCTCCTACTGAACGTAATTATGACGTGGGTAATCGGGAGTTATTGGCCATGAAGTGGGCTTTTGAAGAGTGGAGACATTGGCTGGAGGGAGCCAAACATCAGGTGGTGGTCCTTACTGACCATAAGAATCTGGTTTATCTGGAATCTGCCAAGCGACTTAATCCTAGACAGGCCAGGTGGGCCTTGTTTTTCACACGTTTTAATTTTGTGGTTTCCTTTCTTCCTGGCACTAAGAATTTTAAGGCGGATGCCCTCTCGAGGAGTTTCCTTGCGGACTCTCCTGAGGTATCTGATCCTTCTGTTATTTTGAAAGAAGGTGTAGTTCTTTCCGCCATCTCGCCCAATTTGAGACTGGCTCTGGAGGGGTGTCAGGAGGATAGGCCCGAGCGCTGCCCTGTTGGGAAATTGTTTGTCCCGGACCAGTGGAAAAAGAGTGTGATGTCTGAGATTCATTGTTCCACGTTGGCCGGTCATCCCGGAATTTTTGGTACCAGAGACTTGGTTAGTCGGTCCTTTTGGTGGCCTACCTTGTCTCGTGATGTCAGGGAATTTGTGCAGTCCTGCGGGACTTGCTCTCGCTCCAAGCCTTGCTCCCGCTCTAGTGGTTTGTTGATGCTATTGCCTGTGCCCAAGAGACCATGGACCCATATCTCTATGGATTTCATTTCCGACCTCCCTGTTTCTCAGAGAATGACCGTCATCTGGGTGATTTGTGATAGGTTTTCCAAGATGATACATCTTGTGCCATTACCTAAGTTGCCTTCCTCCTCTGAATTAGTACCTTTGTTCCTTCAGCACGTGGTTCTTTACACGGCATTCCTGAGAACATTGTGTCTGACAGAGGAGTCCAGTTTGTTTCCAGATTTTGGAGGACCTTTTGTTCTAAACTTGGTGTTCAATTGTCTTTCTCCTCGGCGTTTCATCCTCAGACCAATGGTCAAACTGAGAGAACAAATCAGACATTGGAGACTTATCTAAGATGCTTTGTGTCTGCTGATCAGGATGACTGGGTCTCTTTTTTGCCTTTGGCTGAGTTTACTCTTAATAATAGGGCTAGCTCTGCCACTTTAATGTCTCCATTTTTCTGTAATTCTGGGTTTCACCCTCGATTTTCTTCAGGACAGACGGAGGCTTCTGTCTGTCCAGGTGTTGACTCTGTTGTGGAGCGTATGCAACAGATTTGGGACCAGGTGGTGCAGAGGTTGTCCCTCTCTCAGGAGAGGGCCCAGCGGTTTGCTAACCGGCATAGGACTGATGGTCCTCGGTTTAAAGTGGGGGACTTGGTCTGGTTGTCCTCAAAAAATATTCCTATGAGAGTGGCATCTCCTAAATTTAAGCCTAGGTTCATTGGACCTTATAAGATCATGGAGATTCTTAATCCTGTTTCTTTTGTTTGCTTCTTCCAGGGACATTTAAGATCCATAATGTGTTCCACAAGTCCTTGTTGAAGAGGTTTGTTGAGCCAGTGGTTCCTACTGCTTTGCCTCCTGACCCTGTTCTGGTTGAGGGCAATATGGAGTTTGAGGTTGAGAAAATTTTGAATTCTCGTTTTTCTAGACGGAAACTCCAGTATTTGGTTAAGTGGAGAGGTTATGGTCAGGAAGACAATTCTTGGGTGTTTGCTTCGGACATCCATGCTAGGAGACTCATCCGTGCGTATCATAGAACTCATCTTGACCGACCTGGTTGCTCAAGTGAGGGTTCGGTGACCCCTCCTCAAGGGGGGGGTACTGTTGTGAATGGACTTGAAATGAGTTCTGAGCAGAGGCTCCCTCTGGTGGTTACAAGCGGTACTGGACTGTCCAGTGAGGATTGGGAATCAGGTGTTACTGACTGGTCTTATTTAAGGGAGTCGCCTTCCCATCAGGGTTGCCGGTGAACAATTGTTCTGGTCTCAATCCTTGATTCCTGTTTCCTTTGTAGCCTGCTGTGTCGTGTCTGCATCTCCTGCTTACAGATAAGACATTTTCTTCTTTTTGTTTTTGTGCTTGATTTTTGCATTTTGTCCTGCACTTCTGTGGGGGCCTTCAAGGTCCCCTCCGGGGGCTTTTGCCCTCTCAGTTTAGTTTAGCCACTAATGTTTTGTACATTTGCTTTTTCCAGTTTTTTCAGTGGCTGCTGTTTTGATTTTGTTACACCAGAGAACTAATTTAGGTGGTAGAGGTCGTGTGATCTCAGGTGTTTTTGAAATTAGTAGAGTTGGTGCTTTTCAGGGTTTTTTGGGATTGCAGTAAGTGCCCTTCCTATCCTTTTCTATTTAGATAGTTTGGGCCCCATCGTTTGCTCATACTATTTTCTGTCTGTGTCAGTATTTCTTCTTGTCTAACCGCCATTACATGTTTGGGGGCTTTCTATGTTCTTTGGGGATCTGCTCCGGGGCAGATAGCTTTCCTCTTTCTATCTTTAGGTATAGTTAGTTTCTCAGGCTGTGACGAGGCGTCTAGGACCAACGTAGGAACGCTCCACGGCTGCCTCTAGTTGTGGTGGTTAGTCAGGGTACTGCAATCTCATAGATTCCAACTGCTCTGGTGTATTGCCTTTTTTACCTGCACTCCTCAGCTACCAAATCATAACACCTTTCCCTCTGCCTTCAAACATGCCACCATCACACCCATCCTCAAAAAACAAACCTTGACCCAACTGCTATGCCCAGCTATCGCCCAATATCATTGCTCCCGTTTGCTTCCAAACTCCTTGAGCAGCATGTCCACGCTCAACTTTCCTCCCACCTCTCATCTAACTCTCTCCTTGACAACCTCCAATCTGGCTTCCGCCCCCACCACTCCACTGAAACTGCCCTGACCAAAATTACTAATGACTTACTCACAGCTAAAGCTAACAGACAGTTCTCCATCCTCCTCCTCCTTGACCTGTCATCTGCCTTTGACACAGTCGACCACTGCCTACTGCTACAGATTCTTTCTTCCCTTGGCATCAAAGACCTTGCCCTGTCCTGGATCGCCTCTTACCTTTCCGACCGCACATTTAGCGTCTCCCACTCCCACACTACCTCCTCATCCCGCCCTCTCTCTGTTGGAGTCCCTCAAGGCTCTGTCCTGGGGCCCCTACTTTTTTCCATCTATACCCTTGGCCTAGGACAACTCATAAAGTCCCATGGCTTCCAGTACCACCTGTATGCGGACGACACTCAGATCTACCTCTCTGGCCCAGATGTCACCTCTTGCTGTCCAGAATCCCGGAGTGTCTATCAGCCATATCCTCCTTCTTCACCTCTCGCTTCCTAAAACTCAATGTTGACAAAACCGAACTCATCATCTTTCCTCCATCTCATGTATCTTCCCTACCCGATCTATCTATTATGGTAAATGGCATCACGATCTCTCCTGCACCTGAAATTCGCTGCCTCGGAGTAACTCTCGACTCTGCCCTGCCCTGTGTGTTTTTTTTTTTACTTCAATAGGATTAATAATTGATAGTTGTCTAATTGACAGCTCTCAATTATTAACCTGGCTTAAAGTGACCTTTCAATTGCAAGGTGGCTTTAACCCCTTATAACCCATTCGCCACCGCTACAGGGCAATGGGAATAGACGGGCAAAGTACCAGAAAGGGCTAATCTAATTATAGATTTGCCCTTTCTGGGATGTCTGGGGGCAGATGTTAGTAGCCAGGGGGGGCACAAAAAAAATGTACCCTCCCTAGGCTATTATTATCTGCCCCCACTCGCTGGCCTTGTCTGTCTGGTGGAGAAAATACAGCGGGAGCCCACGCATTTTTTTTCAACGAATTTATACCTTTAATTAACCCCTACATGTCTGAAATTTTGCACACATACACTTTTGTAATTGTAAGTTTAAACCATATCTAAAAATACATGAAATGACATGGTTAACTGTGTGGAAACAATGTATCATTTCATGTCGGGTCTGTACTTTCACAAAAGCCGGCAACTGAATTAGCGGCTATTACAGTATGTAGAAGTCTAGGAACTATAAATATATATACATATACATGTCACAATGACATGTATGTATATATATATATATATTATATATATTGTGTTCTATGTGTATATATCTATTCTTTCTTTGGTGATTTAAATACTATTCATTTGGATCCATTATATGTCGGTTTTGCAAGCCTGCGAGAAAATCTCGCAAGTCGGATGTAAATCGGATGTTACAACTACGGTCAGATGCGACTAAATCGCATCTTTCCAGGAAAATCGGATGCCAGACGGATGACTGTTCATGACATTTTGCTGCGATAATCGACCGACTAAAACGGTCAGCTTTTTTAGTCGGTGTGTGTGACCCCAGCCTAATAACTCTGGAATGCGTCAACATATCCCATTGATTTTGATACTGATTTTTTGCGGCACATTATAATTTATGATAATGGTGAAGTTAGGTTGATATGTTTTGTGTTTATTTCTAAAAAATATCAGAAATTTGACAAAAATGTAAAAAAATTTGCAATTTTCAAACCTTGAATGATTATCCCTTTAATCCAGATAGTCATACCACAGAGAAAACATTAATAAATAACATTTCCCTCATATCTGCTTTACAGCAGCACCATTTGTAAAATGTTATTTTATTTTGTTAGCCTTTTAGGAGGTTTAGAAATGTTGCAGCAATTTTTCATTTTTTTCACGGAAATTTACAAAATTTATTTTTTTGACGGACCTTTCCAGATTTGAAGTGACTTTGGGGGTCCTATATATTGGAAAACCTCCAAATGTGATACCATTTTTAAAACATCACCCCCCGACATATTGAAAACTGCTGTCAGGTAGTTTATTAACCCTTCAGGTGATTTTCAGGAATTAATGCAAAATGACAGGAATTAAAAAAGTGTATTTTTACCACCTAAATGTCGCTAACTTCTGAACAGGCCGCTATAGCCGGGAGACTCTAAGGCCGCTATTTGGCCGTGAATTGCCATGGCAAACATCAGGACCACACAATCATGATCTCAGGGTGCTGATGGGGATAAAGCGGAAGCCCCCACAATCTGTTAACCATTTATATGATGCATTCACTACTGACAGTCGCATCTAAGAGGATAAACAGATGTGGACGGTGCCAACACTGATCGTCGCTGATACAGCAAGTTGTCAGCTATAGCGTACAGCCGACAGCTGCTGTATTGTCACCTGTTGGGGGATGCTATTCTCTTATATCTCAGGCAGGGTCGGCTCCAGGTTTTCATGGGCCCCAGGCGAAAGAGTCTCAAGCCCCCGTCACACACCGATCTCGCTAGCGAGATCGCTGCTGAGTCACTAGTTTTGTGATGCAACAGCGATCTCCCCAGCGTTATCGCTGTGTGTGACATTCAGCGATGATCAGCCCCCCTGCTGGGTATCGCTGATCGTCGCTGAATGTCCTGGACTTTTTTTTGATCGCTGGTCTCCCGCTGGCCAGCACGCATCGCTGCGTGTGGCGGTCAGGAGACCAGCGATCAGCTGGTAACCAAGGTACGGGCGGCGCCTGGAAACCCGCTGTGTACGTTGGATACCAGCGCGCTGGTGCAGGGGAGCTGGTAACCAAGGTACACATCGTGTTTCCAGGCACCACGCAGCGCATGGAAACCTGATGTGTACCTTGGTTACCAGCTCCCTGCACCAGCGGGCTGGTATCCAACGTACACTGCGGGTAACTAAGCGACGTTACCCACAGTGTCGCTGTCCTGATCGCTGCCTGTTTGGCAGCTCACCAGCGATCATGTAGTGACACACCAGCGATCCTGACAAGTGCATATCGTTGTTGGGATCGCTGGTGTGTCGCTATGTGTGACGGGGCTCTCAGTGGGCCCCTTTAACACATACCACAATTCATGATGCACAGATACGGCAGAGAAATATAGGTATAGTACAATGCCAAAGATTTCACTTACTTCATACATTACATGAGTGATATCTATTGTAAATTCTACAATAGCTCAAAAGACAGTGTAGTCATCCATACAGTATTATGGGCACCCCATAGTGCTCCATACAGAATAATGATCCCATATATTGCTCCATATATAATGGGCCCCATATAATGCTCCATATATAATGGGCCCCATATAATGCTCCATACAGAATAATTAGCCCCATAAAATGCTCCATTTATAATGGGCCCCATATAATGCTCCATATATAATGGACCCTATAAGATGCTCCATATATAATAGGCCCAAAATGATACTCCATATATAATGGGCCCCATATGATGTTCCATATATAATGGGCCCCATATGATGCTCCAGTATATGATGGGCCCCATATATGATGCTTCAGTGCATGATGGGCCACATATAATGCTTCATATATAATGGACCTATATATGATGCTCCAGCATATTATGGGCCCCATATATTATGCTCCAGTGTATGATTGGCCCCATATAATGCTCCATATATAATGGGCCCTGTTATGATTTGGTAACCGAGGAGGATAATAGGAAAATAGGCTAGGCAACCAGACACCCAGAGAGGTTGGTTAATTAGCGGATTGCAGACCCCTAAACTGACAACACAACTAGAATTAGCCGTGTGACGCACCTACGATGCCCTAGACGCCTCGACACAGCCAAAGAGTTAACTACGCCTAAAGAGAGAAAGGGGAAAGCTAACTGCCCCGGAGTAGAGCCCCAAAGGAATAGATAGCCCCCAAACATATGTTGCCGGTGAGACAGATGAAGCACAAAACACAGACAGAAAATAGAGTGAGTAAATGCTGGGGCCCAAACTGTCTAGATAGAACAGAACAGGAAAGGATACTGTCTGCAATCCAGCAAAAACCCTAAGAAAAATTCCAACACGTCTGATATGCAAAAATACTGAGGCCACACGACCTCTCCCCCACTAAATCAGAACTCTGGTGTGAACTGGACGCAAAACAACAGATACTGAAATAACAGGGAACTGAAAACACAAAAAGACTGACATAAGCTGTTGCAAATGAAAACAGAGTCCAGCACGGGTCCCCGCAGGGAACCCGGCTGAACTCACACCAGCAAGGCAGAAAACAGAGAAAAACAAAAGGGGAACAAATGCCACAGATTTAAACAAAATAACTTATCTGAAAGATGCAGGAACAAAACAGGGGGCAAGCAGACTTTCAAAAGCCTCAGGAAGAAAACCAAATCACCGGTAACAGCTAAGGGAAGGCTGCTCATTTAACCCCTTCACCCCAAGGGTGGTTTGCACGTTAATGACCGGGCCAATTTTTACAATTCTGACCACTGTCTCTTTATGAGGCTATAACTCTGGAACGCTTCAACGGATCTTCGCGATTCTGAGATTGTTTTCTCATGACATATTGTACTTCACGTTAGTGGTAAAATTTCTTCGATATACACTACCGGTCAAAAGTTTAGGGTCACTTAGAAATTTCCTTATTTTTGAAAGAAAAGCAGTTTTTTTCCAATGAAGCTAACATTAAATGATTCAGAAATACACTCTATACATTGTTAATGTGGTAAATGACTATTCTAGCGGCAAACGTCTAGTTTGTAATGCAATATCTTCATAGGTGTATAGAGGCCCATTTCCAACAACCATCACTCCAGTGTACTTATGGTATTTTGTGTTCGCTAACTGTGTAAGAAGGCTAATAGATGGTTAAAATACCCTTTAAAACCCTTGTGCAAGTATGTTAACACAGCTGAAAACCGTTTGGTTGATTAGAGAAGCTATAACCTGACCTTCCTTTGAGCTTGTTGAGAATCTGGAGCATTACATTTGTTGGTTCCATTAAACTCTCAAAATGGCCAAAAAAAAATAACTTTCTTGTGAAACTCGACAGTCTATTCTTGTTCTTAGAAATGAAGGCTATTCCATGCGAAAAATTACCAAGAAACTGAAGAATTCATACAATGGTGTGTAGTACTCCCTTTAGAGGAGTGCACAAACAAGCTCTAACCAGAGAAGAAAGACAAGTGGGAGGCCCCGCTGCACAACTGAGCAACAAGACAAGTACATTAGAGTCTTTAGTTTGAAAAATTGACGCCTCACAGGTCCTCAACTGGCAGCTTCATTAAACAGTACACATTAAACGCCAGTGTCATCATCTACAGTGAAGAGGCGATTTGGGGATGCTGGCCTTCAGGGCAGATTGGCAAAACAAAAGCCATATTTAAGACTGGCTTAAATGAAAGGAAAAGATTAATATGGGCAAAAGAACACAGACATTGGACAGAGGAATATTGGCTTTTGTTTTGCCAATAGACGGGTCTATTGTACACTGGAGCATCATATATGGGGCCCATCATACACTGGAGCATCATATATGGAGCATTACATGGGGCCTATCATACACTGGAGCATCATATATGGGACCCTGTTGTGAACACTTTTGATCTGGCTTCTGAGTTTGGGCTCCCTCTGGTGGTTGCTGCTGGTAATGGAGCTGGTCTGGCTGACAGAGGTCTATCACCTGAAGAGGATGATTAGAGATCAGGTGTTACAGACTGGAGAGATTTAACCCCTTTATTCCATCAGACATACTATTCCGTCCATGTGACCCTGGACCTAATTCCCATGGACGGAATAGTACGTTTATGTTTTGGCGCTTTTATAGAATGAAAACAATTTTATATAAAAAATTATTATTTTTGCATCGCTTTATTCTGCGAGCTATAACTTTTTTATTTCTTCACTGATGATGCTGTATGATGGCTCGTTTTTTGCGGGACAAGATGACGTTTTCAGCGGTACCATGTTTATTTATATCGGTCTTTTTGATCGCGTGTTATTCCACTTTTTGTTCGGCGGTATGATAATAAAGCATTGATTTTTTGCTTCGTTTTTTTTTAAGGGGTTCACTAAAGGGGTTAACTAGTGGGACAGTTTTATAGGGGGGTCGTTACGGATGCGGCGATACCAAATATGTGTACTTTTATTGTTTTGTTTTTTTTATTTACAGGAAAAAATGAATTTATTGGGGAATATATATTTTTTTTTTATGATTTTTTTTACCACTTTTTATTTTTATTTTTTTTACTTTTTTACTTTGTCCCAGGGTGGGACATCACAGTATTTTAGCAGATTGCTGGTGTGACAGTGTGCACAGCACTCTCTCACACCAGCGATCGCTCTTGCATCGCTGCAGGCTTCCTCAGCGCCTGCTCTCAGCAGGCACTGAGGAAGCCGCCTCCCTGCAGGACCCCGACGCCATCTTGGATCCGGGGACCTGGAGGGAGGACGGACCCTCGGAACAGTGCGACACATCGCGCTGCTCTGAGGGTCTCAGGGGAGCGCGCAGGGAGCCCCCTCCCTGCGCGATCCTCCCCTGTGCCCCCGGTACACCGCGATCATGTTTGATCGCGGTGTGCCAGGGGTTAATGTGCCGGGAGCGGTCCGTGACCGCTCCTGACACATAGTGCTGGGTGTCAGCTGTGATAAACAGCTGACACCCGGCCGCGATCAGCTGCGCTCCCCCCGGGAGAGCAGCTGATCGCCCATGGCGTACTATTCTGTCCATGGGAATTAGGTCCAGGGTCACATGGACGGAATAGTACGTCTGATGGAATAAAGGGGTTAAATCTCTCCAGTCTGTAACACCTGATCTCTAATCATCCTCTTCAGGTGATAGACCTCTGTCAGCCAGACCAGCTCCATTACCAGCAGCAAACCACCAGAGGGAGCCCAAACTCAGAAGCCAGATCAAAAGTGTTCACAACAGGGTCCCATATATGATGCTCCAGTGTATGATAGGCCCCATGTAATGCTCCATATATGATGCTCCAGTGTATGATGGGCCCCATATATGATGCTCCAGTGTACAATGAGCCCCATATATGATACTCCAGTGTATGATGGGCCCCATATGATGGTCTCCATATATTGCGCCAAAAAAAAAAAATTAAATACCTCTCTACAATATAATAAATAATGGGGGCACCACAGGGAAATCACAATGGGGATCCTCCCAAAACCTATGAACATGAGAAGTCATAAACCATAAAGAAAAGACATAGGCAAAAAAAGGGGATCACCCAACAATAACTCAAATAATCAAGCAGTTTTATTGAATACAAAAAACACCTAAACAGTATAAAAACATTTAAAAGTCACAGATGTGACATAACAAAATATGGAAGCCTGTAATAAAGCTTATAGCCCCACCCTAATACATGTGTGCACAATACAAAACTATATG
The DNA here is from genome assembly GCA_033576555.1 of Oophaga sylvatica. Lineage (NCBI taxonomy): Eukaryota > Metazoa > Chordata > Amphibia > Anura > Dendrobatidae > Oophaga > Oophaga sylvatica. Next base: position 127,271,606 of record JARQOD010000007.1, read on the forward strand.
TCCTAATATCCTAATATAGACAGCATACCATAGAACCAACCTCTAATATATATCTGGATGTCGAGACTGGAGCTAGCCTGAAAAATACATGCAATATACATGACTCCTAAGGGAAAAGTTGGATCAACCAATAAATAATGATACAGCCATATAGCTCACCAGACCGACATGACACCTGCTGTACTGGTGTAAATGACCTGCAAAACCCAGCCCAAAGCTGTGTTAGGTGTCTATTGGTCTGAATATAGCAGACAGACATATAAATCAGATCTATACAGGGATAAATACCCATAGGGAACCGTCACCACTATAGCAGAAGCGAAGGCATCCAGGCACACATGCAAATGGTCGGGCTATTGGAGACCCGACGCGTGTCGCCACTAAACAGTGGCTTCGTCAGGGGCGACACGCGTCGGGTCTCCAATAGTCCGACCATTTGCATGTGTGCCTGGATGCCTTCGCTTCTGCTATAGTGGTGACGGCTTTATATTTGCTCCAGTGCCATGCCTTCCTAAGACTAAGTTCACATTAGCGTTTGAGTCCGCAGTGTAGTGCTGCGGACTTCTTGCATTAAGCTCCACCTACTTCTGCATGCGTCGTGCATACCTATCTTTAACATTAGGTACGCAAGGTCATGCGTTGTATGCGGATGCGCCCGCGTGTGTCGTTTTGACGTGCCCGTCGAACGCAACATGTTGCATTTCTGTGTGTCCGGCGGGCACGTCAAAACGATGCACATGGACCCATCCGCATACAACACATGTCCCTGCATACCAAATGTTAAAGATAGGTACGCAGGACGCATGCGGAAGTAGGCGGAGCTTAAGGAAAGAAGTCCGCAGCACTACGCAGAGCACCCAAGCGCAAGTGTGAACCCAGCCTAATACATTACCTATGCCTCTGTTCTGCATGTAGCGGTCAGGGAATGTAGGAGATGTGTAAGTCATGTACCAGGGTTTGTTCCTCAGGATACAGCGAAGTCATGGGCAAGAAAATCGACTCCTACACAGTTCATTCACTGTAATCATTTTACTTAGTTTATGTAGATGACTCAACCAGAAAATAGGAAACATTCAAAACATTATGCAGACATACAGACACGAGGCTGAGACCCTTGTGCTGTGCAGCGTGGCGCCCAAATAATCTGTACCTCCTATACTTCCTACAAATTTACCTACTGGCGTGCCTGTCTAAACCGGCCATCTGTTACCTGTGCACCCCCTGGAAACTGGGACAATCATATGAGTGTAATGTATGGACTGACACAATAGTTTACAATTAATTACCTCTATCCCCAAACCAAATATCCCTCTCCTGTCCCAATGTGATTTTAATAAACTAAGAGGAATAGTCCATCCTCAACTATATAAAAAATACCCTAAGGCCGGGTTCACACATGCGAGGAATACGACTGAGTCTCCCATGTTAATACCCGCCACTGCTGCCGGCCTCGGGAGTGGAGCGTGCGGCCGCATAGCAATACATACAGCCACATGCTCCACTCCTGAGGCCGGCAATTAACATACGAGACTCGGCCGTATTCCTTGCATGTGTCATCCCGGCCTAACAGTTAACCAACTGTGACCGTTGTTTAGTTGTAAACAAAGACTATCGAGGTTGAACAATTATTCTATGCAATAACGTTCCTCATGAAAACTCCCCTGAAACAAAAAGAACTTCAAGTTTTGTCCGAAGTCCATTGCATGCAATGCTGGCACCTAGGCATGGATTAGGATTCTTAATTACAGAACAAACAGGAAATGGGGCAGCAAATCCGAAAGAACCTGAAGATGATATTGGCATAAAAACATGGTCTGAAAGAGTCAATATGCCTATCTATCTAACTACAGGATCTGCCTCAACCTTGAGTATTTTGGCACCAGAATGCAGTGAGGTGGGTGCATGATTACCCACTGATACGACACAGTGGGCCTTAGTTTTCTTACTGACCCAGGTTTGCTCTGGACAAACAATCAGTACATACGGATGGATGCGGAGCCCCTCTAGGAAGTGAGCGTTACCGTTGATGACTGCGGCTTAATTCCTCAGCGGTGTCCAACACCTCTCATGCTAGGTCCCGACCTTTTCTGTCTCTCAGCCGCATTTTTCTAATGACCTCTGGACAGCTTCTGGTCACGGACACTATCAGCTTCAGTCTTCTGCTGCTCTTGTCTTGGTGAAATGCTTCTATGAGAAGATGTCGTTGGACTCCCCACCGGCACATCCTCTCTCTGTTCTGAATAACTGCAGACTGCCCTAAAGATGGTCGCGCTTCCCCTTCCTGTGTTTCATATCACTCAGACATCTCACAGTCACAATGCATTTTGTGACCAAATAAGAACACTACTACAGATGAGCAAATTTATTTACAACAGGTACAGTATTATACTGATGCGGACACAGGTATACTGTCTTGCCGCCTCACCGCAATCCTCTGGCACCGGACTCAGCGCCAACGTCATCACGTCGAGTGCACATGCGCACCTCCCGCGCTTGACTCTGTGGCTGTTCCTCGATTCCAGATCCTTGTCCAGCACACATGTGCTCCTGAGCTTGACTATGGCCGTCGTATCTCATGTCTCTATGTCCGAGGACCAGACCGAAGTTCAGCACACTTGCCTATATCAGCTGCCTCTTCCCGTAGGTGGTGCCTGATTATGTTGTGCTTCTACTAGACCTGCTTGGTCCCCGCTTGGCTGCTCTCTGTTCTCAGGTCCCTTGCCTTGTGCCTGCCTTGCCTTATATCCAGGCGTGCTTCCCAGTGCGTGCTGCCTAGCATTATACCCAGGTGTGCTTCCCAGCGCGCACTCTGCCTTGCCTTATACCCATGCGTGCCTTCGTGTACACCCCTTGCACTGTCCTGTACTCTGCGTGCCTGTGAGCATGCCTTGCATTGTTCTGTTCTTTGCGTGTTTCCGTGTCCACACTTTGCACCCTTCAAATCCTGCGTACTCCCGTCTTCTGTGAGCCAGCCACTGGTTCCAGCAGTAGTGGTACTCTATCCCCATGGGTCTGCCCCTGACCTCCCTGTATAGGGGTGGTTCCCTAGGCCAGCTCTCCAGGGTGGGTTGGTATCGTGACCCAGAGGGTCCACTCCAGGAGTCGTCACAGTACAATCAGGCCATGGACCCCGCTGGTATCTCGGCCCAACTCTATCCGTTGACAATACGCCATTCGTTTCGCATATTATCCTGCGAACTCGGTTGGAACAATGAAGCCCTCAAAGGGGTCTTTTGGCGTGGTCTGTCCAGTCGGATTAAGACAGACTGTGGGCCGAGATACCCCGACCTCTTTGGAGGACTTAAATCTCTTCTGCGACACGCATTGATCTGCGTTTCCTAGAACGCACCCGTGAGGCAGCCAGGGAGAGATGGCTTCCTCGTCTCTCTTCGTCTACTCGCAGTCCTTCCCATTTACGATCTGTGCTATCTTCTGTGGACCCTGTATCTGAGCCTATGCAGGTGGACCGACAAAAGACGGCTGAACAGCGTCATACGGAGAGACTTGCACAAGGGCTCTGCTACTACTGTGGGAGTGCTTCTCACCTCCGCTCCTGCCCCAAGAGGCCGGGAAACTTCTCCGCCTAGGTTTGGTAGGAGAGGCCTCCCTAGGTGTATGTGATTCCTCTCCTCCCCTGACTGTGTCTGTTTTGCTGAATCTTGGTTCCAAATTTTACTCTGAGGAGGCTTATGTGGATTCAGGCGCAGCAGGGAACTTCATCAGGCTCGAGGCAGTTAAAAAATACCGGATTCCTGTCAGGTCCTTGGAGACTCCTCGGCTAATAGCTTCAGTCAACGGTAAGCCCTTGCAGGAGACCGTTACCCAGGTCACCAAACAAGAGGAGCTGCAGATTGGAGCTTTGCATCGAGAGAAGATCTCCTTCCATGTCCTGTCGACTTTGTCCCACATGCTTCTTCTTGGTCTTCCTTGGTTACGAGCACATGAGCCAACTCTTGTCTGGCGATTCGGCGATGTACTCCGTTGGAGACCATCTTGTCAGAAGAAGTGCCTGCTGTCCGTCCACTAATGGGTTCTGCCAGTCCATCTTCGGCACCTGAAGGTCTGCCATCAACTTATTGGTCTTTCGCAGATGTCTTCGACAAGAAGGAGGCCGAGACTCTGCCCCCACATCGACCATACGACTGTCCGATTGACCTCGTCCCTGGTTCTACCCCACAGAGGGGTAGAATATACCCGTTATCTCCTGCCGAAACCCAAGCTATGCCGGAATATATCCAGGAAAAAATTTAGCCAGAGGTTTCATCCATAAGTCTTCATCACCCGCAGGAGCCGGGTTTTTCTTTGCCAAAAAGAAAGATGCCTCGTCCCTGCATAGACTACAGAGGGCTGAACGACATCACGGTCAAAAACAAATACCCGCTGCCTTTGATCCCGGAACCTTTTGACCACTTAAGAGGTGCGCGAATTTTCACCAAGTTGGATCTTCGTGGGGCCTACAATTTGATCCATATTCGTTCTGGTGACGAGTAGAAGACCGCCTTTAACACCCAAGACGGCCACTAGGAGTATTTGATCATGCCCTTTGGCCTATGCAACGCTCCAGCGGTGTTCCAGGAGTTCGTGAACGACGTTTTTCCGGATATGTTGTACTCCTGCGTAGTGGTCTACCTGGATGATATCCTTGTGTTTTCTCCAGATCTGTCTACCCACAGAAAGAACGTGGACCAAGTACTCCTGCATTTAAGAGAGAACCGCCTATACGCCAAGATCGAGAAATGTGTCTTTGAACAAACGTCCTTACCGTTCCTGGGGTACATTATCTCGGACTCTGGTCTACGCATGGACCCGGTGAAAGTGTCCGCCGTTCTCGATTAGCCACGGCCCCATGGGGTGAAAGCAATCCAGCATTTCCTTGGCTTTGCAAATTATTATCTGCAGTTTGTCCCCCATTTTTCCTCTCTGGTTCGGCCTATCTCGTCTCTTATTCGCAAAGGAGCTAACCCTAATGCTTGGTCTACTGAGGCAGAGGACACTTTTCTCTCCTTGAAGCAAGCATTTGCCATGGCTCCTGTGCTTCACCGTCCAGAGGTTAGTAAACCTTTCACTCTGGAGGTAGACGCATCCTCTACCATGGCCGGCGCAGTTCTTCTGCAGAAGTCTTCTTCCAGATGCCTTGTCACCTGTGGCTTCTTTTCTAAAGTATTCTTCCCATCTGAGCGAAATTACTCCATTGGCAACAGGGAGTTGTTGGCCTTGGAGCAATGGAGATACTTACTAGAAGGTGCCATACATCCATTCAAGATCTTCACGGACCATAAAAACTTGGCGTACATCCAGTCTGCACAAAGGCTCAACCCCCGGCAAGCCAGGTGGTCCTTGTTCTTTGCCTGCTTTGACTTTGAACTTCACTTCCTGCCAGGCGATAAGAATGTTAAAGCCGACGCTTTTAGCTAGGTCTTTTCAGTCAAGCAAAACGGAAGAGGAACCTGCACATATCATCAACCCCACTAAGATAATTACCATGGCTCCTGTCAACTTGACTTCTTTACCTACGGGAAGGACTTTTGTGGCCGAGAGCAACCGAAAACAAGTATTATGCTGGGGACATTCATCCAAAATTTCCGGCCACGTTGGAGTCAAAAAGACTCTCTCTCTGTTATCCCGCTACTACTTTTGGCCATCTCTTTCCCAGGGTGTCAAAGACTTTGTAGCTTCTTCTCCCTCCTGCGCCAAGAACAAGGTACCCAGACAACCACCCTCCTGCCTTCTGCTTCCTCTCCCTGTACCTTCAGCTTCATGGCAGCACAGAGCCATGGATTTTATTACCGATCTGCCTTGTTTCTCTGGCTGTACTGTGATCCTAGTAGTTGTGGATCGATCCTCAAAAATGGCCCATTTTGTTCCCCTTCCCGGACTGACCTCTGCTCCTGAATTGGCAAAGATTTTCATCACTCACATCTTTAGAATTCACGGCTTCCCTCTGCACATTGTGTCAATCAGAGGAGTTCAATTCACCTCCCGGTTCTGGAGAGCCCTTTGTGGCCTTATGAAAGTGACACTGGATTTTTCCTCTGCCTACCATCCCCAAACCAATGGGCAAGTAGAGCGAACAAATCAAATCCTCACATCTTACCTTCGTCACTTTTCGAATGCTTATCAGAACGATTGGGTTAGTTTACTTCTATGGGCAGAGTTTGCGTACAACCACACCAGTGAATCTTCCTCCAAGTCTCCCTTCTTCAGATCCTTGTCCAGAACGCATGCGCTTCTGAGCCTGACTACGGCCGCTCGGTATCTGACGTCTCTATGGTCCTGGAGGACCTGACCCGGAAGTTCCAGCACACTTGCCCTTAATCAGGCTGCCTCTTCCTGTAGGCAGCGCCTGATTATTGTTGTGCTTCCTAGCTAGAAGCTAGACCTGCTTGGTCCCTGCTTGGCTGCTCTCTGTTCTCAGGTCCCTTGCCTTGTGCTCTGCCTTGCCTTATATCCAGGCGTGCTTCCCAGTGCGTGCTCTGTCTAGCCTTTTACCCAGGCGTGCTTCCCAGTGCGTGCTCTGCCTTGCCTTATACCCTGCGTGCCTTCATGTACACCCCTTGCACTGTCCTGTACTCTGCGTGCCCTCGTGTGCATGCCTTGCATTGTTCTGTTATTTGCATGTTTCCGTGTCCACGCTTTGCACCCTTCCAAATCCTGCATACTCCCGTCTTCTGTGAGCCAGCCACCTGGTTCCAGCAGTCGTGGTACTCTATCCCCCTGGGTCTGCCCCTGATGCTCCCTGTATAGGGGGTGGTTCTCACTAGGTCAGCTCTCCCAGGGTGGGTTGGTATAGCGACCCAGAGAGTCCACTCAAGGAGTCTTCACATGTACACATTTATACCACCCTTGTGAGCTGACACACATCTCACAGACAGACACCACCTAGTAACACTGATCCTAAGCGTTTCTCTACACATGAGTGACAGAATATGAACAAGTCCTGTACTCTGTCACATGGAAGATGAGGTGCTAGTGGTCGATTTATAGTGTTCACTGAAGAAAATACATCATTTTCACAGCACACAATGAGGGTTCAATATAGAATCCAATTATTCTTTAATTATTCAAAAACAGTCCAGACCACAGACATTACAGATGCTATTTTAGACATTACTTATACCTGAGACTGCTGACTGCTGTCTCTCCAAAATCCGTCACAGAGATGAAGGTTCTGTAAAGCATTCATCTGTTCTCTATGGGGAGAGAGAAGAAAGCTGCTCCCATATCACAAATCAGTGCTTGTTACAGGCCTGTGTACTGAACCCTTAAAGATAACCTTTCAGCTATAAAAACTCTATTTACCTGCAGATAGAGTGGTAATCTGTAGGTAAATGGTATTTAAAGCATGTTAGACTGTTTACTGGTAGAGTGGATACTGGGAGAAATTAAAGTTATATTTTCCCTCTAGTTTCCCTGAAGAATAAAATCGGGTGTCTGCAAGGAGAATATAATTACATCAGTAAGCACTGATAGATGATATAGGAAGGTGATTGGGATTTATTAGCTTAAACTGAGAAGTAGCAATGATGATTTGTTTCCTTACCTTGTGCCTGTGTTATTATTGCAGAACAATTTACACATGTGATGTGCTGTCAAGAACGATCATTTTTTGCTCATATAAAATGTGACCAATGACAAATGTTTTATTCTTTGTCATTTGATGTTTGCATTGGCCACTGATCAGAATGAACATTAGTACAATTGATTCTTTGTGAAATCATCAAATCATATAAATTACACTTTAGTCAGTTAATAATAGAACTTTGCTACACACCTTGTAATCTGTATGTAGTTTTGATTTTCGCTTTTTTTCCTTATATTTATCTAAATATAAAAAAATTGGTTATTTTGTTCACAAATCAAATCAGATTTATTCTTGGCAGATGGCCGTACCAAGAGCTCCGAAAGACATCTCACATCTTCAAATTTTAAAGCAGATGATTGTAGCATTGTACAAGACCCATATGAAGAACATACCAACATCTCAGACATGGATAATTTTAAAGTACAATGTCCTAATTCATCACAGACTGTTAAACAAAATAAAAGTCACAGAAGAAGTGTGGAAAATAAAAAAGCTCCTACAAGGAAGAAGACATTTTCATGTTCGGAATGTGGGAAATGTTTTACTAAGAAATCACATCTTGTTATACATGAGAGAATTCACACAGGAGAGAAGCCATTTTCATGTTCAGAATGTGGAAAATGTTTTACAAACAAATCAAATCTTGATAAGCATGAGAGAATTCACACAGGAGAGAAGCCATTTTCATGTTCAGAATGTGGAAAATGTTTTACAAACAAATCAAATCTTGATAAGCATGAGAGAATTCACACAGGAGAGAAGCCATTTTCATGTTCAGAATGTGGAAAATGTTTTACAAACAAATCAAATCTTGATAAGCATGAGAGAATTCACACAGGAGAGAGGCCATTTTCATGTTCAGAATGTGGAAAATGTTTTACTAATACATCACATCTTGTTTCACATGAGAGAAGTCACACAGGAGAGAAGCCATTTTCATGTTCAGAATGTGGAAAATGTTTTACAAACAAATCAACTCTTGTTAAACATGAGAGAAATCACACTGGAGAGAGGCCATTTTCATGTTCAGAATGTGGAAAATGTTTTACAAACAAATCAACTCTTGTTGAACATGAGAGAATTCACACTGGAGAGAAGCAATTTTCATGTTCAGAATGTGGAAAATGTTTTACAAACAAATCAACTCTTGTTAGACATGAGAGAATTCACACAGGAGAGAAGCCATTTTCATGTTCAGAATGTGGAAAATGTTTTATACAGAAATCTGAACTTGTTACACATGAGAGAATTCACACAGGAGAGAAGCCATTTTCATGTTCAGAATGTGGAAAATGTTTTACAGACAAATCATATCTTGTTATACATGAGAGAATTCACACAGGAGAGAAGCCATTTTCATGTTCAGAATGTGGAAAATGTTTTACAAACAAATCAAATCTTGATAAGCATGAGAGAATTCACACAGGAGAGAAGCCATTTTCATGTTCAGAATGTGGGAAATATTTTTCAACTAAAACACAACTTGTTAGACATCAGAGAACTCACATTTTAACTCTTTAGTGACCAAGCCCAATTTTTAAAATCTGACGTGTCGCTTTGTGGTAATAACGATGGAATGTCACATATTTCAGTTATTCTGAGACTGTTTTTTTCTGACATATTTACTTTGTTAGTAATGAACTTAATTACTAAAAATTAGCAATCTTCAAACTTTGAATGTTTAACCCCTTTACCCCAAGGGTGGTTTGCATGTTAATGACCAGGCCAATTTTTACAATTCTGACCACTGTCCCTTTATGAGGTTATAACTCTGGAACGCTTCCATGGATCCTGGCGATTCTGACATTTTTTTCTTGTGACATATTGTACTTCATGACAGTAGTGAAATTTCTTTGATATAATTTGCGTTTATTTGTGAAAAAAATGGAAATTTGGCGAAAATTTTGAAAATTTTGCAAATTTTCAACTTTGAATTTTCATGCCCATACAGTACAGACCAAAAGTTTGGACACACCTTCTCATTCAAAGATTTTTCTGTATTTTCATGACTATGAAAATTGTAGAATCACACTGATGGCATCAAAACTATGAATTAACACATGTGGAATTATACATTACACTTTACAAAAAAGTGTGAAACAACTGAAATTATGTCTTATATTCTAGGTTCTTCAAAGTAGCCACCTTTTGCTTTGATTACTGCTTTGCACACTCTTGGCATTCTCTTGATGAGCTTCAAGAGGTAGTCACTGGAAATGGTTGTCACTTCACAGGTGTGCTCTATCAGATTTAATAAGTGAGATTTCTGGCCTTATAAATGGGGTTGGGACCATCAGTTGTGTTGTGCAGAAGTCTGGTGGATACACAGCTGATAGTCCTACTGAATAGACTGTTAGAATGTGTATTATGTATCTTTGTTTCTTCCCCATTATCCCGTAGAATGTAAGTCCGCAAGGACAGGGTCCTCTCCCCTCTGTACCAGTCTGTCATTGTAAAATTGTTTACTGTAAATTATATCTATAACTTTGTATGTAACCCCTTCTCATGTACAGCACGATGGAATTAATGGCGCTATATAAATAATAATAATAATAATAATAAAAAAGCAGCTAAGTAAAGAAAAACGAGTGGCCATCATTACTTTAAGAAATGAAGGTCAGTCAGTTCGAAAAATTGGGAAAACTTTGAAAGTGTCCCCAAGTGCAGTTGCAAAAACCATCAAGCGCTACAAAGAAACTGGCTCACATGAGAACCACTCCAGGAAAGGAAGACCAAGAGTCACCTCTGTTTCTGAGGATAGGTTTATCCGAGTCAACAGCCTCAGAAATCGCAGGTTAACAGCAGCTCAGATTAGAGACCAGGTCAATGCCACACAGAGGTCTAGCAGCAGACACATCTCTACAACAACTGTTAAGAGGAGACTTTGTGCAGCAGGCCTTCAAGGTAAAATAGCTGCTAGGAAACCACTGCTAAGGACAGGCAACAAGCAGAAGAGACTTGTTTGGGCTAAAGAACACAAGGAATGGACATTAGACAAGTGGAAATCTGTGCTTTGGTCTGATGAGTCCAAATTTGAGATCTTTGGTTCCAACCACCGTGTCTTTGTGCGACACAGAAAAGGTGAACGGATGGACTCTACATGCCTGGTTCCCACCGTGAAGCATGGAGGAGGAGGTGTGATGGTGTGGGGGTGCTTTGCTGGTGACACTGTTGGGGATTTATTCAAAATTGAAGGCATACTGAACCAGCATGGCTACCACAGCATCTTGCAGCGGCATGCTATTCCATCCGGTTTGCGTTTAGTTGGACCATCAGTTATTTTTCAACAGGACAATGACCCCAAACACACCTCCAGGCTGTGTAAGGGCTATTTGACCAAGAAGGAGAGTGATGGGATGCTACGCCAGATGACCTGGCCTCCACAGTCACCAGACCTGAACCCAATCGAGATGGTTTGGGGTGAGCTGGACCACAGAGTGAAAGCAAAAGGGCCAACAAGTGCTAAGCATCTCTGGGAACTCCTTCAAGACTGTTGGAAGACCATTTCCGGTGACTACCTCTTGAAGCTCATCAAGAGAATGCCAAGAGTGTGCAAAGAAGTAATCAAAGCAAAAAGGTGACTACTTTGAAGAACCTAGAATATAAGACATATTTTCAGTTTCACACTTTTTTGTTAAGTATATAATTCCACATGTGTTAATTCATAGTTTTGATGCCTTCAGAGTGATTCTACAATTTTCATAGCCATGAAAATACAGAAAAATCTTTGAATGAGAAGGTGTGTCCAAACTTTTGGTCTGTACTGTACGTACAATTTTCATAGTCATGAAAATACAGAAAAATCTTTGAATGAGAAGGTGTGTCCAAACTTTTGGTCTGTACTGTAAATCAGAGAGTTATATCACACAAAATACTTAATAATTAACATTTCCCACATGTCTACTTTACATCAGCACAATTTTGGAACCAAAATTTTTTTTTTTCTTACGAAGTTATAAGCGTTAAAAGCTAACCAGCAATTTCTCATTTTTACAACACCATTTTTTGAGTGGGACCAGATCACATTTGAATTCACTTTGAGGGGTCTATATGATAGAAGATACCCAAAAGTGATACCATTCTAAAAACTGCACCCCTCAAGGTGCTGAAAACCACATTCAAGAAGTTTATTAACCCTTCAGGTGCTTCACAGTTTTAGAGGGTGGGTCGTTACGGACGCGGCGATACTAAATATGTGTACTTTTATTGTTTTTTTTATTTACATATTGAAATGAATTTATTGGTGAATATTTTTTTTCTTTATTTAGGATTTTTTGCTAAAGTAAAAAAAAAAAATGTGTAAAAATAATTTTTACTTTGTCCAGGGTTTGACATCACTATATAATGTCAGATCGCTCCTCTGACAGTTTGCACAGCACTCTGTCAGACCAGCGATCTGACAGGCACTGCAAGAGGCTTTCTCAGCACCTGCTCTCAGCAGGCACTGAGAAGTCACCTCCCTGCAGGACCCGGAAGGAACCCGCGGTCATCTTGGATATGGGGTCCTGCAGGGAGGAGGCCCTCGGAACAGCGCGATCACATCGCGCTGCTCTGAGGGTCTCAGGGAAGCACGCAGGGAGCCCCCTCCCTGCGTGATGCTTCCCTGTGCCGCCGTAACACTGCGATCATATTTGATCGCAGTGTTCCGGGGGTTAATGTGCCGGGAGCGGTCCGTGACCGCTCCTGGCACATAGTGCCGTGTGTCAGCTGTGATCATCAGCTGACACCCGGCCACGATCAGCTGCGCTCTCCCCGTGAGCGCAGCTGATCGCATATGACGTACTATCCTGTCCACGGTCATACGGGCCCAGGTACCGTGAACGGGATAGTACGTCAGATGTCAGAAAGGGGTTAAACGTATAAACCATGTACTGTACCTATACTATATAAAAAGGTTAATAAATAATATTTACTTTATGTCTTCTACGTCAGCTTAATTTTTAAAACTTTCTTTTATTTTTTAAAAGGGTTAAAAGTTTAGCAGCGATTTTTCATTATTTTAGTGCAATGTACAAAACTTATTATTTTGGGGGACCTATTCAGTTTTGAATTGAATTTGATGTGTCTATATATTGGAGATTCTCCTAAAGGGATACCCTCAAAGCATACAACACAGCTGTCAGAATGTTTGTTAACCTTTCAGGGGCTTCATGAGAAATAATGCAAATCAGAATTTATTGAAAGAAAAAGTGTGGGAGTCTCATACATTTTGCGTGTGTGGGGGGATGGCGGCAGTGTGGACCCATCATAATGTGAAGGGACTATGTGGTCCATCATACTGTGTTGTGGGGCTGCGGCGATTACCATCATAATGTGATAATGTGTGGGGCAACCCTCATGCTGTGGGCAACATATTGCGTGAGGTGGAGATTTAGGGGTTATAATAATATTGTATGGAGGGACTGTGATGATCACTATCAACTGTGGGTGTCACTACCAGTATCAGGCTACGTGCACACGTTGCGGAATTGCCATGGATATTATAGGTATGCGTATTCCCGCTAAAAACTAGCGTTTTGCAAGCGTACTTAGCTTGCAGAATGCTAGCGTTTTACAAGCGATCTGACAGGTTGGTCACACGAGTCAAACAAGTGTTTGACAAGTGTGACCAACTTTTTACTATTGATGCCGCCTATGTCGCATCAATAGTAAAAAGATCTAATGTAAAAATAATAAAAAAAATAATAAATAGTGATATTCTCACCTTCCGGCGACCCCCGCAGCTTTCCCGCCTCTCAGCGACGCTCCCGGCCAATCCGTTCCCAGGAATCCTTTGCGACAATCACCCCGATGACGTAGCATCACGCGAGACCGCTACGTCATCTGGGTGATCTCGCAATGCATTACTGGGACCGGGATTGACCGGGAGCGTCGCTGAGAGGCGGGAAAGCTGCGGGGGACGTCGGAAGGTGAGAATATCATTATTTTTTAATTTAATTATTATTTTAACATGGATATGGTACCCAGGGCCAGGAGGAGAGTCTCCTCTCCTCCAGACCCTGGGTACCATCCGCACATGAACCGCTTACTTTGCGCATGGTGGGCACAGCCACATGCGGAAAGTAATTGGTTCAATGCATTCCTATGGCGGCGGAATCGCCGCGGTTCCGCAAAAAAGAATGAGCATGCTGCGGATTCTCCCGCGATGCAATTCCGCTGCGGAAAAACCCGCAGCATGTGCACAGCATTGCGGAATCTCATAGGCCATAATGAGTTGTATTGTGTAAGCGGTTTTGCCGCGGTTCTGCGGCGTTTCCGCCGCGAAAAACCGCGGCAAAACCGCTAGGAATCCGCAACGTGTGCACAGGCCCTTATACTGTGCGTAGGTGGCTGTGGGGCTTATATCTACATTTTACGAGACATACAGCTGTATGAGGACTTTTTCTTTGTGCCCAAAGCTACAGTGTCCATTTTAGGACATGATCATATGTCAAAGTCAAACATCAGAAATACTCTGTCTGATACCTGTGTTAAATATTAATTATTGGTTATGGATTTATTCTACACTCAATTCTGTACCGAGTACATTGACTTTCAGCTGACATTACAGATGCTATTTCTGTATGGTAAAGTGGCAACCCCATATATAGAGACCACATGATCTAAGGGACATATATATAATGACTACACGAAGGGAGGGGTCGCTTTTTTTGCTCGCTCTCTCTCTCTTCAGACACAAGGGACATTTTATTCTGACATCTTACGAGAACACTAAGGTGAATGGACAGATGCTATGTAACCACGTGTTGTTTCCCGAGAAGCTCCTGACAGACAAATGTAATTTTACCATTCAGGACACCAAGGAAGAAAGTGTACAAGTTTTGCTATGGACAAATGGACAATCTCTTCGTAACTATTTCACTCATTTCATGTTTTCCTGCAATGATGTTTTTGGTGGACAGTCCAATAAACCACTACATTTTTTCATAAGAAACATTGTGACATTTTCTTTAGAGTATCGCATCTGGTAACAAGTCCTGGAAAAATATATGAAATTAAGGATTTTTAACAATGGCGAGCCAGACAGTTCTGATTCTGTGCTATTTTAAGTGGATTAATTCCCTTGTACACGGGGAGGTGAGGTTTGCTAAAGACACCTGTTGTCCAAGTCTCAAGAATTCCACTATTTCACATCACAAGGATCAGACAGAATCTATAGATGAATGAGGACTAAGAGTTGCCAGACGTACTACAGGAATCAGACGTACTACAGGAATCAGATGTGCTGATGACAAGAGGCCAGCATTGTCTAAGAAAGGAACTACAAGCTGAGATATTTCAAGGTAAGGAACAATGGATGTAATTACTTCTTTTTCTAAGCAAAGTAGACTGAAATTTATGTCTGTAGATCAGTCTAATTTAGAAGTTTTATGGCTCAGCTTATATGCAGAATGTGAAATGGAAAATCTAAAGCTAGAATCTAAGCTGGTGTCCTTTAATAGAGAAAGAGAGAAATTGAAAAATATTTTACAGTTGGTTGACGTATTTCACAAGTTTGTGTCAAAGAAATCTAAAAATGACTGTGTAGAAATAGTGTCAGATGATACTAATGATGTTCCCAAGATTGACTGTAATGAGGAAATTGAGCAAGATGTGGGACATGTGTCTGTAATGGCTACTCAAGGTGACCTTGTCTCTGATGATGTAAAAAAATATGGTGGAAATGTGGGAGGAGACTTCAGAACTAAAGATGGAGGAAACATGGGAGGAGACTTCAGAACTAATGTAGGAGGAAACATGGGAGGAGACTTCAGAACTGATGTAGATGACATACGAGGGATGGATGTACAAAGGCCACCAAAAATAGAATACAATTCAGAGGCCCAACTCCAAATTAAAGTTAGGAAAAATTTGTTAAAACTATGCAAAATCATTCCTGCATATGATGACAAAATCTGTTGTGAATGTTTTGGAAAATGAATTCTGAGCAGAAGCTCCCTCTGGTGGTTACAAACAGTACTGAACCATTCAATGAGGATTGGCAATCAGGATTCACAGACTGGCTTGATATAAGGGAGGTTCC
This sequence comes from Oophaga sylvatica, assembly GCA_033576555.1. Taxonomy (NCBI): domain Eukaryota; kingdom Metazoa; phylum Chordata; class Amphibia; order Anura; family Dendrobatidae; genus Oophaga; species Oophaga sylvatica. The sequence continues at coordinate 127,287,211 of JARQOD010000007.1, forward strand.
CTCCCATCATGGTTGCCAGTGATCAATTGTTCTTGTCTCAACTGTGGTTCCTGGTTCACTTGGAAGCTTGCTGAGTCTTGCCTCTTCTTCTGCTTTCAGATAAGATATTTTTTGTTTTTGTGCTTACCATTTGCATATTTCCTGCATTTCTGTGAGGTTAGCCAGGTTCCCCCCCCCCCCCCGGGGGGCTTGGGCTCCTCTCAGTTCCTCTGGAGCCATTGTTATTTGTTCATTTGCCTTTTCCAGTTTTTTCAGTGGCTGCGGCTTAGTTTTGTTACACCAGAGAACTGATTTAGGTGGTAGAGGTCGTGTGATCTCAGGTGTTTTTGCAATCAGTAGCGCTGGCATTTTTTAGGTTTTTTTTGGATTGCAATGAGTATCCTTTCTATCCTTTTCTGTCTAGGCAGATTGGGCCCCAGCGTTTGCTCATACTATTTTCTGTCTGTGTCTGTATTTCCTCTTGTCTAACCGCCATTACATGTTTGGGGGCTTCCTATGTTCTTTTGGGATCTGCTCCGGGGCAGATAGCTTTCCTCTTTCTATCTTTAGGTGTAGTTAATCTCTCAGGCTGTGACGAGGCGTCTAGGACCAACGTAGGAACGCTCCACGGCTGCCTTTAGTTGTGGTGGTTAGTCAGGGTACTGCAATCCAATAGATTCCAACCTCTCTGGTGTATTGCCGTTTTTGCCTGCTCTCCTCAGCTACCTAAACATAACAAAAATCCATGTGTGCAGAAATTCTGAAATATTCGAAAGTTTTGTTGATAAGCTTGATTTAAGTAATGACGAGAAAAATCAATTATTTAAATTGTGGCTTCCTGCAACCTTTTCCAGACGCTTAACATTAAAATTGTCTCGTGATAACGACTTACATGGAGATCTAAATGATAAAGACAGATTGAAAATTCTGATTTTCTGTGCATTAAATGAAAATTGTCCAGATATTGATATTCTTCAAAAATTAAGGATTGGTCGGAAAGAATGTACTTTTACATTCATGTCCATATTTGAAAGGTTGTACAAAACTCTAATTACCAATGTCAAAACACAATCAATGATAAAGTATTTTGTAGACAAATTTGGATTCCTAAATTCTGTATCTCGTGTTATTGCGTCACAAACAGATACTTTATTTGAATGTGCGCAATCCCTTGATTTTGCTAGAAAACATGAGAATCGTGAAAGGAAAATATATCATACTACTTTTGTAAAAACAGAGAAAACAAAACATGTTTCTCTGTTTAATGGTCATGTGTTTGATATGCATTTACATTTTGCATACACATCAACTTACTTTTTCAGTTCAGACCCAGTTTTTCATTTTGTAAAAACAGACAGAGTAAAATCTTTTCAAAAGCCAGTGTCAAAATCTCCTAAACTGAGTCATCCCCATAATCAAATCTATGACGTACGAAGAAAATTACATATTTGTTATAAGCCTTACCAAATGATCCAAGAGTCCACTTTACTGAAAGAGTTAAAAATTCAAAGTTCAGACCACTCTGTAAAGAGACAGATGGCGGACATTGATAGACAGGAACAGGTGATTCCTCAGAGTGACTTAACTGAGTCTTCAGTTTACAGTCATGGCCAAAAGTTTTGAGAATGACACAAATATTAATTTTTACAAAGTCTACTGCTTCACTTTTTCTAATGGCAATTTGCATATACTCCAGAATGTTATAAAGAGTGATCAGCTTAACAGCAATTACTTGCAAAGTCAATATTTGGCTAGAAAATGAACTTTATCCCCCAAAACACATTTCAACATCATTGCAGCCCTGCCTTAAAAGGACCAGCTAACCTCTTTTCAGTGATTGCTCCATTAACACAGGTGAGGGTGTTGATGAGGACATGGCTGGAGATCAATCTGTCATGATTAAGTAAGAATGACACCACTGGACACTTTAAAAGGAGGCTGGTGCTTGGCATCATTGTTTCTCTTCTGTTAACCATGGTTATCTCTAAAGAAACACGTGCAGTCATCATTGCAACGCACAAAAATGGCCTAACAGGGAAGAGTATCGCAGCTAGAAAGATTGCACCTCAGTCAACAATCTATCGCATCATCAAGAACTTCAAGGAGAGAGGTTCCATTGTTGCCAAAAAGGCTCCAGGGCACCCAAGAAAGACCAGCAAGCGCCAGGACCGTCTCTTAAAAGTGTTTCAGCTGCGGTATCGGGCTACCAGAAGTGCAGAGCTTCCTCAGGAATGGCAGCAGGCAGGTGTGAGTGCATCTGCACGCACTGTGAGGCGGAGACTCTTGGAGCAAGGCCTGGTCTCAAGGAGGGCAGCAAAGAAGCCACTTCCTCCAGAAAAAACATCATGGACAGACTGATATTCTGCAAAAGGTACAGGCAGTGGACTGCTGAGGACTGGGGTAAAGTTATTTTCTCTGATGAATCCCCTTTCGATTGTTTGGGACATCAGGAAAACGCCTCATTCGGAGAAGACAAGGTGAGCGCTACCACCAGTCTTGTCTCATGCCAACTGTTAAGCATCCTGAAACCATTCATGTGTGGGGTTGCTTCTCATTCAAGGGAATCCGCTCTCTCACAGTCTTGCCTAAAAACACAGCCATGAATAAAGAATGGTACCAGAATGTCCTCCAAGAGCAACCTTTCCCAACCCTCCAAGAGCAGTTTGGCGATCAACAATGCCTTTTCCAGCATGATGGAGCACCTTGCCATAAAGCAAAGGTGATAACTAAATGGCTCAGGGAACAAAACATAGAGATTTTGGGTCCATGGCCTGGAAACTCCCCAGATCTTAATCCCATTGAGAACTTGTGGTCAATCATCAAGAGACGGGTGGACAAACAAAAACCTAAAAATTCTGACAAATGAAAGCATTGATTGTGCAAGAATGGACTGCTATCAGTCAGGATTTGGTCCAGAAGTTGATTGAGAGCATGCCAGGGAGAATTGCAGAGGTCCTGAAGAAGAAGAAGGGTCAACACTAGTGTTGAGCGATACTGCTCGATATCTAAAAATATCGGATCGGAATGGTATCGCCGATATCACTAAATATCGTCGATACCCGATTCCGATACCGGAAGTCCAATGTAAGTCTATGGGAACCAAATATCGACATTAAAAAAAACCATTCTTGCCTTGTTGGTTAATTGTACATGAAGGAAAACAACAAAGACTAATGTAGAATGTATTGGGGGAGGTTGAGGAGACAATAAAGGCATACATGTTTAACCCAATGCATTGGAATAGCATTAATATATATTTTTTTGGAAATACGTTTGGATTGACTAACAAATTGACAATGTTGTTAACCTTTTTTCTATTTTGGCAAATATGTATGTTTCACAACTTCCATGCTCTTCACCTTTTTAACTTTTGCCAGTGCCACACTTTCTCCTTCATAATCTTCAGCAGCATCATCTTTCTCATCAAATTATTCTTCATCTTCACCTTCTTAATCTTCTTCTTAAACTTCTTGCTATTCATGTTTTTGTTTACATTACTCATATTGTTATTATTAAACTAATTAATCTTCTTCATATTCAAATTCTTCATCTTCTTCCTCTTCATCTTCTTCATCATATTCTTATTTGTGACAGAGATTCCTGTACTTGTAATCTGTAAAAGTATGAATTGTTCATCCTTCGTTCTTGCTGTCACAAAAGATTTAAATTACAACAGTATTTGTCCGTGTTCAGTTTAGCCTGCAGCAGCAGGCATTTTCCAGGGGCACCACGAGGAGGAACGACTCACCCCATACACTGCTTAGTCTTCTTCTGCTTAGAATTTAGAGCATATATTTTGCTCTTCATTTTGGTCTTATACTTCATGTTCTTCTGCTTTTTGATCTTCTGCTTATTTTCTGCTGTCTCTTGTTCTGTATCTTGTAGTTTGTCTTAACCTTCTTTGTCTGTTGGTGATCTTCTTCTGGTTAATCTTTTATTTTTTTCTTTGTGATGGTGTTCAGCTGGTTGCTTCATGCTCGTCGTCCTTGTTGTCGTCATCTTCTTCTGGGTGGTCTTTAAGGTCGTCTAATTTCCGAGAACCAGCTGACGTTACTGGAACCCTGACGGGTATCAGATGGAGCAAGAGACAATGGAAGTAACGAGGACCAGCTGACTGTGCTGAACCCGGAGGGGCAGCAGAAGGAAAAGAGGCAATGTCACAACCGAGTACCAGCTGACGTTACTGTGACACGGTTACTAAGCAGGAGGTACCTGTGCTCCAAAGCACTACCAAGGACCAGCAGACGTTGGTGGAACTCGGTACGGAGATGGAGGCACCTAGGCCAAAGGCACTGGGGAGAACCATTGACGGTACTGGACCCCGGACGGGTAGCAGAAGGAAAGAGGCAATGTCACAACGAGTACCAGCTGACGTTACTGTGACACGGTTACTAAGCAGGAGGTACCTGTGCTCCAAAGCACTACCAAGGACCAGCAGACATTGGTGGAACTCAGATACGGAGATGGAGGCACCTAGGCCAAAGGCACTGGGGAGAACCAGTTGACGGTACTGGACCCCGGACGGGTAGCAGAAGGAAAAGAGCAATGTCACAACCGAGTACCAGCTGACGTTACTGTGACACGGTTTCTAAGCAGGAGGTACCTGTGCTCCAAAGCACTACCAAGGACCAGCAGACGTTGGTGGAACTCGGATACGGAGATGGAGGCACCTAGGCCAAAGGTACTGGGGAGAACCAGTTGACGGTACTGGACCCCGGACGGGTAGCAGAAGGAAAAGAGGCAATGTCCACAACCGAGTACCAGTGACGTTACTGTGACACGGTTACTAAGCAGGAGGTACCTGTGCTCCAAAGCACTACCAAGGACCAGCAGACGTTGGTGGAACTCGGATACGGAGATGGAGGCACCTAGCCAAAGGCACTGGGGAGAACCAGTTGACGGTACTGGACCCCGGACGGGTAGCAGAAGGAAAAGAGGCAATGTCACAACCGAGTACCAGCTGACGTTACTGTGACAAAGGTTACTAAGCAGGAGGTACCTGTGCTCCAAAGCACTACCAAGGACCAGCAGACGTTGGTGGAACTCGGATACGGAGATGGAGGCACCTAGGCCAAAGGCACTGGGGAGAACCAGTTGACGGTACTGGACCCCGGACGGGTAGCAGAAAGAAAAGAGGCAATGTCACAACCGAGTACCAGCTGACGTTACTGTGACACGGTTACTAAGCAGGAGGTACCTGTGCTCCAAAGCACTACCAAGGACCAGCAGACGTTGGTGGAACTCGGATATGGAGATGGAGGCACCTAGGCCAAAGGCACTGGGGAGAACCAGTTGACGGTACTGGACCCCGGACGGGTAGAAGAACGCACCCATGAAAATGTAAGTTGACAGGACGCAAGCCGTCCGCAGTTACCGAATCACACAGTCCTATAGTGGGTGCTTGTCCTATTGTCACAATGGAAACCGCCTTTATTTACATATCCCACAGCACACATAGGAATCACCTAAACTGCAGGCACCATAGAGTCGGCTAACCCGAATGCAACACGACAGCACAACTTATTGGAGGATAATTGACGTTCACACTGCCAGGAAACAGCTGTCGTGCTGTAACCAGGCTGGCCAGGAGTCAGTACCCCTGCCAATTACTTACGAGCAACAAATGGCAGTGTTGTAGCCCAGGGAGTAGAGTTCAGGTGGTAGAAAGATGAACATAACAGGAGACATGGAAAACATTGCCAAACAGTTATTTAATCTGAAAACGGACAGGCAAATTCAGGTGAGATCCATGCCTTGTTCATTTTCAGAAAAGTAAGCCGATCTACATTCTCTGAGGATAGTCGCATGCGACGGTCTGTTACTACACCACCTGCAGCACTAAAGACACGCTCAGATAATACACTGGCAGCAGGGCAAGCCAGCACCTCCAATGCATACTGGCTAAGCTCTGGCCATGTATCCAACTTAGAGACCCAAAATTTGAAAGGGGAAGAGGCATCTGGGAGTACACTTAGAGGGAAAGCCAAGTAGTCTGTCACCATCTTACGGAAACGTTTCTTCCTGGTGACTGGAGCCGTCTCGGATGGTGTAGACCTTGCTGGCGCTGTCACAAAACTTTGCCACATTTGTAACATACAGCTCTTGCCCTGTGCAGAGACGCTGCTTCTGCTCCCTCTTGTTGTAGAGGTGTCTACACTGCCTCGACGCACAGAGCTGCTTTGTAAAGCAGTAGCAGCAGCAGCTCTCTCGGCTGGAATGTACAACAGTATGGATTGCACCAGTGTGTCTTGGTACTCCTGCATTTTACGGTCCCGGTTCACCGGTGTGATGAGGGTTTGTAAGTTGTCCCGGTAGCGAGGGTCTAGGAGGGTGTACACCCAATAATCTGACGTGGTGAGAATGTGGGCGATGCGGCGGTCGTTTCTCAGGCACTGAAGCATGAAATCAACCATGTGCTGCAGACTCCCAACTGGCCAACAAAGGCTGTCCTCTGGAAGAGGCGTCATCTCTGCCTCCTCTGCATCACCCCACCCTCGCTCTACATACTGACTAGAGCGTTGTGTACCTCCCTCTGTAGGGATTTCTTCCTCCTCCATTGACTCCTCCTCCTCCTCATCCTCCTCACAAAGTGAGCCCTGCCCAGCCCTTTGTGAGGAACCACGTTGCGATGACTGTCCTGAAGGTAATTGAATTTGTGACTCCTCATCCTCCACCTCTTCCAAAACCTCTTCCTTTAGTGCTTTCAGTGATTTCTGAAGCAGGCAGATAAGGGGGACAGTCATGCTGACTAGTGCATCATCTGCACTCGCCATCCGCGTTGAGACATCAAACGCACGCAAAACGTCGCAGATGTCCTTCATAGAGGCTCACTCAGTAGTGGTGAAGTGTGAACGGCGCAAATTGCGAGTTGATTGCGCCTGTTGCAGCTGATACTCCATTACTGCTGGCTGCTGCTCACACAACTGCTCCAACATATGTAACGTGGAATTCCACCTGGTGGGTACGTCACATATGATGCGATGTTCAGGAAGGCGAAATCTGACTTGCAGAGCTGCAATGCGCGATCTGGCCATGCTGGAACGTCGCAAGTGAGCGCACTCTAGGCGGACCTTGTGCAGCAGTGCATCAAGATCCGGATAGTCCCTCAAAAAACTCTGCACGACCAAGTTGAGCACGTGCCAGACATGGTATGTGAGTGAGGTTGCCAAGGCCCAGAGCTGCCACCAGATTTCGGCCATTGTCACACACTACCAAGCCTGGCTGGAGATTAGCTGACAAAAACCACACGTCGCTCTCCTGCTTGATGGCATCCCAGAGCTCCTGCGCTGTGTGGCTTCGATTCCCCATGGAAATTAATTTCAGGACGGCCTGTTGACGTTTGGCCACGGCTGTGCTCATATCGGTCGCAACAGGTAAGCGTTCACGGGTCCATGTGGAGGTATACCGTGACGGCTCGTGCAGCGATAATTCTGAGGAACTGGAGTAGGAGGAGGAATCAATGTGTACAGACTGGATTCCTGCAATCCTTGGAGTTGGCAGAACAACGTACAGCGCCACTGGCAAGATCTGTACCCGGCTCCACAACATTGACCCAATGGGCAGTGAGGGAAAGGTATCGTCCCTGGCCATGGGTACTGGTCCACGCATCGGTGGTCAGGTGGACCCTGCTACTGACGGCGTTTAGTAGCGCATGTTTAATGTTTCCCTCGACATTTTTTTTCAGAGCAGGGACAGCTTGCCTGCTGAAATAAAATCGGCTTGGCACATTATATTGTGGGACTGCCAATGCCATAAAGTTCCTGAAACTGTCAGTCTCCACCAGCCTGAATGACAGCATTTCAAAGGACAGGAGTTTTGCAATGCCAGCATTCAGAGCCTGTGCTCGTGGATGGTTTGCCGAGTATGGCCGTCTTTTATCCCATGCCTGTGGTACCGATGGCTGTTTTGTGGTCTGGGAGTGTGACGATGACTGTGAACTTGCTGCTGTGGGTGGAATAACAGTTTGTCTATGGACAACAGTGACCGAGGTTCTTCCATGGAGATCCTGTGAGGAAGCCGAACCAGGTGTGTGTGAGCTGAAGGTAGAGGCTCCAACACGACCTGAAGATGTAGGTGCTGCTGTAGGTTGGCCTACATCTCCAGTGTGTCTTTGTAACTCAGCTACGTGCTTTGTCCGTACATGTTTCCACATATTTGTGGTATTCAGGTTACTGATATTTTTACCTCTTTTAACTTTTTGCTTACACAGCTTGCATTGAACATAGCAAATATCATCTACAAGTCTGTCAAAAAAGGACCACGCAGTGCAAGTCATGGGAGCGCCAATTTTGACATTTCTAAGAGAACTGCTCCCAACAGGTGCCAAACTGGAGGCTACAGGCAAGCGAGTCTGCAGCCTACCTCTCCCTCCTCTTTGTACCGTTGGGACAATCTCTTCCTCAGAGCTGCTCCCACCACCTTCCTGTTGCTCACGCCATGTTGGGTCTCGGACTTCATCATCTCCACTACCCTCTTCCAACACCTGCTGCTGTTGGATGGTCTGGGCAGCACCATGCTCCACAAAACCTGGCACCTGAGTCTCATCATCATCATAAGATGAGTTCTGCGGTGTGCTGTCCATCGGCACTGGCTTACCCGCCTCTTCAGATTGAGAGAGACACAGCTGTTGCGCATCACTGCATACTCCCTCTTCTTCAAATTGCAGAATGCTGCTTGCCTGTGCCCGTGTTTGCGAGCCAACAGATTCTGAGAACAGAAGCAGAGACTCAGCTGGCTCCTGTACAGAACTCTCTGACTGCCTGGGCAATTTGACAGGCGGTGAACAGACAGATGGTTGCTCAACAGTGTTGTGTTCCTGAGAGGAGGTGGAAGGAATTGAAGTCGATGCATTGGCTGCCATCCAACCAACAACGGCTTCAATTTGTTCTTCCCGCAGCAGGGGGGCACGCCGAGCTCCTACCAAAGTGCGCATAAAGGAACGCTCATGGGTAAAACTGGTGGATGCTGTGTCACTGAGGGCGGCAGCAGCCACAGAATCCCCACGTCCTCTCCCTGCTGAAACTCCACGGCCACGACCACGTGCCTTACTCACTGACTTCTTCATCTTGGTAGATTGATAAAGAAAGTCAGAAAAGTTATAAGGCCTAAGTGTGGTTATTACGCAGAGACTGAAGTGAACACTGAAACACAACTGTTCACAATCTGTGAAAGGCTACTCCTTTGTCTACTTCTATAGTGTTTGCAACCAATGTATTGGATACGGATGGAAGCGCATCACACTAATAGATTATATTTTAAATGGAATGGAGCAGAACCAATTGGAGAGAAATGAAAAGGATGAGGCACTGAGACACGCTCAGCAGAGTACAAGCAGCAGTGCTTGAACAAGTAACTGGAGCGTGATGTGCACTCAAAAAATAAAAAACACAGACTGAAGTGAACACTGAAACACAACTGTTCACAATCTGTGAAAGGCTACTCCTTTGTCTACTTCTATAGTGTTTGCAACCAATGTATTGGATACGGATGGAAGCGCGTCACACTAATAGATTATATTTTAAATGGAATGGAGCAGAACCAATTGGAGATAAATGAAAAGGATGAGGCACTGAGACACGCTCAGCAGAGTACAAGCAGCAGTGCTTGAACAAGTAACTGGAGCGTGATGTGCACTCAAAAAATAAAAAACACAGACTGAAGTGAACACTGAAACACAACTGTTCACAATCTGTGAAAGGCTACTCCTTGCAACCAATGTATTGGATACGGATGGAAGTGCGTCACACTAATAGTTAAATTGCATGGAGCTGCAAGAATTACACTGAAGAAAAAAAATGAGTCTGTGAGTGACACGTGCAGATGCCCACAGACAGCGTTGCATGCAGAGCAAACTGCAGCATCACTTACACTCACACACACCTTGCAGAGCTGTTAAAACAACACTGTAGGCAAAAGGAAGCTTTACACAGCGGTTGGTGCTAGCCTGCCTACAGCACAGTACACTAAATCGCAATCTCTAACTGTCCCTCAGAGTCAGCACAGCAGCGTTCTGTCCCTTACTGAATTCACAGCACAGTGACGCTAAAATGGCGGCGGCGCCTTTTATAGTGCATTCTGACATCATTTCAGCATCCAATCACAGCCATGCCATTAGTTAACATGACCGCAGCAGTACAGGATGTGCCCACACTTCTTAGGATTCCTCATTGGCTGACTAAAATCACATTGCCTCTCAAAGAATTATGGGAACTTCCGATTCCGGTATACGATATATGGAAAATATCGGAACTAAGTATCGAAAGGCCGAAACAGCTAATATCGGCCGATACCCGATACTTGCGGTATCGTATCGCTCAACACTAGTCAACACTGCAAATATTGACTTGCTGCATTAACTCATTCTAACTGTCAATATAAGCTTTTGTTACTCATATGTTTGCAATTATATTTTTGTCTGTGATAAAAACATCTGTCAAACACACACATAAAAACCAGAGGGCAGCAGATCATGTGAAAATATAATATTTGTGTCATTCTCAAAACTTTTGGCCATGACTGTACAATTCATTATCGGAGCTGATCAAACAATCATTAACAAAAGGAATGATAAAAAGAGCTTTTCAGGACATTTTTGACATTTTTGACAAAGAAATAAGATTTGGTTTAGGAATTGACTGAAAATGAAATTATATGTTGTGTAAAAGTATTATACAATATATTATTCAGTTATTTGCAATTATTTTATAAATAGAATTCTGTAGTTCTACAGTTTTTGTAGATATATATATTCATACAGTATATATAGTATACTTGTATATGTAGAGATTGTATAACTGTATATCTATGTATAGTGATAATTAAAATAAACTACAGTAATATTTAGAATTACATTAAAGCCAATACATATATGTATAAGACATTTCAATTGATTTGTTTCTGTATGAATATGATATTTAACCTTATCTCTTATTTATCCTTAGAATTTTCACTTCAAAGTTGGACTTAATCGGAAAAAATTCTCTTACATGGATTTATGCCTTTATTTACACAGGAATTTGTAATAACTGCATGATTTTATACATTTAACACTTAAAAGGAAATAATATATAACTAACTGAATCTAAATTTAGTTTTTGTGTGTTGCTAACATTTTGAAGTTATTTATTTGCATGGAAATATGTTCTTACCGCATGACAGTCACACATGTGACATTTAAACTGTTCTAATAATAAGGCTACCATATACCCCTATTTCAGTGGTTGCAACTTAAAGCTCTTGTGAAAAGAATTTTTGAGAGCTCAGCCTTTGCAAGTCAAAGAATTTTTTTTAGGCCTTAGTTACAGGTTTCAGTTACAAATCCTTGCAACAAGTATAGTTGCAACCCAATTTTTTTTTTTGCATTCTTCTATATATAAATGGTTCACAAAGTTTGTTATGTGTATTTGGGGAATATTCAAAGAAATATTAAGATATTAAATTTAGTAGTTTACAATGTGCATTGATAATTAGAATACAATTATTTGGGTTAATATACATGTATTCCTACCTTTTGTTTGTGGAATCTGTGGTGTAAACTTATATGTGTCACAGACTGAGTGACAGATGACAGATGTGAGGATGAGCAGCTGCTAAGAGAAAATGTATGTGTGATGTATGAAAGAGGTTTCACAATTCATGGTATGCGAGAAAACAAAAAACCTTGTTTTTAAGAGAAATAATATAAATCAGTTCAATTATTAGAATATTAAGATACATAATGAAACATTATCTACTCAACATATATTCCTTTAGTAATTATTTTTTTAGTTAATAGTAGATAAGTGTAATCACACATCAAAATGGTTTGTCAAGCAAATCTACACTTAGATTATTGTTTTTCCTTTTTCCCAAAGGATAATTTTATAATATTCAATGTTATTTTTAATGGTTACATAGATGGTACACATCTTCAGACAAATATATGGTATAAAGCTAAAATAGAAGTTACATAAATAATTTATAAAACAATTATTTTTTAATTTTGGTTTTGATAAATAATACCAAAAAATATTATTTTGTGAAATAAAGGGGGAAATGTGTTTGTGATCCTGAATACAGTCAGGGCCAGAAATATTTGGACAGTGACACAATTTTCGCGAGTTGAGCTCTGCATGCCACCACATTGGATTTGAAATGAAACCTCTACAACAGAATTCAAGTGCAGATTGTAACGTTTAATTTGAAGGGTTGAACAAAAATATGTGTTAGAAAATGTAGGAATTGTACACATTTCTTTACAAACACTCCACATTTTAGGAGGTCAAAAGTAATTGGACAAATAAACATAACCCAAACAAAATATTTTTATTTTCAAAATTTTGTGGCGAATCCTTTGGAGGCAATCACTGCCTTAAGTCTGGAACCCATGAACATCACCAAACGCTGGGTTTCCTCCTTCTTAATGCTTTGCCAGGCCTTTACAGCCGCAGCCTTCAGGTCTTGCTTGTTTGTGGGTCTTTCCCTCTTAAGTCTGGATTTGAGCAAGTGAAATGCATGCTCAATTGGGTTAAGATCTGGTGATTGACTTGGCCATTGAAGAATGTTCCACTTTTTTGCACTCATAAACTCCTGTGTAGCTTTGGCTGTATGCTTAGGGTCATTATCCATCTGTACTATGAAGCGCCGTCCAATCAAGTTTGCAGCATTTGGCTGAATCTGGGCTGAAAGTATATGCCGGTACACTTCAGAATTCATCCGGCTACTCTTGTCTGCTGTTATGTCATCAATAAACACAAGTGACCCAGTGCCATTGAAAGCCATGCATGGCCATGCCATCACGTTGCCTCCACCATGTTTTACAGAGGATGTGGTGTGCCTTGGATCATGTGCCGTTCCCTTTCTTCTCCAAACTTTTGGCTTCCCATCATTCTGGTACAGGTTGATCTTTGTCTCATCTGTCCATAGAATACTTTTCCAGAAATGAGCTGGCTTCTGGAGGTGTTTTTAAGCAAATTTAACTCTGGCCTGTCTATTTTTGGAATTGATGAATGGTTTGCATCTAGATGTGAACCCTTTGTATTTACTTTCATGGAGTCTTCTCTTTACTGTTGACTTAGAAACAGATACACCTACTTCACTGAGAGTGTTCTGGACTTCAGTTGATGTTGTGAACGGGTTCTTCTTCACCAAAGAAAGTATGCGGCGATCATCCACCACTGTTGTCTTCCGTGGGCTCCCAGGTCTATTTGGATTGATGAGTTCACCAGTGCTTTCTTTCTTTCTCAGGATGTACCAAATTGTAGATTTTGCCACTTCTAATGTTGTAGCAATTTCTTGGATGGGTTTTTTTTCTGTTCTTGCAGCTTAAGGATGGCTTGTTTCACCTGCATGGAGAGCTCCTGTGACCACATGTTTCCTTCACAGCAAAACCTTCCAAATGCAAACACCACACCTCAAATCAACTCCGGCCCTTTCATTTGCTTAATTGAGAATGACATAACAAAGGGATTGCCCACACCTGTCCATGAAATAGCCTTGGAGTCATTTGTCCAATTACTTTTGGTCCCTTTAAAAACAGGGTGGCACATGTTAAGGAGCTGAAACTCCTAAACCCTTCATCCAATTTTAATGTGGATACCCTCAAATGAAAGCTGAAAGTCTGAACTTCAACTGCATCTGATTTGTTTTGTTTCAAATTCATTGTGGTAATGTCTAGGACCAAAATTAGATAAATGTTTTCTCTGTCCAAATATTTATGGACCTAACTGTACATCATCACATTTCATCAATACCTCTTCTTCACACATTTTAAAGAATATAAAAAGGTACAATGGTAGAACTACTAGAGATAATAACATTAAGTATTATAAAGAGTCATTTCTTTACACTAAGAAGGGGATTACATGCAAAGTTGCATAATTTGAATATTTTGGTAACACAAGGTTATGACAAATATGAAATCATCCAGATAATGAAAATATTAAGGGTATGTGTTACTGAGAACTAGTGTTGAGCGATACGATACCGCAAGTATCGGGTATCGGCCGATATTAGCTCTATCGGCCTTTCGATACTTAGTTCCGATATTTTCGTCTTATTGGATACCGGAATCGGATTTGTCACTGTCACTGTCTGTGTCCGTCGGTCGGGTCTGTCACTGTCAGTGTCCGTCGGTCGGGTCTGTCAGGAGTCAGCGGCACTTACCTGGCAGAAGATCTCCGGCGGTCACGGGCTGGACTGCTTCATGGCCGCCATCATCTTTCCCCGGCGGTCACATGCAGTTTCTCGCGATAACTGCAATGACTGCTGGGTAATCCCGGCCGTAAAGCAGTCAGTCCGATGACGTCACCGCCGGGGAAGCAGGTAATCAGCTGTGCTGCGTCGAGATAACAGGCTCTGCCTGTCATTGCGATGTAGCAGAGCTGGATCGCCGTGGGACAGTCGTTACTATGGACTGCGTCGGACAGGTGGTATACTGTTGTTTTTTTTTCTTTCTTTTTTACAGGAGATCGATGGCGTCGCAGGAATGAGAGTATAATAAAAGAAATGAAAACTGTGTTGTCTCTTTTATTTCAGTAAAATACTTTTTTCTTGCTGTGTCTTTTTTTTTATACATTTAAAAACTTTGGGATTAATAATGGATCGGTGTCTTATTGACACCTCTCCATTATTAACCGGGCTTATTCTCACCGTGCAATCAACGGTGACATTAACCCCTTATTACCCCACTTGCCACCGCTACAGGGCAGTGGGAAGAGCCGGGTAAAGTGCCACAATTGGCACATCTTTTGATGCGCCAAATGTGGGGCTGCTGTAGCCTGGTATTATCAGGCTGTTGATGGCCAAAATCCATGGGCCTTGACAGTCTTTTAATACCAGGCCGCAGCAGTCTGCATTTTACTTGGCTGGTTAACACAAAAAGGGGGACCCCTACGCCTTTTTTTTTCGAGGGGATCCCCTATTTTTGTTAACCAACCAAGCTAAGCAAACTGCTGTGGCCTGGTATTATCAGGCTGGCAAGGTCCATGTATGTTGGCTCCTTAACAGCCTTAAATACCATTCCTCAGCAGCAGGGGCGTACATATAAATCATGGGGCCCCATAGCAAAAGTCTGAATGTTCCCCACCCCCCCAAAAAAAAAAACCCAGAGGCATTGTAAATGTAAAGTGCCAGCACAGTGAGGGAAGTTGAGTCGCACAGAGACAGGGGTTTTGGGGGTACTCGGCACCGATCACGTCGACTTCTATGGGGGATGTCACGAGTAGCACAGCTCGGTCCGTGACCTGGGCGATCACTGGAATGTGGGATATTTCCAGGGGATGATAGAATGTTCGTGTAGTTTGTCGTGACGCCACCTGTAGTACCTGGTCAGGGTGTCCAGCGCTGCTGTGCAGGTCCTCTGGAAGGGATGGTGTAGTGCAGGTAGGTGAAAAGTCTTCTACAGGTAACACGCTATCCTTCCAGGGCAGATAGATGTGAGATAGAGCAATGGTGCAAAGTGATGTAGCGGAGTGGACTATGCGACGTAGTAAGAAAGCAGGAAACACTTCAAGTTAAACGTTGCATAATAAAATTTTTAATAATAACATTACAAAAGTGCAAATGGCTTATATTATGTGACATGTTTTGTTACTGTTCATACCCTTGATATGTGTTATACATGTGTGTTAATAAATACATATTCAACAAAAGTGCAAATAGCATTAGTGCCGAAGTTCGTGGAGACTTCTTAGGATTACAACCCCACCGGGGTAACTTCACAGTGTCCTTTACTTGTGCTTGTGGAGGACCCGCTCCAAACCTCCAACTGTGGTCTTGGGTGGGCTGCAAGACTTTCCTTGAGCAGACCTCACTTTCGGCCACACCAAACGGGTTTTTAGTTTCTGAGGTAGTTGAAAATAGTGCACAGTAAAGTTTTTTGTAAAACCAAAATGGAGCACCGAAGTGCCAACTATTTACAGAAAAATTTGTGAGCCAGTACAGTTCATGGCTTCAAAGTTCAACATTTTCATTACAGTGAAACACCATTACCCAACCTGGGTATATTAAGGCAACAATAAACTTGTTCTTCTGAACATTCACCCGTCTGGGTACATCAAACCATTACCCAACATGGGTATATTAAGGCAAAAATAAACTTGTTCTTCTGAACATTCACCCGTCCGGGTACATCAAACCATTACCCAACATGGGTATATTAAGGCAACAATAAACTTCTTTTTATGAACATTCACCCGTCCGGGTACATCAATAATTTAACTATTTACATACAGAGACCCTGTCCGGGTTATTTAGACTTCTTTGGCTGGCCTCTTCCAGGTACCACCTGGTACTGTTGTGGAGCTTGCCAAACATCCATGACAGGAGGGTCCACCCAGACCTGATGACATCGTGTGGCGTGTACAGTGACGTCGTGACCCGCTATCTGGGTCTGTGTGGCCACCTCTTTCGTCTCCCTCCGGGTCTGGAACCCTATGTCCCGGACTGTACGAACCCCAGGGGGCCTAACAGGCGCCGGGTACGGGCCAGCTATCATTATCATGTCCATAGCTGGGGCTGCTGAGGAGACCACTGAGGGAGGCTGGGGAGATTTACGGCGTGGGGTGGGCACTTGTGCAGAGGCCTGGTTGGGGGAGGCTGAAGGCTCGTAGGGTCTGTCAGTTTCCTGACACTCTGGGGAGTAGGGGTCGCACCTGGTAACATTTAGAGCGTACCATCCATTGTAACCCCAGTGTCGGGTGTAAGTCACCAAGTCTCCTGGCAACAGGTCCCTCCCCGGGTGTCCTTCTGGGAGTTGAGCCTCCACGTCCCGCCGGGTTACAAAAACTTCTAAATAAAGTCCAGGCTCCTGGATGAAGCCCCAACCACCTTTTAACTTAAAGTTCCGTACTGCACCCTTACGCCGCGGCTCCCTCACCGTACTTTTATCCTTTCTCATACGTGCCTTCTCTGCCAGGTCCTTCTCCAGGTGACGTTGCCGAAGCTTTTGGGATTCTCGCTGCTCCCTTTGTCGCTCTGCTTCCCGCTCCCGACGTCTCCACTCTTCCTCCTGACGCCGGTTGTAATTCTCCTCCACCAGCTGCTCCATGTCTCCACCATCAAATGCCAGCTTACGATGTCCGGTTTGCGGCAGCTCTCCTGGCGCCCGCCAGTCCTGGCGGCGCTCACCTGTGGCGGAAGCATGCCGGCTCTGGAACAGATGACGGTCGGGGCTCCGGTACAGGCAGGTAGTGCTCTGGTGCCTGCGCGGCCTCCTCCATGAGGACGGGTGTCGCTTCTTCTGCCTCAGCGACGGGGGCAGACAGCGGGATCTGGGGTGCTGGTGCGGCGTTTTCTGCAGGAACGGGTGCCTTGACTGTGATACTAGCAGCCGGTTCAGATTGCAAGGGCTGGGATGCCCGCACGGCCTTCTGTACTGGAACGGGTGCCTCCACTGAGATACTGGCAACCGGTTCAGATTGCAAGGGCTGGGATGCCCGCACGGCCTTCTGTACTGGAACGGGTGCCTCCACTGAGATACTGGCAACCGGTTCAGATTGCAAGGGCTGGGATGCCCGCACGGCCTTCTGTACTGGAACGGGTGCCTCCACTGAGATACTGGCAACCGGTTCAGATTGCAAGGGCTGGGATGCCCGCACGGCCTCCTCTACTGGAACGGGTGCCTCACCTTCCGGTACAGACACTTCAGGGGGTAAGAGGGATTGGCGCCGCTCCAATTGTAGTTTTAGGGCCCGCCAGCTCGCTTCCATCCTGGCGACCTCTTCCCGGTGCCGGGCCAGGTCTCTCAGGGTATCCTCCGCTTCTTCCAGCATAGGAGGGTTTCCAGGCCGGGTGCCAAACGGTGGCTCCGTGGCGATCGGGTCGCTTCCGTGGGGGAGAGCTCTGACTCCTCCATCCCTTCCCACTTCTGCTCACGTCCATTCGCCATCTCAGCAAAGTCACATGTGTCATTAGCATCAGGAGAGGCGACATCTTTTGTAGGGAGGTGGGACCTTCGCGTTCGTTTACGCCCACTGAGGAGGATGAGGAGGCAGAACTCCAGAGCTGTGGGGCACGATCTTACATTGCAGTAACATTTAGAGTGTGCGGACATCGTTTTCGCGCCACGGAGTGAGTGTACGCCCACGAGAGCACCCCCTTATTCTTCACCTGTGCCTCGTGGCGCAGATATGACGGAAAAATGGCAAATACAGTCTATGATGATTTTTGCAATTCTCAAGCAAAAAAACAGTTCAATTAAGGCACACAGGACTCTCTTATAGCGAGCTTCTGAATCCTGTTCGCTGGGTGCGATGCAACATCTCTGTGGCGACTGGACCCTCGGGTGCTTCTGTCTTTTCACAAATGCCGGCTTTACCCGGCAATTGAATCAGAGGCTATTTTACTATGTAGAAGTGAATAAACTATAAATATATGTATATATATATGTCACAATGACATGTATATATATATATATATATATTCTAAGTGTGTATATTTTGTGTTTACAAGGAAAGAAAGTGTTTTTTTAGTTGCGATATTTTGTTCCCATAGACTTACATGGGACTTCCGGTATTGGAATCGGATATCGACGATATTTAGTGATATCGGCGATACCATTCTGATCCGATATTTTTAGATATCGAGCAGTATCGCTCAACACTACTGAGAACATAACTACTCAGCATTTGTCATAAACATATAAAGGCCTTATTTTTATTATTTTTGTTTTTATTCTTATTTTTCATTTTTAATTTTTATTCTTCCTTTATCTCTATTTTTGATTCTTAATTTTTTATTTTTTATCTCAATCAAGAAAAAAACATCAATATTTAATAAAGTATTGTCTAGTATGAGAATATTGCTTCATTAAATATAGTGAAGATATCGTTTCATTAAAAGAAAATGTTTTAATTCTGAGTAAATACAATAATTCTTTCATTCATTCATTCATTCACTCATATTCAAATTTTGGTTCATGGCTATACATTCTTACCTATTATTGGTCTAATAAATATATTCCATTAACCCCTTCAAGACCCAGCCTATTTTGACCTCAAAGACCTTGCCATTTTTTGCAATTCTGACCAGTGTCCCTTTATGAGGTAATAACTCAGGAACGCTTCAACGGATCCTAGCGATTCTGAGATTGTTTTTTCGTGACATATTGGGCTTCATGTTAGTGGTAAATTTAGGTCGATAATTTTTGCGTTTATTTGTGAAAAAAATGGAAATTTGGCGAAAATTCTGAAAATTTTGTAATTTTCAAATTTTTAATTTTTATTCTGTTAAACCAGAGAGTTATGTGGCACAAAATAGTTAATAAATAACATTTCCCACATGTCTACTTTACATCAGCACAATTTTGGGAACAACATTTTTTTTTGTTAGGAAGTTATAAGGGTTAAAAGTTGACCAGCGATTTCTCATTTTTACAGCAAAATTTACAAAACCATTTTTTTTAGGGACCACCTCACATTTGAAGTCACTTTGAGGGGTCTATATGGCAGAAAATACCCAAAAGTGACACCTTTATAAAAACTGCACCCCTCAAGCTACTCAAAACTACATTCAAGAAGATTATTAACCCTTCAGGTGCGACACAGGAACTAAAGCAACGTGGAAGGAAAAAATGGACATTTTAATTTTTCCAACAAAAATTTTCTTTTAGCATCAATTTTTTCATTTTTACATGGGCATCAGGATAAAATGGATCCTAAAATTTGTTGGGCAATTTCTCCTGAGTACACAGATACCTCATATGTGGTCATAAACCACTGTATGGGCGCACGGCAGGGCTCAGAAGGGAAGGAGCGCCATTTGACTTTTTGAATGGAAAATATGCTGGAATATTTAGCGGTTGCCATGTCGCATTTGGAGAGTTCCTGTGTGCCTAAACATTGGAGCTCCCCCACAAGTGACCCCATTTTGGAAACTAGACCCCCTAAGGAACTTATCTAGATGCATAGTGATCACTTTGAACCCCCAGGTGCTTCACAAATTGATCTGTAAAAAAAAGAAAGTACTTTTTTTCACAAAAATTTTCTTTTAGCCTCAGTTTTTTCATTTTCACATGGGCAACAGTATAAATTGGATCCTAAAATTTGTTGGGCAATTTCTCCTGAGTACACAGATACCTCAATATGGTCATAAACCACTGTTTGGGTGCACGGCAGGGCTCAGAAGGGAAGGAGCGCCATTTGACTTTTTGAATGGAAAATATGCTGGAATATTTAGCGGTTGCCATGTCGCATTTGGAGAGTCCCTGTGTGCCTAAACATTGGAGCTCCCCCACAAGTGACCCCATTTTGGAAACTAGACCCCCTAAGGAACTTATCTAGATGCATAGTGGGCACTTTGAACCCCCAGGTGCTTCACAAATTGATCCGTAAAAAAAAGAAAGTACTTTTTTTTCACAAAAATTTTCTTTTAGCCTCAGTTTTTTTCATTTTCACATGGGCAACAGTATAAATTGGATCCTAAAATTTGTTGGGCAATTTCTCCTGAGTACACAGATACCTCATATGTGGTCATAAAC
Organism: Oophaga sylvatica; assembly: GCA_033576555.1. Lineage (NCBI taxonomy): Eukaryota > Metazoa > Chordata > Amphibia > Anura > Dendrobatidae > Oophaga > Oophaga sylvatica. Next base: position 127,307,645 of record JARQOD010000007.1, read on the forward strand.
CACTGTTTGGGCGCACGGCAGGGCTCAGAAGGGAAGGAGCGCCATTTGACTTTTTGAATAGAAAATATGCTGGAATATTTAGCGGTTGCCATGTCGCATTTGGAGAGTCCCTGTGTGCCTAAACATTGGAGCTCCCCCACAAGTGACCCCATTTTGGAAACTAGACCCCCTAAGGAACTTATCTAGATGCATAGTGAGCACTTTGAACCCCCAGGTGCTTCACAAATTGATCCGTAAATAAAAGAAAGTACTTTTTTTTCACAAAAATTTTCTTTTAGCCTCAGTTATTTTCATTTTCACATGGGCAACAGTATAAATTGGATCCTAAAATTTGTTGGGCAATTTCTCCTGAGTACACAGATACCTCATATGTGGTCATAAACCACTGTTTGGGCGCACGGCAGGGCTCAGAAGGGAAGGAGCGCCATTTGACTTTTTGAATGGAAAATATGCTGGAATATTTAGCGGTTGCTATGTCGCATTTGGAGAGTCCCTGTGTGCCTAAACATTGGAGCTCCCCACAAGTGACCCCATTTTGGAAACTAGACCCCCTAAGGAACTTATCTAGATGCATAGTGAGCACTTTGAACCCCCAGGTGCTTCACAAATTGATCCGTAAAAAAAAGAAAGTACTTTTTTTTCACAAAAATTTTCTTTTAGCCTCAGTTTTTTTCATTTTCACATGGGCAACAGTATAAATTGGATCCTAAAATTTGTTGGGCAATTTCTCCTGAGTACACAGATACCTCATATGTGGTCATAAACCACTGTTTGGGCGCACGGCAGGGCTCAGAAGGGAAGGAGCGCCATTTGACTTTTTGAATAGAAAATATGCTGGAATATTTAGCGGTTGCCATGTCGCATTTGGAGAGTCCCTGTGTGCCTAAACATTGGAGCTCCCCCACAAGTGACCCCATTTTGGAAACTAGACCCCCTAAGGAACTTATCTAGATGCATAGTGAGCACTTTGAACTCCCAGGTGCTTCACAAATTGATCCGTAAATAAAAGAAAGTACTTTTTTTTCACAAAAATTTTCTTTTAGCCTCAGTTATTTTCATTTTCACATGGGCAACAGTATAAATTGGATCCTAAAATTTGTTGGGCAATTTCTCCTGAGTACACAGATACCTCATATATGGTCATAAACCACTGTTTGGGCGCACGGCAGGGCTCAGAAGGGAAGGAGCGCCATTTGACTTTTTGAATGGAAAATATGCTGGAATATTTAGCGGTTGCTATGTCGCATTTGGAGAGTCCCTGTGTGCCTAAACATTGGAGCTCCCCCACAAGTGACCCCATTTTGGAAACTAGACCCCCTAAGGAACTTATCTAGATGCATAGTGAGCACTTTGAACCCCCAGGTGCTTCACAGAAGTTTATAACGCAGAGCCGCGAAAATAAAAAATCATTTTTTTTTCTCAAAAAATGATTTTTTAGCCCACTGTTTTTTATTTTCACAATGGTTACAGGAGAAATTGGACCTCAAAAGTTGTTGTCCAGTTTCTCCTGAGTACGCTAGTACCCCATATGTGAGGGGGAACCACTGTTTGGGCACACGTCAGGGCTCGGAAGGGATGTAGTGACGCTTTGAAATGCCGACTTGATGGAATGGTCTGCGGGCATCTTGTTACGTTTGCAGAGCCCCTGATGTGCCTAAACAGTAGAAACTCCCACAAGTGACCCCATTTTGGAAACTAGACCCGGCAAAGAACTTATCTAGATGTGTGGTGAGCACTTTGAACCCCCAAGGGCTACACAGAAGTTTATAACGCCCGGGCATGAAAATAAAAAAATCATATTTTTTCCACAATCAGGATCTTTTAGTCCCCAATTTTTTTATTTTCCCAAGGGTAACATGAGAAATTAGACCCAAAAGTTGTTGTCCAATTTGTCCTGAGTATGCTGATATCCCATATGTGGGAGAAAACTACTGTATGGGCACACGTCGGGGCTCGGATGGGAAGTAGCGACGTTTTGAAATGCCCACTTGATGGAATGGTCTTCGGGCGTCATGTTACGTTTGCAGAGTCCCTGATGTGCCTAAACAGTAGAAACTCCCCACAAGTGACCCCATTTTGGAAACTAGATCCCCCAAGGAACTCCTATAGATGTGTGATAAGCACTTTGAATCTCCAAGTCCTTCACAGAAGTTTATAACGCAGAGCTGTGAAAATATAAAATCATTTTTTTTCCACAAAAATAATTTTTAGTCCCCAATTTTTTTTCCCAATGTTAACAGGAGAAATTAGAACCCCCAAAGTTGTTGTGCAATTTTTCCCGAGTACGCTGATACCCCATATGTGGGGATAAACCACTGTTTGGGCATACGTCGGGGCTTGGAATAAAGGGAGCACTGTTTGACTTTTTGAACGCAAAATTTGCAGGAATCAATGGTGGCTCCATGTCGCGTATGGAGACCCCTGATGTGCCTAAATAGTGGAAACCCCTCAATTCTAACTCCAACCCTAAAGGGTATGCCACACTAAACAATATCGCTAACGGGATCGCTAAAAAACGTCACTATTTAGCGATCCCGTTAGCGATATTGTTCAGTGCGGCAGCTTCCAGCGACGAGCTTCCTGCTGTGATCTCGCTCGTCGCTGGAATCGCTCCGGACCCTATTTCATCGCTGGCGCTCCCGCTGGGTAAGTATCTAATCGCTGTGTGGCACCTTTTCTTAGCGATTTAGCGGTACTTTTGTACCGCTAAAGTCGTTAAGAAGATCGCTAACGGCGATAGCGTCGTTAACTATATCGCTAAATGCGGCAGCATTTAGCGATATAGAAACAATCCCGCTAGCGATCTCATTAGTATGCAACGCTAACGAGATCGCTAGCGGGATAGCTTAGTGTGGCAGTACCTTAACCCCAACACACCCCTAACCCCAACCCTAACCCCTACACACACCTAACCCTAATACAAACCCTAATCATAACCCTAACCCCAACACACCCCTAACCCTAATCCCAACTCTAACCATAAACCTAACTACAAGCCTAACCCTAATTCCAACCCTAACCCTAATTCCAACCCTAACCCTAATTCCAACCCTAACCGTAATTCTAACCTTAACCCTAATGCTAACCCTAACCCTAGTTCTAACCCTAAGGCTGGGTTCATATTGCGTTTTACCAGCCCGTTCAACACGTAGCGGTGACCGGCTGGTAACGGTATAGCATAACGCGATCGCGTTATGCTATACCCGCTAGCGCAGATGAATCAGCAGATAATCAGCCGCGGATCCGCAGCAAAATCCGCCGCGGATCTGCAGCGAATCAGCAGCGAAATCCGCCGCGGATCAGCAGCGAAATCAGCCGCGGATCAGCAGCGAAATCAGCCGCGGATCAGCAGCGAAATCAGCCGCGGATCAGTAGCGAAATCAGCCACGGATCAGCAGCGAAATCCGCTGCGGATCCGCAGCGAATCAGCAGCAAAATCAGTCGCGGATCAGCATCGAAATCCGCCGTGGATCAGCAGCAAAATCAGCCTCGGATCAGCAGCGAAATCCGCCGCGGATCAGCAGCGAAATCCGCCGCGGATCAGCAGCGAAATCCGCCGCGGATCAGCAGCGAAATCAGCCGCGGATCAGCAGCGAAATCAGCCGCGGATCAGCAGCGAAATCAGCCGCGGATCAGCAGCGAAATCCGCTGCGGATCAGCAGCGAAATCAGCCGCGGATCAGCAGCGAAATCCGCTGCGGATTCGCAGCGAATCAGCAGCAAAATCAGTCGGGGATCAGCAGCGAAATCCGCCGCGAATCAGCAGCGAAATCCGCCGCGAATCAGCAGCGAAATCAGCCGCGGATGAGCAGCGACATCCGCCGCGAATCAGCAGCGAAATCAGCCGCGGATCCGCCGCGGATCAGCAGCGAAATCCGCCGTGAATCTGCAGCGAAATCCGCCGCGGATCAGCAGCGAAATCCGCCGCGGATCAGCAGCGAAATCAGCCGCGGATCAGCAGCGAAATCAGCCGCTGATCAGCAGCGAAATCAGCCGCGGATCAGTAGCGAAATCAGCCGCGGATCAGCAGCGAAATCAGCCGCGGATCAGCAGCGAAATCCGCTGCGGATCCGCAGCGAATCAGCAGCAAAATCAGCCGCGGATCCGCAGCGAATCAGCAGCAAAATCAGTCGTGGATCAGCAACGAAATCCGCTGCGGATCCGCAGCGAAATCCGCAGCGGATCAGCAGCGAAATCCGCAGCGGATCAGCAGCGAAATCCGCCGCGGCTCTGCAGCGAAATCCGCCGCGGATCAGCAGCAAAATCCGCTGCGGATTCGCAGCGAAATCAGTCGCGGATCTGCAGCGAAATCAGTCGCGGATCCGCAGCGAAATCAGTTGCAGATCCGCAGCGAAATCCGCCGCGGATCAGCAGCGAAATCAGCCGCGGATTAGCAGCGAAATCAGCCGCGGATCAGCAGCGAAATCCGCCGCGGATCTGCAGCGAAATCCGCCGCGGATCCGCAGCGAAATCCGCCACACGTTGCGGATTTTGCTGCGGATCCGCGGCGTATTTTGCTGCAGATCCGCGGCGGATTTCGCTGCTGATCTGCGGCGGATATCGCTGCGCATCTGCGGCTGATTTCGCTGCTGATCCGCCGCGGATCAGCAGCGAAATCCGCCGCGGATCCGCAGCAAAATACGCCGCGGATCCGCAGCAAAATCTGCAACGTGTGCACAGGGCCTAATAGGAAAAAAAAAAAAAAAAAAAATCTTTATTTTTTTTATTTGTCCCTACCTATGATAAAGGGGGGTTCATTTACTTTTTTTATTTTGATCACTGTGACAGTTTATCACAGTGATCAAAATAAATTTTTGGACACTGGGGGGGCGCACTGCGCATGCGCCGGCCGGCGGGCGCACTGCGCATGCGCCCGCCATTTTCCAAGATGGCGGCGCCCATGAAGAGGCCCGGGCGGACGCCGGGACCGATCCAGGGACATCGGTGGATCGGGAGAGGTGAGTAGGGTGGTCGGAAGGTTAGGGGGGGGATCGGAAGGTGGGGGCACCGGAGCAAAGGAGGAGGGGAGCTGTTAGTGACGGCGGTGACCGATCGCTGCCATCTTTCGGTGGCGGCGGCGGATCGCCGCCGTGACTCGGTGTGGGGGGGTCAGGTCTCGGTGTCCAGCCATGGCAGATGCTATTGCAGCATCGGCCATGGCTGGATTGTAATATTTCACCAATTAAATTGGTGAAATATTACAGATTGCTCTGATTGGCTGTTTCACTTTTAACAGCCAATCAGAGCGATCGTGGCCACGGGGGGGTTAAGCCAACCCCCCTGTGGTGAAGCACAAAGGGTCCTGTAACTGCCGGTCGGGTGACCTTTCAGTGACCCCGGTCTCCCGGCCCGCAGGGACGAGATCCTTTCATGACGCAGGGTATGCGTCATAGGTCGAATGGCACCGACTTTCATGACGCATACGCTGTGTCAAAGGTCGGGAAGGGGTTAATAAAGTTTTAGTAATAAAGATGGAAACACTTGTTACATAAAAAAAAACACTGACACCTATGGGTTGAAAAGGTAATTACACCTATGACATAAAAATGTTCTATCTCACGAAGAATATGGTTAATAATGCATTATCATTTATTATTGTTTTACTACACAAACATGAATTCCATATTAATATTCTGATAATTCTATGGATATTATTGATTGCTATGGTACGCTGTGATATTATAGGTTAGGAAAATTACCAGATTTGGTATAGGAGAGGGAATGAAGACTTCAAGCAAGATATTGAATTTACGTTAATAAAGGCTTTTCATATTTCTAAATTCAAGTAAGTTTTAAAAGTTGCAAGAAGAAAAAGCCGAAGTCCCAGAAAGTAAAAATGCTATATGATTTCTGAGTAATAATAGACTGTGTCAATTACAATTAATTTCACCACTGACAACCACAACTGCAGTATGCACCACTGACAACAACTGCAGTATTCACCACTGACAGCCATGATTGCAGTATCTAACCTGACAACCACGACTGCAGAGGACGATGATCCTATGATGCTAATATGAACTGTGTTATCATGCTTTTATCATGTTCCAGTGGTTTCCTATCATCTATGAAGCTTCAATGAAATCTGGTGAACAATAAGGTAATTGTCAGGAAGCTACAACCCTGACATGAGTCCTGTGCATTAGGACTAAGGACTGGTTATGATGCTATTTTTAGCAAGGAAGAGTCATTTAACCCTTGCTTTGCTGACCAAAGACGTCACACCTGTTCCAAGACCATTGCGGATGGCATGGAGGATTCCAGAAATATCCAAGGCGAGCCAATGTAAGTCCAGGTCTTTATAGGTGACATTGCACAGATATTAAAGCTTCATTTCATTAATGGACTTTGTTTTCTTATCAACATTTGAATTTATGGACTTTGATTGACACATGACACACGGCCTCCACAATATCTACAGTGCCTACAAGTAGTATTCAACCCTCTGCAGATTTAGCTGGTTGACACATGCGGAATTAACTTGGCATTGTGACATTTGTACTGTAGATCAGCCTGGAAGTGGGAAATGCACTGCAGCAAAAAAAATTTTTAATTTTTTTTTTTTTTTTTTAAACGTTAAAAGTTAATTCAGAGTGTCATTTATTATTCAACCCCTCAAACCACAAGAATTCTGTTTGGTCCCCCTAAAGTTTTAAGAAGTAGTTCAGGCACCAAGAATAATGAGCTTCACATGTGTGGATTAATGATCTCTTTTGCCAGCCTTTTCTGACTATTTAAGACCCTCCCCAAACTTGTGAACAGCACTCATACATGGTCAACATGGGAAAGACAAAGGAGCATTCCAAGGCCATCAGAGACAAGATCGTGGAGGGTCACAAGGCTGGCAAGGGGTACAAAACCCTTTCCAAGGAGTTGGGCCTACCTGTCTCCACTGTTGGGAGCATCATCCGTAAGTGGAAGGCTTATGGAACTATTGTTAGCCTTCCACGGCCTGGACAGCCTTTGAAAGTTTCCTCCCGTGCCGAGGCCAGGCTTGTCCGAAGAGTCAAGGCTAACCCAAGAACAACAAGGAAGGAGCTCCGGGAAGATCTCATGGCAGTGGGGACATTGGTTTCAGTCAATACCATAAGTAACGTACTCCACCGCAATGGTCTCCGTTCCAGACGAGCCCGTAAGGTACCTTTACTTTCAAAGCGTCATGTCAAGGCTAGTCTACAGTTTGCTCATGATCACTTGGAGGACTCTGAGACAGACTGGTTCAAGGTTCTATGGTCTGATGAGACCAAGATCGAGATCTTTGGTGCCAACCACACACGTGACGTTTGGAGACTGGATGGCACTGCATACGACCCCAAGAATACCATCCCTACAGTCAAGCATGGTGGTGGCAGCATCATGCTGTGGGGCTGTTTCTCAGCCAAGGGGCCTGGCCATCTGGTCCGCATCCATGGGAGGATGGATAGCATGGCCTACCTGGAGATTTTGGCCAAGAACCTACGCTCCTCCATCAAGGATCTTAAGATGGATCGTAATTTCATCTTCCAACAAGACAACGACCCAAAACACACAGTCAAGAAAACCAAGGCCTGGTTCAAGAGGGAAAAAGTCAAGGTGTTGGAGTGGCCTAGTCAGTCTCCTGACCTTAACCCAATTGAAAACTTGTGGAAGGAGCTCAAGATTAAAGTCCACATGAGACACCCAAAGAACCTAGATAACTTGGAGAAGATCTGCATGGAGGAGTGGGCCAAGATAACTCCACAGACCTGTGCTGGCCTGATCAGGTCTTATAAAAGACGATTATTAGCTGTAATTGCAAACAAGGGTTATTCCACGAAATATTAAACATAGGGGTTGTATAATAATTGACCCACACTTTTATGTTTAAAATTTATTAAAATTCAACTGAGCAACATAACTTTTTGGTTTGTAAGATTTATGCTTCTGTTAAAAAATCCTACTCTCGTTTGCAGTTTGAAGGCTCTAACTTATTTGCATCTTATCAAACCAGCTAAATCTGCAGGGGGTTGAATACTACTTGTAGGCACTGTACATGTTATTTCAAAGGAATTATCATATAAAGACTGTGTTTTAAAAGAACCAAGAAGAAGACGTCAAGATGAAGACCAGATGACATCAGATGATGATGACTGGACCGGAGATGCTTCGATTTAGGTTTAGGAAAGTATAAGGCTGGCTTCACACATCCGGCGGGCGCCTTGCGGCGCCCCTGGCATTTTGCCGCAGCGCCGCATCAGAAAACCTGATGCGCTGCATGCGGCTTTTTTCGCATTGACATGCATTAGCGCCGGATGGCGCCGCATGTCAATGCGTTGCATGCGGTTTTGTCCGGATGCGGCGCAAATGTACATTGCGGCGGCCGGACAAAACGCTGCATGTAACGTTTTTTGTTTTTGCCGGATGGTTTCTGATGTCTCCAAGCATCAGAAACCATCTGGCAAAAAAACCGCATGCGGCCGCCGGCGGTGCATCAGGTTTTCTGATGTGGCGCTGCGGCAAAATGCCGGGGGCGCCGTGAGGCGCCCGCCGGAAGTGTGAAAGAGGCCTTAGACACATATTTTATATGAATATTGGTCACGGCTTACCATAACATGAATTCACATAATTATGTTATTGAGTGTGTATAACAATAATCTGATATGATTATTATTATTGAAATTAAATTATTTTGCCAAAGAAGAAGAAAAGAAGAAAGAAAATCTGATTATCCTAAAGATAAACTTCTCTGCTTTGAGGGTTCCAAATAATGTCTGTCACCCTCAAAAGGGGGAATTGTTAAATATTAATTATTGGTTATGGATTTATTCTACACTCAATTCTGTACCGAGTACATTGACTTTCAGCTGACATTACAGATGCTATTTCTGTATGGTAAAGTGGCAACCCCATATATAGAGACCACATGATCTAAGGGACATATATATAATGACTACACGAAGG
>JARQOD010000007.1:127316662-127389392 GCA_033576555.1 Oophaga sylvatica
CCAACATCAACAACAGACACACTAGGCTAAGCTAGGTCATTAGAGATACCAATACTGCGTAAATCCACCTGTAGTACGAGAGGTCAGATCCCAGCCCGGTATAGGGACTAAAATGTAAATAAGTTACCGTATATACTCGTGTATAAGTCGAGATTTTCAGCACCTTTTTTCGTGCTGAAAATGCCCCTCGGCTTATACACGAGTCATAGGGCAGAAACCAGCGGGGGAGGGGATGCCGCAGCAGGAGCCGGTGGCTGGGATCATACTCACCCCTCCCCGTGCCATCGCTGAGCGTCCCTGCAATCCTGCGTTCTCCCGGCTTCCTGCAGCTCTCCAGCACTGAGCGGTGATGTAATACCCGCTCATTAAGGTCATGTAATATGGACGCGACGCCACTCCCATGGGCGTGGCCTCCATATTCATGGCCTTAATGAGCGGTATTACGTCACCGCTCAGCGCTGGAGAGCTGCAGGAAGCCGGGGAGAACGCAGGATTGCAGGGACGCTCAGCGATGGCACGGGGAGGGGTGAGTATGATGGAGGAGAGGACAAGGAGCACGGAGCAGGACGAGGGGGAGAACGGTGGACGGGGGAAGCATGGAGGAGGACGGTGGGGACGAGGACGGGGAAGATGAGCAGGACGGGGGAGAACGGAGGATGGGGAAGCATGGAGCAGATGGGGGGAGGACGGGAAGCATGGAGGAGGGGAAGCATGGGAGACATGAGCCGAGCAGGGGGGGGAGGGGGAACATGGGAGGCGGGGAAGCATGGAGGAGGACAATGAGCACGGAGCAGGACGGGGGGAGGATGGAGGGCACAGAGGAGCACGGAGCAGGACGGGGGGAGAGGATGGAGGGCACAGAGGAGCACGGAGCAGGACGGGGGGGCACAGGGGGACGGAGAAGGAATGGGGGAGCACAGCGGAGGACGGAGCAGGAGGGGGGGAGTACAGAGCTGGATGGGGGAGCAAGGAGCAGGACGGGGGCAGCACAGAGCAGGAGGGCAGTTTATACACCCGGCTTATACACGAGTCAATAAGTTTTCCCAGTTTTTTGTGGCAAAATTAGGGGGGTCGGCTTATACACGGGTCAGCTTATACACGAGTATATACGGTAATATGTATAATTGTAACCGTTAAGCATATGAGCCTACAGAGACTTACTGTATGAACTTTAAAATATTCGCAATAACCTGTTGAAGGACAGTTGGGCCACAGGACTATGTGTGGCCATTACCTTACTTGTATATAGTTGACAACATGGCTCAGGAATGGACAATGACGCATGGACTAATCGTCGCAAGGACTGTTTTTGAGCTTTGGGTTTTTGTAATTTTTTTTTTTTTAAATCTTGTAAATTGTTATAATTGTTCACTTGTTATTCTGTTATATTTCCTCAGTCCGAGAGTACTGAATTTCACTAGGGGGGAATGTGGCACCCCAGAAGTCCGGTTGCCACAGTGGCATTGCCTCCCTCACAGGGGGTGATGTCATGCCTGGAAGCAAGGAGGGTTTCCCTAGCCAGATAACACCAGCATACAACACCTTTCCTGACTTCTGACCAGAAGGGGGAGCTCAAAACCTGGTTTCAGGAAAGCTTTCTTATTATTTCTGGCCTGGACGCGGTGTTAGCCAGTCTGTGAGAGTCTGTACAGGGGACTGGAGCTGTGAGGAGCTCGTTCCAAGAGCTGAGTGAAGAGAGAGAAAAGTGGAAGTTTAGGGAAGCCTGGGGATTGGAGTTGTGACCAAACTCACCCCAGGGAAGAGAGCTTGACACCGGATGCCGGAGTCCATGGCTGCACGGGTAAAACAGTCCCAGCAGCCAAATCCGGAGGGCAAGAGCCTGCAGGCAGCAAGGACCTCATAGGACAGCGCAGAAAGGAGGCCTCCAACCCATCTGGTTTAGTGGATCCTAAGTTGCTTCCAGGCTGGCTGGATCTCCATTACCATCTGTACTCAGTGCCCTGGTCTACACCTCAAACTGTGAGTAAAAGTATGAAGACTGCACCCCGCCGTGTCCTCCTGTTTATTTGCTGCGTTACCTCAGCCCTGCATTACATCTATCATCACCATCTTTTATAATTTAATTGCCCTGGGACTTAGCTCTACCTGTAGAGAGCAGTACCAACTCTGCTGCATCACCATCAGCCCCAGCGGTCTCTTCAAGCAGCGTTAGCCAACACCTTATTGCTGAGTACTACAGGTGGCATCACAAATTAACCCCTTATAAACTTTATTTCCCTTTTATAATTTTCATTGGTCGCCCAGGGCCACGGACCGGGTCACTGCTGCCGTGACACATCCCCTTAAGAACTGGCCCGGTACCGAGTATCCCCACGGCCCTGGCGGGCGCTCCAATTACAACAAAGACACATTACACGTCTCATATTTCCAGCACCGTCCCCATCTATTCCCAACCTGCACAAACTCCTTAACCTGCTGATACCCCAATGCTGAGCCGCTGCTGCCATATGTGACCCTATTACTGCACCTGCTCTGTGGGACAGTGTGCCTCTAGATCAGTGGTTCTCAACCTTTCTAATGCTGTGACCCCGCAATACAGTTCCTCATGTTGCGGTGACCCCCAAACCAAAAAATAATTTTGGTGGCTACTTCAAAACTGTAATTTTGCTACAGTTATGATTCGGAATGTAAATACCTGATATGAATTATGTATTCTCATTGCTACAAATCAAACATAATTTACACATAGTGATTAATCTCAAAAACAATATTTAATTATATGTTGAGAAATATTTATTACTAATTTCAAAAATTAACATTTCAACATGGCATAGCATTGGTTTAAATATAAAAACAATTCCAAATAAATAACATTTCACCATGGCATTGCATGGGTTTAAATATAACAACATTAATATAACAGTAAACAACAGTGCAATATTTTGCAACAGTATGCTGATACGGCACAGAAATATGGGTATAGTACAATGCCAAACACTTCACTTCTTCCATTACATGAGTGATATCTATTGTAAATTCTACAATAGCTCAGAAACCGCCAAATCCTCACAGCGCACAGTAAAGACTGGACAGTACAGTCCTCCATACAATATTATGGGCACCACATAGTCCTCCATACAGTATTATAGGCCAAATATAATGCTCCATAAAGAATATTGGACCCCAAATAATGCTCCATACAGGATACTGGTCCCCATATAATGCTCCATACAAAATATGAAGCTCTCCTCTGCACTGTGCTGCGTTCTGCACTGTTACGGCTCAGGAAAGGGCGCTGTGGAAAGACTCCCCATTATCATCATCATTGTATCCCCATTATCATCATCATTGCCTCCCCTTTATCATCATCATTGCCTCCCCGTCATCATCATCATCATTGCCTTCCCATCATCATCATTGCCTTCCCATCATCATCATTGCCTCCCCATTATCATCATTGCCTCCCCATTATCATCATTGCCTCCCCATCATTATCATTGCCTCGCCATTATCATCATTGCCTCCCATTATATCATTGCCTCCCATTATCATCATTGCCTTCCTTTATCATCGCCTCCCCATCATCATCGCCTCCCCATCATCATCATCGCCTCCCCATCATCATCATTGCCTCCCCATTATCATCATCGTCTCCCCATCATCATCATCGCCTCCCCATTATCATCATTGCCTCCCCATTATCATCGCCTCCCTATCATTATCATTGCCTCCCCATCATTAACATTGGCTCCCCATTATCATCATTGCCTCCCCTTTATCATCGCCTCCCCATCATCATCATTGCCTCCTCACCACCATACCTGCCTCCCCCACCACCACACACATACAGCACCACACACAGGCAGCACTCCCTCACACACACACACACATCTCACCTGTCCGGCGCCCGTGCTTAAGGTACTGTCACACTAAGCGAGATCGCTAACGAGATCGCTAAAGCGTCAGCGATTTTATGACGCAGCAGCGATCTCGTTAGCGATATCACTGTGTGTGATATGTAGCGGCGATGTGGCCCCCGCTGCGATGTCGCTGATCGCTCATGAACGTTCTGAGTTGTTTTTTGGTCATTGGTGTCCTGCTGGTGAGCCTGAATCACTGAGTGTGACACCCTTTATTAACGACTTTACCAGCGTCGCAGGGGGACTAGGTTTTCCCAATGACTGCAGAGGTTGTTATAAAGATCGCTGATCTCTGATGAGATCTTTGTGTTTGGAAGCTACTAGCGACCTTATAGTGATCGCACCAACGATCTCGCCAGGTCGTGTCGTTGTCGTGATCGCTGGTGCGATCGCTAAGTGTGACAGTACCTTTACTCTCTGCCACAGCCGGCCGCTGAATGATGACGTCATCCAGCGGCGCTGCTGTGAGTGGAAGTGCGGGCGCCCCCTGGAGCCCGGAGCTGCGGAGGCACGGGGAGAGGTAAGTATTCTGCTGGCTGCCGGGGCCCTGAGCAAGCGGGGATGATGCAATCACATCTGCGCAGGCATTCAGTTTGGAACGCGCATCCATAATAGCGTGCGTTCCAGCTGAATAGCGCTGCTGCAGACGGTAGCGCAACTTCTCAGCGGCTAAAGCCATCGGAAATATGTATTTTCCGATGGCTTTAAGCGACCCCTATGTTTTGGTCATTCGACCCCCGCCGGGGTCGCGACCCACAGGTTGAGAACCGGTGCTTTAGATGGTAAAACAAACCTCTAGATGCAGTAATATTGTGTGCAAGTGCCCTAGAAAACAGTGCCCACATTTTGTCCCCTATAAAGTAATAGTGCCCTGTGTGTGCCCCTTTGACAGTCATAGTAACCTAAGTTCCCCTATAACAATAAGTGCCCACTTTACATTTAATAATATCCTGAGTCCCCCCTGTACAACTCCCCTATACACAGTATGATGATCTCTTATACACAGTATACTGCCCCCTCACTGTATATATACTCACCTCTTAGTGTCCTCCAAACTGTGTGATGGCTCCAACACTGCATGATGGCCCCGCCACTGTAATCTCCACACTGTATAATGGCCCCCTAGTTAGCCTCCATATAGTATAATGTACCAGATAGTCCTCAATTTAGTATAGTGCACTCCCCATAGGCCTCCATATTTTATAATGCACTCTTCATAGGTAGACTCTATATAGTATAATGCACTTCCCATAGGCAGACTATAGTATAATGCACTCCCCATAGGCAAACTCTATAGAGTATAATGAACTCCCATAGGCAGACTTTATATAGCAAAATAACCAAAATATGGCAGCCAAAAATCCCATAAAATCAACTTTATTGAATACAATAGATAAAAAATTCAGAAGATGCATGATACAGGCAGGGGCAGATAAATATAGAGGTGTCAGCACATATACGCCATAAGGGACAGGGTCCAGTCCACCCACATATCAAATACAAATAATACCCACAATATACTGCAGCCATCCTAGGCAATCATACACAATGCAAATAGTAGTTCTAATATATCAATATGCAGAATTGTGGAGGAATATAGCATACCTAATTAGGTGGGACAAGACAGGACCGCAGACCCTGTCTTGTCCCACCTAATTAGGTATGCTATATTCCTCCACAATTCTGCATATGGATATATTAGAACTACTATTTGCATTGTGTATGATTGCCTAGGATGGCTGCAGTATATTGTGGGTATTATCTGTATTTGATATGTGGGTGGACGGGACCCTGTCCCTTATGGCGTATATGAGCTGACACCTCTACATTTATCTGCCCCTGCCTGTATCATGCATCTTCTGAATTTTTTATCTATTGTATTCAATAAAGTTGATTTTATGGGATTTTTTTGGCTGCCATATTTTGGTTATTTTGCATGTCTTTTGCAGTTTTTCCCGTATTGTCCTGCATAGATATACAGTATACCCACTACTATGAATATTGTTCATCTTTAAATTTGTGTTTTTGGGTATATGCGATGGTTTCTGCTATCTCTTCATTATAGACTTTATATAGCATAATACACCCCTTATAGGCAGACTCTATATAGTATAATTCACCCCCCATAGGCAGACTCTACATAGCATAATGCACTTCCCCATAGGCAGACTCTATAGTATAAAAAAGCTCCAAAGATACATGCTTCAGATAAAGACACCAGTGTGCCGAATATTCCGATAAGTATTAATGCAAAAAAGACTCATGATGAACATATGGAAAAATGGATAAAAATTGAGTCACCAATTGCTGCATAAATAGACACATTTTATTAATTACAAAAGGACATATATTGGGACGAGACAAACTTCATAAAATAGTCACATAATAAGTGCAAAATGATGGGAGAATAATGACCATTACCGAGAAAAGAAAGGCCGGTATAGCACTATTGTCAGTAACCCCTGGGTAGAGGCATGCTGAGGCTGGTCAGATTGCCACACGGATAGGAGACATGCAACCAGAAATGAAAGGTAGTAATGCACGCGTAAGGGGATAGGCACCCTGCCATAACAATTACATATAGACCACCAGAAGGCAAAGAAAGGCCAGGCTCAGCATACAAATGTACAGCTACTAGCCACCGGGGAACACATAATGAAATGGGGCAGAAAAAGCCTCATATAATAAAGCAATGTTGGAAAATTCCCTGATAAAAAAAGAGACTTGACCACACTACCCCCAGAAAAATCATAAACAACATTAGCCAAAGAATAAACTCTACAGTATAATGCAGACCCTCATTAGGCAGACTCATATAATGCAGCCCCCCATAGGCAGGCTGTTGTGAACATGTTGGAGACGACTTCGGAGCTGAGGCTCCCTCCGGTGGTTGCTGAGGGTATTGAATCAATTGAGGAATGGTTGTCAGGTGGGATGGACTGGCCTGATATAAGTGAGCTGACCTACCATGAGCCTCGCCGGTAATCAATTGTTACTTCCAGGTCTTGGTTGGAATTCAGCTTGCTTTCCTGCTATCTTTCAGATAAATGATTTTCTGTTTTTTTTCTGTGGTTGAATTTTCCTTGCTTTTTGCTGCCCTGCTTTGGTCTTCAGCCAGGTCCCCTTTGGGGGCTTGCGCTGCTCTCTGTTCTCTTTTTGTATTTGCACTTGTGCTCAGTTCCTGTGATATTTTTACTGCTGGGCAGCTGCGTGTCACACCAGAGATCTGATATAGGTGGTCAAGACCGTGTGGTTTCCGTATTTTCGTAATCAGAAGTGTTGGAATATTTATTAGGGTTTTGTTGGGTTGCAGACAGTATTTCTCTCCTGTACTTTACTATCTAGACAATTTTGGGCCCCAATGTTTGCTCATTCTATTTTCTGTCTGTGTTCGTGTTTTCCTCTTGTCTAACCGCCATTATTTTGGTGGCTTCCTATTCCTTTGGGGGCTCTACTCCGGGGCAGTTAGCTTTCCTCTTTCTATCTTTAGGTGTAGCTAACTCTCCGGCTGTGCCGAGGCGTCTAGGATCTCCACGGCTGCTTCTAGTTGTGCGGTTAGTTTAGGGATCTGCAACCCATTAATCCCAGCCTCTCTGGTGTCTGGCTGCTTTGGCGGTTTTTTGCTCCTGCCCTCCTCAGCTACCAAATCATAACAGCAGACGCTAATATAATGCACCTCCTTAGGCCTTTATATTATAATGCAGTCCCTCATAGGCAGACTAATATAATGCACCCCTTTGGGCCTATATAGTATAATGCACCTCCATAAAAAAAATAAATAAATACAATACTCACCTCTCTTCCACCTGGTTCCTCCGAGCTCCCTCACATCTCCGGACAGCAGGCGCCGAGTAGTGACATCATCGCACCCGCTTTCTGTGTCTGCGTCATGGACGTCAGACACTGAGAGAGGGATGATGGGAGAAGGAGTGTGACAGGCGGGGGGGCCACTGCTGGCACGGGCCCTTGTCACGGGTGGGGTCGCCACGAAGATCATCACGATTACACAGTCTGACTTCTCGCAGCTGAGTTGTTGCTACTTTGTGTTTTTCGGCAGTGAGGGAGTTAATTCTCTCTCTCTGGGCTAGATTAGGCCCAGCCTCACCCAGCTGCAGTCAATACTGCAGTATTGGGACTCCTTTAAATACCTGCAAGTGTGTTAGGGAAGTTGTCGGTGAAAGCATTCCTGGCAGACAAACAGAGCGGCTTGTGGTATTTTGGAGTTTGGAGTGAAGTGTATTTTGTGTGTGGTTTTTTCCCTTCCTCGCTTTATCATTTATCTCCTTACCCGTTGGTGTTCCCTCTGTTGTTGTGGTTTAGTTTTGTATGCAAGGTGATTGTTGATTTTCCCCTTGTACTGTCTCGTTCGTCTAATACTGTGTCTGGGCTTATATTATCCCGTTCCCTGTTGTTGTGATCGGGGTCCTTCTCAGGACTAGATCACTGAGGTTCAGGGATCCTCAGGAGGTAGGGATTACGCTGGCGGCCTGGACCTCTGTACCTTTAACAGTACCTCCAGGTAGAGGGATTAGTCAGGGCCCCAGCTTAGGGTCAGCTTAGGCCCCTAACCTCCGGTACGCAGAGACAGCGTGACATTTTCACCGACCTACAAAAGATTCTCTCCAGCCTCCATGGATCCAGTAGCTAGTCTTGCTCGGCAGTTGCAGAGTTTGTCCATGGAGCTGGTGGACGTTAAGTCCAAGGTTTTGTACCCCCCGGAGCAAGCCGGACCAGAACCTAAAGTAGCCCTCCCTGACAGGTTCACTGGGGGCCGGGACAAGTTTTTTGTTTTCCGGGAGGCATGTAAATTGTACTTTCGGCTGCGGCCACAGTCATCGGGGAGTGATGAGCAAAGGGTGGGAATTGTCATCTCGCTCCTACAAGGGGACCCACAATCATGGGCGTTCTCTTTCCCCGGGCTCCCCGGCTCTCCAGTCAGTGGATAGGTTTTTTGCAGCTCTGGGTCTTGTATATGATGACCCGGATCGGATCTCCCTTGCTGAATCTAAGTTACGTAGGATCCAGCAGGGAGATTGTCCGGCGGAGGAATTCTGTTCGGAGTTCCGTAGGTGGGCCACGGACACCCAGTGGAATGACCCGGCTCTTAGGAGCCAGTTTGTCAAGGTTTATCTGACAAATTAAAGGATGTGTTGGCACAGTATGACCCTCCCGCGTCACTGGAAGCCGCTATGGCCCTTGCTATTCGTATTGACAGACGGCTTCGGGAGAGGTGCGGGGTAACTCCGCCCCCTGTGATGACTCCACCTTCCTCAAGGGTCCCTTATATGGAGGTTCCCCTGGTCAGTCCAGAGGAGCCTATGCAATTAGGAGGGACATCATTTCGGGGGAGGGGACCGGCGGGGCGCCACAAAACAGGAAGTTGTTTCTTCTGTGGGAAAAAGGGACATTTTATTGGGGGGTGTCCATCCCGTCCTTTGCAGAGTAAAGGGTCGTCGGAAAACTATTGATCCCAGATTGTGTGGTGGACGGCAATCTGGGAGTAAGTATTTCGTCCTAAGTTCGTCTCAGTTTCTCGTACCGGCGGAGGTGGTGGTGGGTACGAGAACTGAGAGGATATCTGTTCTTCTGGATAGTGGGGCCGGGGCTAATCTGGTGGACGCTCGGTTTGCCCGGGTTCAAGGTATGCTATTGAGTGTGTTGGCTGAACCCATCCCCATATTCTCGATCGACGCCAGACCTCTCGGTCAGGGAAGTTTTTGGCAAGCTGTGCATAATGTAGAACTTCAAGTGGGGGCGATACATAAAGAACTGTTGTCTTGTTACGTGTTGGAGGGTCTTCCCACTCCTATAGTGTTGGGCCTTCCTTGGTTAACTAAGCATAACCCAGTTATTAATTGGCAATCCAGAGAGATAAGCCAATGGAGTGAATTCTGTAATAAAAACTGCATGAATACGGTCATCGGTGCGGTCACTCCTAGGGTCTTACCTCCATTTCTGGCGGACTTTGAGGATGTATTCTCGGAGAAAGGGTGTCAGGAACTACCTCCTCATCGCGTGTATGACTGTTCTGTAAAACTGCTCCCTGAGGCCAAGTTACCTAAATCTAGGTTGTATAACCTATCTGGTCCTGAGAGGCAGGCCATGAAGGATTATATTGCTGAAAGTCTGGCTAAGGGGCATATTAGACCTTCATCTTCCCGGTGGCCGCGGGGTTCTTCTTTGTGAAGAAGAAAGATGGAGGCCTACGCCCTTGCCTGGATTTCCGTGAACTTAATCGGATTACGGTCCGAGATCCGTATCCGCTCCCACTTATTCCCGATCTCTTCAATAAGATCGTGGGCGCCAAATGGTTCTCTAAGTTGGATCTCAGGGGGGCGTACAATCTGATTAGGATGAAGGAGGGGGATGAGTGTAAGACGGCGTTTAACACTCCGGAGGGGCATTATGAGAACCTTGTCATGTCATTCGGTCTGACTAATGCCCCGGCGGTGTTCCAACACTTTGTAAATGACATTTTTCGCCACCTGGTGGGACAGTTTGTGGTCATATATCTGGATGATATCTTAATTTACTCGCGGATCTTGTGTCTCATCAGGAGCATGTTAGGCAGGTGTTACAGATCTTGCGGGATAATAAACTGTACGCCAAATGGGAAAAGTGTGTGTTCGCCGTACAGGAACTCCAGTTTTTAGGCTTCCTGGTGTCAGCATCCGGATTTCGTATGGACCCTGGGAAAGTACGGGCAGTTCTTGAGTGGGATCTGCCAGAGAATCTTAAGGCTCTACAACGTTTCCTGGGGTTTGCTAATTATTACAGGAAAATTATTCGTAATTTCTCATCCATGGTTAAACCTCTCACAGATATGACAAAAAAGGGGACGGATTTTTCTAGGTGGTCTGACAAGGCTTGTCAAGCATTCTCCTCCTTGAAAAAATGCTTTGCCTCGGCACCCATACTCATTCAACCTGATGCGTCACAGCCGTTCATTGTAGAGGTAGACGCTTCCGAGGTAGGGGTGGGAGCAGTATTGTCACAAGGTTCGTCCCCTGGTAAGTGGCATCCGTGCGCTTTTTTCTCTAAAAAACTGTCGTCCGCTGGAGAGGAATTACGATGTCGGCAATAGGGAACTCTTGGCCATTAAGTTGGCTTTTGAGGAGTGGCGCCATTTTTTGGAGGGGGCAGTCCATCCGGTCACTGTCATCACCGATCACAAGAACCTGCTATATCTGGAGTCTGCAAAACGTCTGAATCCCAGACAAGCTAGGTGGTCATTATTTTTTACCAGGTTTAATTTTGTCGTCACATATCGTCCTGGGTCAAAAAATGTAAAGGCGGATGCCTTATCTCGTAGTTTCCCTGGGGCCGGGAATACGGAGGACCCGGTTCATATCCTTCAGGAGGGGGTGGTGGTGTCGGCAGTATGCTCTGAGCTTGAGAAGGAGGTATTGGAGGCTCAGGGGGACGCCCTGTAGGACCTCCAGGGATACTGTTTGTTCCAAATCAGTTGCGACAAAAGGTGATCGAGGCACACCATAATTCTGCTTTGGCAGGACACCCAGGGAGTAAAGCAACTGAGGATCTCCTCTCGCGTCGGTTTTGGTGGCCTAACTTACATAGGGAGGTGGTAACTTTTGTCGCGTCCTGCGAGGTTTGTGCGCTCTCTAAGACCCCACATACCCGTCCGTCTGGGACCCTCTTACCTTTGAAGATCCCAGAGCGTCCTTGGACTCATCTGTCTATGGACTTCATTACGGACCTCCCGCCGTCTTCGGGTAAAACGGTCATACTCGTTGTAGTGGACAGGTTCAGGAAGATGGCACATTTTATCACTCTTCCTGCTCTTCCTAATGCTAAAACTCTTGAGCAGGTGTTCATTGGGGAGATTGTGAGGCTTCACGGGGTACCCTCCAATGTGGTGTCTGATCGGGGGTCTCAGTTTGTGTCCAAATTCTGGAAGGCATTTTGTACACGGCGGGGGATGCATTTGTCGTTTTCATCGGCTTTTCATCCTCAGACCAATGGTCAGACGGAACGTCTGAACCAGAGCTTGGAGACATATCTCCGGTGTTTTGTGTCAGAGAACCAGGAGGACTGGGCTTCTTTCTTGCCTCTGGCAGAGTTTGCTCTTAATAATAGGCGGAGCGAGTCTACTGGTAAGTCCCCGTTTTTTGGGGCATATGGTTTTCACCCCCAGTTTTGTACTTTCAGTAGGGGGGCTCTTCGGGGGTTCCTGAGGAGGAACGATTTTCATCATCTCTCGCTTCAGTATGGAGAGGGGTGCTGAATAGTCTGAGTACTATGGGGAACCGATACAAACGTATGGCTGATAGGAGGAGAGTGTCTGGTCCGGACCTAAGTGTGAACGATCGGGTATGGTTGTCTACCAGGAATATAAAACTTAAGGTTCCCTCCTGGAAACTGGGTCCCAGGTTCATCGGGCCGTATAGGATCAGTTCTATAATTAATCCGGTGGCATTCCGTCTTGACCTCCCCCCTACGTTTAAAATTCACAACATGTTCCACAGATCGTTGCTTAAGAGGTATGTGGCGCCGGTGATACCGTCACCTTTACCTCCTCCTCCAGTGGTGGTCAATGGTAACTTGGAGTTTCAGGTGTCGAAAATCATCGATTCACGTCTGAATCGCCGGTCCCTTCAGTACCTGGTTCATTGGAAGGGGTATGGTCCTGAGGAGAGGATGTGGATTCCTGCGTCGGATATTAACGCAGACCGATTAATTTGGGCCTTCCACACGACTCACCCGGATAAACCTGGCCCTGAGGGTCCGGAGGCCCCTCGTAGAAGGGGGGGTACTGTCACGGGTGTGTCGCCACGAAGATCGTCACGATTACACAGCCTGACTTCTCGCAGCTGAGTTGTTGCTACTTTGTGTTTTTCGGCAGTGAGGGAGTTAATTCTCACTCTCTGGGCTAGATTAGGCCCAGCCTCACCCAGCTGCAGTCAATGCTGCAGTATTGGGACTCCTTTAAATACCTGCAAGTGTGTTAGGGAAGTTGTCGGTGAAAGCATTCCTGGCAGACAAACAGAGCGGCTTGTGGTATTTTGGAGTTTGGAGTGAAGTGTATTTTGTGTGTGGTTTTTCCCTTCCTCGCTTTATCATTTATCTCCTTACCCGTTGGTGTTCCCTCTGTTGTTGTGGTTTAGTTTTGTATGCAAGGTGATTGTTGATTTTCCCCTTGTACTGTCTCGTTCGTCTAATACTGTGTCTGGGCTTATATTATCCCGTTCCCTGTTGTTGTGATCGGGGTCCTTCTCAGGACTAGATCACTGAGGTTCAGGGATCCTCAGGAGGGAGGGATTACGCTGGCGGCCTGGACCTCTGTACCTTTAACAGTACCTCCAGGTAGAGGGATTAGTCAGGGCCCCAGCTTAGGGTCAGCTTAGGCCCCTAACCTCCGGTACGCAGAGACAGCGTGACAGCCCTTCAGTCTGCTTAGGGGTCCCATAGCGGACGTATGGCAGAGCAGGGAGATCGAGTCTGCCTGCTCTGCCATAGAATGTAACTGTATCGGCGTGCTGCGCACGTCGATAGTTACAGTAGCGTAGCTTCAGGTGAGCCCCCTCAGAGCTCAGGGCCCGGGGCGAGTGCCCCCTCTGCCCCCCATTAGCTACGCTACTGGAGGGAGGGGAGGGAGATGGCTGGTTAGAATAGCGCACCCCTGGGCTACTTGCTGTAAATGCTACTGTCGGAGATTGACAATTTCATTCATCAGGTTAACAGCCGCAGGCAGAGCTCCTCTCCACCCACAGCAGTTAGAGGCAGATGATGGCTGAATAACACAGCCATCATATGGCGGCAAAGATGAGTCCCTATTTATGCCAGGGAGCCAATATGTTGGGAAGGGATTGAAATATCTCAGTTCAGCAGATTGTGTCACACATACTCGGATTAGATATAGTTGCTTAGAAGATGATATCACATATGATGGGATTAGATAACAGCTCAGCATATTGTATCACACCTACTTACATTTGATGCAATGGCTCAGCAGATGGTATCACACGTGCTTTGATTAGATACAGCAGATGAGCAGTCAGTATCACACATTATTGGATTAGATACACAGCTCAGAAGACAGTATTACACAAAATAGGACATAATGACTTAGCAGACAGCATCACACATAAGATTGGATTCAGCAGTCAGAATCACACTTGATAGGATTAGTTACACAGCTCACCATACAGTATCACGAAAGCTTGCATTATATACAGCACTTCAGCAAATTGTATCACACATGCTTGGTTTAGAAAGATAAGTTTTGAAGACAATATCACATGTGATTGGATACAGTGAATGAGCAGACAGCAGGCATGGTGTGATACCATCTGCTGAGCCATTGCATCAAATGTAAGTAGGTGTGATACAATATGCTGAGCTGTTATCTAATCCCATCATATGTGATATCATCTTCTAAGCAACTATATCTAATTGGATTAGATACAGCAGATGAGCAGTCAGTATCACACATGATAGGATTAGATACACAGCTGTTACGGTTCCAACACTGACTGTGGCCAAGGAATGCTGTGAGTGTCAGCTCAGCCTCTCTATGGGATCTGGAATGTGCTGTGGGCTGTCAGTTTTGTGAATGACAGTCCGCTTATCCCATCTGATCCTGGGGTGTGTTGGTTTGTCAACATTTTGATTGACAGCCCTGCTGCTCTATCTGGTTTAGTCTGTGAGCGTTTCCCCAGGTGCCTCCCAACCTTAATAATTTGCAAGGTATTTAGCTGGCTTAGTGGTCAGTGTCAGTTGTAGCTTTGCTTAGCTTAAGTGTGTTTGCTTAGCCCTGTGTCTCTTTGCTCTGACCTTGTTGCCAGACCTAGGATTTGTCGTGGCTATTTTTGTAGATTTTGCTCTTGATGCTCTGACTTCAGGTATCTGACCCCGGACTTGACCTATGACTGTTTGTTTTACTCCCTTATCTTGACGTACATGTCTGTCATTTGACCCCAGACTGTTTCCTGACCATGCCTTTGACTTACCCCTCTGTACTATGAGCCCTCCTGGTATCTGACCTTGGAAATCCTGACTATCCTTTCTTATGGCTTGTTCATGAGTCATAAAAGCATCATAAAAGCTCAGCAGACAGTGTCACAACAGGATTTGATACAGTAGACAGTATTACAGGATGGCATTTGTTACACAGCTGAGCAATCAGTATCACACATCATGGAATTAGATACACATCCCAGCAACAGTATCATAATAGGCTTAGATACAGTAGATCAGCAGATAGAATCACACATGATATCATAAGATACACAGCTGAGCTGACAGTATCACACATGAAATGATTAGATACACAGCTGGGCAGATAATATCCCTCATGATATGGTTAGATGCACTTGCTCATCTAGCTTGGTTCTGCTGCCTTTTCTGTGCACATATTGTCCAGAGACATCATATCAATATTTTGCCAGATACGACGTTTCGACCTCCATAGGTCTTTTTCAAGCATGCTTGAAAAAGACCTATGGAGGTCGAAACGTCGCATCTGGCAAAATAAAGACATGAATTGATCTTCACCTGGATTGGTATGCTGTTCTTCATTCATTATTTGATATATTGTTGTCCCCCTGGATCCGGAGGACTAGAACGTGCATCCATAGACTGTTGTGCTGTCGGCCAAGTTTGATTATTCTTTGGTTCGTATCATATTTATCTCATGCTCCGTTAAAGATTCCAGACCTTAAGGTACTGCCACACTAAACGTTCCCGCTAACGATCACGATAACGACGCTATCATTGGTGTGATCGTTTTAAGGTCGCTAGTAGCGGCCAAACTGGACGATCTCATTAACGACGCATCAGCGGTTAGCGATCTCTTTAACGACTTTGGCGGTCGTTGGGACGTGCCACACTGCATGTACTGTGAAAGATCACGACCTCGATAGGCGTGACTGAGCGCAACCTTTTGCACGCCCCTCATCACAGATTGGTGGTCACTATTTATCTCATAGATATTTATCATAGCTCTCCCGCTTTGTGATTGGATGACCGCGTCATAAAAGACGACGTATCAGCACTCCTCTCCATTGCTCTCGAGCAGAAGCGGTTCTTTCAAATCTCCAGCATCGTTCCAGTGTGTCCTGCTAGCCTTTGTAGCTACTGCGATCCAGTTTGCGCCACTATTGAGGTTGCTGCGTTCCTGTCTACGGCGTTGGGTTTTTTGCGATCCAGTCTGTGGCGTTATATCCTCTGCGATCCAGTTAGTGACGCTATTTTGTTTCCCTACTTTCTTTTTTTTTTTCAAAATCACAAACAAGTTTTGTAAGGTAGGTATTTTTTTTGTCACATTTAATTTTTATTTTTTCTTTAATTTTACAGATCCATTTTTAGATCTCTGCTGTTGTTAACCATTGTCGTCCATCACTTTTTTTTTTTTTGCCATTGTTTTGTTCAGGCACGCCCACCACCACCATTTTATGATCCCAGCTCTGTCAATGTTTACTTCTGCTGCGCCCACAACCACCATTTTGTGATCCCTGCTGTTTTTTGCGTAATTGTTCATCTATGATTTTTTTATTTTTTTTGCCATTGTTTTGTTCTGGCATTTTGTGATCCCTGCTGTTTTTTGCGTAATTGTTCATCTATGATTTTTTTTTATTTTTTTTGCCATTGTTTTGTTCTGGCACGCCCACCACCGCCATTTTATGATCCCAGCTCTGTCAATGTTTACTCCAGCTGCGCCCACAACCACCATTTTATGTTCCCTGATGTGTTCTATGTTGTAGGCTATGTAAGCATTTTATTTAACCATTCTGGCGTTCTCACATAATCATTTTTTTATTACAGATGGCTGATAAGCAGGAATTTTTGCGGGAGTTTATCGAGCTGTACCGCACAATGCCGTGCCTGTGGAAAATAAAGTCGGCAGATTACTGTAACAGGTTGAAAAAGAAGGACACGTACCAAAAACTGGTGGAGCTCTGCAAGAACCGTTACCCAGATGAACCGGTGGATGAGTCATCGGTGAAAAAACGCATTCAGGCCCTCCGCACAGTGTACAAAAAAGAGCTCAATAAAGTTATAAATTCTACCAAATCTGGAGCGGGGGCCGAAGATGTTTATGTCCCCCAACTGTGGTACTTTGATCTGTTCGCTTTTACAAGAGACCAAGAAGTACCCAGACAAGGGACATCCATGTTGGATCTAGACCCGGTGATCCAGCCGGACACCCCTGTCATACATGTAAGTACCTTTGTATTACAACATATTTTAATGTACATGCCAAAGTGGACTTAAATTTAAAAAATATAATTGTGAAATGTAGATAAAACACGGATTTTGGTAAAGACTTACCTGTAAAATCCTTTTCAGCGAAGGAAGGAAGAGAGACACAGTATTCATTACTGATGGGTAGGCGGAGCCCCCAGATCAGGATGTTACCTCAGATCAAAAGAGTGATGACTGGCTGGCCCCTCCAGCTCGGGCTCCTCCTACTCAGCTCCAGTCGTATCAAAGCTTTTAGGAAAAGAGCCAAGATCACCAGCGGAGCAACATAACCCCTTCTGAAGGAACTTCAGAGAAAAAACACAAGGATACAGGTTATGCATGCAAAGAAAGCCAAAAACCCAGAGTTCCAGGTACTACTCACGGAACCTGACTACTGCGATGAGCTGGCGATGCTGGAACAGAGCCTTAGCGCGCTGACCTCAGCCCAATAATCGCTATCAGATAAGGGTCGCGCTGCATCTGAAAACATCAACACACTTCTGCCGTGGGAGGGTGCTGTGTCTCTCTTCCTTCCTTCGCTGAAAAGGATTTTACAGGTAAGTCTTTACCAAAATCCGTGTTTCAGCTGCAGATGAAGGAAGAGAGCCACAGTATTCATTACTGATGGGACGTCCCAAAGCAGTTCAAAAATAAGGGTGGGAAAAAACCAACAAAAGGCAGAAACCCAACAACCTTAACAACAAAGCGCAACCAGCGTAAAACACAAGTTCATCCAGAACTTTAAACTACAGCTGCCTGCAGGACCCTACGTCCGAGGGCTGCATCAGCGGAAGCACTGACGTCCACTTTATAAAACCTTGTAAACGTGTGGACAGAGCGCCAAGTCGCCGCTCGGCAAAGCTGCACTGCCGAAGCACCTTGATGAAAAGCCCACGATGAAGCCACAGCTCTCGTGGAATGGGCTCGAATCTTAATCGGGCAAGATTCACCCCGAAGACGGTAAGCTTCCAAAATAGCTGACCGGATCCACGAGCTATAGAACCCTTGGAAGCTCGTTGACCACGCCGACGACCTGCCGGAACCACAAACAGGGAGTCCGTCTTACGAAAACCTTGAGTAATAAATAGATAAAACTTCAAGGCCCGCACTAAATCCAATGTGTGTAAATCTCGCTCTTTCGTATTCTTCGGATCCGGACAGAGTGAAGGCAACACAATATCCTGGTTAACATGAAATTGTGACACCACTTTAGGCAAAAAATCACCCCGAGTGCGAAGCACTACACGATCCGGAAAAAACTCCAGAAAAGGAGGCGAGCAAGAAAGAGCTGCCAATTCAGAAACTCTCCTCAAGGAAGTGACTGCAACAAGGAAAGCCACCTTCCAAGAAAGTAAAGAAAGGCTAGCAGAAACCATAGGTTCAAAAGGTTTATGCTGAAGAGCCTCCAAAACAAGGTTGAGCCGCCAAGGAGACACGGGTGCCTTCCGCGGCGGAAACTTACGAGAGATACCTCGGAAAAAGGAGAGCACGTCTCTATTTGAAGCAATGGTTCTCCGGAACAATAAGGACAGAGCAGAAATCTGACCTTTCAGAGTGCTAACTGCCAAACCCTTGTCTAGCCCATGCTGCAGAAAAGCCAACAGGTTTGGGAATGGAAAATTTTCTCGGGTTCCGAGAAGACCCCAAACACCACGAAAAGAAGGTTTCCCAAATTTTGTGGTAAATCCTAGAAGTAGCCGACATCTTGCAGCACGAAGGGTAGCAATGACCTCGGCTGAAAAACCTCTACGGGTCAAGATTCGGTCTCAAGAGCCACGCCGTCAAACGCAGGGACATCAAGTCCGGATGACAAAAAGGGCCCTGAGTCAACAAGTCCGGTTGAAGAGGAGTGGAAACGGAGGTGCCGCAACAGCGACATTATTGTCGAGAACCACCCCCCTTCTTGGCCAGTCTGGAGCTATCAGAATAGCTGGAATTTTCTCTAGTCTGATCCGACGCAGCACTAGAGGAAGTAAGGATATCGGCGGGAATACATAGATCAGCTCGAACTGATCCCACTGAGCCACTAGAGCATCCACCGCCCCGCCTTCGGGTCCTTGTACCTGGACATGAATGTCGGTAACTTGGCATTGGACCTGGATGCCATCAAATCCACTTGGGGGTTCCCCAGCGAGAGCACAGTAGTGCAAAGACTTCCGGGTGGAGGCTCCATTCCCCGGGATCCATCCTTCTGCGACTGAGAAAGTCCGCTGTAATATTCTGAACCCTGGAATGTGAATCGCCGAAATGGCTGGTACATTGGCCTCTGCCCAAATCAGAATTCGGGACACCTCTACCATGAGTCTGGAACTCCTTGTCCCCACCTTGTGATTGATATACGCGACAGCCGTCGCATTGTCTGTCTGCACACGGACTGGCAGACCGCTCAAAGGGGACCGTCCAATGTTTGGGGCAAAGGAAAATCGCCCTCAATTCCAGGTGTTGATCGGAAGCACAGACTCTTCCGGTGACCATACCCCCTGAATCCAAGATTGTTCCAAAACCCCCCCCCCAGCCCATCAGGCTGGCATCGGTGGTTATGACTGGACCACTTCAGAGGAGGAAAGACTTCCCCAGGAGAATGCCCTGGACGTAACCACCATTCTAGAGAAATCCCGCACCGCGCGAGAAATGGTGACACTGCAATCCAGCGATTGTGACTGATTCCATCGACTCAAGATGAACCTTTGAAGAGTCCTGGAGTGGAACTGGGCAAAAGGAATTGCCTCCATGGACGCCACCATCAGTCCAGAAGACGCATACACTTCCGTAAGACATTGCCGTTGAGGATGTCATAATCTGTACATGTCGAAGAAGACATGACTGTTTGTCTGGTGGTAGGGAAACTACCGACCGAAACGTGTCGAGATGCATTCCCAAAAAGAGAATTGTCCTCGATGGTTCCAGGGACGACTTCTCCCAATTGACCAGCCAACCGAAGTCTTTCAGAAACTGAAGAGACAAATCCCGAGCCGTCAACGCCTCCTCCTCCGAGGAACCCACGATCAAAAGATCGTCCAGATAAGGGAGAATCGTAATCCCCTGTCTTCGAAGGAGTGCCATGAGGGGCGCCAGAATTTTTGTAAAGACCCTTGGCGCTGAGGCTAAGCCGAACGGCAGAGCCACGAACTGGTAATGATTCTGACCTATGGCAAATCGAAGAAAGCGCTGATGAGCCTTTTCCGATGGGAATATGCAAATAGGCGTCGCGAATGTCGATTGACACAGAAAATCGTTCTGTGACAGAGCTGCCACAACGGAACGAAGCGACTCCATGCGAAATTTCCGGGCATGGACATGCCGGTTCAATCGCTTGAGATCCAGAATGGGCGAAATTTGTTCTCCTTTTTGGGAACTATAAAAAGGTTGGAATAAAAACCTTTCCCTCGGTCCTCTGACGGAACCGGTATCACTACACCCTTTTGTAAGTAGCGATTCGACCTCTCGCTGTAGAGCGACAACAAGCTCGGGTTCCGACGGAAACGCGAGATTGACAAAAAACATTTGGGGGTTGAGAAGCAAACTCTATGAAATAGCCTGCCGACACTATCCGCGTTACCCAGAATCTGGAACGCGAGCCATCCAAGTCTCCTTGAAAAGAAGCAGGCGACCCCCCACTCGAGAATCCTCGAGTGGACCCCTGGCGTCAATCCGACTTTGCGGTTTTCTTGTCAAGTTCCCGCTTGTTCTGGCGGAAACTCTGCTTCCAGGGAGTACGAGTTTTCTGAGAGGATTTCTTTCCTGAGAAAGAAGGACGACCCGATCCCCACGAGGAGTGACTAGATCGTCCTCGGCCCCGAAAGGACCGCCGACCACTATAAACACCAGGCTTACTGGACACCGAGGCCATGGCCCTTCGCTGTGGTAATGCTGATTCCTTCGCCTTAGCCTTGGAAATCAGCTCTGTGAGGTCGGATCCAAAAAGATGGCCACCCTTGTAAGGTAAGGCCAACAACCCTTGTTTGGAAACTGCGTCCCCGGCCCACTGTCTGAGCCATAAAGCTCTTCTGACTGTGACCGCTGAAGCTTGCGCTTTGGCCAGCAGAGATGCCGTATCCAGACCGGCATCAAAGATATAACAGGCTGCCGTTTCTAACCATTCACAAGTTTCCCGTATCTCAGATAACGGAGATTCATTTGCAACTCCGTCTTCAGACGTGCCAACCAGCTTAGAGAAGCTCTAGCAGCACACATGGATCCTAGCACTGCTCGAAATCCATGACCCGCAGCCTCATAGCTTGCTTTTGCCGCCAATTCTGCCTTTCTATCCAAAGGCTCCTGTAAGCTCGCTTTTCCCTTAATAGGGAGTAGAGAGGATTTACTAAGCTGAGACAAAGACACATCCACTTCAGGAGCAGAAGTCCAATTAGCCTTTAACTCCGTAGAGCAAGGATAAAGTGTATCAAAGAATGCGTTCCATGAAAACGCTTATCTGGACATAGACGTTCCTCCTCTATTACACCATTAAGCTCATCCAGAGCTGGCAATGTTGTGCGCGAAGCACGGGACTCCTGGAAAATGCGTGCTGATTTACCAGGACGACTAGTTACCTCCTCCGGTAACTGTAGTATATCTCTCATGGCTTCAATTAATGCCTCCGTACGCTTCGTCATAGAGGAACGCCCCTGCGGCTCGTCCGCATCTGAATCGGATATTTCTCCATCCGAATTTAAAGGGGAACTCTGCCCAATATCAGATACATCTGACTCGCTCCGTGTAGAGGCCGGTAACGGCCTGCGTCGCTTCCTCTGAGAGGAATTAGCAGACACATATTGACCTAAAAGGTCAGATAAGTTATTAATCGATCGAGCGATATCATCCAATTTTCCACCGCTGTCGACCGCAGCGCTAGACGCTGTGGAGGTCTGCGTATCTGATTGCCGCAATGGCACTGGGACGTGATCCGCGGCATCTGAACTCTGTTCAGACATGTCTCACCTGTATGAGCAGGTCAAAGCGGTAATACCAGCAAAAAACTATGCGGTTTTATTTATTTTTTTTTTTTTTCAAACGCTGAAGGGTTAACGCTCCACCAAGCAGAGTTACCCCAGCGGTATTCAGTCAGCAAATTTAGCAGGTAGAAATAACCCTCAAAGGGGTTAATATATTGCAAACTCACCAAAATATATATATATTTGTGAGCCCCAGCCAATTTTTATGTCTCTGATGAGACTGCAGCTGCAGGATAGCGATCGCTGCGCTGCGGGGTGAGGAATCCGCACTCACCCAGCTGGCCGTGGTGTCTATATGAGGAGGGGAGCGGTCCGAGGAGCCCAGGAGCCTGAGTAATGGCCGCCACAGTGAGGGGGTCGCAGGAGAAAAGCCAGAGCGCGCGTCTTCCTGCTCAAAAGACCGGGATAGATAGGCCACGCCCCCTGCTAGCTCAAATAATGAGCGCGAACTCTCCCCGCTCCTGCTCCCTCTCTGTCCTGCAGCTATCTGCCTGCGGACAAAAAATCACCACATCTTCATGTAGTAGCGCTGTCACAGCAGCGCTGAAGCATACTGACATTACATGTAGTAGCGCTGTCACAGCAGCGCTGAAGCATACTGACATTACATGTAGTAGCGCTGTCACAGCAGCGCTGAAGCATACTGACATTACATGTAGTAGCGCTGTCACAGCAGCGCTGAAGCATACTGACATTACATGTATTAGCGCTGTCACAGCAGCGCTGAAGCATACTGACATTACGTGTAGTAGCGCTGTCACAGCAGCGCTGAAGCATACTG
Source organism: Oophaga sylvatica (assembly GCA_033576555.1). NCBI lineage: Eukaryota > Metazoa > Chordata > Amphibia > Anura > Dendrobatidae > Oophaga > Oophaga sylvatica. Next base: position 127,339,480 of record JARQOD010000007.1, read on the forward strand.
ACATTACATGTAGTAGCGCTGTCACAGCAGCGCTGAAGCATACTGACATTACATGTAGTAACGCTGGCACAGCAGCGCTGAAGCATACTGACATTAGTAATAGCGCTGCTCATTCAGACGCTAAAGCACTCACACATAATTATTATTAAAATTTGTGTGGAGTACTCACCAGCCAAGGCGCCACAGGGACCCTCAGGGGTTTCTGGCGCAGTGCCCATGCTTCCCCCCAGGGCGAAGAACGCAGTGACCGCACGTGTGGTTTGCGTTCCCGCCAGAGAAGCTCTCCTCATCCCCAGGGCCGGCAAGGATTCTGCAGGGACTTTGAGTAAATACAGATCCGCCAAGGGAGAGGTTGGGGTACAGCAGCGCTGATACCCCTGAGACCTCTAGACCAACTAGTGATCCAAGTCTCCTGTCCGAATATTAAAATAATAAAATCTTCTGAGGAGCTGCATTAGCAGCGACCATCTCTGGACCTCAAATCTTAGACTGGAGCTGAGTAGGAGGAGCCCGAGCTGGAGGGGCCAGCCAGTCATCACTCTTTTGATCTGAGGTAACATCCTGATCTGGGGCTCCGCCTACCCATCAGTAATGAATACTGTGGCTCTCTTCCTTCATCTGCAGCTGAAATGGCAGAATATATCCCTTCATGTACTGATAATTTATGTAGCTCAACGGTTGAGGCCTATCCATTTACAAGTGTCGTTTTCACATTTTTGCTGTATATGGGTGTTATAGTGTGAAGATTAATTTCTTTGTCTTTGTGATTTACCATTTGTTTTTTGTTCATGCAGGACACAGAAGAGGCCGTCTCCACACCTCCAACTGAACAAGACAGCATGCCGTTGATCCAAGACGAAGTAGTCGAGCCACCATTCTCATCTGTGCGGAGCCGGCTTTCACTTTCAGGAAGGAAAAGGAAGGCTCCCACCTCGGCTACTCCTGAATTGGTGGAAATTGCGAAAAAAGTGCTTACGGCAGAAAAAGACCAAACTAAAATAACAGGGTTTGCATACTTCGCTAATGAGAAGCTCCCTACACTGGATCCTGTTCAGCGGCTTCATGCCGAGAGACTCATGTTTGAGGTACTGACTGAAGCGTCCTTTGGAAACCTGGATAACAGATATGTCGTCATGCCAAGACCGCAGTACCCAGACTACTCATGGCCCAACAATCCTGTGCCGAACCCAATTGGGCTAAATCCTGCAAACACAAACGTTGGTGCTCCCCCTTATTTTTATACACCGCAGAGGCAGCGTGGTAATGGCAACGATCCATCTTACCAGCAGTTGTAGGTTTTAAAATTTTTTACAAAAGTTTTTTTTGTTGTCTATATTTTTTTACATTGTTACCTTTTTTAATAAAAAATCTTATTTATCTAATGAATTGTGGTCTTTTATTCTTATGTGATGTCAACTATTAAAATGTTGTATTTTTATTACATCTACAGTCATGGCCAAAAGTTTTGAGAATGACACAAATATTATATTTTCACATGATCTGCTGCCCTCTGGTTTTTATGTGTGTTTGACAGATGTTTTTATCACAAACAGAAATATAATAATTGCAAACATATGAGTAACAAAAGCTTATATTGACCGTTAGAATGAGTTAATGCAGCAAGTCAATATTTGCAGTGTTGACCTTTCTTCTTCAGGACCTCTGCAATTCCCCCTGGCATGCTCTCAATCAACTTCTGGACCAAATCCTGACTGATAGCAGTCCATTCTTGCACAATCAATGCTTTCATTTTGTCAGAATTTTTAGGTTTTTGTTTGTCCACCCATCTCTTGATGATTGACCACAAGTTCTCAATGGGATTAAGATCTGGGGAGTTTCCAGGCCATGGACCCAAAATCTCTATGTTTTGTTCCCTGAGCCATTTAGTTTTCACCTTTGCTTTATGGCAAGGTGCTCCATCATGCTGGAAAAGGCATTGTTGATCGCCAAACTGCTCTTGGAGGGTTGGGAGAAGTTGCTCTTGGAGGACATTCTGGTACCATTCTTTATTCATGGCTGTGTTTTTAGGCAAGACTGTGAGAGAGCCGATTCCCTTGGCTGAGAAGCAACCCCACACATGAATGGTTTCAGGATGCTTAACAGTTGGCATGAGACAAGACTGGTGGTAGCTCTCACCTTGTCTTCTCCGAATGAGGCGTTTTCCTGATGTCCCAAACAATCGAAAAGGGGATTCATCAGAGAAAATAACTTTACCCCAGTCCTCAGCAGTCCACTGCCTGTACCTTTTGCAGAATATCAGTCTGTCCATGATGTTTTTTCTGGAGAGAAGTGGCTTCTTTGCTGCCCTCCTTGAGACCAGGCCTTGCTCCAAGAGTCTCCGCCTCACAGTGCGTGCAGATGTACTCACACCTGCCTGCTGCCATTCCTGAGCAAGCTCTGCACTGCTGGTAGCTCGGATCGAGCTACCAGAGCTGTGGGATCCACAGCTGAAACACTTTTAAGAGATGGTCCTGGCGCTTGCTGGTCTTTTTTGGGCGCCCTGGAGCCTTTTTGGCAACAATGGAACCTCTCTCCTTGAAGTTCTTGATGATGCGATAGATTGTTGACTGAGGTGCAATCTTTCTAGCTGCGATACTCTTCCCTGTTAGGCCATTTTTGTGCATTGCAATGATGACTGCACGTGTTTCTTTAGAGATAACCATGGTTAACAGAAGAGAAACAATGATGCCAAGCACCAGCCTCCTTTTAAAGTGTCCAGTGGTCTCATTCTTACTTAATCATGACAGATTAATCTCCAGCCATGTCCTCATCAACACCCTCACCTGTGTTAATGGAGCAATCACTGAAAAGAGGTTAGCTGCTCCTTTTAAGGCAGGGCTGCAATTATGTTGAAATGTGTTTTGGGGGATAAAGTTCATTTTCTAGCCAAATATTGACTTTGCAAGTAATTGCTGTCAAGCTTATCACTCTTTATAACATTCTGGAGTATATGCAAATTGCCATTAGAAAAAGTGAAGCAGTAGACTTTGTAAAAATTAATATTTGTGTCATTCTCAAAACTTTTGGCCATGACTGTACTTGTTTCTACTTGTCACACACGGGGTCATGGGACTACCAGCTATCATAGGAGTTCCATCATAGGGAAAAAATGAAATGAAAAAAATTTAAAAAATTAACATTTCTTTTAAAGGCCCCTGGTCACACTAGCGCTAAAACCTTATACTAAAAAATAATACACCACATCTGCGTAGATAAACGTTCAATATATCATATATATTTTAGTCATATATGTAGATATTATTTTTTTTTTAAATTAAATGTAAATAACAAAAAAAACAGAAAGATAATAATAAAATAAAAAATTATAAACAAAATATTTACAAAATACAAAATAGTAAAAAAAAAAAAAAATTACTGAGGGCGGCCACCTAGTCCTGCCACTGCCCTCTCCAGCATCACCCCGTGCTCCAGCAGTGCAGCCATGGCGCTGTTCATAGCTGCCACTGCGGTGTGCATTGTCGCCATCAGCCGGCGGTGGGACACCAACAGGTCCTGGGCAGTTGGGATTTCTGTGGAGGTAAAGGTAACAGTTATTTAGTGAATTCTGTTGCAACATCAACATGTACATGTTATGTTAATTAACACTTACGGTTTTCCTCAGACGACCCGCTGACCGCCTACCCAGAACCTGTTGCTCCGCCGGCTAGGGAAAAAAAAGAAAAAAAAAATTATATCACAACAGCCATTACACATAAGACCTTACAAAGTTCTCAAACTTGTCTGAAGCTTATATAATGTGCGTTAATTACCTGATGGGGAGCCTGCATCCGTCGTCACGGGATGATGCTGGAGAGAAGGCAACGTCTTGGGAAGGGCTGGAACCCACCGAGTCACGAGGGGGGGTTGCTGCCGGTGAAGGGGTTGAAGGGTTGGAGAGGTGAGGTGATGATGGTGGTGGAGGGGTAGCCGGGGAAGGAGATGATGGAGGTGGAGGGGTAGCTGGGGACGGTGGAGCAGCTGGTGCTGGTGAAGGTGGTGCTGTAAATGAAATATACAATTCAGAATCCCCATTATCACTGCCGGTACTCCCATCGCTGCCTGCCCCATCACTGGCGGTACTCCCATCGCTGCCTGCCCCAACACTGCCTGCACCATCACTGGCGGTACTCCCATCGCTGCCTGCCCCATCACTGGTGGTACTCCCATCGCTGTCTGCCCCAACACTGCCTGCACCATCACTGGCGGTACTCCCATCGCTGCCTGCCCCATCACAGCCTGCACCATCACTGGCGGTACTCCCATCGCTGCCTGCCCCAACACTGCCTGCACCATCACTGGCGGTACTCCCATCGCTGCCTGCCCCAACACTGCCTGCACCATCACTGGCGGTACTCCCATCGCTGCCTGCCCCATCACTGCCTGCCCCATCACTGGCGGTACTCTCCCATCGCTGCCTGCCCCAACACTGCCTGCACCATCACTGGCGGTACTCCCATCGCTGCCTGCCCCATCACTGCCTGCCCCATCACTGGCGGTACTCCCATCGCTGCCTGCCCCAACACTGCCTGCCCCATCACTGGCGGTACTCCCATCGCTGCCTGCCCCATCACTGCCTGCCCCATCACTGGCGGTACTCCCATCACTGCGGGTGCATTGATATAGGTAGATAACCCACAAAACATAACCTCTCCAGATACCCTCATCAATACTCACTGTGAGGCCTGCTGGGCCCGGATGCTGGCGACCCTCTCGCTGGACCGGTATCGGAGGTCCACCAGCTTTTTGCGGATCTGCTGTGTGGTCCGCTGCACCTAAAAGCGCCGCGCCAGGCCCCGCCGGATCCTCTGCAGGACTACCTTTTTGTGGCGCATAGGATGCGCCACAGGTAGCCTGCAGTCATATCCCCACTTGTCCACCCTGGAGATTAGGTAGTGGACCTCTGCCTCCGTCCACTTAGCCCCGCGCTGCCTCGCCGCCATTTTCAACAACAGCGCATTTGACAATGCCAGCGCCATGACGTCACGGCGTGTGCACGTTACGTGCGGCCGCACTCGTGACGCAAAACGGTATTGCGATCGAAAAGTGACCGCATGCGCCCAGCTAAGCTCAGACATGAGATGCTGTTGCGATCGCAAGATAATGGTTCCAAGCTAGGCGATCACAATGGCGTCGCATATCTGTATGGCTGGGGCTCGAGAATCTTCACCTTGCAATTACAATGGCTTTGCATATCTGTATGCATATCTGTATAGCTGGAGCTCGTGACAATACTCACATTGCGATCACAATGGCGTCGCATATCTGTATGGCTGGGGCTCGAGAATCTTCACCTTGCAATCACAATGGCTTTGCATATCTGTATGCATATCTGTATAGCTGGAGCTCGTGACAATACTCACATTGCGATCACAATGGCGTCACATATCTGTGAATAGCTGGAGCTCATGACAATGCTCACATTGCGATCACAATGGCGTCGCATATCTGTATGGCTGGGGCTCGAGAATCTTCACCTTGCAATTACAATGGCTTTGCATATCTGTATGCATATCTGTATAGCTGGAGCTCGTGACAATACTCACATTGCGATCACAATGGCGTCGCATATCTGTGAATAGCTGTGATTCCCAGGTGAATGTTGACCTTTACCTCCCAAGAATTTTCAAATATATTTATAACAATTTTTTAACCTTTCATATATGACTATAATATATATATTATATATTTAAACGTTATATATGCGGCTGTGGTGTATTATCAGTTATATTTAATTATAATGTTTGAACGCTAGTGAGACCATAGGCCCTTAAAATAATTTGCCATTCCGCCACTGATTTGGGAAAAGGCATGTAGCTCCGTAAACTGCGGACGATGGCGTTGCATGTCTCCGGAATTAGTTCTCCAAGCAGCGACCGAGAAATTGCAGCAGAAAATTGCAAATCCTTCATTGAACGCCCGGTTGCCATAAATCGCAGCGTTACTGCCAAACGTTCCTCTGCTGAAACAGCTGCACGCATCCGGTTATCCTGCCGTTCAATGAGTGGCCTCACAGCTTCCAGTAGGAGCTTGAATGAATCCTCCGACATCCGTAGATAATTCCGGAAATCCTGCGGATTCTTCTCCTGCAACTTCCTCACTAGATGCATGTGGGAGAATTTGGACCTCTGCTCCAGCCATTCTCTGGTCCACATGCGACGCTTTCGCTTGGAGCGCCTCTCTTCCGCCCGCGCCTCTTCTTGACGATCTGCCTCCATTGACAGTGCAATTGCCACAATCATACGCTCCGCGGTGGACAGGTTCATTGTGTGCAACCTGTACGGTAAAGAAGAGAAAAGTTAATTACTAATTAATTACTATTAATAAAGTGTTTAAACAAAATAAAATAAAGAACAGAATAAAAAATATATAAAAAAAAAAAATTCAACTTTTCAGTTAACATTTAAAATACAGTTTACAAATGTCTAAAATGGTGGGGGTGTAAAATATATAATGCAGACGAAAAAAAAAAAATAAGGTCAGGGGTGTAAAATAAATAAAGCAGACCAAAAAAAAAAAAAATAAGGTTAAAAAACATTATCAAACAACATCACAAACAATATGTACCTTGAATCCAAATATCCCGAAGATCCAAATCCAAATGGGGATGGATGGTGCTCTAGCGACTCAGACAGGATCGCAAAAACCCACCACTGCGCCACAAACAGGATCGCAAAACTCCGACACACGATACTATCCTCGCAACAACGCAAAAAGAGACCCATAAAGTGCTCTGGAAACAATGGATGGGGGCGCAGTTATTGAAGCTGAGGTGATGTTGTGTGGTCACCAATCGGAGCTGAAGGGCGTTAACGAAAGAAAACAAAGTCCCGCCTGCGCCGCTGACTAATGCGTCGTCAACAAGGTCGCACATCGTTCACAAAAGGTGCCAAACACAGCGATTCAGGCTCACCAGCGGGACGCCAACGATCATAATACGGTCCAGAACTCTGGTGAACGATCAACGAGATCACAGCAGGGGCCACGTCGTTGCTACATGCCACACACAACGACGTCGCTAACGAGATCGCTAAATAGTGACGTATTTTAGCGATCTCGTTAACGATCTTGTTTAGTGTGGCATACCCTTTAGTGTCATTGCCCCTTTCCCCCCATAATATTAAAGTGGCTCATTTGCATATAATGAGTGTAACGCACATGGGAGATAAAAGAGCATCAGATGTTGCCCAGACCAAATTTCAGTTTGGTGTCCCTCTTCTCCCGTACACTCACTTCTGTGTATCCAGAAACTCCAGCAGTTCAGTGTCAGGTGACCCAGGGCACAAGATCCCCTGCCAGTAGAGGGAGTCCTCCTGCTGCGGATACAACATATACAGCATGATGAGCAGGGTGAGAGTGAGGAACAATGTGGGATGCAGGTGCAGGGTTGAGGTCCCAGATAGAAATCATAAAAAATAATAATGACACATACACGGTGTTCTAATTTTCGTAATCTGGCATCAATAGAAGCAGATAATCAATTAGTACGGTTTATCAGATGATTGTAGAGAAAAACAATATGAGAGGGTTCCAGCTGCATCAATCTCAGATGTAGTTTTGGAGTATCTAAGCATCATACCCAGCAGATGCCAGGTGTGATACACAGCCAACATATTCCTGTAAGAGCAGTGATTGGAGCATGCTCTGACAGCTGCTGTAGTTTAAACGTTAAAAATGCCACTATCAATCACTGACTGTGTTATAAATAAAATTGTAAAATCTATAGAGTTCTCATAGTTAATAATGAAGCAAGGCTCGCTTGACCTCCATATAACACTTAACTACAGCTGAGACCCTCTAACCCCCACCCCGGCTCTCACCCTCCTAAAAACAGGTGTTTAATGTTGGTAATCTAATAGCTCACAGACACCAATCCATTTCACAATTATCAGAAGAATGGGGGGGCGACAGATTTATGGTCCTTGTTTGCCTGTGTCACAGAACTGGCAGGTAAACTACATTACACTACTTTGAACTTTTTTGTTCTATTCCAGTTATGAATATTGAGATTTTTATGAACACCAAGGGTCCTATGGTTATGAAAGACAGACATATTTCCAGAGTCATGGCGAATGTAAAGCATTGTCTTGTGTCACTGGGTGGTTGCGACAGCACCAAATTAACACAGGGCAGATGGATAACAATATGTGTTGCCATGTTTCCTGTGTATGCATAGATAAAATCATGATAGGAAATAATAACAGTAATATCTCCCACCTGGGACCTCCAGGGGCGAAGATATCATAGAAGTTGGAGATTCCAGAATTTTCTAAAAGACAAAGCCACAAACCTGATCAGCCCTGTTATGAGTCAACGGAGGGGAGGTATATGAGTGTGACTGGTGTAAATAAAAGCAAATACCAAAACTATGATCAGCGTCAGTCCTGGGAGACAGTGCGCTGTGGTTCTGCCAGTTACCCCCCCCCCAAAAAAAATGAAGAGCTCCCCTTTATAAGAGAGCCAACCCTCTGACATTAGGTTTAAAGGGAATCTGTCACCCTAAATTGGCGGGATATTTAAATGATGGCAGTCAGGTCAAATGGGCGGTGTTTTGGGTACTTGCCTTAACATGTTGTTCGCCGCTGTCTCCATTATTTCTGGGAATTGTAGTCGTTGCCCTCCATATAACGCGCCTGCACATTGCAATCTGCGGGCAAAGCATACTGCGCATGCGCAATTCAAGATTGCAATGCGCAGGCGCGTTATATGGAGGGCAACGACTACAATTCCCAGAAATAATGGAGACAGCGGCGAACAACATGTTAAGGCAAGTACCCAAAACACCGCCCATCTGACCTGACTGCCATCATTTAAATATCCCGCCAATTTAGGGTGACAGATTCCCTTTAATACATTTCTTCTATTTATCCTTTTCATGTTACGATACGATACACTTTATTGATCCCGGGGGAAATTACATTATGTTATGTAATTGTTTATATTGTCTAAATGATCTTAGGGAATTATGATCCTTTTACCCATCTCGTTATCAGCTTAACATTCCAATGTAAAAGGGGAGATGAGATACTCGAACAAGTGGGATAATGATATGTCAAAACAATGGAGTAATAAGTTTCATGATTATATAGCTCAAGCTCGAAACCTTTTTAATTGTTGGATGCCCTTTTCGCAGCTAAAACTATGCTTTACTTGGTTAACCCCGTCCCTGAAAAAGATTTATGCAGAGGATAATGCTGGGATATGTGGTCTTTAGATTTAAATGAACAAGAGAGTAAAACCTCTGCGGCCCTGCCCATTACAGGTTGGACCAAGCAACTGTGGTTCCAAGTTAATTTAACTAGAAACCTGGATGATAATAGTAATAATGATATATTTGAATTCAAAGAGTATGATGGTACTTGGATGAATAAAAGAAATGATAGAAACTATCCTGGGTATGTTCCAGACCAAAAGCTAAAACTTGTTTTTTCTGCTTAAAGACCAACCCCTTTAAATATCGAAGGAGGGTAACAGTGTAAGAGACACATTTGTTTGGAAAGACAGTTCCACAGTTTTAACTGGTCCTGAGAATTCCTCTTCGTAGGGGGAGGCACAGGGGAATGTGCAGAAAGGGGGGCAATATACTGTATATTGCCAAAGATACAGAGGAGAGCCAACTTGGCGATGGGGCGGATGAAATGTCAATAAGTATTAATGCAGATCCCGAGTGTCAACCTTTGGGAGTAATGTTCGAAACAATGAGAAATGCTCAGATGATAGAGGAACTGGGTGATATCATTGATAATGTAACTATCTATTTGATGCTCTTACTGTTGAATCTGCTTACATGAAACAGCTTATTGTGATTATCAACCAACATTTCATTGTACTTGATTACCTTACAGCCTCTCGAGGTTTCTTTCAGCTTGTAGGCCCTGCATGTTGCTACTATATAGATCCTACGGGACTCGTTCAAGTTACCCATAACATTGACCAACCTAAGAGATAAAAGAAAGGGTGAGAAAGGCAAATTCATTGGATAATCTAATTCCTTGTATGGCTTTTGCTGATCTACCCTTTAAACCTGTTCAAAGAATAGGTGGATGGATAACTGGTGTAAAACATTTCCTGATTCAGGCAGTTTTTGTGTTACCGATTGCAATGATGATAAAACTTTTTGTTATGCTCATAAAGAAAATTCTCAGTTCTATTTGTAAATATTTTTCAGGTAAAGCTAAAACCAAAATTGATACAGACTCAGAGCTAAAACAAACTCAAGTGATGACCACAATAGTAACTACAGCCCAGCGTGAATGCTTACTATGCAACAAAGCAACTTCAGCAGACTTGGCTGACTGCATTTATTGTGGAAATCCGCTGGTCTAATGGATCAGAGAAAACAAGGATTCATTTTGTACCAATATTATTCTGACATTTATAAAACCTATACATGCATATATCCATTAATACATAGAAATATAATTTACTTTCACACAATTTACTTACAGTGGGGGAAATAAGTATTTGATCCCTTGCTGATTTTGTAAGTTTGCCCACTGACAAAGACATGAACAGTCTATAATTTTAAAGGTAGGTTAATTTTAACATTGAGACATAGAATATCAAAAATAAAATCCAGAAAATCACATTGTATAAATAATATAAATTTATTTGCATTTTGCAGTGAGAAATGAGTATTTGACCCCCTACCAACCATTGAGAGTTCTGGCTCCTACAGACCAGTTAGGGTGAGTTTCCACGGTCAGGAAACGCTGCGTGTTTGGCGCTGTGCGCTGGCGCAGCGCCAAACACGCAGCGTCCAGATGTTACAGCATAGTGGAGGGGATTTCAAGAAATCCCGTCTCCACTATGCGTAACAATACGCAGGTGGCAGACCTGCGTAAACGGACATGCGGCGCGTCTTTTCAGACCGCAGCATGTCCTCGCGTATTGCGGCGACGGTGCGTCGCCGCAACAGAATATTACACAGGGCTATGTAGCCCTGCGCTTTTTCCGGAGGTGTTCCGGAGGTGTCCTGAACACCTCCGGAAAGATCGCGCGTCGTAAAGGGGCGGGGCTTAGACGGAGCGGAATTTCCGCTCCGTCCAAAGCGCTGTGGTTCCGGACCGTGGAACCACAGCCTAAGACGTTCCTAATCAACTCGTTACCTGCATTAAAGACAGTTGTCTTACATAGTCACCTTTATAAAAGACTCCTGTCCACAGACTCAACTAATCAGTCAGACTCTAACCTCTACAAGAAGGCACATGTGCAGGCCTGTCTGAAATTTTCCAATGAACACCTGGATGATTCTGTGAATAATTGTAAGATGGTGATGTGGTCAGGTAAGACAAAAAATTGAGGTCTTTGGCATTAACTCAACTCGCCGTGTTTGGAGGAAGAAAAATGCTGCCTTTGACCGAAAGAACACGACCCTCACTGTCAAGCAAGGAGGTGGAAACATTATGTTTTGGGGGTGTTTCTCATAATGACAACCCAGAACATCCAAATGACCTTGATCAAAAGTTCACATACCCTGGTGATTTTGGCCTGATAACATGCACAGAAGTTGTCACAAATGGGTTAGAAAGACCACGGTTGGGGCGTGGCTTGAACTCTGGCTGGACGAGAGGCAGAAATCCTGAACTCCCAGACTAACATAGCAAAAATGGCTTAAAAAGCTACAAAAGCTCAGTTTTTACAATACCCCCGTCTCGGAGCTGATCCTGGACTCATTTGGCCCATTTTGACCCTAAGGCCAGTGTCACACTGGCGAGTTTGATGCGAGTAAGTCGCACGACTTTCTCGCATCAAAACCCGGCACAGCCGCCCGCTCTCGGACCCGAGTGTGCGGCTGCATAGAAATACATGCAGCCGCACACTCGGGTCCGAGAGCGGGTGGCCGTGCCGGGTGTTGATGCGAGAAAGTCGTGCGACTTACTCGCATCAAGCTCGCAAGTGTGACACCGGCCTAATTCCATCACTCAAACTAAAAGCAAACAGGGTCTCTACATACAAGTAGCTACTGGCGACAAGATTCTGGAGTGGCGGAGGGATACCGAAGACCATCGTCAGCGCCTCTAGAGAGGTTTCCAGCTTGGTGCAGAGGCTGTCTGCACGGAGGACCAGCCGGACTCGCACTCCCCTTGTTGAGGTACCTATACCCACCACCCCAGACGAGGCACACAGAAAACCCAGCCCTTAACACCGACGTGAAAGTAGTGCAGTAAGCGGTGTCCTCCGGCGCAGCATGTAAAAATAGTCCCGGCGGTTCTGCAGACAGCGCTGTGACACAAGCCTAGCTTCGGCACTCAGACCTGCCGAATCAGCTACTGATCTCCCCAGCGACGCGGGAGAAGACAGAACTTGGAGGAGAGAGTGCACCGCTGCGGCACTGTATCAGCAGCTACCTGACTGAGAACATTGCCTCATACAGAGGGGACCGGCAGGGCCGGCCCCAGGTTTTCATGGGCCCTGGGCAAAAGAGTCTCAGTGGGCCCCTTTAACGCATACCACAATTCATGATGCTCCGATATGGTAGAGAAATATAGGTGTAGTACAATGCCAAAGATTTCACTTACTTTTTACATTACATGAGTGATACCAATAGCTCAGAAACCAGACAGTGTAGTCCTCCATACAGTATTATAGGCACCACATAGTGCTTCATACAGAATAATAAGCCCCATATATTGCTTCATACAGTATTTTGGATACCACATAGGGCTCCATACAGAATAATGAGCCCCATCTATTGCTCCATACAGTATTATGGGCACCGCATAGTGCTCCATACAGAATAATGAGCCCCATATATTGTTCCATATGGAATAATGAGCCCCATATAGTGTTCCATACAGAATAATGGACCCCATATAATGCTCTGTATAGAATAATGAGCCCCATAAGATGCTCCATATATAATTGGCCACATATAGTGCTCTATATATAATTGGCAATATAAGATGCTCCATATATAATTGGCCACATATACAATTGGCCCAATAAGATGCTCCATATGTAACTGGCTCCATAAGATACTCCATATATAATCTAAGGCCTCTTTCACACTTCAGTCGTACGGCGTCAGTCAAAATCCGCCAAAGGGTGAAAAAAGCGGATCCGCCAGAAAAGTGCAAAAACGGATGCAACGGATCCGATTTTAAGGCAGATCCGATGTGAACTTTTGAAGCCGGAAAATGTATGGTACACATGTCTGGCACAGAGGAGACTCCTGAAATAATTTTCACATTTTTGGCAGAGAAGAACGGTTCCGTTGGCGGATTCTGCCAAAAAAGGATCAAGACGGATCCGCCACCCATAGGCGTCCATTATGCAAATCGGCGGACGCGGCGGATCCGTCATGGTCTGCCTTTTCGACACACACAAAAAACGTTGCAGTAGACGTTTTCAGAAACCGACGGACGCCAAAATAATGACGGATCCGTCATTTGACGGATCTAACGGACGACCATCCGTCAAAATCCATCACTAATGCAAGTCAATGGTAAAAAAGCGGATCCACCAAAAAAAAAACGCACGACTGAAGTGTGAAAGAGGCCTTAGCGTCGTCGTCTTCTGGCTCTCTGCGCTGTGACTGCTCAGGCAGAGGGCTCACAGATGTGACATCATCGTGCCCTCTGACCTGAATCATCACAGTCAGGAGATGCGGAAGACGCAACATCGCAAGAACAGGGAGAGGTAAATATTGCAAGTGTCGGGGCCCAGAGCAAGCGGCGAGGGGGTCCACTCACGGGCTCTGGCACAGGCACCGGGCCCCCAAAGCGCGCCAGAGTCCCAGACTGCGAGTGGGCCCCCCGTCTGCTCTGGACCCCGGCACTTTCCCAGGTACGCCGGGTGCTGACGCCGGCCCTGGGGACCGGGATTGGAGGTAGGAGGGACGGGGTACCCGGGTGCCCCTTCGCGTTATCTCCTGGAGACCTCGCACATAGATACACAGAAATACTCTGGGCTCTGACAACACTGGGAGACCCCAATGAAGGCCAACCACAGCCGTGGGAGGGAGGAGTATGGCGCTTTGAGGGCCCTCAGAGCAACATACAGTACAGACCAAAAGTTTGGACACACCTCATTTAAAGATTTTTGTGTATTTTCATGTCTATGAAAATTGTACATTCACACTGAAGGCATCAAAACTATAAATTAACACATGTGGAATTATATACTTAACAAAAAAGTGTGAAACAACTGAAATTATGTCTTATATTCTAGGTTCTTCAAAGTAGCCACCTTTTGCTTTGATGACTGCTCTGCACACTCGGCATTCTCTTGATGAGCTTCAAGAGGTAGTCATCGGGAATGGTTTTCACTTCACCGGAGTGCCCTGTCAGGTTTAATAAGTGGGATTTCTGGCCTTATAAATGGGGCTGGGACCATCAGTTGTGTTGTGCAGAAGTCTGGTGGATACACAGCTGATAGTCCTACTGAATAGACTGTTAGAATTTGTATTATGGCAAGAAAAAAGCAGCTAAGAAAAACGAGTGGCCATCATTACTTTAAGAAATGAAGGTCAGTCAGTCTGAAAAATTGGGAAAACTTTGAAAGTGTCCCCAAGTGCAGTTGCAAAAACCATCAAGCGCTACATAGAAACTGGCTCACATGAGGACCGCCCCAGGAAAGGAAGACCAAGAGTCACCTCTGCTACTGAGGATAAGTTTATCCGAGTCTCCAGCCTCAGAAATTGCAGGTTTACAGCAGCTCACATTAGAGACCAGGTCAATGCCACACAGAGTTCTAGGAGCAGACACATCTCTACAACAACTGTTAAGAGGAGACTTTGTGCAGCAGGTCTTCATGGTAAAATAGCTGCTAGGAAACCACTGCTAAGGACAGGCAACAAGCAGAAGAGACTTGTTTGGGCTAAAGAACACAAGGAATGGACATTAGGCCAGTGGAAATCTGTGCTTTTGTCTGATGAGTCCAAATTTGAGATCTTTGGTTCCAACCACCGTGTCTTTGTGCGACGCAGAAAAGGTGAACGGATGGACTCTACATGCCTGGTTCCCACCGTGAAGCATGGAGGAGGTGGTGTGATGGTGTGGGGGTGCTTTGCTGGTGACACTGTTGGGGATTTATTCAAAATTGAAGGCATAGTGAACCAGCATGGCTACCACAGCATCTTGCAGCAGCATGCTATTCCATCCGGTTTGCGTTTAGTTAGACCATCATTTATTTTTCAACAGGACAATGACCCCAAACATATCTCCAGGCTGTGTAAGGGCTATTTGACCAAGAAAGAGAGTGATGGGGTGCTACGCCAGATGACCTGGCCTCCACAGTCACCAGACTTGAACCCAATCGAGATGGTTTGGGGTGAGCTGGAGCGCAGAGGGAAGGCAAAAGGGCCAACAAGGGCTAAGCATCTCTGGGAACTCCTTCAAGATTGTTGGAAGACCATTTCTGGTGACTACCTCTTGAAGCTCATCAAGAGAATGTCAAGAGTGTGCAAAGCAGTAATCAAACCAAAAGGTGGCTGCTTTGAAGAACCTAGAATATAAGACATAATTTCAGTTGTTACACACTTTTTTGTTAAGTATATAATTCCACATGTGTTAATTCATAGTTTTGATACCTTCAGTGTGAATTTACAATTTTCATAGTCATGAAAATACAGAAAAATCTTTAAATGAGAAGATGTGTCCAAATTTTTGGTCTGTACTGTACATATACCCTCTCATCAGCACTGCTTTTTGCTGAGAGGCCTGTAGCAAGTGGAGCTATCAACTCCTAAACACCATAGTGCTCTGAATCCACTGGATACAGCCTTCTAGAGACTACTGGATTTAATTATAATAACACCTTAAGAAAATAATATATGAAACTCTGCTGACATCAAGTGACAAATGTTGGGACTGCAGGAAGCTGAACAATAACAGCTCTTTTTTTTCCTTTTTCCTCTCTCTCCCTCCCCTCCTCATCATAAACCAGCCTCAAAACTCCTTCTTTCCCAGTCACATCCATTCTTTGTAATAATTCAACACCTACAAGTAGATATGGCATTCTAACTAATCCTACTACTGGCTGTGGGAATTCTAACTTTAAATCTGCTCTACTTTTGCCTTGCGGATAATTGCAAATATGGGGAAATCAAGTGTAAAAACAGAAAAGCATATCTAAAACGATAAAATCTATTACGCAAGCAGATGTAGATAATTTTCTAAAAAAACAAGCTGCTCAACCAGACCCCATCAAGTCCCCCAGATATCAAGATATGGCATTAATTGAGGACTTTGACTCTGAACTAGAAAGCGACTCTGACATATGAAGTACAACAAAAGACGCATTAGTCACTCGCTCGTTTATTAAACGTATACTAGCTAAAGCTCTTGAGCCAATAGGAAAGGAGCTAGCAGAGATAAAACAGGATTTAAACCTCCAAGGTCATAGACTTGAGAGACTTGAAAATTCACAGAATGCTACGACGCAACGGTCTTATGCCGTATTGGACTGTTTAAATGCGCATGAAAATCAACTACACGCTGTCCATACAACATTGGAAGATCATGAGAACCAAGAGCATTGTAATAAAGTAAGAATTAAAGGACTCCCTGAAAAGGTAGCGTTTGAAGCCTTGAACAAAGCAGCACAAGAGATATTCAAAAGTCTACTTCTTGAATCAGACCATCAAGAGATTGAGCTAGTAAGAGTACACAGAGCCCTCCGCCCCAAGCCTACTCACGGGGAGGAACCACGAGATGTGATCTATCGTTTTCTCGATTACCGTGCAAAGGATCTAGTGCTTCGTAGAGCTCGAGAGTCACAGGAGATTTTATATGAGGACGCACAAATTAAACTCTTTCAGGACCTATCTGCCACTACCCTTAGGAAGCAGAGAATCTTGAAACCATTCACTGAGGCCATTTTGAAAAAAGGCCTCCGCTTCCGGTGGCTTTTCCCCTTTGGTATCCATATAACAACTGGGGATAAATGTATTCAGGTTAGATCTTCAATGGACATCAAATCGGCTTGCAAAACACTGGAGATAACACTGGAAACTTACCCCGACGTGGAGTCCTTTCACTCAGCATCTCTACTACACCCTCTGCCTGATCTACCGGCATGGCAGGTAGTTCTGACCCCAAAGTCATAGAGACAGAAGAGGAAACTGGCGAAAATGCCACCACCTAAGGATTCCGAGGACGCTACCTGAAACCTGAGTGCTGTCATGTATTCCAGTTAACTACCTGTTTAATCTTAATTAAGGATGTGTAAAAATAGTTAATGATAGATAACTTGGGAAGTGTTTACTTATAAATGAGCACATCTAATCCATACAGTTGAAATTTCCCAAAGAAGCCTTGATTTTCCGTTGCTTCTTAGCCCAAATCGGGCAACATATCAAAATAGAGCAGTTTTAGTCTAATTTTATAATGTATTTGAATTCCCCTAAGCTGGTATACTATAATGTTATATCTGACACTAGTTAATGTTATTCTTCATTGAATCTGGGAATGGTAATCTCTCGTATTTACATAATGACTCTATTAGCGTTCTATTCTCTTCCATTACTATGTCCTATCCCTCTCTCTTTACCCCTTCCCTCATCCCCATGACCTGTGACCTCCTCTTATCCCTATAGGCATGAGAATCATGCTACAATGCAAGAAACAAAGTCGTTACATCATAAAAAACCATGGCGGACCCCGATAAGGTGCTCACTTTTGTTTCATTTAATGCCAATTGGTTTGAATTCTCCAAACAGGAGACGTCACACTCTACAGTTACTTAAAAACCAGCAAGCAGATGTTCTTCCTTTTCAGGAAACACACTTTAAGCTCAACAAGTTGCCCTCTTTTGAGTGTTCAGTATATGATAAGTGGTACCATGCAACAACTAAACAATCAGGATGGAGGGGCACATCAGTAGCAGTGGCGAGGGTAATGTCCTTCCAATTAAGAGAGACGTTGGCAGATCCTCAAGGTCGTTGTGTATTAGTTAAGGGACTCCTAAATGGTACTCTTGTAACATTATGTAGTTTGTACGCCCCAAATAAAAAACTACCAAAGTGGCTAATTTCAATATTGAAAAAGATTGATAGCTTCAGGGAGGGTGTATTGGTGATTGGTGGGGATCTCAATGTTGCACTGGAACCTTTGGTAGACACCACGAAACAAAAAAAAGTACAATCTCACCTAATGATTTACATAGAATAAAATCACAACTAGGGTCCTTGCAGCCGATCCACTCATGGAGATACTTAAATCCGTCCGACCGTGACTATACCTTTTACTCCCACCCCCATAGATCTTATCACCGTCTAGATTACATCTTCATCCCCAGAAAACTGCTCCCTAATATGAAACAGGCAAAAATATTCCCAAATATTTACTCTGATCATTCAGCGGCAACATTAAAACTCTCACTTTCTAAGTCTTACCCCCATTGTAGAACATGGGGACTCAATGAATCTGTGCTCGGGAATGCTGAGGTTCAGGCACGCATGAGCAAAATGTTATCTCAGTACTGTGAACAAAACGCTACACTGGAAACTTCTCCACAGATATTATGGGAAGCACACAAATCAGTCGCCAGAGGGGAGATGATATCTATCACCTCCTTTCTCAACAGGAATTGACAGAAAGAAATTCACGATTTATATGAAGATATAGCGCTGCTTGAACTTCAGCATAAGCACAAAACTGACCAACAAATTCTAGTTGCACTACAAAAGAAAAGACAACAACTTAAAGATTTACTCAATTCAAGGTCTGCAAAATTCTATGCATTATGAAAAAATATAATGTATGTACATGGAGATAAAGCTTCCAAATTACTATTATCTCAATTGAGGAAGAGGCAAGCCCGTACATTGATCAACTCGATCACAAATGATCGAGGTGAAAGCTCGCAAAATCCAGATCACATAGAATCAACGTTCCTTGATTATTATAAACAACTATACAATTTGTAGCCAGAAGAAACTACTGAAGCAGCAGTTAAAAAACAATTAGATGTACAATCCTTTTTAAATAGTTTGAAACTACCGGCTTTGTCGGACACCCAAAAACAGCAACTTACTAGGACTTTACTGCTGAGTGAGCTGCAGTCTGCCCTGTCAAAGTGCCCCACAGGGAAAGCACCTGGCCCAGATGGGTTCTCAGCTATATATTACAAATCCTTCCCCACGCTCTTACTACCACATTTATTTAATATATAACCAAAATCCTACCCCACACAAGAGGCCAGAATCAGAGCTTTATAAATGGTACATGTAACCTTGTTATTGTTGTTTCATTCTATTGCACTACCTTACTACCTCGTCATACTTGTCTGGCGTTAGCCTTTTGAACTGCACATTTGCACCTTATTCACGGATCCATGTTATATTCATTTTGGGTAGCTCCTATCTGTTTCTGACTTGTGGTCCTGCACATATGCACTAATTGTTTATATATATATATATATATATATATTAACATATCAGTTGATCGATAGCCTAATAGTAGTTACCGACCAGTAAGGTTTAGTGCATTACATAGTGGGGGAAAAATTGTCCTTTTCTCATGACCTGCTTTTTTTGTGTTACTCTGTACTTTATACTCTTTTTCATTGCTACTTTTTATATGAATAAAATGAAGAAATTTATAAAGCTCTGATTCTGGCCTCTTGTGTGGGGTAGGATTTTGGTTATATGATAAATTGAGCTTAAGTATTGATTAATACTCCAAACTGGGATTTTTACATGTGTCACATTTATTTAATGTATGCAATGCAGTATTGAAGGACCATCCGCTACCAAGTCAAATGCTTGAAGCTAGAATATCACGAATACACAAAGAAGGGAAAAATCCAGAGTTATGTAGCAGCTACAGGCCGATATCCCTTCTTAATGTGAACTTAAAGCTTCTATCTACAGTCATGGCCAAAAGTTTTGAGAATGACACAAATATTAATTTTTACAAAGTCTACTGCTTCACTTTTTCTAATGCCAATTTGCATATACTCCAGAATGTTATAAAGAGTGATCAGCTTAACAGCAATTACTTGCAAAGTCAATATTTGGCTAGAAAATGAACTTTATCCCCCAAAACACATTTCAACATCATTGCAGCCCTGCCTTAAAAGGACCAGCTAACCTCTTTTCAGTGATTGCTCCATTAACACAGGTGTGGGTGTTGATGAGGACATGGCTGGAGATCAATCTGTCATGATTAGGTAAGAATGAGACCACTGGACACTTTAAAAGGAGGCTGGTGCTTGGCATCATTGTTTCTCTTCTGTTAACCATGGTTATCTCTAAAGAAACACGTGCAGTCATCATTGCAATGCACAAAAATGGCCTAAGAGGGAAGAGTATCGCAGCTAGAAAGATTGCACCTCAGTCAACAATCTTATCGCATCATCAAGAACTTCAAGGAGAGAGGTTCCATTGTTGCCAAAAAGGCTTCAGGGCGCCCAAGAAAGACCAGCAAGCGCCAGGACCGTCTCTTAAAAGTGTTTCAGCTGTGGGATCGGGCTACCGGCAGTGCAGAGCTTGCTCAGGAATGGCAGCAGGCAGGTGTGAGTGCATCTGCACGCACTGTGAGGCGGAGACTCTTGGAGCAAGGCCTGGTCTCAAGGAGGGCAGCAAAGAAGCCACTTCTCTCCAGAAAAAACATCATGGACAGACTGATATTCTGCAAAAGGTACAGGCAGTGGACTGCTGAGGACTGGGGTAAAGTTATTTTCTCTGATGAATCCCCTTTTCGATTGTTTGGGACATCAGGAAAACACCTCATTTGGAGAAGACAAGGTGAGCGCTACCACCAGTCTTGTCTCATGCCAACTGTTAAGCATCCTGAAACCATTCATGTGTGGGGTTGCTTCTCAGCCAAGGGAATCGGCTCTCTCACAGTCTTGCCTAAAAACACAGCCATGAATAAAAATGGTACCAGAATGTCCTCCAAGAGCAACTTCTCCCAACCCTACAAGAGCAGTTTGGCGATCAACAATGCCTTTTCCAGCATGATGGAGCACCTTGCCATAAAGCAAAGGTGATAACTAAATGGCTCAAGGAACAAAACATAGAGATTTTGGGTCCATGGCCTGGAAACTCCCCGATCTTAATCCCATTGAGAACTTGTGGTCAATCATCAAGAGACGGGTGGACAAACAAAAACCTAAAAATTCTGACAAAATGAAAGCATTGATTGTGCAAGAATGGACTGCTATCAGTCAGGATTTGGTCCAGAAGTTGATTGAGAGCATGCCAGGGAGAATTGCAGAGGTCCTGAAGAAGAAGGGTCAACACTGCAAATATTGACTTGCTGCATTAACTCATTCTAACTGTCAATATAAGCTTTTGTTACTCATATGTTTGCAATTATTATATTTCTGTCTGTGATAAAAACATCCGTCAAACACACATAAAAACCAGAGGGCAGCAGATCATGTGAAAATATAATATTTGTGTCATTCTCAAAACTTTTGGCCATGACGGTAGTTTTATGGCAAGAAGGATAGCCAAATTTTTACCAAATATGATATCTTTAAATCAGACTGGATTTGTGGGGGAAGAGAGGGGAATGATAATGTCCATAAGGTGCTACATCTTCTTCAATATGCAAAACACCGCAAACCTCCATTGGTACTTTTTGAACGGATGCAGAAAAGGCCTTTGACAGGGTAGATTGGGTCTATCTGAGGGAGGCACTTGCTAGATTTGGGTTTCCGAACGCAATCATAACAGCCATGATGGCGATGTATAACAATCTTACGGCCCAAATTAAGATTAATGACTCCATGACAGACACATACACCATTAAAAATGGTACGCGGCAAGGCTGCCCAATGTCTCCTCTGCTGTTTGTAATAGCGATGGAGCCTCTTCTAAGCACCATACAGCACCACCCGGAAATAGAGGGCATCAGAATTAATAAGGTGCATTATAAAACTGCAGCATTTGCAGACAACCTCTTAGTTCTAAATGAAAAACTAGGTCTGAGCTGAAAAAGTTGATGTGTATGCAAAATGTAAAAGCATATTAACACATGACCATTATGCAGAGAAAACAGAAAACAAGAAACAAATATCCTAAAATAAAATAAAAATATATTGCAAAAAATGCATGAAGGTAGTAATAATAATAATAAGAGTATTTGGTAAACATAATTTTGATTAAAAGAATGTACAAGCCATCCCGCCACGTCAAGGCAACCCTTGTGGGACAGTCCTAACTCTTGTATTAAAAACCTTTCCACTTGTCAAGTGACAAATGTGAACAAGGACAGAGAGACTGAACCCACCAGTAAAAGCATAGGCCAGACAGGATGGATTTCTCAGCTCAGAAGCAGGGCGGTCACACCCTTATATGCACAAGATGCACTAAGAACTAAATGAAAAACTAGGTCTGAGCTGAAAGACTCTTAGTTCTTAGTGCATCTAAGACTATGGAGAAAAAAAGGATAGGAAATAAAACATAACATTTAATTTAATTTGTTAAAATAACTGTATTTAAAAGAGAGACACAAACAAAAAACAAGCACACCTGACTATAAACCACAGGTGGCAGGTGTGAGTGTTATAGCACAGAGAGGTGTTGCGTATTGTAGGGAATGTTATTCACTTGGGTGCGTCGGGAGGCAAAACAGGAAGCGTTTCCATTTAAACACACGTTGGTTTAGGGTATGTGCACACGTTGCAGATTGGTCTGCAGAATTTTCTGCACAGAATCTGCATCTCTTGGCAGAAACTGCAGGTCAAAATCTGCGCAGTTTTTATCCTTTTTTTTATCCTTTTTATCTGCAGATTTTACTGCAGTTTGTGCAGATTTCCCCTGCCTTTTGAGACCTGCAGATTCCTATAAGGGTGAGTTTCCACGGTCAGGAAACGCTGCGTGTTTGGCGCTGGCGCAGCGCCAAACACGCAGCGTCCAGATGTTACAGCATAGTGGAGGGATTTCAAGAAATCCGTCTCCACTATGCGTAACAATACGCAGGTGGCAAACCTGCGTAAACGGACATGCGGCGCGTCTTTTCAGACCGCAGCATGTCCTCGCGTATTGCGGCGACGCTGCGTCGCCGCAACAGAATATTACACAGGGCTATGTAGCCCTGCGTTCTTTCCGGAGGTGTTCCGGAGGTGTCCTGAACACCTCCGGAAAGATCGCGCGTCAGAAAGGGGGCGGGGCTTAGACGGAGCGGAATTTCCGCTCCGTCAAAAGCGCTATGGTTCCGGACCGTGGAACCATAGCCTAATGGAGCAGGTCTCAAAACGTTGCAGTTCTGCACAAAAGAAGTGACATGCTGCAGTTTTAAATCCGCACCAAATCTGCGTGGAAAAATCTGCAGCATGTGCACTGCGTTTTTTGATTTCCATTGACTAGAATGGTACTGTACATCACTTGCAGTTCTGCAAGGCAAAATCTGCTGCAGAACTGCAACAGAATCTGCAACGTGTGCACATACCGTTATTGCTGTGCCATTAACCATCCATAAGCAAAGGAAAAATGAGCAGCCTTCAGTGCAGGCAAAACAAAGAAAACAGTTCTTTGGACAAAGTCCCTTGCCAGCCAGTCCTGGTCACCCAGGCTGGATAGCATCCAGTACACTGGCTAAGTCTGGATATCGCACACAGGAGGCATTCTCCCTCCACAGACAGCCATGTTCCAAACAACGGACTCCATTTAAGGCCGGAGTCACACTAGAAATACGGACGAGTGCTATGCTCCAAAAGACGCATAGCACTCGGACCAATGTTAATCTATGGAGCAGCTCCCATCATCCGTGTTTTTCTCGCCCGTATTATACATGCGGGTGAAATCGTAGCATGCTGCAATTTGCACCATATTACGCCCGAGACTCGCCAATGCAAGTCTATGGGTGCGAGGAAAAAAAAACGGATTACACACAGACCGTGCGTGTGACTTGCGAGAAATACGCAAGAGTTCTTCAGGTGACAGGAAATTGAAGCAGCCATTATCAGGAATGTAGGGCATGCCAATTAGCTTGGCCAGCACTACAAAAGACCAGGAAGAACACCTCCACGGAGTCCACGATCATGTCCACATACATAAACGTGGAGATGCTCATAGTTCTGATCCAAGAGGCCAGAACTATGGGATCAGAGGGACGCCCATTATGCCGACCGGACAAGAAAGGAGGCAGCATGGAGGAGGATATGTGGCCAGATGTTTCCGGACTTTGTGAACAAACCTTATTAGGCCCAGCAGTAAATTAAGTACAATCCCTATATAATATTATTGAGCTATGTAACACGTCATCAGACCACTAAATCATTATATGTGCTTTTCTTGTCCCAATATTTGGCATATTACTGCGTTAAAACTTACTAATTATCATGCAACTAGATGGAGGCCCGATGTTATCACATCGGGAGGGCGGTAATGTCGTGATGGGGGCAGGCTTTGCAGCGTTGAGAATCTCTCCCCCCCATGTGCTGACTTCTCCCGTCTGTGCTCTCTTCTTTGACCTGTCCAACCCCCTTGTCTGCTTGCTGTTAAGGCCTCTTTCACACTTCCGTTGTGTGACGTCCGCCCATCCGTGAAAATGGCGGATCCGTCAGAAAAGTAAAAAAACGGATGCAAAACTGGTCCGTTTTCTGACGGATCCGCCAAGAAAATCTTACCCGGAAATGGTGAAAATTTCGTTCCGAGAGAGAGAGAGAGAGAGAGACCGGACAGTGTTTTCTGCATTTACAATGGTTTTCTATGGAGCCGACGGATTCGCAGGCGGATTCCGTCAAAAAACGGATGCCAGCGGATCCGCCGCCCATAGGCGCCCATTATACAAAATAGCGGATGCGGCGGATCCGCCGTTGTCCGTCATTTTGGCGGACAAAAAAAACGTTGCATTGGACTTTTTTTGCAATGACGGCCGCCAATTTTTTGGCGGATCCGTCAAAAAACGGACCTAACGGACGACCATCCGTCAAAATCCGTCACTAATGCAAGTCAATGGGAAAAAAACGGATCCGCCAAAAAAAATTGGCGGATCCGTTTTTTTCACATTTTGACGGATTTTGACTGACGTCGCACGACTGAAGTGTGAAAGAGGCCTAAGACTGCAGATTTCTGTTTGCAGCGCTGTTGTTGCCTAATGGCATCCTGGATAATCTAATGACTTTTGCATCAGGGGACTCGTGTGCTTGACGCATACGCTTATATGCATTGTTTTTGTCCCAGCGATGTTGTTGCTCTTCAAGAGTCTCATTTGCCCTTTGTTGTCTTTGACGTTGTGCCTTTGCTGCTTTCCTATCATTGCCATTGGAGTACTTTTTAGGAGGAGCCATGTTGGCGTTGATATTTGCTTTTTAACCCCTTACTGCCATCGGACGTACTATCCCGTCCATGGTACCTGGGCCCGTATGACCGGGGACGGGATAGTACGTCCAGCCCTTTAATGCGACATTGCGACTTAAGTCGCAATGATCGCATTAAAATTCCGACGCCATCTTACCTCAGGAGAGATGGCGCCGGCATCCCGGGGTCTGTCACCGCCCACCCTCACTCCCGATCGCTGTGATTGGCTGTTCAATTCTGAACAGCCAATCGCAGCCTTTCTCACTGTTTCAGCCAATCCGATGGGCTGAAACAGTGAGATCCCAGGCTAGAATCGAGTACCGATGTACTCGATCCTAGGCCTGGGCATAGAAAGGAGCAGACCCCCCCTGGATTGGCGCGATCGCCGATCACATCGATCGCGCCAATCGCAGGGCACAGCCGCGGTGTATCCGCGCTGTGCCCTGCCTGTACCTGCCTGGATCGGTGCAGTAATAGCACCGATCCTAGGCCGAGCCTAGGACAGGCCCAGTAGGGCCTGCAGCTGCTGATTGGCGCGATCGATGTCATCGACGATCGCGCCAATCACAGGGCACAGCAGCGGTGTGACCGCTCTGTGCCCTGCTTCCTGACCTGCCGGTGACCTGCCTAGGAATCGGAGCAGTGAGCTCCGATTACTAGGCCGGTGCCTAGCAACCGGCAAAACAAGGGTCTCCTCTAATTGGTGGGATCGATGTGATCATCGATCCCACCAATGACAGGTCACAGCAGCGATGTGACCGCTCTGTGACCTGTCTGCAAACTGGATCTGACCTGTCTGACCGCACTGCAGGGGTCCTCACACTTGCTGAGGATTCCTGCAGTGCGGTCACACGCCAGATCTCCTCCTGTGCTGGGCCTTGTGGTGCCACAGTAGCCTGTGACACCACAACTCCTGCTGAAGAAAGAAGAGAGAAAGAAAGAAGAGAAGAAAGAAGAAGAAGAAAGAAGAAGAGAAAGAAGAGAGACTACAAACGTGAGTTTTTGAGCCCCGATCCCTGCCCGATCCACCCCAATCCCCCCATTCCCCCCTTCCCTTTCCCCTCTTTTTACCCCCCCTTTGCACACATTTAGCAGCCGCCGAGCGTTGATTGGTGACGCAGTTCACCGATCAACACTCGTGCTCGTTTTTCTTTTGCACCCCCCTCCGTGCGCACTTCCAGCAGCCGCGGAACTTTGATAAGTGACACCAGTCACTTATCAGAGCTCGTTCCTGCAGTTTTTTTTTTTTCACTCCCCTTTCCGCCACTCCTGTGCGCACTTCCAGCAGCCGCGGAACTTTGATAAGTGACACCAGTCACTTTTCAGAGCTCGTTCCTGCAGGTTTTTTTTTTTTTTTCACCCCACTTTCCGCCACTCCCGTGCGCACATCTAGCAGCCGCGGAACTTTGATAAGTGACACCAGTCACTTATCAGAGCTCGTTCCTGCAGTTTTTTTTTTTTCACACCACTTTCCGCCACTCCCGTGCGCACATCTAGCAGCCGCGGAACTTTGATAAGTGACACCGGTCACTTATCAGAGCTCGTTCCTGCTGTTTTTTTTTTTTTTTTTCACTCCCCTTTCCGCCACTCCTGTGCGCACTTCCAGCAGCCGCGGAACTTTGATAAGTGACACCAGTCACTTATCAGAGCTCGTTCCTGCAGTTTTTTTTTTTTTTCACTCCCCTTTCTGCCACTCCTGTGCGCACATCCAGCAGCCGCGGAACTTTGATAAGTGACACCAGTCACTTATCAGAGTTCGTTCCTGCAGTTTTTTTTTTTTCACTCCACTTTCCGCCACTCCCGTGCGCACATCTAGCAGCCGCGGAACTTTGATAAGTGACACCGGTCACTTATCAGAGCTCGTTCCTGCCGTTTTTTTGTTTTTTTTCACTTCCCTTTCCGCCACTCCTGTGCGCACATCCGGCAGCCGCGGAACTTTGATAAGTGACACCGGTCACTTATCAGAGCTCGTTCCTGCCGTTTTTTTTTTTTTTTCACTTCCCTTTCCGCCACTCCTGTGCGCACATCCGGCAGCCGCGGAACTTTGATAAGTGACACCGGTCACTTATCAGAGCTCGTTCCTGCCGTTTTTTTTTTTTTTTTCACTTCCCTTTCCGCCACTCCTGTGCGCACATCCGGCAGCCGCGGAACTTTGATAAGTGACACCGGTCACTTATCAGAGCTCGTGCCTGCTGGTTTAGACTTTTTTTCACAGGCATTTTTTTCCCTATTCTCTTTCTTTTCTTTTAGCTTTTTCCTTTCAGCATAGTTTGCACCAACCACTATCCCCCCCCCACACACACACACAGTTATAAATAAAGTTCACACAAAGCACCACATTCACAAAAAAAATGTCCCGCTCGTCACGTTCTTCCCAACAGCGCTATTCAGTGGAAGAGGCATACGCTTTACTTGCCTCCGACACTGATAGCGAGGGAGAGGATCCCACATTTCTTTACTTTTCAGATTCTTCATCCTCTTCTTCTTCTTCCTCCTCTTCCTCATCTTCCTCCTCGGGTCCTGCGGAACCGCCACGCAGACGCCCCAGGACAGAAGATGAGGCAGCGCCCACCCCTGAAAATGAACCAGCGCACCCCTCTTCGGACCCCATATGGACCCCGCCCCCCGAAAATTACGAGCCACTGATTCCTGATTTTGTGGCAGAATCAGGAATCAAGTTTGACACCACGGGCCTCAGAGAAATAGACTTTTTCAAAGTCTTTTTCTCTGAGGATTTTATTAACCTCGTGGTGGAGCAAACTAATTTGTACGCTCGGCAATTTTTGGCGCAAAACCCAGTGTCATCATTTTCCAACTGGTCTCCTGTAGACGCAGGTGAAATGATGCAGTTTTGGGGCCTGGTCCTCCATATGGGGATCCTGAAGAAGCCAGAACTTCGGCAATATTGGAGTGTTGATATTTTATACAACACTCCACTGTTCCGAATGGTCATGGCTCGGACGCGTTTTGAGGCCATCCACAAATTCCTGCATTATAATGATAATGCACAGTGTCCCCCACAAAATGACCCCAACTTTGACCGTCTGTTCAAAGTTCGGCTGGTCATCGAACACTTCAGCAAAAAGTTTGCTGAAGTGTACGTGCCCCAAAGGGACATCTGCGTGGATGAGTCCTTGGTTCATTTTAAGGGACGGCTCAGATTCCGCCAGTACCTGCCCAGCAAGAGGGCAAGGTACGGAATTAAACTCTACAAGCTGTGCGAGAGTACTCAGGGTACACGCACAGCTTTAGAGTTTACGAAGGAAAGGACACCAGGATTGAACCCCCTGAGTGTCCCCCCGTCCTGGGAGTGAGTGGGAAAATTGTGTGGGATTTGGTGCACCCACTGCTGGATAAAGGTTATCACCTTTACACCGATAACTTTTATTCCAGCGTCCCACTCTACAAATCCCTCTCTGCGCGAAGTACCGCAGCTTGCGGTACCGTCCGCAAAAATCAGAGAGGCCTCCCGAAGACGCTACTTGGGCAGATGCTCAGAAAGGGTGAGAGCAGAGCCCAATGTAGCGACCACCTGTTGGTGGTCAAGTACAAGGACAAGAGGGATGTCCTTCTCTTGACCACCATACATGGTGATGGCAGCGCCCTCAGCACTGTACGGGGTACCTCTACACAGGTCCGCAAACCGGACTGTGTACTGGGGTACAATAAATACATGGGGGGTGTTGATCTCTCTGATCAACTCCTCCAACCGTACAGTGCTTTGAGAAAGGCCAAGGTGTGGTACAAGAAGCTGTCCGTGCACATCGTCCAAATGGCAATGCTCAACGCTTTCCTGCTGTCACGATGTGCACGCAACAGCGATACGACGTACCTTCAGTTCCAGGAGGTAGTGGTTAAGGCCCTGATGTTTGGCGCTCAGGAAACAGCGGGCCCAGTACTTCTGGAACTGAAGGTGCTCGTATCATACCAGGTCAGCATTTCCCGGGGGTGGTCCCGCCAACTGGAAGCAAAGGTAAGCCGCAAAAAAGGTGCCGAGTGTGTTACAAAAGGGGAATACGCAAGGACACCACTTACCAATGCGACACCTGCCCCGAAAAACCTGGCCTGTGTATGAAGGATTGTTTCAAATTGTACCACACCTCAATGCACTACTAATTTACTTTACAGGAAAGATTAGTTCCAGAAGGGGGGCACATTTAGAAAAGTTCCTTGGGAGTCTACTTTCCAAAATTATGTCACTTGTGGTTTTTTTTTACTGTTTAGGCACATCAGGAGCTCTGCAAACGGAACATGACGCCCGCAGACCATTCCATCAGTCTGCATTCCAAAACGTCACGACTTCCCTTCTGAGCCCCGACTTGTGCCCAAACAGTTTTTTCCCACATATGGGGCACCAGTGTACTCAGGACAAATTGGACAACAATTTTTGGTGTCCAATTTCTCCTCTTACCCTTGGGAAAATAAAAAATTGGGGACTAAAACATCATTTTTGTGAGGATAAAAGTAGGATTTTTTATTTTTACACCTGGGCATTATAAACTTTAGTGAAACACTTGGGGGTTCAAAATGCTCACCACACACTAGGTAAGTTCCTTAGGGGGTCTAGTTTCCAAAATGGGTCACTTGTGGGGGTTTCCACTGTTTAGGCACATGAGGGGCTCTGCTAACGGAACATGACGCCCGCAGACCATTCCATCAAAGTCTGCATTCCAAAACGTCACTGCTTCCCTTCTGCGCCCTGCCATGCCCAAACAGTGGTTCCCCCAACATATGGGGTATCAGTGTACTCAGGACAAATTGGACAACAACTTTTGTGGTCCAATTTCTCCTGTTACCCTTGGGAAAATAAAAAATTGGGGACTAAAACATCATATTTGTGGAAATTTTTTTTTTTTTTTTTACACGCCAGGGCATTATAAACTTTAGTGAAACACTTGGGGGTTCAAAATGCTCACCACACACCTAGATAAGTTCATTAGGGGGTCTAGTTTCCAAAATGGGGTCACTTGTGGGGGTTTCCACTGTTTAGGCACATGAGGGGCTCTGCTAACGGAACATGACGCCGCAGACCATTCCATCAAAGTCTGCATTCCAAAACGTCACTGCTTCCCTTCTGCGCCCTGCCATGCGCCCAAACAGTGGTTCCCCCAACATATGGGGTATCAGCGTACTCAGGACAAATTGGACAACAACTTTTGTGGTCCAAGTTCTCCTGTTACGCTTGGGAAAATAAAAAATTGGGGACTAAAACATCATATTTGTGGAAATTTTTTTTTTTTTTTTATTCACGCCAGGGCATTATAAACTTTAGTGAAACACTTGGGGGTTCAAAGTGCTCACCACACACCTAGATAAGTTCCTTAGGGGGTCTAGTTTCCAAAATGGGGTCACATGTGGGGGGTTTCCACTGTTTAGGCACATCAGGGGCTCTGCTAACGCGACATGGCGTCCGTTCGCAATTCCAGCCAATTTTGGTTTGGAAAAGTCAAACGGCGCTCCTTCCCTTTCAAGCCCTGCCGTGCGTCCAAACAGTGGTTCCCCCCACATATGGGGTATCAGCGTACTCAGGACATGTTGGACAACAACTTTTGTGTGTCCAATTTCTCCTCTTACCCTGGGAAAATAAAAAATTGGGGACTAAAACATCATGCTTGTGGAAAAAATATGATTTTTTTTCTTCACGGCTCTACATTACAAACTTGCGTGAAGCACTTGAGGGTTCAAAGTGCTCACCACACATCTAGATAAGTTCCTTAGGGGGTCTAGTTTCCAAAATGGGGTCACATGTGGGGGGTTTCCACTGTTTAGGCACATCAGGGGCCCTCCAAACGCGACATGGCGTCCGTTCGCAATTCCAGCCAATTTTGGTTTGGAAAAGTCAAACGGCGCTCCTTCCCTTTCAAGCCCTGCCGTGCGCCCAAACAGTGGTTCCCCCCCACATATGGGTATCAGCGTACTCAGGACATGTTGGACAACAACTTTGTGGTCCAATTTCTCCTCTTACCCTTGGAAAATAAAAATTTGGGGACTAAAACATCATGTTGTGGAAAAAATATGATTTTTTTTCTTCACGGCTCTACATTACAAACTTGCGTGAAGCACTTGAGGGTTCAAAGTGCTCACCACACATCTAGATAAGTTCCTTAGGGGGTCTAGTTTCCAAAATGGGGTCACATGTGGGGGTTTCCACTGTTTAGGCACATCAGGGGCCCTCCAAACGCGACATGGCGTCCGTTCGCAATTCCAGCCAATTTTGGTTTGGAAAAGTCAAACGGCGCTCCTTCCCTTTCAAGCCCTGCCGTGCGCCCAAACAGTGGTTCCCCCCCACATATGGGGTATCAGCGTACTCAGGACATGTTGGACAACAACTTTTGTGGTCCAATTTCTCCTCTTACCCTTGAGAAAATAAAAATTTGGGGACTAAAACATCATGTTTGTGGAAAAAATATGATTTTTTTTCTTCACGGCTCTACATTACAAACTTGCGTGAAGCACTTGAGGGTTCAAAGTGCTCACCACACATCTAGATAAGTTCCTTAGGGGGTCTAGTTTCCAAAATGGGGTCACATGTGGGGGGTTTCCACTGTTTAGGCACATCAGGGGCCCTCCAAACGCGACATGGCGTCCGTTCGCAATTCCAGCCAATTTTGGTTTGGAAAAGTCAAACGGCGCTCCTTCCCTTTCAAGCCCTGCCGTGCGCCCAAACAGTGGTTCCCCCCCACATATGGGGTATCAGCGTACTCAGGACATGTTGGACAACAACTTTGTGGTCCAATTTCTCCTCTTACCCTTGAGAAAATAAAAATTTGGGGACTAAAACATCATGTTGTGGAAAAAATATGATTTTTTTTTCTTCACGGCTCTACATTACAAACTTGCGTGAAGCACTTGAGGGTTCAAAGTGCTCACCACACATCTAGATAAGTTCCTTAGGGGGTCTAGTTTCCAAAATGGGGTCACATGTGGGGGTTTCCACTGTTTAGGCACATCAGGGGCCCTCCAAACGCGACATGGCGTCCGTTCGCAATTCCAGCCAATTTTGGTTTGGAAAAGTCAAACGGCGCTCCTTCCCTTTCAAGCCCTGCCGTGCGCCCAAACAGTGGTTCCCCCCCACATATGGGTATCAGCGTACTCAGGACATGTTGGACAACAACTTTTGTGGTCCAATTTCTCCTCTTACCCTTGAGAAAATAAAAATTTGGGGACTAAAACATCATGTTTGTGGAAAAAATATGATTTTTTTTCTTCACGGCTCTACATTACAAACTTGCGTGAAGCACTTGAGGGTTCAAAGTGCTCACCACACATCTAGATAAGTTCCTTAGGGGGTCTAGTTTCCAAAATGGGGTCACATGTGGGGGGTTTCCACTGTTTAGGCACATCAGGGGCCCTCCAAACGCGACATGGCGTCCGTTCGCAATTCCAGCCAATTTTGGTTTGGAAAAGTCAAACGGCGCTCCTTCCCTTTCAAGCCCTGCCGTGCGCCCAAACAGTGGTTCCCCCCCACATATGGGGTATCAGCGTACTCAGGACATGTTGGACAACAACTTTTGTGGTCCAATTTCTCCTCTTACCCTTGGGAAAATAAAAATTTGGGGACTAAAACATCATGTTTGTGGAAAAAATATGATTTTTTTTTCTTCACGGCTCTACATTACAAACTTGCGTGAAGCACTTGAGGGTTCAAAGTGCTCACCACACATCTAGATAAGTTCCTTAGGGGGTCTAGTTTCCAAAATGGGGTCACATGTGGGGGGTTTCCACTGTTTAGGCACATCAGGGGCCCTCCAAACGCGACATGGCGTCCGTTCGCAATTCCAGCCAATTTTGGTTTGGAAAAGTCAAACGGTGCTCCTTCCCTTTCGAGCCCTGCCGTGCGCCCAAACAGTGGTTCCCCCCCACATATGGGGTATCAGCGTACTCAGGACATGTTGGACAACAACTTTTGTGGTCCAATTTCTCCTCTTACCCTTGGGAAAATAAAAATTTGGGGACTAAAACATCATGTTTGTGGAAAAAATATGATTTTTTTTCTTCACGGCTCTACATTACAAACTTGCGTGAAGCACTTGAGGGTTCAAAGTGCTCACCACACATCT
Source organism: Oophaga sylvatica (assembly GCA_033576555.1). Lineage (NCBI taxonomy): Eukaryota > Metazoa > Chordata > Amphibia > Anura > Dendrobatidae > Oophaga > Oophaga sylvatica. Next base: position 127,372,735 of record JARQOD010000007.1, read on the forward strand.
AGATAAGTTCCTTAGGGGGTCTAGTTTCCAAAATGGGGTCACATGTGGGGGGTTTCCACTGTTTAGGCACATCAGGGGCCCTCCAAACGCGACATGGCGTCCGTTCGCAATTCCAGCCAATTTTGGTTTGGAAAAGTCAAACGGCGCTCCTTCCCTTTCGAGCCCTGCCGTGCGCCCAAACAGTGGTTCCCCCCCACATATGGGGTATCAGCGTACTCAGGACATGTTGGACAACAACTTTTGTGGTCCAATTTCTCCTCTTACCCTTGGGAAAATAAAATTTGGGGACTAAAACATCATGTTTGTGGAAAAAATATGATTTTTTTTTCTTCACGGCTCTACATTACAAACTTGCGTGAAGCACTTGAGGGTTCAAAGTGCTCACCACACATCTAGATAAGTTCCTTAGGGGGTCTAGTTTCCAAAATGGGGTCACATGTGGGAGGTTTCCACTGTTTAGGCACATCAGGGGCCCTCCAAACGCGACATGGCGTCCGTTCGCAATTCCAGCCAATTTTGGTTTGGAAAAGTCAAACGGCGCTCCTTCCCTTTCAAGCCCTGCCGTGCGCCCAAACAGTGGTTCCCCCCCACATATGGGGTATCAGCGTACTCAGGACATGTTGGACAACAACTTTTGTGGTCCAATTTCTCCTCTTACCCTTGGGAAAATAAAAATTTGGGGACTAAAACATCATGCTTGTGGAAAAAATATGATTTTTTTTCTTCACGGCTCTACATTACAAACTTGCGTGAAGCACTTGAGGGTTCAAACTACTCACCACACATCTAGATAAGTTCCTTAGGGGGTCTAGTTTCCAAATGGGGTCACGTGTGGGGGGTTTCCACTGTTTAGGCACATCGGGGCCTCTCCAAACGCGACATGGCGTCCGTTCTCAATTCCAGCCAATTTTGGTTTGGAAAAGTCAAACTGCGCTCCTTCCATTCCGAGCTCTGCCGTGTGCCCAAACAGTGGTTTTCCCTCACATATGGGGTATCGGCGTACTCAGGAGAAATTGCACAACAACTTTTCAGTCCTTTTTCTCCTTTTTCCCTTGTGAAAATAAAAAAAATGTTTGTAAAAGATCATTTTTGTGATTAAATAGTAAAATGTTAATTTTTTCCTTCCATGTTGCTTCAGCTCCTGTGAAGCACCTGAAGGGTTAATAAACTTCTTGAATGTGGTTTTGAGTACCTTGAGGGGTGTAGTTTTTAGAATGGTGTCACTTTTGGGTATTTTCTGCTATATAGACCCTCAAAGTGACTTCAAATATGAGGTGGTCCCGAAAAAAAATGGCTTTGTAAATTTTGTTGTAAAAATGAGAAATCGCTGGTCAACTTTTAACCCTTATAATTTCCTAACAAAAAAAAATTTTGTTTCCAAAATTGTGCTGATGTAAAGTAGACATGTGGGAAATGTTATTTCTTAACTATTTTGTGTGACATATTTCTCTGTTTTAAGGGAATAAAAATTCAAAGTTTGAAAATTGCAAAATTTTCAAAATTTTTGCCATATTTGCGTTTTTTTCATAAATAAATGCAAGTTATATGGAAGAAATTTTACCACTATCATGAAGTACAATATGTCACGAGAAAACATTCTCAGAATCGCGAAGATCCGTTGAAGCGTTCCAGAGTTATAACCTCATAAAAAGACAGTGGTCAGAATTGTAAAAATTGGCCCGGTCATTAACGTGCAAACCACCCTTGGGGGTGAAGGGGTTAAAGGGGTTTTCCCATGAACAACAGTTCATTTTAAATATTGTCGGTGTCTGACCGTGTACAGAACATACCACAGCTCCTGGGCAGGTGAGGAAGCAAAAGACAATACTGACATTACAGCAGGAGATCGCAGAGGATACATTTTGTGAGGTAAAATATTTTTTAAAAACAGTTAGTGAAATATTTTACCTCACAAAATAAATTGTCTTTTGCTTCCTCCCCTGCAGAGGAGATGTGGTATGTTCCGTACACGGTCAGACACAGTCAATTTTTAAAACGAAATTTCGTTTGTGGGGAAACCCCTTTAATGTGACCGGCTTCCTCTGCCTGTAGACACGTCGCGCATCTGCCGCCGGGATCAGCCGAATGATTCACTGCACCTGCGCGTGAATGTGAGTGTGTGAGTGTGTGTGTGGTGCGTATGGCGTATAGAATGTGTGTAGCGCGACGGTGTTCCGCTGGCGCAATGGGTTGGTACCAGCAGCAGTTTCCATATTGAGACACCCATCACTTGGGTGTCCCAATATGGCGGTCGGGGAACTTCCTCATCTTGGAATTCTGGAATACGGTGACATCTGGACAGAACAGGAAATGAAAACATTACAAGGCAATTATATAAATAGATATGAGAGTGTAAACTACTTTCTTTTTCAAAAGCAGATTTTATATATTAAATATTTACGTGTATGTTTGTTGCAGTGAATGATCTCATGAATGCTGGCGCAGTGTGAGGGACCAGCACCTACGAAAAGAAAATATATCTACTTTGACAAGCTTTCCTTTCTGGCTCCCGTTCTGGATCTGAGGCCGTAAGTGCATGCATCACACCACATTTTAAACATGCTGGTTTTAGATTCACATCTAATTTTTTTTTTTTAAAATTCACACTAAAACAGTACTCAGTCCAACCTAACTGAGAGGGAGACAGCCTTGGACTCAGATGCTCCTATAGATCCAGTCGGGGAAGGTGAAGAGGTGGCTAGCCCATCATCTGCACCTTCCAGCTGCATCCTAACACAACCACCACCACCAGCACTGGCATCAGAGGAACATCCAGAGGAGGACCAGGGAAACAGCAGCAGACCTATCGGCCCTCTGGAAACCTCACCCCAGGCTGCTGTCAGACCACACCGTGACCAACGCAGGAGAGACATTACAGCCTCTAGCACCAGGAGGCACGTGGATACTGGTGTCTTAAATTATTTGTCCAGGGCAGCACATGATGATGGTGAGGAAGCCTATGCCCGCAGCCTAGCCCGTTACCTCCGTCCAATATCCCGGGAGGTCAGCCTGTGTGCCCGTGGAGCAATTCAGATACTCATTGATGCCTGCACACCCCCCAATGATCCCAACCCGGTGTTTGAATTTTTGGAATGCTGGCAACTATCACCAAGAAAGCAGCTTCCCAAGTGCAGGCTCAAACAGTATCTGAGGCACCTCCTGCCTGTGTGCCTACACCACAGCCAAATCCACCCCAAACACTACATTGGCCTACACAGGCCCAAATGTCAGGCTATAATGCACCAGCCCAATATGGCCACTTGATCAAACCCTCTGTTGGAGGCTGGTCCCAATATGGGTATGGTTGACATGGCCATATTGGTGGGTATGAACCATGTATCCTCTCCAGTATACAACCTCACATTTTTTGCCAACACCACAGGATCCAGGCCAGATCCAACATCCGGGGGCATCATATGTTAAAACCCCGAGTGAGGTTCAAGTTGCACCTCCAACGCAGCAAAACATCTCAAGCTGCTCTTCCCCCATCACCACCCCCAACGTACCATAACTTATAATTTGTTTATTATGTTTTTTGTTTGTTTTACTCAACTTTTTTGTTTTTGTTATGCTAAGTTTTTTTGTTGTTTGTCGTCCCATTTGTTTTGGGCAAAGAAACAATATGCTGCAAATATTGTTGTAAATTATGACTAAGTCTAGTTTGAGAGTAAAAACAGTTTTCAAAAACTGACTAATGTGTAAATTTTCAGACAAAAATGTTAATTTTGACATTTAAATATTTGCCACTGTAACGCTGGTATTGTCTGTACTTTGTTTTCCAGCGTTACTTTGCATGTTTTTTGCATTAACCCTTTTGCTCCTTTCCCCCTAACCAGCTGGGACTGTTGTCTGTTACCTATATGGATGCTGCTCAGTTCCCGGCTCTGCTGCGTACCCGTACTTGCGTGAGTGGCTCCGCTGCTTTGCATGACCGCCCGCATGTGCGGTTCCTGACTTGCTGTGAAAGCCGTCCGTAGCTTGAAAAGTCCTCTGCAGTGGTGCATGACTTACTGCGTGGTTGGCAGCAGCCATTGTTGGGTTCCCTCTGTGTTGTGCTGTCTGGCTCTGCATAGGGGGCGCGGCCCACACCTGTCCTGCTTTTATGTGGATTGGGTGTTTACTAGAGTTACTGCTCCAGCCTATCGCTGTGAAGCAGCTCATATATAAAGTTCCCCAGCCCTAGTGGGCGTTGCCAGAGCTTCACATTGAATCCACACTGAATCCCTGAACCTAGCCGTATGTGGTTGTGTGTTCAGCTCCTGCTCTGAAGTTGATCAGCTCTGGAGAGCTGATTCCCTGTTCCTGTTGTGTCTTGTTCCCTGATCCTGGATCAAACCCGGTACCTGAATGTCTGAATTGTGTCTTGTGTTTCCGCCTATGCTGGGGGCTGATTACCCAGATCGCCGTTCCTGGAGGCTGTATATCCAGGCCTGTTCCTGCTGTGTCTAATTACCTGAACCCCTGATCTTGGATCGCATCCTGTACCTGACTGTCTGAACTGTGTCCTTTGTGTTATGTTCCTGAAATCCTGCTGTGTCCAGAACCCTGAGCCAGTGACTGTTAATCCTTGCTATATAACCTGAGTTCATCTTGGAAGAAGGAGTCCGGTGTGTGCTGAGTTTCTGTTACTCTGTGCTCAGCCTCTGTGCAATCCCCGGCCAGCTCCCGTTGAGCCTGGCGGGGCTTGCACCAGACCGCTGGGGTTCCTTTTCAGGTCGCTGCCAGATGTCCGGATCCTATGCCTGATGACCATGGCCTGATGTCCGATGTCCGACGACCACTTCCAGATGTCCGGATCCTATCCTTCCTGCCTGATGTCCGGATCCTGCCGATCATTGCCAGATGTCCGGAGCCTGCTGATCGGTGCCAGATGTCCGGAGTCCGAGGCCTGTGTTCCAGTCCATGTTCCTGTGATTCAATCCATGTTCCTGTCCGTGTTCCTGACTCCCTGAGACCCAGTCCGTGTTCCTGTCTGTGTTCCTGACTCTCTGAGATCCAATCCGTGTTCCTGTTGTTCCTGTGCAGTCTAACTCTGTTTCAGCCATCAGCTCCTGATTCCAGTTACCTGTCTGTTACCTGTCGGCTTGCCTGTCTGCCATCCGTCTGCAGTTCCTTCCAGAGGTTCGGACGTCATCTGCAGAGATCCCGGCTCTTGCCTGCTCACCTAGGAGCGATCATCTGCCATCCGACTGCAGCTCCATCCGGAAGTTCGGACATCATCTGCAGAGATCCCCGGCTCTTGCCTGCTCACCTGGGAGCGATCATCTGCCATCCGACTGCAGCCTACCTGGAGGCTCCACCATATCAGGTCGTATATACCTGCCTGTCTAGAGACTGCCTGGTCACTTACTGTGACAACCTGCCTGTCCCAGAGACTGCCTGGTCACTTGCCGTGACAACCTGCCTGTCCCAGAGACTGCCTGGTCACTTGCCGTGACAACCTGCCTGTCCCAGAGACTGCCCTGGTCACTTTCCGTGACAACCTGCCTGTCCCAGAGACTGCCTGGTCACTTGCCGTGACAACCTGCCTGCCTGGTCACTTGCCGTGACAACCTGCCTGCCTGGTCACTTGCCGTGACAACCTGCCTGCCCTGGTCACTTGCCGTGACAACCCGCCTGTCCCAGAGATTGCCCTGGTCACTAGCCGTGACAACCTGCCTGTCCCAGAGACTGCCTGGTCACTTGCTGTGACAACCTGCCTGTCCCAGAGACTGCCTTGGTCACTTGCCGTGACAACCTGCCTGTTCTGCCGGTTCCTCCTTGGTCTACCCTGTGATGACGTCTGTCCTGGGTCGGTGTCTGATGTTCTCCTGCTGAGCCTGTGCTACGCCTGAGGCCTGAGAGAGAGGCCGTCCTAGTATGCCCGTGCCAGATGACCCTGGACTTCATCAACCCGTGATGACCCCGCCATCGTCTGACGTTCGTCCTGGGCCGGTGTCTGATGTTCTCCTGCTGAGCCTGTGCTACGCCCGAGGCCTGAGAGTGTGGCCATACTAGTATGCCCGTGCCAGATGATTCTGGACTTCATCAACCCGTGATGACCCCGCCATCGTCTGAAGTCTGTCTGAGGTCGGTGTCTGATGTTCTCCTGCTGAGCCTGTGCTACGCCTAAGGCCTGAGAGAGAGGCCGTCCAAGTATGCCTGTGCCAGATAACCCTGGACTGCATCTACCCGTGATGTCCTCCAGCACTCGTCTGTGATCCTGAGTTGTGTACCCTTCTCTGATGTGCGGAATCGGGAGCCCGGTCTTATGTTATGTTTATTTACTTTGTTTCTTTAAGTAAACTTTATGTTTCTTCTTACCTGAAGTTGTGCGGTGTTGTCTAGTCCTGCAGGTCGCCACCTTGCCCACATGCTCAGCTGCCACGGATCCCGGTCGCTGCCCTTCCCTAGTCCGGGCAGGCCCGGGTCTCCCTCCGTAGTCCAGTGGGTCCACATTCTCTTACCATCTGGGACCCATGCCTCACGTCGTCGTGGACTGGCGGCGTGGGAGCATTGGCTAGCTAGGCAAGCTATGCCATGTCCCGACGCCCCACAGCCGTGGGAAGCGCTACAGCCACACTATTATAAGGGAAAAACAAAACACACTTGAAAGCAAAAAAATTGTTTACTTTAACATAATTCAAAGCTACAACATAGAAATAGCATTGTGTTGCCATGGAGTAGCTCCCTCTGGTGTAACAATAATTGGTAAAAACATCACGCACTTTTAAACCAGAGGGCTGACGACGGAGAGGTATCACATGTGTAATAGGCCTCACATTTGACAACACAACTTGGTCACCTTCAGATGAGGAGCAGTCATGTATTCTTGTAAAGTTATGCAGTATCACACATGCTTTTATCACGTCATTTACATTGGATTCACTCAGTTGAATGGCTGACTGCAAGACACGCCATTTGGCACAAAGAATGACAAAGGCACACTCAACCAGTCGTCTTGTGCGGGATAGGCATAAGTGTTGTGAATGTGCTAGAAATGAATTCTGAGCAGAAGCTCCCTCTGGTGGTTACAAACAGTACTGAACTATCCAATGAAGATTGTGAAGATTGGCGATCAGGTGTTACTGACTGGTCTTATATAAGGGAGGTTCCCTCCCATCAGGGTTGCCGGTGATCAATTGTTCTGGTCTCTACTTTTGTTCCTGGTTCACTTTGAAGCTTGCTGTTTCGTGCCTGCATCTTCTGCTATCAGATAAGACATTTTCTTCTTTTGTTTTTTGTGCTTGCTTTTTGCATTTTGTCCTGCACTTCTGTGGGGGTCTTCCAGGTCCCCTCCAGGGGCTTGTGCTCCTCTCAGTTTAGTTCAGCCAGTTGTTTGTTCATTTGCCTTTTCCAGTTTTTTTAGTGGTTGCTGTTTAGTTTTGTTACACCAGAGAACTAATTTAGGTGGTAGAGGTCGTGTGATCTCAGGTGTTTTTGAAATTAGTATGTTGGTATTTTTTTTAGGGTTTTTTTGGATTGCAGTAAGTGACCTTCCTATCCTTTTCTTTCTAGGAAGATTGGGCCCCAACGTTTGCTCAAACTGTTTTCTATCTGTGTCTGTGTTTCCTCTTGTCTAACCGCCATTACATGTTTGGGGGCTTCCTATGTTCTTTGGGGATCTGCTCCGGGGCAGATAGTTTTCCTCTTTCTATCTTTAGGTGTAGTTAGTTTCTCAGGCTATGACGAGGCATCTAGGACCAACGTAGGTACGCTCCACGGCTGCCTTTAGTTGTGGTGGTTAGTCAGGGTACTGCAATCCAATAGATTCCAACCTCTCTGGTGTATTGCCTTTTTGCCTGCTCTCCTCAGCTACCAAATCATAACAGTATCACCGGCCTAAAACTGATAATTATATGGTACTCACAGAAGGGAAAAATAGTGTGAAAGAAAGAAGATTGTCAGAGATTTTTTTTTTTTTTTCCCTCTGTATCTCTGAGTGCTGAGGAGGATTTTTTTTTTCTCTCAATGGAGTTTGCACAGTTGTCTGGCCATGTGGATCAGCTTGCCACTGAAGTTCGGAGTATTGCTACCTATCTTGCAGGGTTGCCTGTTGTGGAACCTAGGATTCCCATGCCAGATTTGTTTTTAGGGGATCGAGCTACATTTCTGAATTTCAAAAATAACTGTAAGTTGTTTTTTGCCTTAAAATCTAAGTCCTCAGGGAACGCAGCACAGCAGGTTCAAATTGTCATCTCTCTCCTGCGCGGCGATCCTCAGGATTGGCTTTTTCCTGACACCTGGGGATCCTGTTTTGAGTAATGTTGATGCATTTTTTTCAGGCTCTGGGGTTATTGTACGATGAGCCTAATGTCACTGATCAAGCTGAAAAAGCCTTGTTGGCATTAAATCAGGGGCTTGAGGACGCTGAGTTATACTGTCAGAGATTCCGAAGGTGGGCAGTCCTGACCAAATGGAATGATGATGCTTTGGCAGCCCTTTTTCAGAAGGGTCTGTCAGAGAATGTAAAGGATGTTATGGTGGGATTCCCTGTCCCCTCTGGTCTCAATGATTCTATGTCATTAGCAATTCAAATAGACAGACGTTTGCGTGAGCGTAGAGGTATGCGTGGAATAGTGTTGCCTTGTGAACCAGCTTCTGAACCCATGCAGTGTGATAGAGTGGCTTCTGGGGCACAGCGTCATGAGTTTCGAAAACGCAATGGGTTATGTTTCTACTGTGGTGATGCCTCTCATGCTATTTCAGTCTGACCTAAGCGGGGAAGACGTTTTGCACGTTCAGTTGTCTTGGGTAGTGTTCAGACAAAATTTTTGTTGACTGTTACCCTGATTTGCTCCCTGTCCACATTTTCTGCTCAGGCTTTTGTTGATTTGGGAGCAGCTATTAACCTGATGGATTTTGATTTTGCTAAACGTTGTGGGTTTCCCTTTATAACCCTACGGAAGTCTATTCCCCTACTGGGGATCGATTCTACCCCTTTAGCTGAGAATAAACCCCAGTTCTCTACTCAGGTGATAATGAGGGTTGAACCTGATCATCAGGAGAGTTGCAAATTTTTGGTGCTGTATAATCTGCATGACATTATTGTACTGGGTTTCCCTTGGTTACAGTCTCATAATCCTGTTTTGGATTGGAAATCTGTGTCTGTAACCAGTTGGGGCTGCCAATGTGTTAATGCCAACACTCCTGTTTTTTCTGCCTCCCCCCAGGCTCAGGATGTTCCTGACTTTTTGACTGATTTTTCTGATGTGTTTAGCGAAAGTAAATCTGCATCCTTGCCCCCCCATAGGAGCTATGACTGCGCTATTGAATTAGTGCCTGGTAGTAAATTCCCTAAAGGTCACCTTTTTAACTTGTCTGTACCTGAACATGACGCTATGCGGTCTTATATCAAGGAGTCATTGGAGAAGGGTCATATCAGACCATCCTCTTCACCCTTGGGTGCCGGTTTTTTCTTTGTGGCCAAAAAGGATGGTTCATTAAGGCCGTGTATTGATTATCGTCTCTTGAACAATATCACTGTGAAATATCAATATCCGTTACCCTTGATTTCTGACCTGTTTTCCAGGGTGAAAAGTGCTACTTGGTTTACCAAGCTTGACCTCAGGGGGGCATATAACCTTATTCGCATTAAGCACGGGGATGAATGGAAGACGGCATTTAATACCCCAGAGGGGCATTTTGAGTACCTAGTGATGCCCTTTGGGCTCACTAATGCTCCTTCCGTCTTCCAGTCCTTCATGAATGACATTTTCAGGGATTTTGTGGATAAATTTCTGATTGTTTATTTGGATGATATCTTTATTTTTTCCAATGATTGGGACTCTCATGTGAAACATGTTCGGACTGTGTTCCAGATTTTGAGAGAGAATGCTCTGTATATGAAGGGATCAAAGTGTCTTTTTGGCGTACAGAGGATCTCATTTCTGGGATTCATTTTGTCCCCATCTGTTATTGAAATGGACCCAGTCAAGGTTCAGGCCATCTGTGATTGGGTCCAACCTACTTCATTAAAGGCTCTTCAGAGATTCTTGGGTTTTGCCAATTTTTATTGTAAATTTATTGGTAATTTCTCTGTTATTGTTAAACCATTGACTGATTTGACCAAGAAGGGTTCTGATGTGGTGAATTGGCCTCCTGAGGCAGTTTCTGCATTTCAGGAACTTAAGCAGAGATTCACTTCTGCTCCTGTTCTACGGCAGCCTGATGTTTCTCTGTCATTTCAGGTGGAGGTTGATGCCTCTGAAATTGGGGCAGGTGCTGTTTTGTCCCAAAGAGATCCAGAGACCTCTAAAAGTAACCCTTGTGCCTTTTTCTCTCGAAAATTTTCTCCAACTGAACGTAATTATGACGTGGGTAATCGGGAGTTATTGGCCATGAAGTGGGCTTTTGAAGAGTGGAGACATTGGCTGGAGGAGCCAAACATCAGGTGGTGGTCCTCACGGACCATAAGAATCTGGTTTATCTGGAATCAGCCAAGCGACTTAATCCTAGACAAGCCAGGTGGGCCTTGTTTTTCACACGTTTTAATTTTGTGGTTTCCTTTCTTCCTGGCACTAAGAATGTTAAAGCGGATGCCCTCTCGAGGAGTTTCCTTGCTGACTCTCCTGAGTTATCTGATCCTACTGTTATTTTGAAAGAGGGTGTAGTTCTTTCCGCCATCTCGCCCAATTTGAGACTGGCTCTGGAAGGGTGTCAGGAGGATAAACCCGAACTCTGCCCTATTGGGAAATTGTTTGTCCCAGACCGGTGGAAAAAGAGTGTGATGTCTGAGATTCATTGTTCCGCATTGGCCGGTCATCCCGGAATTTTTGGTACCAGAGACTTGGTTAGTCGGTCCTTTTGGTGGCCTACTTTGTCTCGTGACGTCAGGGAATTTGTGCAGTCCTGCGGGACTTGCTCTTGCTCCAAGCCTTGCTCTCGCCCTAGGGGTTTGTTGATGCCATTGCCTGTGCCCAAGAGACCATGGACCCATATCTCTATGGATTTCATTTCCGACCTCCCTGTTTCTCAGAGAATGACCGTTATCTGGGTGATTTGTGATAGGTTTTCCAAAATGATACATCTTGTGCCATTACCTAAGTTGCCTTCCTCCTCCGAATTGGTGCCTTTGTTCCTTCAGCACGTGGTTCGGTTACACGGTATTCCTGAGAACATTGTTTCTGACAGAGGAGTCCAGTTTGTTTCCAGATTTTGGAGGACTTTTTGTTCTAAACTTGGTGTTCAATTGTCTTTCTCCTCAGCTTTTCATCCTCAGACCAATGGACAAACTGAGAGAACAAACCAGACATTGGAGACTTATCTGAGATGCTTTGTGTCTGCTGATCAGGATGACTGGGTCTCTTTTTTGCCTTTGGCTGAGTTTGCCCTTAATAATAGGGCTAGCTCTGCAACCTTGATGTCTCCATCTTTCTGCAATTTTGGGTTTCACCCTCGATTTTCTTCAGGACAGACGGAGGCTTCTGTCTGTCCAGGTGTTGACTCTGTTGTGGAGCGTATGCAGCAGATTTGGGACCAGGTAGAGGAGAGGTTGTCCCTCTCTCAGGAGAGGGCCCAGCGGTTTGCCAACCGACATAGGACTGATGGTCCTCGGTTTGAAGTGGGGGACTTGGTCTGGTTGTCCTCAAGAAATATCCCTATGAGAGTTGCATCTCCTAAGTTTAAGCCTAGGTTCATTGGACCTTATAAGATTCTTAATCCTGTTTCCTTTCGTTTACTTCTTCCAGGGACATTTAAGATCCATAACGTGTTCCACAAGTCCTTATTGAAGAGGTTTGTCGAGCCAATGGTTCCTATGGCTGTGCCTCCTGACCCTGTTTTGGTTGAGGGCAATCTGGAGTATGTGGTTGAAAAATATTGGATTCTCGTTTTTCTAGACGGAAACTCCAGTATTTGGTTAAGTGGAGAGGTTATGGTCAGGAGGACAATTCTTGGGTGTTTGCTTCGGACATCCATGCTAGAAGACTCATCCGTGCGTATCACAGAGCTCATCCTGACTGACCTGGTTGCCCAAATGAGGGTTCGGTGACCCCTCCTCAAGGGGGGTACTGTTGTGAATGTGCTAGAAATGAATTCTGAGCAGAAGCTCCCTCTGGTGGTTACAAACAGTACTGAACTATCCAATGAAGATTGTGAAGATTGGCGATCAGGTGTTACTGACTGGTCTTATATAAGGGAGGTTCCCTCCCATCAGGGTTGCCGGTGATCAATTGTTCTGGTCTCTACTTTTGTTCCTGGTTCACTTTGAAGCTTGCTGTTTCGTGCCTGCATCTTCTGCTATCAGATAAGACATTTTCTTCTTTTGTTTTTTGTGCTTGCTTTTTGCATTTTGTCCTGCACTTCTGTGGGGGTCTTCCAGGTCCCCTCCGGGGGCTTGTGCTCCTCTCAGTTTAGTTCAGCCAGTTGTTTGTTCATTTGCCTTTTCCAGTTTTTTCAGTGGTTGCTGTTTAGTTTTGTTACACCAGAGAACTAATTTAGGTGGTAGAGGTCGTGTGATCTCAGGTGTTTTTGCAATTAGTGTGTTGGTATTTTTTTTAGGGTTTTTTTGGATTGCAGTAAGTGACCTTCCTATCCTTTTCTTTCTAGGAAGATCGGGCCCCAACGTTTGCTCAAACTGTTTTCTATCTGTGTCTGTGTTTCCTCTTGTCTAACCGCCATTACATGTTTGGGGGCTTCCTATGTTCTTTGGGGATCTGCTCCGGGGCAGATAGTTTTCCTCTTTCTATCTTTAGGTGTAGTTAGTTTCTCAGGCTGTGACGAGGCGTCTAGGACCAACGTAGGTACGCTCCACGGCTGCCTTTAGTTGTGGTGGTTAGTCAGGGTACTGCAATCCAATAGATTCCAACCTCTCTGGTGTATTGCCTTTTTGCCTGCTCTCCTCAGCTACCAAATCATAACACATAAGTTAAAAATTCGGTGCCGGTAGTATAGGCCTCTGCGGGGATAGGGCCTCATGACGTGACGGGTTAATTGAAAGGCCTCATCTGAAACAAAAACATATTTCACAGAATCCATAGTGGACCCTGGTAGGTGACGTGGGGGTGGTAGGTCCATCTGATTATTGCGCAGCCGCCTACCCATAATGGAAGAATTGAAGACTCTGGAGTCTCCAGTTCTTCCATAGGCACCAATATCTACAATTATAAACCTTTAACGACTGTTGACCAAGGCCAACAGCACTACAGAAAAATACTGTTTAGAATTATAGTATTGGGACCCTGAGTTTGGTGGCTTACGCACACGGATGTGCTTCCCATCCAGGGCTCCAATACAATTTGGAAACTGGCACACCTCCTCAAAACCATGGCTATACGCAACCAGTCTTCCATTTTTGGCTCAGGCATCACCACTTGATGGAGTTGTGACCATATTTCCAAACAAGTAGACTGAGATTGTTGATTTTCCAATTAAAAATTCATGATGCAGTGCCGCATAGGAAAGGCCAGTTGTAAGGAAACTAAAAATAAACGTGACAAAAAAAAAATTACATTCACCAAAACAAACCATTTTCACATTCAGCAAAGTTATAGTCTGTACCTAACAAGCCATGCCATAACATTAAAATTAATGCAATGGCTTTGTGTTTGCCAAAATATTACAATTTTATTATTAATCACATGTTGTATTTTAACATTAAAAAATATATATAAGGTATAAGGGAAGAAAAACAACAAGGCTGTTTGAAACATCATCAATATACAGGAGAAAAACATACCATAACATAGGTATAAGGCGCTCCTCGACAGAAATACACTTGCGCATCCTGGTGTCCTTAAAGGTGATCCCATGGCGCACAATCTCCAACAGAATATCAAAGGTGGCAAGGCTCATCCTACAATATTGGAAGAACTTGTCAGGATGGGTACGCAGAGATGCATAGAGACGGTGGAAATGGCCTTTAGTGAGGCGTTGCCTCAGAAGCGGATGTAACCACATTCGTCTCCACCTCCTCGGATCCACAATCACTGGGTATGGCTCCCCAAAGCGTTGTGACAAAACCCAGTCGTAAAGCACCCGCTCAGTTGTGTTGAAAGAAAGCCTGTCTGACATGTTTGACACAAAGCAGAAATACCCCAACACAAGCACAGACTGAAGATTCCTAGATTGGAGGCTGCCACCTGTTGTAGAGGCAATGGGGTTGTTGATTAGGATTTAAATTATTTTCAGGCCTAAACACCGTTAGATGTCCATTTTGAAAGGTTGCAAGAAAAACTTGCCATACATATGTCACACGGATGCTTACATGTGTGACATACGGATCACTGTTCAGGGAACATTTCTGCGATTCTCGTCTGTATAAAACGGACCATATTTGTATACGTTGAGTGTGACTCCAGCCTTAACATGTTAACCACATCCAGAGGTGAGGTATGTAGGCTGCCGGACCTGCTCATCTCAGGCTACCAGTAAAATCTGGCAGAGATGCATCAAACAGTCCTCTTACTGCTATATCCACTAGAGCAAACTCCAGGATTACATCACAGATAACAACCATCTCGGTGAAACATACCTCTCATCAACTATATGTCTGGTAGCTGCCTTACAATATATAATAATATAATAATAAATCTCAAGCAACGGCGCAGACAAAATGGGTACAAATAACGATCCAATCTATTATCTCAAAGTCAGTATAATGAAACACAACATGTACCACATGTCCATATACACTCAAGAAAGTATTGGTCTCACCCAATTGTAGTAGGCAATTCTCAGGCAACAGACACCAATCCTTTCAAGATCTACATAATTGGGGGCAACGATAAATGTCTGACCAACATCCTGTTACGGAACCAGGTAAGGGTCTCCTTATTGTCATGACCAGCTCCCGACGCATTATTTCCCTATGCGGGATTCATCAGGGATTAAAGCAGTCAATTGCGGAGGTCCTCAAGTCTAACATCCTCTAGTCACAGAAGAAGAGAGGAAGCAACGGACCAAGACAGCGATGCCCATCAGACCCAACTGCCCCATATGTGAGTGTAGTAAAAGGTCTTTTTCTTGTCTTGCAATTCGAATTGGGGGCAGATATACAGCGTATTAGAATGGTGAATATGAGGGCTTACAGGTACTGGCCTTACCTCATATGGAAAAACCTGATGAAAGGTTCGTTTTAATCCTAAATCACAAGTACAGTCATGGCCAAAAGTTTTGAGAATGACCCAAATATTATATTTTCACATGATCTGCTGCCCTCTGGTTTTTATGTGTGTTTGACAGATGTTTTTATCACAGACAGAAATATAATAATTGCAAACATATGAGTAACAAAAGCTTATATTGACAGTTAGAATGAGTTAATGCAGCAAGTCAATATTTGCAGTGTTGACCCTTCTTCTTCAGGACCTCTGCAATTCTCCCTGGCATGCTCTCAATCAACTTCTGGACCAAATCCTGACTGATAGCAGTCCATTCTTGCACAATCAATGCTTTCATTTTGTCAGAATTTTTGAGTTTTTGTTTGTCCACCCGTCTCTTGATGATTGACCACAAGTTCTCAATGGGATTAAGATCTGGGGAGTTTCCAGGCCATGGACCCAAAATCTCTATGTTTTGTTCCCTGAGCCATTTAGTTATCACCTTTGCTTTATGGCAAGGTGCTCCATCATGCTGGAAAAGGCATTGTTGATCGCCAAACTGCTCTTGGAGGGTTGGGAGAAGTTGCTCTTGGAGGACATTCTGGTACCATTCTTTAAATTTATGGGTGTGTTTTTAGGCAAGAAATGGAGAGAGCCGATTCCCTTGGCTGAGAAGCAACCCAAAACATGAATGGTTTCAGGATGCTTAACAGTTTGGGATGAGACAAGACTGTGGAAACGCTCACCTTGTCTTCTCCGAATGAGGCGTTTTCCCCTGATGTCCCAAACAAATCGAAAAGGGATTCATCAGAGAAAATAACTTTACCCCAGTCCTCAGCCCTTTCCCCCTGCCTGTACCCTTTTTTCAGAATATCAGTCTGTCCATGATGTTTTTTTCTGGAGAGAAGTGGCTTCTTTGCTGCCCCTCCTTGAGACCAGGCCTTGCTCCAAGAGTGTCCGCCTCACAATGCGTGCAGATGCACTCAACCTGCCTGCTGCCATTCCTAGCAAGCTCTGCACTGCTGTAGCCCGATCCCCCCAGCTGAAACACTTTTAAGAGACGGTCCTGGCGCTTGCTGGTCTTTCTTTGGGGGCCCTGAAGCCTTTTTGGCAACAATGGAACCTCTCTCCTTTAAGTTTCTTGATGATGCGATAGAAATTTTTGACTGAGGTGCAATCTTTCTAAACACGATAACTTTCCCCCTTAAGCCATTTTTTGTGCATTGCAATGATGACTGCACGTGTTCTTTAGAATAACCATGGTAACAGAAGAGAAACAATTATGCCAAGCACCAGCCTCCTTTTAAATTTTCCCATGGTCCCCAAATTTTTACTTAATCATGACAGATTGATCTCCAGCCATTCCTCATCAACACCCACACCTGTGTTAAGAGCAATCCTGAAAAGAGGTTTGCTGGTCCTTTTAAGGGAGGGCTGCAATGATGTTGAAATGTGTTTTGGGGGATAAAGTTCATTTTCTAGCCAAATATTGACTTTGCAAGTAAATTCTGTTAAGCTGATCACTCTTTATAACATTCTGGAGTATAATGCAAATTGCCATTAGAAAAAGTGAAGCAGTAGACTTTGTAAAAATTTAAAATTTGTGTCATTCCAAAACTTTTCCCCAAAATTTAACGT
>JARQOD010000007.1:127389492-127484139 GCA_033576555.1 Oophaga sylvatica
CCCCACCTTCGCACTCTGCAGCTAGGTGGCCTTGACAGTAGAAACTCCAACTTCAGCTTCCCCCTTCAACTACGAGATTTAACTCTCTATGTATTGGCTGGTACAATATATATATATATACACTTTTGTTCCAGATATCTCAGGATGCTGCTTGGTTCACGGTTATTGATTTTGCCAAATGTTATTTTTATAATATGTTGATGACTTACTGATTTGTGCGCCCTCCAGGAAACAGTGTCACAGTGCAACAATATTACTCATGTTGTTTTTGTACCAAGCTGGATGTAAAGCGTCAAAGGATAAACTGCAATTTTGTAAATCTTCAGTTATCTTTTGGGACATTGCATTACACTAGGGGCGCGACATCTGACCAGCGCTCGCAAAGAAGCTGTACAGAATTTTCCTATTCCTGTTAATGTTGCCGCTCTTAGGACATTTCTTGGACTGGTTTTTCATACTGCAGGATGCAGCTCTCTATGACTGTATCCCATTGTGCCTTTTAAACTAACTCCTGAAGGTATAGACTGTTTTTATTCTCTCAAAAACAGGATTGTGGCAACCCCCAACTATGAACTACCATTCACCCTGTATCTCCACGAACAGCAGGGACACGCGGCAGGAGTATTGACGGGCATTACATGCTGTAGGACTATTGCTCCACAAATTAGACATTGTTTTTTTTCATCATCCATTGACAGTACTTACACCTCATGATGTATATACTATACTGAACCACGTGCAAACCGGCACCCTTTCAGCTGCACGTCACCTTCGATTGCAATGTGCACTTTTAATGCCTCCAAATGTTTCTTTGCAGAGATGTACCACACTTAATCCTGCCACGTTGTTACCTCTCTCGGATCTAAAGGAGGGGTCAGGTACGGTATTGTACAAAGAAGATCCAAGAGAGGAGATTCCTTATGATTGTGTTCAGCTTATGGCACAGGAAACAGCAGGCCTACCTACAGTGTTTGAAACTGAAAGACTTAATGCTGATTTTGAATTTTTTGTAGATGGATCTCGCCACCAAGATGACTCAGGTACCTTCCACACCGGGTATGCCATCGTCTCCCTGAATGCAGTAATCAAAGCAGAACCAATGCTCCCATATCAGTCGGCCCAGGAGGCTGAACTTAAGGCTCTGACCGAGGCCTGTAAGATAGCTGAAGGTAGAATTGTTAACATCTACACAGATTCTAGATACGCATTCGGTATAGCTCATGATTTTGGTCCAATTTGGAAATCTAGAGGATTCCTGACGGCAGCAGGACATCCCATTAAAAATGCTGACGCAGTCCAGCAGTTAATTGATGCATTACAATTACCAAAAGAAGTAGCTGTCATAAAAGTTAAAGCACATACCAGACGCACTGATCAGGTGAGTAAAGGAAACGCAATGGCCGATGCAGCAGCAAAAACAGCAGCCAGTAGACCACTCCAAGGGGTAACGATGCACCAGGTAAGCGCTCCCAAAAATCCCTTTGTGTCGGAGGATGCCTTATCCCAGATGCAGGCTCAGGTGCGCCAGGAGGAAGTAGAAAAGTGGCAAAAAGAAGGTGCATGTCTGAATGAAGCAAATGGGGTATGGGGAAGAGGGATGCGTTGATGCCTTCCAAGGGCGTTGTACCCTGCGGTCGCCCAGATGTTACATGGGCCAACCACCAGTCGAAAACTGCTGTAATGAGCGTGATGCAGAAGCATTGGGTGGCACCAGGTTTTTTCCACCTGTATAGAAGGTTTGATCCAGGGATGTATGGTATGTGCTACACATAATCAGGGAAGGGTAGTCAAGACACCACCCAAACACACCCCTCGGCCCCTCTATCCTTTCCAGAGACTGCAGATTAATTATATTCAGCTGCCAAAAATCAGGGTCATGGGAGTACGTGTTGGTGTGTTTTTTGATTTATTCTCAGGTTGGCCGAGGCTTTCCCGATTGCCAAGGCTACGGCTGCGGCAACCGCAAAGAAGCTGCTTGCGGAGGTGGTGTGCAGGTATGGAGTACCAGAGGTGATCGAAAGTGACAGAGGTACACATTTCACAGGTGAAATAATGAATGAAGTCTTGACAGCTCTGAGAATTCAACAAGCTTTCATACCCCATATCATCCACAAAGCAGTGGAAAAGTTGAAAGACTAAATGGGACATTGAAGTTAAAAATCCAAAAGGCCATGGCTGAAACAGGGAAATCTTGGCCTGAATCTTTACCATTAGCCCTATACTCAGTAAGGTACACTCCAAATAGAAAAACTGGACTTTCTCCGTATGAAGTACTATTTGGCAAAGTGCCTAGCTTAGGATGTTTCTTTCCCCAAGCACTGGAAATGAGTAACCATGTATTAAGCTCATATGTAAGGGATTTGCATAAAAGACTTAAGAAAGTACATGATAATGTCTTCAGTTCTCTTCCAGATCCGAACCAGGATCCTGGAAGTCACAGCCTGCAGCCCAGAGACTGGGTAGTCATTAAAAGACACGTGAGAAAGAGTCTGGATCCGAGATTTGATGGACCTTTTCAAGTTCAACTGACGACAAGTACCGCAGTCAAGCTACAAGGCAAGGAAACTTGGATCCACGCATCGCATTGTAAGAAGATCCTTGGAGAGCCTCCAGAAGAGGAATGATGCTACTAATGATATTTGCTTGCACCTTGCAGTAACGGATGCTTGGAACAGACTTAGCCGTGTAAATGGTGATGATAACAGGTTCATTAGACACCACTTAGCTTTAGTGGATGGACTGAAAGAACATAACCAACCTGTTGCAAACTGTTGGATTTGTATATTACATAAACGATCTGCAGACAATAGACCTCGCCCAAATGGGAGACCACACATAGTGGAGATGGGGATAGCAAATAAATTTTCAGTGCATTATTCATCTACCCTATGATAACTCAGACGTGGGATAAGTTGGTAGAATCCACAGACTACCTAGATGATCAAATATGGGATATTTTAGATATCATCAATGGGTCCCTTGCAGTACAGAACCAGTTTAATTATTGTTACTAACCAACATACCCTCGTGTTAGATTACTTGACTGCAGCTCAAGGAGGGATGTGCCAGATTATTGGACCTGCATGTTGCCATTATACTGATAATTCTAGTGTTTTAACCCTTAAACATAAGCTAGAGGATGTCATAAAGTTAAGGAAACTATATGATGAGGCAAATCTGAAGAATCAAGATTCATGGTGGGCAAATACTTTCTCCTTTCTTAACCCCGCAAATTGGTTCAAAGGCATAGGGGGATGGCTGACTGGGATAATACAAGCTGGCCTACAGGTTTTATTGATATGTCTTGCTATCTATTTAGTTTTTAAAATTTGTTTGATGTGTATTAGACGATGTACTAGGACAAAGAGGAGGTATGAAGATGTGTATTGATCAAATGAAGGAAAAAAAGGAGGGGATGTTAGAGTTAATTCAGCATTTCTTCTCAAGGCCTTGGAAGCTGAGGCATAGCAGAAGGGAAGATAAGAAAAGAATGTTCCTTCTTTGATAATACTCCCCCTGAGCTAAAGAGATACTCTGTGCTAGGAGCCGAAAATCAGGGGCTAAAGGCAAAGATGGAAAGTTTGGTTAGAAAACAGTATGTTACGTGCTTTAATGATAAGTTGTATTAACTGCCATATATGGTAATTCCGCTTCCTGCTTCAGGGGTGTATATAAGCCCCTTTGTTAGCAATAAACTACAGAGTCTATTGACGCACACTTTGGTCTGTGTCTTATTCTCTCTGGTACCACATTCAGAGGAGGAAAGGGTTAACAAGATAACAGCGACGACAATATCATCATGTGTTCTCTTCTGTGGGAACGCACTCCATGAATATTGTAATGGTTGTTAAATAATTAATGGGAGGTGGTCTTTTTAATTAATCACATGTGCTGTTTTTGGTTAAGAACATAAAGGGAATTGTTGATTTTGTTTGTATGCCTTTGAGGAAGGACCGTTTTTAACGGGTCCGAAACGCGTCAGGCGTTGGGGGTCTCCCCCTCATGTACTGTTTTTATCCATGAAGATGTCTGAATAAAGAAAATATTTTTTATGAAAAGGACTCCTGTGATGGAAAAATTCCTTGTTTCTATGATTGTTGATAACCCCTGGTTCTCGAAGTAAATCATTGCATGAACCAGTACTTTGTCAGAGGCAAAAAAAGGTACCTGGGAGTCTGGGTGACCTCCTCGGTCGTCACCCAGACTCAGACATTCTCCTGATGGTTTGGTGGCTTGAGGACAAGTTGGGCAATTCTTAAGAAAATGTCCAGAGAGACCACAGTATAGACAGAGTCCGAGATCTTGTCTCCGTCTTCTCTCCGCAACAAGAAGACTGGCAACTCTAACTTCGGGTAAATGGACCTGCTTCGGGGAAGGAAAACATGTGGCCTGCTGTTCACCTTGGCTCATGGATTCTGCGGTCCATTCGTATGGCTTGAGTCATGGCCTCCATCAGAAAACAAGGGGCGCCATGGAGGATCAGAGCATCCTTAAGTGTCTCGAAAAGGCCTCTTTGGAACTGGCACCTAAGAGTAGCATCGTTCCACAGAACCTCGGTGGACCACTGCCGAAACTCAGTACAGTAGTCCTCAGCTGTGCGACCCCCCTGTGCCAGGTTCATGATCTTAGCCTCAGAGACCTGGATTCTGTTGGGTTCATCATAGATCAGACCTAAACTGTCAAAAAAGGCATCAACGGAAAACCGTTCTGGGGCTTGTGGGGACAAAGAAAATGCCCAGGTCTGAGGACCCCCTCGCAGTAGGGACATGATCATTCCCACCCGCTGGAACTCCTCCCCTGACGACCAGGGTCGCAGGGTAAAAAATAACTTACAGCTCTCCTTGAATACGCTAAACTGGTCTCTCTCCTGAAAATTGATCAGGGAGGGATATGACAGGTTCAGGAGAGACCAACTGTACATCAGAGGATACTGATGTCACAGTCACTGCCGGCAGTGGGGGGCTATGGGAGGCATGGGCGTACCCACCGTGGGGCGGGGGGGGCGGTTGCCCCCCCCTAGGAGCAGGGACGCGCCGTGCCAAGATGAGGGCATCAGCATCAGCCGCCCCTTTAAAAGGTGCTTCTGGGCTGGCTGCGACGCACATACTAGACTGTTTGGGCTCTTTCAAGGTGTGACATCGTTCCCGGGGGCGTGTCATACCAATAGGGGGCGTGTTCTGCAAAGCCAGGAAGAGAAGCAGACATTATACATTGGTCTCTGCAGTCTGATGCCGGCGTCTGTTTGCTGCAGGAGGGAAATCTGAGGTCAGAGTCCTCAGTGACACATAGGAGGATTTATTAATTAATGGGTTAATGTCTCCTTAGATTTTTGGTTGACTGGGTCTAATACTTGGGGCTGTGTAGTGGGGTTTGAGGGGGTGAATGCACGCTTGTGTGGTCTGATTGTACCCCGAGGGTTAATGCACGCTTGTGGGGTCTGTGTGTGCTCCTATGGGGTTTAATGCACACTTGTGGGGTTTGGGTGTGCTCCTAGAGGGTTAATGCACAGCTGTGGGTCTGTGTGTGCTCCTAGGGGGTTATGCATGGAGCCCATACAGTATATATACCTGACAGCGGCCCATACAGTCTATACCTACAGTAATGTATACCTGACAGGAGCCCGTACAGTCTACAATATATACCTGACAGGAGCCCGTACAGTCTATATCTACAATAATATATACCTGACAGGAGCCCATACAGTCTATATCTACAGTAATATATACCTGACAGGAGCCCATACAGTCTAAACAGTAATATACACCTGACAGAGCCCATACAGTCTATATCTACAGTAATATATACCTGACAGGAGCCCGTACAGTCTATATCTACAGTAATATATACCTGACAGGAGCCCATACAGTCTATATCTACAGTAATATATACCTGACAGAGCCCGTACAGTCTATATCTACAGTAATATATACCTGACAGGAGCCCATACAGTCTATATCTACAGTAATATACACCTGACAGGAGCCCATACAGTCTATATCTACAGTAATATATACCTGACAGGAGCCCGTACAGTCTATATCTACAGTAATATATACCTGACAGGAGCCCATACAGTCTATATCTACAGTAATATATACCTGACAGGAGCCCGTACAGTCTATATCTACAGTAATATATACCTGACAGGAGCCCATACAGTTTATATCTACAATAATATATACCTGACAGGAGCCTGTACAGTCTATATCTACAGTAATATATACCTGACAGGAACCCGTACAGTCTATATCTACAATAATATATACCTGACAGGAGCCCATACAGTCTAAACAGTAATATACACCTGACAGGAGCCCGTACAGTCTATATCTACAGTAATATATACCTGACAGGAGTCCATACAGTCTATATCTACAATAATATATACCTGACAGGAGCCCATACAGTCTATATCTACAGTAATATATACCTGACAGGAGCCCATACAGTCTATATCTACAGTAATATATACCTGACAGAGCCGTACAGTCTATATCTACAGTAATAATACCTGACAGAGCCCGTACAGTCTATATCTACAATAATATATACCTGACAGGAGCCCATACAGTCTAAACAGTAATATACACCTGACAGGAGCCCGTACAATCTATATCTACAGTCATGGCCAAAAGTTTTGAGAATGACACAAATATTATATTTTCACATGATCTGCTGCCCTCTGGTTTTTATGTGTGTTTGACAGATGTTTTTATCACAGACAGAAATATAATAATTGCAAACATATGAGTAACAAAAGCTTATATTGACAGTTAGAATGAGTTAATGCAGCAAGTCAATATTTGCAGTGTTGACCCTTCTTCTTCAGGACCTCTGCAATTCTCCCTGGCATGCTCTCAATCAACTTCTGGACCAAATCCTGACTGATAGCAGTCCATACTTGCACAATCAATGCTTTCATTTTGTCAGAATTTTTAGGTTTTTGTTTGTCCACCCGTCTCTTGATGATTGACCACAAGTTCTCAATGGGATTAAGATCTAGGGAGTTTCCAGACCATGGACCCAAAATCTCTATGTTTTGGTCCCTAGCCATTTAGTTATCACCTTTGCTTTATGGCAAGGTGCTCCATCATGCTGGAAAAGGCATTGTTGATCGCCAAACTGCTCTTGGAGGGTTGGGAGAAGTTGCTCTTGGAGGACATCTGGTACCATTCTTTATTCATGGCTGTGTTTTTAGGCAAGACTGTGAGAGAGCTGATTCCCTAGGCTGAGAAGCAACCCCACACATGAATGGTTTCAGGATGCTTAACAGTTGGCATGAGACAAGACTGGTGGTAGCGCTCACCTTGTCTTCTCCGAATGAGGCGTTTTCCTGATGTCCCAAACAATCGAAAAGGGGATTCATCAGAGAAAATAACTTTACCACAGTCCTCAGCAGTCCACTGCCTGTACCTTTTGCAGAATATCAGTCTGTCCATGATGTTTTTTCTGGAGAGAAGTGGCTTGTTTGCTGCCCTCCTTGAGACCAGGCCTTGCTCCAAGAGTCTCCGCCTCACAGTGCGTGCAGATGCACTCACACCTGCCTGTTGCCATTCCTGAGCAAGCTCTGCACTGCTGGTAGCCCGATCCGCAGCTGAAACACTTTTAAGAGATGGTCCTGGCCTTGCTGGTCTTTCTTGGGCGCCCTGAAGCCTTTTTGGCAACAATGGAACCTCTCTCCTTGAAGTTCTTAATGATGCGATAGATTGTTGACTGAGGTGCAATCTTTCTAGCTGCGATACTCTTCCCTGTTAGGCCATTTTTGTGCATTGCAATGATGACTGCACGTGTTTCTTTAGAGATAACCATGGTTAACAGAAGAGAAACAATGATGCCAAGCACCAGCCTCCTTTTAAAGTGTCCAGTGGTGTCATTCTGATCTCCAGCCATGTCTTCATCAACACCCACACCTGTGTTAATGGAGCAATCACTGAAAAGAGGTTAGCTGGTCCTTTAAAGGCAGGGCTGCAATGATGTTGAAATGTGTTTTGGGGATAAATTTCATTTTCTAGCCAAATATTGACTTTGCAAGTAATTGCTGTTAAGCTGATCACTCTTTATAACATTCTGGAGTGTATGCAAATTGCCATTAGAAAAAGTGAAGCAGTAGATTTGTAAAAATTAATATTTGTGTCATTCTCAAAACTTTTGGCCATGACTGTACAGTAATATATACCTGACAGGAGTCCATACAGTCTATATCTACAATAATATATACCTGACAGGATCCCATACAGTCTGTATCTACAATAATATATACCTGACAGGAGCCCGTACAGTCTATATCTACAATAATATATACCTGACAGGAGCCCATACAGTCTATATCTACAGTAATATATACCTGACAGGAGCCCATACAGTCTATATCTACAATAATATATACCTGACAGGAGCCCGTACAGTCTATATCTACAGTAATATATACCTGACAGGAGCCCGTACAGTCTATATCTACAGTAATATATACCTGACAGGAGCCCATACATTCTATATCTTCAGTAATATATATCTGACATACAGGTGCTGGGCTGGGTCTGATGTATATACAGGGGCTGGGCTGGGTCTGGTGATGTATACAGGGGCTGGGCTGGGGCTGATGTATATACAGGGGCTGGGCTGGTGGTGATGTATATACAGGTGCTGGGCCGGTGATGTATATACAGGTCACCGTCCGTCCTGGTCTGGGCCTGGTGACGTATACAGGGGCTGGGCTGGGGCTGATGTATATACAGGTCATGGGCTGGTGTCGGTGACGTATACAGGGGCTGGCCTGGTGGTGATGTATATACAGGTGCTGGGGCTGATGTATATACAGGTGCTGGGCTGGTGATGTATATACAGGTCCGACCGTCCTACCGTCCTGGGTTGGGGCTAGTGACGTATACAGAGACTGGCCTGGTGGTGATGTATATACAGGGGCTGGCCTGGTATAATGTATATACAGGGGCTGGGCTGGGGCTGATGTATATAATACAAGGAGACATGATGGGTATACTCAGAGGAGCACATTTTTAAAAGAAGGAGCAGACATATATGGGGCATATATTTCAGGGTGGAATCTGCTTGCATTCCATGCTTAAATATCTATCTATCTATCTATCTATCTATCTACAAAAAGAAGAAAATTAGAGCAGCACAAAGAAAGAGTCCGGGTGCAGAGCCCCCAGGCAAATACCTAACATCAATTATAGAAATCCAGACAAATTGAAGGCAGCACACCGTCTGTAGTGAAAAAAAAGCTATTTAATAAGGCCAAAAGGCGACTTTTGGTCCAAACAACAGGAACCTTTCTCAAGGCTGGAGAAAGGTTCCTGTTGTTTGGACCGAAATGTCGCCTTTTGACCTTATTAAATAGCTTTTTTTTCCACTACAAACTATGTGCTGCCTCCAATTTGTCTGGATTTCTATCTATCTATCTATTTATCTATCTAATATTATTTTTTTCCCATAAAGATCAATCCAATTGCTGTGTTTAGAAAGGGCAGTGTGAATGGCTCAGTGTCAGTGTGTGATAAACACGCATGAGCTTGAAGTCCCCCTGCTGAACAGAAGAGAAAACTGCAAAGGTAAGCCTAAAATCAATGAATTGTTTACATAATAGGATTGATCATGGTGGTATTTCTCCTTGTATGTGATATTATTGGTCTTGGTATAAGGAATTATGTTGTGTATGGCGGTCATTTGTTTTCGTTTCGTTTTATTCACATTTTTCGTTCTAAAATTTTACAACCTGAACGACCATGGCTTGCCCCCCCCTAGTTTTGATCCTGGGTACGCCCATGATGGGAGGTCTTCATCAAGTTATTTATCTGACTCTGCAACTTATATTTCGATGACTCCAGACTCTGGCAATCCTTCGCCAGATCCTGAGTCATCCGCATCAAATTTGCCACCTGGTCACAAAGCGTGTGACCAGGATCCATACTGGCGGAAAAAAAAAAACAGCGGCCAGATATAATGTGATGCTAGTCACTTCTCATGGCCAAGCCATGAGTCAGAGTGGTCAAGGAGTCCAAAGTCCAAGCCAGGAGGGTACATCATAAACAGAAGGAAGAGACAAACATGTAGTCAGGTAACATTCCGAGGTAGAGTACCGAGAGTATAACAGATCAGAGCTGAAGGGGTTAAACAGGCGTATGGTCAGAACGAAGTCCAAAGTCAGGCAACAGATCAAGCATATTGAACTCAAGGCACAGGGAGCACAAAGCAC
Source organism: Oophaga sylvatica (assembly GCA_033576555.1). Classification (NCBI taxonomy): domain Eukaryota; kingdom Metazoa; phylum Chordata; class Amphibia; order Anura; family Dendrobatidae; genus Oophaga; species Oophaga sylvatica. Next base: position 127,399,706 of record JARQOD010000007.1, read on the forward strand.
AACCCTCACAAGATGAATGTACTATACATCTGGCAGTGATCTGGGAGAAGCTGCTCAGTTAAGTAGATATTTCAATTACCCGAGATAGTGAACACCTACGACAGCCAACGCCTCCCAGTCACAGATTGGCTAGTCGAGCTGTCAATAAACGCACCAACAGCTCATCACACCCCTGAACCAGACTGGACGGTCATGCTGTCAATCAAAGTACTGGCAGCTTCAGCACACCCTGTACCAGATTGTACATCCGAGCTGTCAGTAACTGCATCCCAGACACCCTGAGGAGTGGAACCATGATAGCCCCACTAACAGTGTCTGTGAAAGCTCCACTAAGGCCTCTTTCACACTTCAGTCGTTTGGCGTCAGTTAAAATCCGCCAAAGTGTGAAAATAGCGGATCTGCCAGAAAAGTGCAATAACGGATGCAAACTGATCCGTTTTTTGACGGATCCGTCATGAACTTTTCAACCCGGAACATGCAGGTACGCATGTCTGGCACGTAGGAGAGAGAGAGAGACCCCGGACAGTGTTCTGGGCATTTTCTATGGGAGGAACGGATCCGCTGGCGGATTCCGTCAAAAACGGATGGCAGCGGATCCGCCACCCATAGGCGCCCATTATACAAAATGGCGGACGAGGCGGATCCGCCATAGTCCGCCATTTTTGCGGACACAAAAAACGTTGTCATTTACCATTCAGGACACCAAGGAAAGATGTGTACAAGCTTTGCTATGGACAAATGGACAATCTCTTCATAACTATTTACTCATTTTATGTTTTCCTGCAATGATGTTTTTTGGTGGACAGTCCAATAAACCACTACATTTTTTTTATAAGAAACATTGTGACATTTTCTTTAGGGTATCGCATCTGGTAACAAGTCTTGGAAAAATATATGAAATTAAGCATTTTTAACACCCATTAACGACAGTGTCTGTGAAAGCCCCACTTAAGACAATGTCTGTGGAAACCTCACTAACGTCTGTGAAGGTCCCACTAGCAAGTCTGTGAAAGCCTCACTTTGAACTTCTGTGAAAGCCCCACCGACAATGTCTGTGAAAGACCCACTAATGACAATGTCTGTGAAAGCCCCACTAACAACGTCTGTGAAAGCCCCACTAACGACAATGTCTTTGGAAGCCCCATTAACGACAGTGTCTGTGGAAGCCCCACTAATGACAGTGTCTGTGAAAGCCTCACTAACGACAATGTCTGTGGAAGCCTCACTAACGTCTGTAAAGGTCACACTAGCGACAATGGCTGTGAAAGTCCACTAATGACACTGTCTGTGAAAGCCCACTAACCGACAATGTCTGTGAAAGATCCACTAATGACAATGTCTGTGAAAGCCCCACTAACGTCTGTGAAAGCCCCACTAACGACAATGTCTGTGGAAGCCCCACTAATAACAGTGTCTGTGAAAGCCCCACTAACGACAATGTCTGTGGAAGCCTCACTAACGTCTGTAAAGGTCACACTAGCGACAATGGCTGTGAAAGCCCCACTGACAATGTCTGTGAAAGACCCACTAATGACAATGTCTGTGAAAGCCCCACTAACAACGTCTGTGAAAGCCCCACTAACGACAATGTCTTTGGAAGCCCCATTAACGACAGTGTCTGTGGAAGCCCCACTAATGACAGTGTCTGTGAAAGCCTCACTAACGACAATGTCTGTGGAAGCCTCACTAACGTCTGTAAAGGTCACACTAGTGACAATGGCTGTGAAAGCCCCACTAACGACACTGTCTGTGAAAGCCCTACCGACAATGTCTGTGAAAGACCCACTAATGACAGTCTGTGAAAGTCCCACTAACGACAATGTCTGTGAAAGATCCACTAATGACAATGTCTGTGAAAGCCCCACTAACAACGTCTGTGAAAGCCCCACTAACGACAATGTCTGTGGAAGCCCCACTAATAACAGTGTCTGTGAAAGCCCTACTAACGACAATGTCTGTGGAAGCCTCACTAATGTCTGTAAAGGTCACACTAGTGACAATGGCTGTGAAAGCCCCACCGACAATGTTTGTGAAAGACCCACTAATGACAATGTCTGTGAAAGCCCCACCGACAATGTCTGTGAAAGACCCACTAATGACAATGTCTGTGAAAGCCCCACTAACGACAATGTCTGTGGAAGCCCCACTAACGACAATGTCTGTGGAAGCCTAACGACAATGTCTGTGGAAGCCTCACTAACGTCTGTAAAGGTCACACTAGTGACAATGGCTGTGAAAGCCCCACCGACAATGTCTGTGAAAGACCCACTAATGACAATGTCTGTGAAAGCCCCACCGACAATGTCTGTGAAAGACCCACTAATGACAATGTCTGTGAAAGCCCCACTAAAGACAATGTCTGTGGAAGCCCCACTAACGACAATGTCTGTGGAAGCCTAACGACAGTTTCTGTGAAAGCCCCACTAACGACAATGTCTGTGGAAGCCCACTAACGACAATGTCTGTGAAAGCCCCACTAACGACAATGTCTGTGGAAGCCTAACGACAATGTCTGTGAAAGCCCCATAATGACAATGTCTGTGGAAGCCTAACGACAATGTCTGTGAAAGCCCCACTAATGACAATGTCTGTGGAAGCCCCACTAATGACAATACAAGAAGAAAAGGTAGCACACTGTAGCGCTATAGCTGCAAACACGAAATATGAAAAATATGAAAAATGAATTACATCATTACCTTAGAAATATGAAAATTGAGAAGTCTTAGCGCATAAGATGGCCAAATTATGTGAGCTGATAGCCACGTCAAGGCTCTTCTCGTATATCAGTCCCTAACTAATGCCTATCCTCGCTTTAGAAAAGTCTGTCTGCATGGGAACTATGAATCCTCTTTTCAGACTAAAATCTACATCTCTGTGGAGGGGTGATGAACCTGCTGTAATTAAAAGGCCTGTGACCACCAGGTGGAGTGCTCAGGTAGAAGGTAAATGAATACATATCACTAATGACAATGTCTGTGGAAGCCTAACGACAATGTCTGTGAAAGCCCCACTAATGACAATGTCTGTGGAAGCCTAACGACAATGTCTGTGAAAAGCCCCACTAATGACAATGTCTGTGGAAGCCTAACGACAATGTCTGTGAAAGCCCCACTAATGACAATGTCTGTGGAAGCCCCACGAATGACAATGTCTGTGAAAGCCCCACTAATGACAATGTCTGTGGAAGCCCCACTAATGACAATGTCTGTGAAAGCCCCACTAATGACAATGTCTGTGGAAGCCCCACTAATGACAATGTCTGTGGAAGCCTAACGACAATGTCTGTGAAAGCCCCACTAACGACAATGTCTGTGGAAGCCTAACGACAATGTCTGTGAAAGCCCCACTAATGACAATGTCTGTGGAAGCCTAACGACAATGTCTGTGAAAGCCCCACTAATGACAATGTCTGTGGAAGCCCCACTAACTACAATGTCTGAGGAAGCCTCACTAACGACAATGTCTGTGGAAGCCCCACTAACTACAATGTCTGTGGAAGCCCCACTAACTACAATGTCTGGGGAAAGCCCCACTAACGACAATGTCTGTGGAAGCCCCACTAATGACAATGTCTGTGGAAGCCCCACTAATGACAATGTCTGTGGAAGCCTAACGACAATGTCTGTGAAAGCCCCACTAACGACAATGTCTGTGGAAGCCTAACGACAATGTCTGTGAAAGCCCCACTAATGACAATGTCTGTGGAAGCCTAACGACAATGTCTGTGAAAGCCCCACTAATGACAATGTCTGTGGAAGCCCCACTAACTACAATGTCTGAGGAAGCCTCACTAACGACAATGTCTGTGAAAGCCCCACTAACGACAATGTCTGTGGAAGCCCCACTAACGACAATGTCTGTGGAAGCCTAACGACAATGTCTGTGAAAGCCCACTAACGACAATGTCTGTGGAAGCCCCACTAACTACAATGTCTGTGGAAGCCCCACTAACTACAATGTCTGTGAAAGCCCCACTAACGACAATGTCTGTGGAAGCCCCACTAACAACAATGTTGTGGAAGCCTAACGACAATGTCTGTGAAAGCCCCACTAATGACAATGTCTGTGGAAGCCCCACTAACTACAATGTCTGAGGAAGCCTCACTAACGACAATGTCTGTGAAAATGCTGAGGTAAATGTTGGTGTGATGTATGATTTGGTCATTTTTTACCTCATACATTATATCATATCTAAACACGTTCAGTAAAGCTCCAGCTACCAAGCCTTGAATTACGGCGTCCGACATTTTCTAAGCCACAAGTTATCAGGCCTCCAACAAAAATGGCGCCTGAAGTACTGTCTAAGCATTTTAACTCACTTGCAAGTGGAGAATGTTAAAGCATGCGCATTGCAGTTCACTGCTTATACCACACCCCTTTATTTTTTTTTTCCGGACACCGTGTCAGTAACCAATAGAATTCAAGAGTGGGCGTGTTTCTTCTTGTGGCGCCGAATCTACTTTGGCGCGAAAGTAGTCTTTTCGCGCGCTTTCGGCTGCTGGTGAGGTCGCCGTCTTTTCCGTTTCTCCTTCTTCTTTATCATCATGTCCGGCTTCGACGATGCCGGTGTTTTCTACAGCGACAGCTTCGGAGGAGAGCAGCAGGCCGGCGATGAAGGACAGGCCAAGAAGTCGCAGCTGAAGAAGCGCTTTAAAGAATTCCTGCGGCAGTATCGCTATGGCACCGACCGCACCGGCTTCACCTATAAATACAGGTCTGGTCGGGCACATAATGTAGAGCTGCACGGATAGTGATGATTTGTAGGTCGCTTACGGCTGATCGGCCGATCTGATCGGTTAGTAATTGAATCTATCGTCAGACGTGATTGTAGAGTGTTTCTTTTTTGTGTTGTAATTCTAATAATGGTGGAAGCAATGTCAGATATTTTCTGTCACTGGGTAATAAGGGGTCTTGATTGCTGGAGACCACCAATTAGGTGGGTCCCCTCCCCTGTGATTAGGCCAGTAGTCTACATATGGGGCTACTGGAGAGAGATGAGCAGTGCAGCCTGTGTCAGCCCCATAGGCCATGACTGGAGTGAGACCCTGCTTGGGGAATCACAGGGGACCCTTGTGATTGGTGGGGAGCCCTGGGGGCAGACTCTTTAATAAAGGGGTATTCCCAAAACCTCTTATATTGGGGTTATGTCACTCTACCTCCCAGCCTCCTGCTGTACCCCACTGATTGAGAGCACCAGTCACTTAAAGGGGTTGTCTGACCTTGGGCTACAAGTCTGCAATCACTCTGACAGCAGACTCGAGTCCTCCTCTTGTGGGCAGTGCGAGGATTTGCCAGCGCGGGTCACGTGACCACACACGTGATTTTCATACTTGCAGTCACGTACCTACTAGACTACATGTCTAGTTTGAATGTGGCCGGAAGTAATGAAAGTCATACTAGGGACTTCAGATGTGATGTGAACGGAGCCTTAGGGCGGGTTCAGACGGGCGTATTTTGCGGGCCATATACAGGCCACAATGCCCCGACAGACTGGGCTTGTAGGGTCAGGGGTGAACCTAGCCTCTGTGCTGCCTGAGGCGAACTGCAAAACGGCGCCTCCCAATTCGAGCGAGGAAGGTTGCTGTGCGCGTCGCGGCAAATTTTAGGCCACGCCCCGACCACACCCATTTCACAACTAGTCACACCCATGTCCACGCCCCGACCACACCCATTTAGCACTGGTGATCACACTGACTGGTACTGAGGGCACAGTGACTGGTACTATGGGCACACTTGTACTGAGTAAAAGAAAGAGCAGAGTGAGAAACAAGAAAACAGAAAGGAGAGAGAGAAAGAGGGGAAAGCAAGAAAGAACAGAGAAAGTAGAGAGAAATAAATAAACAAAGAAAGGGAAAAGAAAACAGAAGAAAGAACAAGAGAAAGAAAAAAGACGGGAAAGAAAGAACAGAGAGAAAGAAAGAACAGAAAAGAAGGGGACAGAAAAAAAGAACAGAGAAAAAAAGAAATAGGGGAAAGAAAGAACAAACAGAAAGAAAGAACAGAGATAGAAAGAAAGATGGGAAACAAAGAACAGAGAGAAAGAGAAATAAAGAAAACAGATAGAAAGAACAGAGAGAGAACAGAAAGAGAAAGAAAGAACAGAGAAAGAAAGATGGGAAAGAAAAAAACTACTGAATAATGGCCCCATATAATGATGCATACAGTATAATGGCCCCACTATGATGCTCCATACTGAATAATGGCCCCCATAATGATGCATACAGTATAATGGCCCCATATGATGCTCCATACTGAATAATGGCCCCATATACTGCTGCATACGTATAATAGCCCCACATGATGCTCCATACTGAATAATGGCCCCATATACTGCTGCATACAGTATAATAGCCCCACATGATGCTCCATACTGAATCATTGGCCCCATATACTGCTGCAAACAGTATAATAGCCCCACATGATGCTCCATACTGAATAATGGCCCCATATACTGCTGCAACTGTATAATGGCCCACCCATATACTGCTGCATACGTATAATAGCACCACATGATGCTCAATACTGATAATGGCCCATATACTGCTGCATACTGTATAATGGCCCCATATACTGCTGCATACTGTATAATAGCCCCACATGATGCTCCATACTGAATAATGGCCCCATATACTGCTGCATACTGTATAATGGCCCTATATACTGCTGCATACAGTATAATAGCCCCACATCATGATGCTCCATACTGAATAATGGCCCCATATACTGCTGCATACAGTATAATAGCCCCACATGATGCTCCATACTGAATAATGGCCCCATATACTGCTGCATACAGTATAATAGCACCACATGATGCTCAATACTGAATAATGGCCCCATATACTGCTGCATACTGTATAATGGCCCCATATACTGCTGCATACTGTATAATAGCCCCACATGATGCTCCATACTGAATAATGGCCCCATATACTGCTGCATACAGTATAATAGCCCCACATGATGCTCCATACTGAATAATGGCCCCATATACTGCTGCATACTGTATAATGGCCCCATATACTGCTGCATACAGTATAATAGCACCACATGATGCTCAATACTGAATAATGGCCCCATATACTGCTGCATACTGTATAATGGCCCTATATACTGCTGCATACTGTATAATAGCCCCACATGATGCTCCATACTAAATAATGGCCCCATATACTGCTGCATACAGTATAATAGCCCCACATGATGCTCCATACTGAATAATGGCCTTGCATTAAAAAAAAACTACTCACCTCTGCCCGTTCCAACGCTGATATCGCTTCCTCATCTATCACACACACAGCGTCACACACACACACACGCACACCACCCCTTCACAGGCACAGCGGCAGACACACACACACCAGCTTCACAGGCACAGCGGCCAGACTCACCTCTCCTTGATCCGGCAGCTTCCTGCTCACTTCCTCTCACACATTATGAGTTCTGCTCTGCCGCCCCCTGGCTGCCGCTGCCTGAGATAACAGCTCAACTCGCCTCATTATAGCGGCGCCAGTGTGTAGGGTTGTCGGTTGTCACTCGGCAGGGCTTTCCTGTTGGTGGATTGTAACTGCTGCTCTTTGATTTCAGAGATGAACTCAAGCGTCACTACAACCTGGGAGAGTACTGGATTGAGGTGGAGATGGAAGATCTGGCCAGTTTTGATGAGGAACTTGCAGATTACCTGTATAAGCAGCCGACAGAACACCTTCAGCTGGTAAGTAATATCCTGCTGGAGTCTGCTTCTTGGAATGATCCTCTCCTGCGGGAGCTCTAGTATGTTCGGTCATGACATCTTTTCACCTGCTCTGTCCTCAATGCCATGTTTTTTTAGCTGGAGGAAGCCGCTCAGGAGGTGGCTGACGAGGTGACCCGTCCGCGTCCTGCAGGGGAAGAAGCTGTGCAAGAGATCCAGGTCATGCTGCGCTCTGATGCCAATCCTGCAAACATTCGGAGTCTGAAGGTATTCATAATGATGCAGTTTAGTCTGCTTGATGTCAAAGAAGCTGTTATCTCCTTGATTATTTTTTTTTAAGGGTTTGTCCACTACTCCCGACAACCCCTTCTCAATCACGGTTTCCCCCAAGTAAAATAACACCTATATTAAACTACAGTGCCTGTGCCATTCAGCGCTGTCTGCGCTGGTTCTCCCGGGGCTCCCTTGACACTGTCACATGATGCGGCCAATCTTCACTGGTTTAATGTCTCCTCGTTTGGATGTAACTGACATCCAGAGTAAGTGAGAGCTGTCGCATCGCTCATTTTCATCAGTTGTTTAATTTGTCTGGAGTAAGGGACAGTAAAGTGGCCACTGATTGGCCACATCAGATGACAATGTCACAGGAGCCCTGGGAGAGTCAGTGGGGACATGGGTGGATTGGCGATAGCACAGAAGGTGAGTCATAGCCGTTATTTTTTTAAGGGGTGAACATAGTGAGTTGTCGGAGTAATGGACATCTGCTTTAAGTTTAACTTTGCAGATTATTTATTTTTTTAATTTCATCTTCCTGTTCCATGAGTCTTAGCATTTTTTTTATGCTTATGTCCATAAAAGGGGGAATTCTCTTAAAAAAAAATATTTTTAAAAACGTTTACATTTTTTGCTGTTACAGGCAGATGCCGACTGTATAACACAGCTGGAATCTGCTGCGTGTGGAGCACCTCAGCTCCTGAGCGCGCTCTTCACTTGTGGACCCTGGCGTAGATGTACGGAGCCATTTTTGTGTCGAGAGGATTTTTGCAGCGTCTTTACTTCATTGGCGACTAAGTTTTTATTTTCCTTTTGCAGTCGGAGCAGATGTCTCACCTTGTGAAGATCCCTGGCATCATAATCGCTGCTACAGCCGTGAGAGCCAAAGCTATAAAAATCTCCATCCAGTGCCGCAGCTGCAGGAACACGATCAGTAACATTCCCGTGCGACCAGGCTTGGAGGGTTATGCCATGCCACGAAAGTGCAACACGTACGTTCATCATGCATGCAGTTTCTCTTGTCTCTTCATGCACTTCCATATACTCATTCTCTTTCTATCCCTCACAGTGAGCAGGCAGGTCGGCCCAAGTGTCCTCTGGATCCATACTACATTATACCTGACAAATGTAAATGTGTGGATTTTCAGACACTAAAACTTCAGGAGTCTCCAGATGCTGTTCCCCACGGGGAGATGCCCCGCCACATGCAACTGTACTGTGACAGGTGAGGTTGCACTTCTTGGGGAAACCCTGAGCTGGTCCCCCTCCACAGGGCTGTGGAGTCAGTAAGCCAAACCTCCGACTCCTCAATTTCCATGACACCGACTCTGACGCCACCAAAATGGGCTTTGACTCAGACTCCACAGCCCTGCCCCTCCAGCTTCCTCATACTGATTTAGTCTTTTATTTTTTTGTATTTTTACAAAAAACCTCACTCTCCAGGTATCTCTGTGACAAAGTTGTTCCGGGGAATAGAGTGACTATTATGGGCATTTATTCAATTCGTAAAACTGGCAAAGCATCCACTAAAGGCCGTGACAGAGTAGGAGTGGGTATCCGGAGCTCCTATATCCGGGTTGTCGGTATCCAAGTAGATACAGAAGGCACAGGTGAGTGATCGTTTACTTGTCTAAGGTACCGAAGTGGGGGATTCTAGACTATGCTGCAGTACATGGAACCGGTGGGACTATTCAGATGTTAATGCATCCCTTTAAAAATGGCATACTTGACAAAAATGAACTTTTGGACGGCAGGTGTGGTCTTGTAGTAAAGGATGATGAATATGCCAGACATCATTAAAATGCAACACTACTCAGTCGCAGGGGGTCTTCATGATTCAGCAAAATATGACTATGATATAGATACTAGGGGCAGGACCCCAAGCCATGCTTGAGTGAGCAAGTACACAAGTGTGCAGGCAACAGTGAGGTGCTACCTAGAAATCCATGCAAATATGCGCATGTCACTTGGGAATGGACTGCAAGACCCTGCAAGTTTTCACCGGTGACTCCAGCTACATCGTGTGAACATGACACTTTTTTATCTGCATTACCTCTTAAGTGACTGAAATTGAAGATCTTGAATTATGTCTCCAATTGGAAAATTGTACAATTTATTACATGCAAGCGAAACCAGAGTACGAGGGCTCATCAATTGAGCAGCATCTCTTCTTAAAATTCCACATTGTGTCATTCCTACTGGATGAAATGTATGAATAAATTGACAACTGGGTGGTATGAGATGAGGTGTGGGTATACCTGTAGACTGACCAGTTGTTGCTGTCAGATTTGGGGTACCTCCTTTTGAGAAAAGAAGTTCTAATGCTATAAGGGCATTTACACAAGTCTTTTTCAGGTGGTTCTGCTCATAAACTCACCTGAAAAAGCGCTATACGCTCAAAATAATGAACATACACCTTTCTGTGTAATAACTTGCTGTTCATGTGGTCGACGTTTGATAGTTCTTGAACCGCTTTAGGTTTCCAAAGATGCCAAGTGAGCCAAGGGTGTGTTTTTTTTTTTTTTTTCCAGATCTGAAAACGCTCTGTATTTTATAATAGTCAAAAAGGCTTTGAAGCGCCCGGCGTCTCTTTAAGCGTTTTACCAGTGTTTGAAAAACTGCTAATGGTTTATTCATAGTCGATTAGAGGGGAAAAAAATAGTAAATGATAAAATGCCCCAAAAAACTAAAACAGTCGGCAGCCCAAAAGATTAAATGAACTATAAAGACACATGAATGTTTCCTGAAGAATCTTGCTCTTGACAAACTCGGTGCACATACCCTAAATTTTCAGTTTATTCCTAAATTCAGGAGAGCTAACTGTCCAACGTAGTTATAACAAAAGGGCACTTCAGTTTTGTGTTTAATAAGGACAAGTATTAACTAAAATAGGATAGATTTTGGGTATAATGGTGAAATAGTCCGACCTTAATTGACCCTAAATGGATACGAACTGCTATAATCTTGTTTTATTTTCCATAGGAAGGAGTGCAGCTTGTACGGTGTCTCCTCAAGAAGAAGAGGATTTCAGACGTCTCGCTTCTAAACCTGACATCTACGAAACAATTGCTAAAAGTATTGCTCCGTCAATTTATGGCAGCACGGACATTAAAAAGGCGATTGCATGTCTACTCTTCGGTGGATCCCGTAAAAGGTACTCGTCGGGCACTATTAAATACGTGCTGCTGCTGTGGCTTAAAATGTTCCGGTTAATTACAGGGATATATTTTGGCTGAGGCAAACTGTGCACATTGGGGCTGTCAATTCAGTATTGTGGTATATGTTATTTTAACTAATCTATGGAGCATGGCTTCATGGGTGTACAAAGATGGCGGCGACAGGGATCTTTGGATGGTAATAAATCAACACGTTTCACCACCAGCTAATCATTTAAATGGCTGTCAAAAGATTGACAGCGGCATCTAAATGGTTAAAGATTGTCAGCACAGAATGACTATTCAATCCTAGTACAGCCACTCGGCGCTTGATGATGAGGCTGAACGTGTAAGTACACTTTCCACCTGCTTGTTTCCTTTCTACCCTGTCCATCTTGTTTGAGAGTTCTGTCTTCATGGAGCCAGAAAAAGGAACAGATGGATGAAAAACAAGTGGGAAAATGGACTTTAATGTCTTACACGGCTATGATGCGGCGAGCGCCTGTGCTTGGTTTCAACAGTCATTCTGTGCTGACAGTCTCTTTAAACAGCAGCAATCAGAGCTCAGCTTACACAATCAGCACCTACAGTCTATGGAGCTGCCCCTGACCCCACTCCATAGATGTGCACCAGACCCATGATATTGTCACGGGTGTTTAGCAGGTTAATAAGCAGTTATTAACTGTTCACCTATGTGGCACATCGGAAAAAGATCTGAAACAGACAAGTCCGAAATCATAATCCTGTATACCAGTATTTGCTATGACTAATGTAAGCCAATTCATAGATGGTGTGAAACTGGAATACAGTCAAAAAAGGTACCAAATTTATTAAACTAAATTTGGCGTATAAGACTGCCTAGTCTGTTTTTAAAAATATTTAGACTTGAGTCTTCAGTGGTTGATACCTTTTAATGGCTAACTGAAAAGATGGTAACAAATTGCAGCTTTCGAGACTACTCAGGTCTCTTCATCAGTCTTCGCCTGATGAAGAGACCTGAGTAGTCTCGAAAGCTGCAATTTGTTACCATCTTTTCAGTTAGCCATTAAAAGGTATCAACCACTGAGGACTCTCAAGTCTAAATATTTTTCTATCTACTGGCTAACACGGTACGAAGATACACATCTTTGCTATAGTCTGTTTTTAGAATTTAGAGAACTTTAGTAAATCCGTCCCGTTGAAGTGTCAGGTTTAGAGGCTGCCGTTGGCAGCATTTGCTTAATATATATTGATAGGATGCAATGTTTTTCATTTTTTCCTCTTCAGGCTTCCTGATGGACTAACACGTAGAGGAGATATCAACCTGCTGATGTTGGGAGACCCCGGTACTGCCAAGTCTCAGCTTCTGAAGTTTGTGGAGAGTGTTTCTCCTATTGGGGTAAGAGGCATTTCTTAACCGTGGAGTGAACATTGTATTCCTTCTGCACGGCACATGCACACAGGACATATCATAGTCATACCTGCTGCCATTCGGCTTCACTATTGCAGGTTTACACATCCGGTAAGGGGAGCAGTGCGGCTGGTTTGACTGCTTCGGTCATGAGGGATCCTGTGTCCCGTAACTTCATTATGGAGGGAGGTGCCATGGTGTTGGCAGACGGAGGAGTCGTTTGCATTGATGAATTTGATAAGGTAAGTCTGGGAAAACAAGTAGAAGCTTTTCAGTGTGGCTTAAGGGTATGCCACACTAATCAGCGTCGCTAACGAGATCGCTAAAATACGTCACTATTTAGCGATCTCGTTAGTGACGCTGTTGTGTGTGGCATGTAGCAACGACGTGGCCCCTGCTGTGATCTCGCTTATCGTTCACTAGAGTTCTGGACCGTATTTAGATCGTTGGCGTCCCGCTGGTGAGCCTATATCGCTGTGTCTGGCACCTTTTGTGAACGATGTGCGCTGTTTTTTACATCACAATGACCGCCAAAGTCGTTAATGAGATCGCTAACTGCTTATGCGTCGTTAACGAGATCGCTAAGTATGGCAGCTACTAGCGACATTAAAACGATCACAAAAACGATCGCATTAGTATGCGTCGTTATTGTGATCGTTAGCGGGAGCGTTTAGTGTGGCAGTACCTTTAATCTTCAGTCCTTTTAATCATTGAAATCAAACTTTCAGATGCGAGAGGATGACAGAGTTGCCATCCATGAGGCTATGGAGCAGCAGACTATTTCCATTGCAAAAGCCGGCATCACAACAACCCTGAACTCTCGCTGCTCCGTGCTCGCCGCTGCCAATTCAGTGTACGGCCGATGGGATGATACAAAGGGCGAGGAGAACATTGACTTCATGCCTACCATCTTGTCAAGATTTGACATGATCTTCATTGTCAAGGATGAACACAATGAGCAGAGGGATATGGTGAGTATGAGCTTTTATCAGTAGTGAAGATTAATAAACTCTTCCTTTACACTGTACAATTCAGGTCTCTAGTTCTAGAAATCTTATTCCTGCATTTAATTTTTTTCCCCACTTTTGACCCCTTCAGACCCTTGCTAAACACGTGATGAACGTCCATCTTAGCGCACGGACACAGACTCAATCTGTAGAGGGAGAGGTGGATCTTAACACTCTGAAGAAATACATTGCTTACTGCAGAACGTAAGTAACGTCCTGTCTTTTGACGTTTCAACGTAACTATAAGACTTCTGTATTTTTACTTGTGTTTTTATGTCATGGCGTATAGTAAATGTGGACCGCGTCTGTCAGTGGAAGCAGCTGAGAAGCTTAAAAATCGTTATGTCCTCATGCGGAGTGGAGCCCGTGACCACGAGAGGGAGAGTGAGAAGAGATCCAGCATTCCCATAACTGTCAGGTGTGAACAGAAGTCTACTATTATACTATTGTATGCACTTGTCAAGCAACATTTTAAATGTTTTCATTCTGTGCTTTAGGATAAATGACATCTTACGTTTTACCATTTTTAGTTTCTGGCTGCATGAAAAGTTGCATTATTTGTTTATAGGGGCACTGGACATTTGATTGCCAGGAGAGATGTTGAACAGACTGCCAATTGCTTTGTTCTCCCAGAAATGTGCCACCATCATATAGGGCACAGGAGCGCTCCTGTATATGGGAGTGAAGGCTGAGATGGCTGTCAGCTGAACCTGCGTTGAACAGCCATCTAATGAGGACCAATAGGGAATGTTCAATCTGAATAGTTTACGTTTCAGATCTTTCATCTATCTCCACCATTAAAGGAGCAGGCCATGTAACAAATCTCATCCACACGCATGAAAAAAAAAAATTCCAATTAGGAAACTGATAAGCCACTTGAAATTCCATTTTTTTTTTTTTCAGATTTTTTTTTTTTTTTTTTAGTCTCTACTTGTCTCCAACCCCTCACTAGTCTTCAGTGACAGTGACTTAGGAATCTTAAGTGTGTGAATGTGGGTTGTTTTTCTATTTTTGTATAAATATCAATGATTAATCTACAGGCAATTGGAAGCCATCGTCAGAATTTCAGAATCTCTCAGCAAGATGAAATTGCAACCTTTTGCCACTGAAACTGATGTAGAAGAGGCATTGCGCTTGTTCCAGGTGTCCACACTGGATGCAGCCATGTCGGGAAGTCTCTCTGGTAAGTGTAAACCACATTCACATCTAGTTACATGGGAATTATGTGTCGGCCATATGTAATACTATACCAACCGTTCACCCCTATTCAGGAGTAGAAGGATTCACCACACAAGAGGACCAGGAAATGCTCTCTCGTATCGAGAAGCAGATGAAGAGAAGGTTTGCAATTGGCTCTCAGGTTTCTGAGCACAGCATCATCCAAGATTTTCTTAAACAGGTGGGAATGATGGAAACTGAAAATAACGGAAGTGTCAGGACTGATACCAGGAGACTGTTTTGTCATAAACCTAATTAAGAAATATTAATGTCGGCCAGACTTTAAATTTGTGTTTGTTTTTGGTTTCTAGAAATATCCAGAACATGCAATTCACAGGGTTCTGCATCTGATGATGAGACGCGGTGAAATTCAACATCGACTTCAGCGTAAAGTCCTGTTCCGTATTAAGTAATATGAACGAGTCGACCGACCACCCCCCCCCCCCCCCCCCCCCGCACCAGGGAGTACTGGACCGCTTGTACTGGTGCAACCGTATTGAAGTTGTGGTGCGTCACCCTGGGCTGACTTGGATAGTTCTCTATGTAAATATGCTTAAAGCCAGCTACAAGTTCTGCAAAATCTATAGGTCAGAGTGATAAAGGTTCATGTATAGAAGCGACCTAAGAGTGGCTACTTTCTTCTGTATGAGTTAACATTAGATAATATCCTACATGTGAAATGCTCTTTGTAAGGTTTGTACCAGTCACTTGCGCTTTTATTTCTGACCATCTACTGAAAAATAACACGTTCTTAAAAAGCAAATAAAAATGATGTTATGGATGTTTTCTTCATATTTTTATTTTTAAAAATAATTTCTTGATACAAACATCAGAATAGTAGTTATAAGCGAATGTACCAGAAGCCAAACGTGGATGGGAGATTTGAGTTGAATGTTATGCTCTGAGGTCTATTCAGATCCCAGAGCATAATACATATGTATATGAATTTACTATGTTATGACAACTTGGCCTTGTCACCGCCAGGGACGTCAAAGATGGTTAGGGATGATAGTTTTGTTTTTCCTCCTTCCTCCATGATGGCAACACAGAGAGGGGATCTGCCTACCAAGGACCAGAAACCTACAGATAAAAAAGGCAGCACCTCTCTCCCGCATCAATTGGTTTCCTGTCCCTGATGGGGAACCTACAGTCGACACAAGGAACATACCTGAGGATCGCCGTGGGATGCCAGACCAATCCATCCAGACAGCGGGGGTTCCCTTGCCTCAGCTGGCAGAGTATCCTGAGGCGCTGCTGCTGGGGTCAGTGGGCCTTTTAGGGTGTGTGTGGGGAGGTGGCAGGGAAGAGGATTGCGCATGCTGCCTCCCCCGAAATCTTTTCTAGAGCAGTGCCGACACTGGGGCTCCGGCACTTCCAGAGTCTGGTGCGCACGCGCGCGCCCCTATGATGTAAGCAGACGCTGCGGTGAATGACTAAGTAATCCAGTCGGGCACGTTCTGATGATGCGGAAGCGCAGCAATGCATAACTGTGTAATCCAGTTGGAACAGGCGCGTGTCTTCAAGTCCTTTCCTCGTGGAAGCAATATGGGGCAGGTGGCTGGGGGAGGTGCCAGGAGCATATTTATACGAAAAAGCACAAAGGGCACTGCTTCTAATTGAGCTCTGGCAGTCTTTCTCCCTAGCCATGAGCGACCAGGCTTTGCAGGTCCGGTCACCTCAGCAGCAACAAAAGGGGAAATGATCATATGGGGATCCTTCTCATCGCCAGAAACGTAAGAGTGGAAGTGGGCATTCGGGCGTATCATCCCAGCGCAGCAAGGACTCCAGAGTGGCGTTGAGCGCACGAGAGAATCCATCTACCACCAAACCCAGTAACCCCTCCTGTCATGATGGTAAGTGATCTACGTGAAAGTCCACCTTAAAATTAGAGACCCCAGGATTTGCCTCAGATCTTTAGGTCTTCAATTATAAGGCTGGCGTCACACTAGCGAGTTTAATGCGAGTTAGTCGCATGACTAACTCGCATCAACACCCGGCACGGCCGCCCGCTCTCGGACCAGAGTGCGCGGCTGCATGTATTTCTATGCCGCCGCGCACTCTGGTCCGAGAGCGGGCGGCCGTGCCGGGTGTTGATGCGAGTTAGTCGTGCGACTAACTCGCATCAAACTCGCTAGTGTGATGCCGGCCTAATGCAGATAGTTGATGCCTTCAGATTCCTTCAGGATGCGGGGGAAAAAAACAGTGCAAAACCAGAGACAGGTCCCCCTGAACTCGGGTCTAGTAGTACGGAGAGTGAGGGAAGGGACTCGAATACATCCAGTTCATCATAGTCCTCATCCTTGTCATCTTCTGGGGGTAGGAGTGGTCGCAGCTGTTTTTCTTTAGAGGAAACAGTCTCGTCAAGGCGGTCAGAGCCACCATGGGACTGGTAGACCCTCGCCCCAAAAAATATGTACAGGACATTATGTTCGATGGGCTAGAGCAAAACGAAGAGGAGGTCCTTTCCACTAAATGAGAAAATTCAATTCCTAACTAAAAAGGAGGGGAATAAACGGAAAGAGCCTTCTATCACTGAAAAGCAAATATCCATTTGAGGACCCAGCATGTTCTTTTTGGGAGAAGGTGCCAAAACTGGATGTGGCAATTGCCAAAGCTTTAAAAAGGTTTGCTTGTCCCTTTGAGGACATGGGGTTCTTAAAGGATTCCATGGACTAAAAAGCAGATACGTTCCTGAAGGGTTCGTGGGAGGGAGGGGGGAGGGTGGGGGGAGGCGGCTAAAACCTGCAGTAGCTGCCACCTGTACGGCCAGGTCTCTGATGGTCTGGCTAGACCAGCTGGAATCACAGCTAAAGGAGAAAACCTCTAGGGACAATATATTAGTCTCCATACCTGTAATGAGGGGGGTTTCTGCTGCTGCGTTTTTGGCAGATGCAACAGCGGACTCGGTCAAGCTGGCTGCCAGATTGGCAGCCTTCTCCAATGCAGATTAGCGAGCCCTCTGGCTTAAAGGCTGGGTCTCACATAGCGATACACCAGCGATCCCGACAACGATCAGGATCGCTGATTTATCGCTGCTGAGCTGCCAAACAGGCAGCCAGCAGCGATCAGTACAAGCGACACTGCGGGTAACGTCGCTTAGTTACCCGCAGTGTACTTTGGATACCAGCGCCCTGATGCAGGGAGCTGGTAACCAAGGTACACGTCGGGTTTCCAGGCGCTGCGCGGTGCCTGGAAACCCGCTGTGTACCTTGGTTACCAGCTCCCTGCATCAGGGCGCTGATATCCAAGGTACACAGCGGGTTTCCAGGCACAGCCCCGCGCCTGGAAACCCGCTGTGTACCTTGGTTACCAGCGGATCGCTGGTCTCCCGCCTGTCACACGCAGCGATGCGTGCCTGTCAGCAGGAAACCAGCGATCAAAAAAAGGTCCTGACATTTCTGACACGACCAGCGATACCCAGCAGGGGCCTGATCGCTGGTGCGTGTCAGAAATAGCGAGATCGCTGCTGAGATCGCTGTTTAGCAGCGATCTCGGTAGCGATCTCGCTATGTGAGACGGGCCCTTAAGTGTTGGCCTGGAGATCTCCAAAGTCAAGGTTGTGCTCCATCCCCTGTGAGGGTGAGTTCTTGTTCGGCCCCATGCTGGATGATATTCTGGATAAAGCAGGGGACAAAAAAAATGCTTCCCTATCCTCAACAATCCCTCTTACAAGAGGTCCTTTCGGAGTAAGAAATTTATTCAGAGGAAGCTCCCCCAGAACCCAGGATACGTAAGAATAAGGGATTCTTGTTCAACAGGGGCCACCAATGTCAAGAAGACATCCCAATGAGGGTTTTCCCCAGGTGGGGGGAAGGTTATCTCTTTCTCCTGGCCTGGGGAAAAATATCCAACAGCTCTTGGATATTGGACCTGATAAAATCACCTCCCCATCCTTATTTCATAGTGACACCCTGGAGATGAGGAAGAACTAGCCTTGGAGCAGGAGGTTCTGGGTCTGGTAGGGAAGGCAGTCCTTCAAGAGGTCCCTCACCAAGAAAAAGGCAAATGATTCTACTTCCCCTGTTCCTGAGGAAAAAGCCGGATGGAACGTTCAGAACTATCATAAATTTAAAGGAACTGAACAAGCTAGTGAAGGTTCAAACCTTCAAGATGGAAACAATAAATACATCAGTAAAAGTGCTGTTTTCATTGTTTCATGACTGTTCTGGATCTAAAGGATGTATACTATCACGTCCTCATCCACAAAGACTTATCAGAAATTAATCAGGGTGTGGTGGTCCCAATACATTGGGTGATAAGACACTATCAGTTCACAGCCCTCCCATTCGGTCTAGCCAGAGCTCCACAGGTATTCACCAAGGTAGTGGCGGAGGTGATGGCACATTTGAGGGAACAAGATATCCTGATTGTCCCATATGTAGATGATTTTCTGATAATGGGCAACTCCCCCCAACAATTAGAGAAAGCCATGAGCTCCTTGACCAGTTAGGGTGGCTTTTGAATCTATGGAAATCCAAAATTGTGTCAAGCCAGGTACATGACTACCTCTGCATTATACTAGATTCAAGCAAACGGAAGTGTCGCCTTCTGATGGAGAAGGTTCAGAAAATCGTAGGCCTGGTATCTCGAGCAAGGGATCTCCCCTCTGTAACTTTGCGGAAAGTGATGTCCCTCCTAGGGTTCATGATATCCTGTATTCCAGACGTTCAATGGGCTCGGGTACACACCAGAGAGTTACAGTGGGAAATTTTGTCAGCCGAAAACTCTAAAAGGGAATTTAGAAGGTAAGTTAGCCAGATCATCGAAAACAGTACTCTCACCAGGGGTTGGCGGGCTTACCTGAACGGCCAGATAGCTTAGGGGATCTGGACAGAGGACTTTAAAATCAGTATCCTCAAACATGAAGGAATTATTGGCAGTGAAGTTCGCCCTCCTAGAATACTTGAGCACTCTTTAGTCACACCATGTAAGAGTATTCTCAGGAATTGGGTTGTGATAGCTTATTTAAATCACCAGGGTGGAATCCAGTCCCGCCCGCTTATGGAAGTAACAAGGTCCATTTTCCAGGCAGCCAAGGACAACTTGGGGTCTCTGACTGAACTCCATATAAGGGGGGTAGAGAATCGCAGGGCGGATTTCCTGAGTCGGACTCGGCTGTGTCAGAGCAAGTGGGAACTGAATCAGGTGTTCGATCAGATTGCAGAAAGTAGGGGTTGTCCGGCCATAGATCTGTTTGCCAACAGTTAGAACAGGAAGGTAGATGCTTTCTGCGCAATAAACCCCATTGTAAACCCCGTCACGTTAGACGCCTTTATGATTCCATGGGACCACCATCTACCATATGCTGTTCCTCCGATCGCCATGATTCCGGCAGTTCTGAGGAAAATACGGGAAAACACAAAGAGTGATCCTAATAGCCCCCTTCTGGCCTAGGAGGACATGGTTTTCTTGGCTGAGGATGATGTCCATCTCCGACCCATGGGTACTTCCGGACCTTCTTTCCCACGGGCCGGTGCTTCATCCTCAGGTAAAAAAACTTGCACATTACAGCCTGGAATTTGAGAGGGCTCTGCTGAGTAACAAGGGGTTTTCACCAAATCTAGTCTCCACTTTCCTTTGTAGAAAACCTGTAACCACTAAACTGTATGGGAAAACCTGGAGGAAGTTCCTTTCAGGTTCTAAGTTAGAAGGGGGGGGGGTTCCACTAACAGCCATCTTAGGCTAGTTTCACACTAGCGTTTCACTGACCTGCGTCGGTCTGCGCACGGCCACCACTAAGCTCTGCCCCGGCCGCGCCTCCTATGGGTGCATGACGCTGCATGCGACCTGCGTACCCTATATTTAGCATTGTGTACGCAGGCCGTGCGCAGGTATGCGTTTGCTGTCGCATGCGTCCTTTTGATAGTGCGCTGACCTGTGCCAAACGCACCGTGTTGCATTTTGGTGCGCTCGGCGCACCGTCAAAAGGACGCATGCGCCCGCAAATGCATGCCTGCGTACCTAATGCTAAAGATGGGGTACGCAGGTCGCATGCAGCATCATGTGCCCATAGGCAGAACGGCCGGGAGGAAGCGTGGCGGAGCTTAGCGGCGGCCGTACGCTGACCGATGCAGCTCAGTGAAACGCTAGTGTGAAACTAGCCTTTAGAGTTTCTGCAGAAGGGATTGGAACAGGGGCTAGCCACAAGTACTTTAAAAGTTCAAGTCGTGGCTTTAGGGGCCCTGTACAATTACGACCTGGCTGGGAATTTGTGGATATCTAGGTTCATCAAAGCATTGGCCGGGTCTAGACCCATCCCCTCTCGGTGTACTTCTCCTTGGGATATAAGCTTGGTCCTTACAGCCCTAACTAAACCTCCTTTTTGAACCCCTGTCAGAGGCTTTGCTGAGAATCCTGTCCCTTTAAAACATCACTTCTTGTAGCTGTCACAAGCTCGTAGGGTCAGTGACATTCAGGCATTGTCGGCCAGCCCTTCCTTCACACAAATCTTAGAGGATAGGGTTATTCTTAAGACTGACCCAGCCTACCTTCCAAAAGTGGCGTCATGGTTTCACAGATCTCAGGACATCTCCCTCCCTTCTTTTTGTCCCAATCCCAAGAATAGGGAAGAGAAAGTCTTACACACTAGATGTCAGAAGGTGCCAAATCCAGTACGTAGAGGCCACACGGAAGTGAAGAATGGATAGGTCTCTCTTTGTGTGCTTTCAGTGTCCTCGAAAGGGGCAAAAAGCTGAGGGCAAGATGGATAAAGGGACACCATCACCCCGTCATACTCCTCGCCTGGGGCGGCCGCCCCGGAGACAATAAAAGCGCATTCAGCAAGAACAGTGGCAGCCTCCTGGGCAGAAAGAACCAGTGCCTCAACAGAACAGATATGTAGAGCCGCTATGTGATCTTCTCCCTCTACATTCTTTAATCACTATTGGCTGGATCTAGCCTCTTCTTCAGACCTTACTTTTGGGAGAAGGGTTCTGGAAGCGGTGGTCCCTCCCTAATGTACAATCTCTGCAATTCTCTCCATGGTGCCGTCATGGGGGACGGAGAAAGATGTAGTTACTTACCGGTAACGGGATTTCTCAGAGCCCATGACGGCACCCATACATTCCCTCCCTTCACGCGTGGGTGTACACTTATTTTCGTTAACGTTATTACTTATATGTAGTCACATGGTGTTTGTTACGCTTCATAGTAATGTTAAATATGTTAACAACCTGGAGGTCCTCTCGTGCTCTGTAACCTGATGCGGGAGAGAGGTACCACCTTTTTAGCTGTAGGTTTTCTGTCCTTAATGGGCGGATCCCCTCTTGCTGTGGTGCCATCTTGGGCTCTGAGAAATCCCTTTAACGGTAAGTAACGTCTTTTTTTTTTTCCCCCTCCTGGTCACTTTTGCTGGCCTGTTGTCAAACTGCAAAAAAATCAGTTTGTGGGAAATCTAACTTTATGAAATTCAAGGCAGTGAGCATTAAATCTACTGCCCATTATTCGTAAAATTAAAGGGATTGTCCAAGTTTGGGATGAAAGTCTGCAGTCCCTTTGTAACGGCAGACTTTAATACTCGGTGTGTGCACTGCACGTTATGAGGATATTCCGGTGTTGGTGGTGAGTATACATGCGTCACATGCCGACTAGACATGCTGAGCTTCAATCACAATTTACATTGAGCAAAGTTGCACAAGTCTAGTCGGAATGTGTCTGGAAGTATGCAAATCGCATGCTTACGGTCACAGGACGGCTCGTGCCGCCAACTCTGTGCGCGCACTGTGAGGATGTAAAATCTGCAGTCGCACGGTGACTAGATACTTGTATACCAATCCTGGACAACCCCTTTTATGGCTAAAAAGATGACAGAGGGTGAGGAAAAAAAATCTCGAAATATTTACTACTCATTTCCATTGTAAACAACCTAGTTGTTCATATGTTCGGTGTGATTGTTGTGTTGTTTTTTTTTTGCCCTTCTTGAAGTGTATTCTGATGGAAACTGCTCCAAAGGCTGAAAAAAAAAAAAAATTTAAACACTTCTGAATGTTTTAAAAACTCTACATTGCATCAGGAAAAAACATTTCTCTAAAGGTACTGCCACACTAAACAATCCCGCTAGCGATCACGATAACGACGCATAATGCGATCGCTAGCGGGATTGTTTCTATATCGCTAAGTGCGGCCACATTTAGCGATATAGTTAACGACGCTATCGCCGTTAGCGATCTTCTTAACGACTTTAGCGGTACAAAAGTACCGCTAAATCGCTAAGAAAAGGTGCCACACAGCGATTAGATACTTACCCAGCGGGAGCGCCGACGAGAAATAGGGTCCGGAACGATTCCAGCGACGAGCGAGATCACAGCAGGAAGCTCGTCGCTGGCAGCTGCCGCACTGAACAACATCGCTAACGGGATCGCTAAATAGTGACGTTTTTTAGCGATCCCGTTAGCGATATTGTTCAGTGTGGCATACCCTTAAATTAGGAGCATATCCTGAAGTGGTATCTATTTGAAGTACTTTTTTTTTTTTTTTTTTTTTTGCTGCCTCCTTGCACAAATTTAAAGATGGCAATATATGGTTAAATAACTGCATCACATGCTAAGATTGCCTAACAGCTGCAAAACATGCAGCTGCAGGGACTCGAACATAGTATCCGAGCATGCCCATGATACTCTAACACCCAAGCATGTGCGGATAAAACGTTATCCGAGCAGCTTCGCTCATCACTAAACTTTACATTATAAAGGATGGGGGTGACCCAGCAATTACCCAGTACATGCATGGTATAGATGCAGTTTTGCAGTAACACTGCGCCATCCCACAAGTGGTCTTAAAATCTGCACAGTGCATGTACTGTATATGCACAGGGAGCATCTAAGCAATCATATTCAGACACTCCCATGTGGATGTTTTTTTTTTTTTTGTGACCTCTAAACCCCTCTTAACCAATCAATAGCCTGGCTCCCAGCAATGGCTTCCCCCCTCCACCTTTTGTGCACTTGCTGTAGTAGCAGGCTAACATCAAGTAAAAAGCAGTAGCTTGCTCCTTCCATTTTCTTCTGAACTAAGGTGGAAGGAGACTATCAGGAGTCACATCTCCAGCCCACAAAGAGCAGTACTGTAAAGGGTATGCCACACTAAGCGAGATCGCTAACGAGATCACTAAAACGTCACTATTTAGCGATCTCGTTAGCGACCTCGTTGTGTGTGACATGTAGCAACGATGTGGCCCCTGCTGTGATGTCGCTGATCGTTCACTAGCGTTCTGGACCGTTTTTTGATCGTTGGCGTCCCGCTGGTGAGCCTATATCGCTGTTTGGCACCTTTTGCGAACGACGAGCGACCTCGTTTGTGACGCATATGACTGTTTTTTAGCGTCACGGAGTGGATCACAATATCTGTAAGTTCTCTTTTGCGTCACAGAGAGGATCGCAGAAGCTAGCAGGACGCAGAGAGCAGGAGCGATGCTGGAAATTCCTATGAATCAGAAGCGCTCAGTACATGCTAATGACATCCTAACGACCGCCAAAGTCGTTAAAGAGATCGCTGACCGCTGATGAGTCGTTTATGAGATCTCCTGTTTGGCAGCTCCTAGCGACCTAAAAGCGATCACACCAACGATCTCATTAGCTTGCGTCGTTATCGAGATCGCTAACGAGATCGCTAAGTGTGGCAGTACCTTAAGTGGAGACAGCATTGAGTGCTCTGGAAGATGCACAGATATTTGCAGTTGCGTCTTTGATTTTGGCTACTCGGTCAGATCAGTGATCCTTTGTCCAGAACTGCTTCTAACACCAAGCAGGTTAGTGCTGAGGTCCAGCTGTGTCCAATAGTAAAGGAACAGCAGATCTCTATCTTGGTAGAGAGCAGACTCTTCTCCAGCCTGGCCGTGTTGTCGTCTGCAGTGGTGGTGAGTGACACGGTAACTGGCACTCTCCTTATAGATCTCGTCCATCGCCCATTCTAGAAGCAGCAGAGATGTAGCTGAGTGTTTTGCAAATTCTGCAAATTTCGCAAAATGTCAAACATCTGAAGTACATAAAGTCACTCCAAGGGGACTGTAGTAAACGCAGCCTAAGGCTAGGGTCACACTTGCGAGTGTGATGCGAGAAACTCGCGCATCAATACCCGGCACTCGGACTGGAGTGTGCAGCTGCATAGAAATACACTCCGGTCCCGAGTGCCGGTATGGATGCACGAGTTTCTCGCATCACACTCGCAAGTGTGACCCCGGCCTAAGAAGGGTTGTCCATAGTATTTCAGAAGCCCAAGAAGCTCGATGTTAAATGATTCCTTCCCGTGGTCAACTCCAATGAACTTTGGCGAGAACACATGGAGCTGCAAACCCACCCTACAGCACCTTAGATCATTACCAATGCACAATCTCCCATTCATAGCATGGAGTTTCTACCATCACATTCCCACACGTGAGAAAGTCGCAGTTAGAAATGAAGCAGTTTCTTGCATCAAATGCAAGGCACCGGTGTCTCCCAAAACTAGAAGCCATCTTGTTGCCAGACATCCCAAAACGAGCAAACTCTGCAGAATTCTGACTGTGAAAATAGGATTTGAGCAGGAGACATATACAGTCAAGACTCAGCTTGATATATCATAACACATATGGAAACAACCTCAGTGGTGGGGATGAAAAACAACTGGAAAAGAAGGAACTACCTGCCCCATCTTCATCTATAAGCCCCATACAGATCTCCCGTTTAGGACAGGAAACCACCGATTCAACACAGCATTTTTTATAATATATCTATCTCTTAATAGGTCTCCTGTCACAAGTGAAGGTAAAAAAAGGAAATTGGCCCATATTAGGTAAGGGCAATATTCATCTTACCCCCTCCACACCATCACCACCTCTACAAGCAAAAAAAAATGCATCCAGGTTCAAAGTGGTCATCAAGTGATTAGCACTAGCATTAGGCTAGAGTCACACAACCGTATTTTTTTTTCTCCTCTGCAAATATCGGTCAGATTATGCAGATTAGATTTTGTCGAATGTGGAGAATTTTTTTCCCCAGCTTCTAAATTCTATCAGTCAGTGAAAATTGGACCGCACACTGATGTCATCTGAGTGCAGTCCGATTTTTTTTTTTTTTTTTTGACAGACCCATTAACTTGCATGTCTTAGTGTGATCCGATTTATGGATGCAAATCGTGCATGCTGCAGTTTTCTCCTCTGACAGAGTTGGTCCAAGGGAAAAAAAAACAAAAAAAACCGTGCACGGCCCCATGAAATAACATTGGTCCGAGCGCGAACCGATGTTTTTTTCAGATCGCGCTCTGACCAAAACAATACAGTGGTCTGCGCCTGCCCTTAGTAAAAGAAAAACAAATAAAATCCAAAATACTTTTCGGTATTTTCTGGACAGAATTTATTGGACGGTGTAAACTTTATGCCAGTTTTAGCTCATGAGAACATTCCATGACCACATTTCACTGTTGTACATTTATAGCAGCAGCGACTGTAACCCTTTAGGAGCCCGCACTGTCCATGACGAGATCTGAGAGGGAGCCAAGACAGGCACATTGGTTTA
Source organism: Oophaga sylvatica (assembly GCA_033576555.1). Classification (NCBI taxonomy): domain Eukaryota; kingdom Metazoa; phylum Chordata; class Amphibia; order Anura; family Dendrobatidae; genus Oophaga; species Oophaga sylvatica. The sequence goes on from JARQOD010000007.1 coordinate 127,425,931, forward strand.
TAAAGCTACCTCCGTTCGTCACCATAAAAAGGCACCTCCTCTGTTCATAGGGACATTCATAGATGGAAAAAGTAGCCCATGAAATGGCTTCCCAAACTTTACTTGTCAGCACGATGAACGGGATCCAGTGGCAGTGAGAAGTGATCGGCGTCTATACAATTAAAAAGCATAAAAAGGAGTAGTTGTCAGGATTACCATAAAAACGCCAAGTGAAGGCAAGAAGCATCTTGGCTGTCACCTGAGAACGAGGCAAATTTAAAATGGGTCACATCCCAGAAGTTGAGTATTTTCTTGTATTAGTAATTCCAGCGCAATTCCATAAGGGGTTCTCCAGTACTGCGGCTTTCAGAATCCCACCTGAACCGAGCGTCTATATATCTTTACAACTCTGTTCACATTCTTATCTCCAGAATTCTGGAACAAAAACGTCAATAAAGTAGTGACAGATCCCCTTTATACCAGATAGACCGCGTTGACTACAATGAGGTCTTTTTGATTTCTGCTGTGTGTTCTACCCCAGAACATAGCACGGTACCTTCCACTATTTTGCCTGGATCTGTGGCTCAAACAAAAATATAAACAGGGCCTAATAGTAAAAAAAAAAGTGCCCTTCAAATATACATTCTTAGAGATGGCCTCTGCAGGTACAGACGCGCTTCTAGAATATTGTGCGCCATCATTTACTGTAGGTCTGTAAGCAGCTTTAGTGGAGCATCCCTTAAAATTCATGTTTTGTTTTGTTTTTTGCAGTGATGCCGATGAAATTAAACATCTAGACCATATTTGGTATTAAAATTAAAAAAAAAAATACCTTCAAATTTTACTGCCAAAATGTTAAATGTTCACATGCATGAGAGTTTAAATTTTTTTTAGCATTGGACTAACAGTCACTCATAGCACTGTTATCTAGTTTCGCTAACATGCCACACATTTGCCATAAAAAAAAAATATATATATATATATATATATATATATATATATAAAAATCCAGGTTGGCACTCAGTTATTTTTGCAATAGTCATCAACTAAGATACTGACACAACATAGTGAGAAACGCTGAGAAGGACACACGCAAAGGGTAGGGTGCCCATCCTGAGGTCCTATACTAGCCCCTATCTTAAAATTAAATATGAGTTTGCTCCCGGTGAGACTGGCAGCTACCTGGGCAAGTGCAGCTGCTTATCCTTACACCCAGGGGCCATCCAGGAAAATAGAGTTATACATATGAAATAAAAGTCCTCTAAAACAGTACAAAACAGAAGCGCTTCAGTCCGTAAGGAAAAGCTACTGCCTTTATCAGGCATTGCATGAGCTCCACCTTTCCTGAGAGTCAGATGACAAAGGTCTTTATGTAAACTGGCAAAAATGTATTGCGACAATTTGCGTGCAGCACAGGAGATTTCCAGAACGCTGTGTATTAGATCAGCTTCTCGGTGGCAATGGTCACCGATGTCTTCTTTAGCTCTTGGAGGATAAGAACATAACCCATCCATCGTTCTCTGTTACTGTATAGGTGGCCACTAGTGGATTTCTATGTGGACCTGGAGGGAAAAAAATGATGATTAAAGTTAGAAATACTGACAACTTACTCTAAGACCAGTATCACAGGGGTATATGTATTTGCCTCGATTATCAACCAGTGTCCCAGACTATCTGAACCGACAGCATTATAGGTTCCTATGATATTACTAGTTTGGGTTATTAACCCCTTTATTCCATCCGACGTACTATTCCGTCCATGTGACCCTGGACCTAATTCCCATGGACGGAATAGTACGTCATGGGCGATCAGCTGCGCTCCCGTGGGGAGCGCAGCTGATCGCAGCCGGGTGTCAGCTGTTTATCACAGCTGACACCCAGCACTATGTTGGGATCCTACTCTGGCACCACAGATCTCTTTAGCAGTTGTGCCAACGATTATCTTCCACCCAGCACTATGTGTCAGGAGCGGTCACGGACCGCTCCCAGCACATTAACCCCTGGCACACCGCGATCAAACATGATCGCGGTATACCGGGGGCACAGGGGAGGATCGCGCAGGGAGTGGGCTCCCTGTGCGCTCCCCTGAGACCCTCAGAGCAGCGCGATGTGTCGCGCTGTTCCGAGGGTCCGTCCTCCCTCCAGGTCCCTGGATCCAAGATGGCGCCGGGGTCCTGCAGGGAGGCGGCTTCCTTAGTGCCTGCTGAGAGCAGGCACTGAGAAGCCTGCAGCTATGCCTGTGCGATCGCTGGTGTGACAGAGTGCTGTGCACACTGTCACACCAGCGATCTGATAAAATACTGTGATGTCCCACACTGGGACAAAGTAAAAAAGTAAAAAAAAATAAAAAGTGGTAAAAAAAAAAAAAAAAAAAAAATATTCCCCAATAAATTCATTTCTTCCTGTAAATAAAAAAAACAAAACAATAAAAGTACACATACTTGGTATTGCCGCGTCCGTAACGACCCCCCCTATAAAACTGTCCCACTAGTTAACCCCTTTAGTGAACCCCTTAAAAAAAAAAAACTAAGCAAAAAAAATCAATGCTTTATCATCATACCGCCGAACAAAATGTGGAATAACACGCGATCAAAAAGACCGATATAAATAAAAATGGTACCGCTGAAAACGTCATCTTGTCCTGCAAAAAACGAGCCGTCATACAGCATCATCAGCGAAAAAATAAAGTTATAGCTCGCATAATAAAGCGATGCAAAAATAAATTTCAGCTGCAGATGAAGGGAGACACACCATAACTAGTGGGTAGGCGGAGCCCCAGATAGGATCAATACCTCAGATTAGAAAGAGTGTTGACCGGCCCCTCCAGCTCGGGCTCCTCCTACTCAGCTCTTCAGTCTAAAATTTGAGGTCTCAGAGGACGGTCGCTGCTGGAAGCAGCTCCTCAGAAGATTTTATTATTTTTTATCGGACAAGAGACTTGGATCACCAGAGTGGTCTAGAGGTCTCAGGGGTCTCAGCGCTGCTGGACTCCCACCTCTCCCTTGGCGGATCTGTATTACCCTGAGGGTGGTCCCTGCAGAAACCTGCCGGCCCGGTGGGATGAGGATGGCTTCCCTGGCGGGGGCGCAAACCGCGAACAGGGGTCACTGCGTCCCCCGCCCTGTTGGGAAGCATGGGCATAGCGCCAGAAACCCTGGGGGTCCCTGTGGCGCTCGGCTGGTGAGTACCTCACATTTTTACCTCACATTTTTATTAAAGTGTGTGTGAATGCTTTCAGCGGCTGTTGCGGCAGCCGCTGTTACTTGTGAAATACATGTTTGGTGACTGTATTCTGTCCGCAGGCAGACGCCTGCAGGACAGGGGGGAGCAGAGAGCAAAGGAGTTCGCGCTCTTTTTTTGAGCCGGCGGGGGGCGTGGCTTCACGCTCCCGGGCTTTTCTGTCACAGAAGCGCACGATTAGGCGTTTCTCTTCAGATTCCTCTCAGCGCGGCGGCCATTACACAAAGGCTCCACGGGCTCCTTCCTGCTCCGCTCCTCCCGTATCACATTTACATCACCGCGACCAGCTGGGTGAGTGATAACGCTCTCACCCCCACAGCGCAGAACCTATCTGTAGAGAAAATACAGATAGCGTTATCTTGCAGCTGCGGTCTTATATAGAGACCTTATTTTGCCATGGGACTCACACACCCCTTCTATTAATAAGGGAGTAGTGGGGAGTCGGCGATATTAACCCCTTTTAAAGGGTTAACCTTTTCAACAGCCGCACAGGTTATATCCCAGTTTGGGGTCAGAACTTGTAAGAGTTAATTATATCGCTGAATATTCAGCTGATACAGCTGGGGTAGCTCTCTCACTAAGGGCTTTAACCCTTCAGCGTGCTTGCTGCGTTCGCTTGAGAAGCCACACTTTTTTTCATAATTGCTGACAGGCTTTGACCTGCCTTATACTGTGTAAGGGCATGTCGGAACAGGGTCCAGAAGGTGCGGACCGTGTGCCAAATCTGCTTCAGAATCAGTCACGCGAGTCTGATACGCAGGCCTCGACGTCAAGCGCAGCAATTGGAGGTCACAGCGATGCCAAATTAGATGCCATCGCTCGCTCTATTGATGGCGTTTCTGACCTTTTAGGTCATTGGGTGTCAGCTAGATCCTCTCATGGAAGGAATCGACACAGGCAGGTTTCATCATTTTCACGTAGCGAATCAGACCTCTCTGATATGGAATGCGGTCAGGGTTCCCCTTCAAATTCAGATGGGGAGTTATCCGGTTCAGATAAGGATCGGCAGGGACATTCTGTCTCTTTAGACCGAACAGAGGCTTTTATTGAAGCCATGAGGGAGGCGTTACAGTTGCCGGAGGAGGTAACTACACGTCCTGGTAAGTCACCTCGAATGTACCAAGAGTACCGTAAGTCACGAGCGACATTGCCAGCTCTATATGAGCTTAATGAAGTAGTGGAGAAGGAACGCCTGTGTCCAGATAAACGTTTTCAAGGAACACGTTTTTTTGACGCACTATATCCGTGTTCTACGGAGTTGACGGATAATTGGATTTCTTCTCCTGAAGTGGATGTTCCTTTATCCCAGCTTAGTAAATCCTCATTGCTCCCTGTTAAAGGGAAGGCAAGTCTGCAGGAACCGTTAGACAGAAAAACGGAGATGGCAGCGAAATCCAACTACGAGGCCTCGGGTCATGGATTCAAAGCGGTGCTAGGATCCATGTGTGCTTGTAGGGCTTCCCTGTGCTGGTTGGACCGTATACGAACGGCGTTGCAAAATGGATCTCCGTTATCCGAGATAGATGGACTTCTCGGTTTATTGGAGACTGCAGTTTCTTATAGCTATGATGCAGGTCTGGATACTGCATCTCTGTTGTCCAGGGCGCAAGCTTCGGCGGTCACAGTCAGAAGAGCACTGTGGCTTAGACAGTGGACTGGGGACGCAGTGTCAAAACAATGTTTGCTGTCTCTAGCCTACAAGGGTAGTCAGCTTTTTGGATCTGATCTCTCAGAGCTGATTGCCAAGGCAAAGACGAAAGAAGCAGCCTTACCACAGCGAAGGGCTACGGCTTCTGCGCCTGGCAGGACTGGTGCCGGTGGTGGCCGGCGATCCTTTCGTTCCAAGGGACGATTCGGTCAGTCCTCTTGGGGATCGGGTCGTCCCTCTTTTTCGGGAAAAAAGTTCACTCAGAAATCCCGTACTCCCTGGAAATCAAGTTTCCGTCAAGACAAGCGGGAGACTGACAAGAAGCCCGCCAAGGCGGACTGACGCCAGGTTTCCATTCGAGGGCTCTCGAGTGGGGGGTCGCCTGCTCCAATTCAAAGTGACTTGGGTTTCCCGCGTTCCGGACAACCTGGGTAACGCGGGTAGTGTCGGCAAGCTATTTCATAGAGTTTTCGTCTCGACCTCCGGACAGGTTTTGCCAGTCTCGCACACCGTCAGAGCCTGAGTTAATTACCGCTCTGCTGCGAGAGGTCGACTCCCTTCTGCAGAAGGGTGTGGTAATACCGGTACCGCCGGAGGACCGAGGAAGAGGATTTTATTCCAATCTTTTTGTGGTTCCCAAAAAGGAGGACAAATGTCGTCCTATTCTGGATCTCAAAAGATTGAATCGGCATGTCCACACCCAAAAATTCCGCATGGAGTCACTTCGCTCCGTGGTGGCGGCCCTGTCGCAGAACGATTTTTTGGTGTCAATCGACATTCGCGACGCTTATTTGCATGTTCCCGTCGGAGGACTCATCAGCGCTTCCTTCGTTTTGCCATAGGTCAGGACCATTACCAGTTTGTGGCTCTGCCATTCGGCTTGGCCTCGGCGCCCAGAGTTTTTACAAAGATTCTGGCGCCTCTCATGGCAATTCTTCGAAGACAGGGGGTTGCGATTTTTCCCTACCTGGACGATCTTTTGATTGTGGCATCCTCAAAGGAGGAGGCGGTGACGGCTCGCAACCTATCCCTTCAGCTCCTGGAGGATTTCGGGTGGCTGGTCAATTGGGAGAAGTCGTCTCTGGAGCCGTCTCAGTCAATCCTGTTTTTAGGGATGCATTTCGACAAGGTACGGGCAGTGGTGTCCCTACCCCCAGACAAGCGGACATGACTACTTCGACATGTACAGACTATGAAGTCTTCGACAGCAATGTCCCTTCGGAAGTGTATGCGCCTCCTGGGTTTGATGGTGGCGTCCATGGAGGCACTTCCGTTTGCCCAGTTTCATTCCAGGGCCCTCCAGAGGCTCATTCTGAGTCGTTGGGATCGATCGCAGGCTTCGCTGGATTGCAGCGTCATCATCTCTCACAGGGTACGGGAATCCCTAGAATGGTGGTTACGTCCAGAAGCGTTATCCCTGGGGAAATCTTTCCTCCCTCCGAAGTGGTCGGTCATAACCACCGATGCCAGCCTGACGGGCTGGGGGGGTGTCTGGAACGACCTTTGGATCCAGGGAGTATGGTCATCGGAAGAGTCTATTCTACCGATCAATATCTTGGAATTGAGGGCAATTTTTCTTTGCCTCCAACACTGGACGGTCCCTTTGAGCGGTCTGCCAGTCCGAGTGCAGACAGACAACGCGACGGCGGTCGCGTATATCAATCACCAAGGCGGGATGAGGAGTTCCAGGTTCATGATGGAGGTGTCTCGGATCCTGCTATGGGCCGAGACCAGGGTTCCAGCCATCTCTGCGATCCACATTCCAGGAGTCCAGAATACCACGGCGGACTTCCTCAGTCGCGAGAAGATGGATCCTGGAGAATGGAGTCTCCATCCGGAAATGTTTGCACTACTGTGCTCCCGTTGGGGAACCCCCCAAGTGGATTCGATGGCATCCAGGTTCAATGCCAAACTACCAACCTTCATATCCAGGTACAAGGACCCGAAGGCTGTGGCGGTGGATGCTCTGGTAGCTCCGTGGGACCATTTCAAACTGGTCTATGTGTTTCCGCCAATTTCCTACTTCCTCTGGTGCTGCGTCGGATCAGACTGGAGAGAATTCCGGTTATGCTGATAGCCCCGGATTGGCCAAGGAGGACGTGGTTCTCGACACTGGTGTCGCTCTTGGCGGCTCCGCCATTTCCACTTCCTCTTCGCCCGGACCTGTTATCCCAGGGGCCCGTTCGTCATCCGGACTTGAAGTCTCTACGTTTGACGGCGTGGCTCTTGAGACCGAAATATTGACCCGTAGAGGTTTCTCAGCTGCAGTCATTGCCACTCTGCGAGCTGCTAGAGGTCCGGCCACTACTAAGATTTATCACAGAACTTGGGAAGCCTTCTTTTCGTGGTGTTCGGGTTCCTCAAGGAATCCGAGGATTTTTTCCATTCCCAATCTGTTGGCTTTTCTACAGTACGGGTTGGACAAAGGTTTAGCAGTTAGCACTCTGAAGGGTCAGGTTTCTGCTTTGTCCGTGCTTTTTCGGAAGGCTATCGCCTCGCGTAGGGACGTGCGTTCTTTTTTTCAAGAAGTAACCCGTCAGTTTCCACCGCGGAAGGCACCTGTGTCTCCTTGGAGACTCAACCTTGTCTTGGAGGCTCTTCAGCATGTGCCCTTTGAGCCTATGGGTTCTACTAGCCTTTCGTTACTTTCTTGGAAGGTTGCATTCTTAGTGGCGGTAACCTCTTTAACCCCTTCCCGACCCATGACGCCACGTAGGCGTCATGAAAATCAGTGCCAATCCGACCCATGACGCCTATGTGGCGTCATGAAAGGATCGCGTCCCTGCGGGTCGGGTGACCGGGGTCACTGAAAGGTCACCCGACCCGCCGGCACAGGACCCTTTGTGCTTCACCACAGGGGGTTGGCTTAACACCCCCGTGGCACGATCGCTCTGATTGGCTGTTAAAAGTGAAACAGCCAATCAGAGCAATCTGTAATATTTCACCAATATGATTGGTGAAATATTACAATCCAGCCATGGCCGATGCTGCAATAGCATCTGCCATGGCTGGACACCGAGCCCTGACCCCCCCACACGGATTCACGGCGGCGATCTGCCGCCGCCACCGAAAGATGGCAGCGATCGGTCACCGCCGTCACTAACAGCTCCCCTCGTCCTGGCCTCCGCTGCCCCCACCTTCCGATCCCCCCCCCCCTCACTTCCGACCCCCATACTCACCTCTCCCGGTCCACCGATGTCCCTGGATCCTTCCCGGCGGCTGCCCGGGATTCTTCATGGGCGCCGCCATCTTGGAAAAAGGCGGGCGCATGCGCAGTGCGCCCGCCGGCCGGCGCATGCGCAGTGCGCCCTGCATAGTCAAAAAAATTATTTTGATCACTGTGATAAACTGTCACAGTGATCAAAATTAAAAAAAAAGTAAGTGAACCCCCCCCCCTGTCATAGGTAGGGAAAAATAATAAAGAATTTTTTTTTTTCCTATTAGGCCCTGTGCACACGTTGCGGATTTTGCTGCGGATCCGCAGCTGATTTCTCTGCTGATCCGCAGCTGATTTCGCTGCTGATCCGCAGCTGATTTCGCTGCTGATCCGCAGCGGATTTCGCTGCTGATCCGCAGCGGATTTCGCTGCTGATCCGCAGCTGATTTCGCTGCTGATCCTCAGCTGATTTCGCTGCGAATCAGCAGCGAAATCAGCAGCGAAATCAGCTGCGGATCAGCAGCGAAATCAGCTGCGAATCAGCAGCGGATTTCGCTGCTGATCCGCAGCGGATTTCGCTGCTAATCCGCAGCTGATTTCGCTGCTGATCCGCAGCTGATTTCGCTGCTGATCCGCAGCTGATTTCGCTGCTGATCCGCAGCGGATTTCGCTGCTGATCCGCAGCGGATTTTGCTGCGGATCCGCAGCGGATTTTGCTGCGGATCCGCAGCGGATTTTGCTGCGGATCCGCAGCGGATTTGGCGCTGCGGATCCACAGCAGATCCAGAAACCATGTACAGTACAATGCAAATAAATGGTAAAAAAAAACGCTGTGCACATGCTGCAGATTTTTCAGCGCGGATTTGCTGCGGTTTTAAATCCGCAGCATGTCAATTCTTTGTGCGGATTCCGCAGCGATTTTACACCTATTCCATTATAGGCGTAAAACCGCAGAGAAAAACCGCAGCAAATCCGCGCTAAATACGCAGGTAAAAGGCAGGTCGTTTTACCTGCGGATTTTAGAAAAATCCGCAAGTGAATCCGCAACGTGTGCACGGGGCCTTAGGGTCAGGCTGGGTTCATATTGCATTATGGCAGTCCGTTAGATGGACTGCGTTTCACCGCGGTATAACGCGGTGTAACGCAGTCCGTTAACGCTGCCATTCACCCCATTTGTGTGCGCATCGCAACGCATGCCATGAAGCGGCATGCGTTCGCGACGTGTCGTCATTCAGTGACGGAGCCTTGGACGCAGGCTGCAGCGTCTGGGCTCCATCACCGCTAGCACAGATGAATCATCGCTGATTCCTCTGCACTAGCGGGTATAGCATAACGCGATCGCGTTATGCTATACCGTTACAGCCGTCAACGCTACGTGTTGAACGGGCTGGTAAAACGCAATATGAACCCAGCCTTAGGGTTAGAACTAGGGTTAGGGTTAGAACTAGGGTAAGGGTTAGAACTAGGGTAAGGGTTAGAACTAGGGTTAGGGTTGGAATTAGGGTTAAGGTTGGGATTAGGGTTAGGGTTGGGATAAGCGTTAGGGGTGTTTTGGGGTTAGGGTTAGGCTTGTGGTTAGGTTTATGGTTAGAGTTGGGATTAGGGTTAGGGGTGTGTTGGGGTTAGGTTGGGGTTAGGGGTGTGTTGGGGTTAGGGTTGGAGTTAGAATTGAGGGTTTCCACTATTTAGGTACATCAGGGGATCTCCATACGCGACATGGCGCCACCATTGATTCCTGCAAATTTTGCGTTCAAAAAGTCAAACAGTGCTCCCTTTATTCCAAGCCCCTAAGTGTGCCCAAACAGTGGTTTACCCCCACATATGGGGTATCAGCGTACTCGGGAAAAATTGCACAACAACTTTGGGGGTCTAATTTCTCCTGTTACTGTTGGGAAAAAAAATTGGGGACTAAAAAAGTTATTTTTGTGGAAAAAAAATGATTTTTTATTTTCACGGCTCTGCGTTATAAACTTCTGTGAAGAACTTGGGGGTTCAAAGTGCTCACCACACATCTAGATAAGTTCCTTGCGGGGTCTAGTTTCCAAAATGGGGTCACTTGTGGGGAGTTTATACTGTTTAGGCACATCAGGGACTCTGCAAACGTAACATGACGCCCGCAGACCATTCCATCAAGTCGGCAATTCAAAACGTCACTACTTCCCTTCCGAGCCCCGAAGTGTGCCCATACAGTAGTTTTCTCCCACATATGGGATATCAGCGTACTCAGGACAAATTGGACAACAACTTTTGAGGTCTAATTTCTCCTGTTACCCTTGGGAAAATAAAAAAATTGGGGACTAAAAGATCATGTTTGTGGAAAAATTATGATTTTTTTATTTTCATGGCCCGGCGTTATAAACTTCTGTGTAGCCCTTGGGGGTTCAAAGTGCTCACTACACATCTAGATAAGCTCCTTGGGGGGTCTAGTTTCCAAAATGGGGTCACTTGTGGGGGGTTTCTACTGTTTAGGCACATCAGGGGCTCTGCAAAGGCAACATGACGCCCACAGAACATTCCATCAAGTCTGCATTCCAAAATGGCGCTCCTTCCCTTCTGTGCTCTCCCATGCGCCAAAACAGTGGTTCCCCCCACATATGGGGTACCAGTGTACTCAGGACAAACTGTACAACAACTTTTGTGGTCCAATTTCTCCTGTTACCCTTGTGAAAATAAAAAATTGCGGGTTAAAAAAATCAGTTTTTGAGGAAAAAAATGATTTTTTATTTTCACGGCTCTGCATTACAAACTTCTGTGAAGCACGTGGGGGTTCAAGGTGCTCACCACACATCTAGTTAAGTTCCTTGAGGGGTCTAGTTTACAAAATGTGGTCACTTGTGGGGGGTTTCTACTGTTTAGGCACATCGGGGGCTCTGCCCGCCCGCAGACCATTCCATCAAATCGGCATTTCAAAGCGTCACTACATCCCTTCCAAGCCCTGACGTGTGCCCAAACAGTGGTTCTCCCCCACATGTGAGGTACTAGCGTACTTAGGACAAATTAGACAACAACTTTTGGGGTCCAATTTCTCCTGTTACCATTGTGAAAATAAAAAATATGGGGCTAAATAATAATTTTTTGAGAAAAAAAAATGATTTTTTTATTTTCACGGCTCTGCGTTATAAAGTTTTGTGAAGCACCTGGGGGTTCAAAGTGCTCACTGTGCATCTGCATAAGTTTCTTAGGGGGTCTAGTTTCCAAAATGGGGTCATTTGTGGGGGAGCTCCAAAGTTTAGGCATACAAGGGCTCTCCAAACATGACATGGTGTCCGCTAACGACTGGAGCTAATTTTCTATTCAAAAAGTCAAATGGCGCTCCTTCCCTTCTGAGCCCTGCCGTGCGCCCAAACAGTGGTTTATGACCACATATGAGGTATCTGTGTACTCAGGAGAAATTGCCCAACAAATTTTAGGATCCAATTTATACTGTTGCCCATGTGAAAATGAAAAAACTGAGGCTAAAAGAAAATTTTTGTGAAAAAAAAAGTACTTTCTTTTTTTTACGGATCAATTTGTGAAGCACCTGGGGGTTTAAAGTGCTCACTCTGCATCTAGATAAGTTCCTTGGGGGGTCTAGTTTCCAAAATGGGGTCACTTGTGGGGGAGCTCCAATGTTTAGGCACACAGGGACTCTCCAAATGCGACATGGCAACCGCTAAATATTCCAGCATATTTTCCATTCAAAAAGTCAAATGGCGCTCCTTCCCTTCTGAGCCCTGCCGTGCGCCCAAACAGTGGTTTATGACCACATATGAGGTATCTGTATACTCAGGAGAAATTGCCCAACAAATTTTAGGGTCCATTTTATCCTGATGCCCATGCAAAAATGAAAAAATTGATGCTAAAAGAAAAATTTTGTTGGAAAAATTAAAATGTCCATTTTTTCCTTCCACGTTGCTTTAGTTCCTGTGAAGCACCTGAAGGGTTAATAATCTTCTTGAATGTAGTTTTGAGTAGCTTGAGGGGTGCAGTTTTTATAATGGTGTCACTTTTGGGTATTTTCTGCCATATAGACCCCTCAAAGTGACTTCAAATGTGAGGTGGTCCCTAAAAAAAATGGTTTTGTAAATTTTGCTGTAAAAATGAGAAATCGCTGGTCAACTTTTAACCCTTATAACTTCCTAACAAAAAAAAAATGTTGTTCCCAAAATTGTGCTGATGTAAAGTAGACATGTGGGAAATGTTATTTATTAACTATTTTGTGTCACATAACTCTCTGGTTTAACAGAATAAAAATTCAAAATTTGAAAATTGCGAAATTTTCAAAATTTTGGCCAAAGTTCCATTTTTTTCACAAATAAACGCAAAAATTATCGACCTAAATTTACCACTAACATGAAGCCCAATATGTCACGAAAAAACAATCTCAGAATCGCTAGGATCCGTTGAAGCGTTCCTGAGTTATTACCTCATAAAGGGACACTGGTCAGAATTGCAAAAAATGGCCAGGTCATTTAGGTCAAAATAGGCTGGGTCATGAAGGGGTTAAGAAGGGTTTCTGAGTTGGCAGCTCTTTCTTGCTCGCCGCCTTTCCTGGAGTTTTACCCGGATCGAGTAGTGCTTCGCACACGGGGCGACTTTCTACCTAAGGTGGTGTCGCAGTTTCATGTTAACCAGGATATTGTGTTGCCCTCACTTTGCCCGGGCCAGAGGAATGCAAAGGAACGAGATTTGCACAAATTGGATTTAGTGCGGGCCTTGAAGTTCTATCTGTCTGTTACTCAAGGTTTTAGGAAGTCAGATTCTCTGTTTGTGATTCCAGCAGGTCGTAGACGTGGTCAACGAGCTTCCAAGGACTCTATAGCTCGTTGGATTCGGTCAGCCATTTTGGAGGCTTACCGTCTTAAAGGCGAACCTTGCCCGATTAAGGTTCGAGCTCACTCCACGAGGGCTGTGGCTTCATCGTGGGCCTTTCATCAAGGGCTTCGGCAGCTCAGCTCTGCCGAGCGGCGACCTGGCGTTCCGTCCACACATTTACAAAGTTTTATAAGGTGGACGTCAGTGCTTCCGCTGATGCGGCCTTAGGACGTAGGGTCCTGCAGGCAGCGGTAATCTAAGTTTTAAGTTAACTTGTATTTGGCGCCTGTTGCGCATTTATCTAGGTTGTTGGGTTTCTGCCTCTTTTGGTTTTTTTCCCCACCCTAATTTTTGGACTGCTTTGGGACGTCCCAATAGTTATGGTGTGTCTCCCTTCCTTCATCTGCAGCTGAAAGTCGGATTTTGGTAAGAACTTACCTGTAAAATCCTTTTCAGCGAAGAAGGAAGGGAGACACACATCTCTCCCATGGCAGAAGTGTGTTGTTATACTTACAGAAGCAGTGTGGCCCTTCTCTGATAGCGATTTTCTGAGCTGAGGTCGACGCGCTACGGCTCTGTTCCAGCATTGCCAGCTTATCGCAGTAGTCAGGTTCAGTGAGTAGTACCTGGGACTGTGTGGTTTTTCTTTGCCAAATGCATGCATAACCTGTACTTTTGTATTTTTCTCTGAAGTCCTTCAGAAGGGGTTATGTTGCTTCGCTGGTGATATTGTTCTTCCTTAAGCTTTGGTACGACTGAAGAGCTGAGTAGGAGGAGCCCGAGCTGGAGGGGCCGGTCAACACGCTTTCTAATCTGAGGTATTGATCCTATCTGGGGCTCCGCCTACCCACTAGTTATGGTGTGTCTCCCTTCCTTCTTCGCTGAAAAGGATTTTACAGGTAAGTTCTTACCAAAATCCGTCTTTTTTATATAAAATTGTTTTTATTCTATAAAAGCGCCAAAACATAAAAAAAATGATATAAATGAGGTATCGCAGTAATCGTACTGACCCGAAGAAAAAAACTGCTTTATCAATTTTACCACACGCGGAACGGTATAAACGCCCCCTCCCCCCCCCAAAAAATGCATGAATTGCTGATTTTTGTTCATTCTAACCTCAAAAATCAAAATAAAAAGCGATCAAAAAATGTCACGTGGTCATAAATGGTACCAATAAAAACGTCACCTCGTCCCGCAAAAAATAAGACCTCACATGACATTGTGGGCCAAAATATGCAAAAATTATAGCTCTCAAAATGTGGTGATGCAAAAAACTATTTTTTGCAATAAAAAGCGTCTTTTAGCGTGACAGCTGCCAATCACAAAAACCCGCTATAAATAGTAAATCAAACCCCCCTTTATCAACCCCTTAGTTAGGGAAAAATAATAAAATTAAAAAAATGTATTTATTTCCATTTTCCCGCTAGGGTTAGGGTTGCGGCTAAAGTTAGGGTTAGGGTTGGCGCTAACGTTAGGATTAGGGTTGGGATTAGGGTTAGGGGTGTGTTAGGGTTAGGTTTGTGGTTAGGGTTGGGACTAGGGTTAGGGTGTGTTGGGGTTGGGTTAGAATTGGGGGTTTCTGCTGTTTAGGCACATCAGGGCTCTCCAAACGTGACATGGCGTCTGATCTCAATTCCAGCCAATTCTGCGTTGAAAAAGTAAACGGTGCTCCTTCACTAAACAGTAGTTTACCCCGCATATGGGTATCAGCGTACTCTGGACCACAAGAGATATTGTGCAATTTGTCCTATTTCTTCTGTTACCTTGGGAAAATAAAAACTGGGGGCGACAAAATCATTTTTGTAAAAAAAAAATATATGATTTTTTTGTTTTTACGGCTGTATGCTATAAAACTTCTGTGAAGCACTTGGGGCGCATCAGGGGCTCTCCAAATGCGACATGCCCCCAGACCATTCCATCAAAGTCTGCAATCCAAAACGTCACTACTTCCCTTCCGAGCCAGACGTGCACCCATACAGTCGTTTTCTCACACATATTGGGTATCAGCGTACTCAGGACAAATTGGACAACAACTTTTGGGGTCCAATTTCTCCTGTTACCCTTGTGAAAATAAAATATTGGGGCGAAAAAATCATTTTTGTAAAAAAAAAAAAAGGATTTTTTATTTTTACAGCTGTACGTTATAAACTTCTGTGAAGCACTTCGGGGTTCAAAGTGCTCACCACACATCTAGATAAGTTCCTTGTGGGGTCTATGTTCCAAAATGGGGTCACTTGTGGGGGTTTCCACTGTTTAGGCGCATCAGGGGCTCTCCAAATGCGACATGATGCCCCCAGACCATTCCATCAAAGTCTGCAATCCAAAACGTCACTACTTCCCTTCCGAGCCCCGACGTGCGCCCATACAGTAGTTTACTCCCACATATTGGGTATCAGCGTACTCAGGACAAATTGGACAACTTTTGGGGTCCAATTTCTCCTGTTACCCTTGTGAAAATAAAATATTGGGGGCAAAAAAAAAAATCATTTTTGTAAAAAAAAAAAAAGATTTATTTTACGGCTGTACGTTATAAACTTCTGTGAAGCACTTTGGGGTTCAAAGTGCTCACCACACATCTAGATAAGTTCCTTGAGGGGTCTAGTTTCCAAAATGGTGTCATTTGTGGGGGGTTTCCACTGTTTAGGCAGATCAGGAGCTCTCCAAACACGACATGGCATCCAGCCAATTCTGCGTTGAAAAAGTCAAACGGCGCTCCTTGCCATGCACCCAAACAGTGGTTTACCCCCACATATGGGGTATCAGCGTACTCAGGACAAATTGCACAATAACTTTTGGAGTCTTGTTACCCTTGGGAAAATAAAAATTGGGGTGAAAAGATCAATTTTGTGGAAAAAATATTTTTTAATTTTACGGCTCTACGTTATAAACTTGTGTGAAGCACTTGGGGGTTCAAATTGCTCACCAAAGATCTAGATAAGTTCCTTAGGGGGTCTAGTTTCCCAAATGGGGTCACTTGTGGGGGGTTTCCACTGTTTAGGCACATCAGGGGCTCTCCAAATGCAACATGGCGTCCAATCTCAATTCCAGCCAATTTTGGTTGGAAAAAGTCAAATGGTGCTCCTTCCATTCCGAGCTCTGCCATGCGCCCAAACAGTGGTTCCCCCCAACATATGGGGTATCAGCGTACTCAGGACAAATTGGACAACAACTTTTGTGGTCCAATTTCTCCTGTTACCTATGGGAAAATAAAAAATTAGCGACTAAGAGATAATTTTTGTGGGAAAAAAAATGGATTTTTTATTTTCATGCCCGGGCATTATAAACTTGTGTGAAGCACTTGGGGGTTCAAAGTGCTCACCAAAGATCTAGGTAAGTTCCTTAGGGGGTCTAGCTTCCAAAATGGGGTCACTTGTGGGGGGTTTCCACTGTTTAGGCTCATCTGGGGCACTACAAACAGAACATGACCCCCAGCAATGTTTGCATTCCAAAACGTTACTGCTTCCTTTCCAAGCCCTGCCGTGCGCCCAGTTTCCCCCCCCAATATGGGGTATCAGCGTACTCAGGACAAATTGGATAACAACTTTTGGGGTCCAATTTCCTTGGGAAAAATCAAAAATTTGGGACTAAAAAATAATTTTTGTTGAAAATTGATTTTTTTTTTTTTTCACACCCAAGCATTATAAACTTTTGTGAAACACTTGGGGTTCAAAGTGCTCACAACAGATCTAAATAAGTTCCTTAGGGGGTCTAGTTTCCAAAATGGTGTCACTTGTGGGGGGTTTCCACTGTTTAGGCGTATCAGGGGCTCTCCAAACACGACACGGCGTCCAATCTCAACTCCAGCCAATTTTAGTTTGAAAAAGTCAAACGGCGCTCCTTCCCTTACGAGCTCTGCCGTGTGCCCAAACAGTGGTTTTCCCCCACATATGGGGTATTGGCGTACTCAGGAGAAATTGCACAACAACTTTATCTGCCCATTTTCTCCTTTTACCCTTGTGAAAATAAAAAAAAGTTTGTAAAAGATCATTTTTGTGGCTAAAAAGTTAATATTAATTTTTTCCTTCCACGTTGCTTCAGCTCCTGTGAAGCACCTGAAGGGTTATTAAACTTCTTGAATGTGGTTTTGAGTACCTTGAGGGGTGCAGTTTTTAGAATGGTGTCACTTTTGGGTATTTTCTGCTATATATGACCCGTCAAAGTGACGTCAAATGTGAGGTGGTCCCTAAAAAAATGGCTTTGTAAATTTTGTTGTAAAAATGAGAAATCACTGGTCAACTTTTAACCCTTATAATTTCCTGACAAAAAAAAAACTTTGGTTCCAAAATTGTGCTGATGTAAAGTAGACATGTCGGAAATGTTATTTCTTAACTATTTTGTGTGACATATTTCTCTGTTTTAAGGGAAAAAAAATTCAAAGTTTGAAAATTGCAAAATTTTCGCCATATTTGTGTTTTTTTCAAAAATAAACGCAAGTTATATCGAAGAAATTTTACCACTAACGTGAAGTACAATATGTCACGAGAAAACAATCTCAGAATCGCGAAGATCCGCTGAAGCGTTCCAGAGTTATAACCTCAAAGAGACAGTGGTCAGAATTGTAAAAATTGGCCCGGTCATTAACGTGCAAACCACCCTTGGGGGTGAAGGGGTTAAGTCCACAGACGGGCTGGGACACTAATGGGACATTTACGCCGCCCGATTATCAGCAACAAGTGTTCCCAGGAATGCTCATTCCTGATCATTGTGCAGTGTAAACCCAGCGAACATGCATTTTGTTCTTTTGGCTGGCTTAGAAAAAATCATCACTATTGGCAGCACGTCATCTGTGCAAACAGGATCTGTGCTGCCAAGAACAATGTCAGCCAGAGCGCAGAACAAGCCATTACTGTCCGTCCTGTCCAAATAGGCTATTAAAGAACCATAGATCGTATCGTGTAAACTGCCCGAAGCCGTAATGTGGGTGGATCTTGTCAAAAGGGTTATATGCATTATTGTTTTTTTGTTTTTTTGCCGTTTTCTGTATATAGCTCCTATGCAGAGCTACGTATCTCCATTGACTATAAAGACACCCTATGTGGTCTGATCCTGCAATCATACTCTCTGAGCCCATTTTTCCTCTGAAGGAAGTAGGATAGCAGGATCCGATGTGACTGCAGCCTTGTGAATCCTCACATCGTGTGCACTACTCACTGTGAGGATTCTCCGAGGAGGCAGTCATTTGATCATGAATATGTGATTTGCATACTTCTGGCACTAGACATTGTATTGGGCAAGGTTGTGACCATCCAGTCGGCACGTCACCGTATGCATGCAGATCACACAGTTCCGATTACAGCCCACTGTCAGGACTGGAGAATCTTTTTAACACACGGTGCGCGCGACGTGAGGACTTACAAGTCTGCAGTCACAGAGTAACTGCAAACTTGCAGCTTAAAACCACGCAACCCTTTTAAAAGGAAATGCCATACGGATGATGATCAGCATTTGCTGGATAAAAAAAATCGGACAATTTTTCCAAGTCTTATAGTCACTTCACCTCCCAGTAATGATAAAAAATTATAGTTCTTCCCATAGTTGTATATGATATACACACACGCCCTGATACAACTCTATGAAAAATAGAAAAAAAAAAGACTATTGGAAGGAAGGGGGTTAAAAATTAATTCGAAGAGGGACCAATTGGGACTGGGTCACTTAAAGGTCCACATAAGCCTGGAGCCGTGCCTGGATGTAAGCAGTGACTTGTTTTGTGCAACATGATGATCTGGTAATGTGAGATAGCACGGATATATGTCATCTCATACAGATGGGGCGGTGGGGACGGACGCGGGCCGGTGGGGACGGACGCGGGGCGGACAGACGCGGGGCGGACAGACGGTGGGGCGGACAGACGGTGGGGAGACACGGGG
This sequence comes from Oophaga sylvatica, assembly GCA_033576555.1. Lineage (NCBI taxonomy): Eukaryota > Metazoa > Chordata > Amphibia > Anura > Dendrobatidae > Oophaga > Oophaga sylvatica. Next base: position 127,444,619 of record JARQOD010000007.1, read on the forward strand.
CGGTGCGGACAGACGCGGGGCAGTGGGGACAGGCGGTGGGGAGACAAGGGGCAGACAGACACGGGGCGGTAGGGACAGGCGGTGGGGAGACACGGGGCGGACAGACGCGGGGCGGTGGGGAGGGACACGGGGCAGTGGGGACAGACGCGGGGCAGTGGAGACAGACGCGTTATTTCAGGCTCACACCATGCTGACAATCCCACTAGGGCAGTGCATTACCTACACAGCCTCAGTAACACTGCATACACTCCTGCATGATGTCACAGCTGCACAGATACAGACCCGGCGCCCCTCACCTGCAGCCTGATGTTCAGCATCATGGAGGCGATCACATACAGATAGGGGAACTTGATCCGCAGCCTCCAGGCCAGGTTGAAGAAGATGAGCAGGGTGCGGGACAGGCCTTTGGAGAAGACCCCATAGGAGCGCACAGCGGCAGACTGGGAGAACCATACGACCAGCTGGGACAAGGGCGCCATACACCCCGCCGAGCCAGGGGAGGAGGCCGCCGCTCACACTGGCACACAGCGCCTGCAGACGGAGACGGACATGTCAGCGGAGACTACTACTGAACGTACAGAGCGCTGACCCGGAAGAGACTCCGCGGCGCCGCCTCTTCTCAGTGCTATGGACTCGGGACGTGTCTGCCGTTATACCCGGCCAGCGCCGGGCGTGTGTGTATGTGCCGTGAGGCAGGTGCTCATAGCAACCAATCACATGGCGCCTCTCATGTCCCAATGCAGTTAGGAAATGAAAGAAGCGATGTGATTGGTTGCTATTGTCGTCACTGTTATCTCGTTAACCCTTTCCTCCTTGAAATGTGGTACCAGAGAGAATAAGACACAGACAAAAGTATGCGTCAATAAACTCTGCTCTTTATTGCTAACGAAGGGGTTTATATACACCCCATAAGCAGGAAGCGGAATTACCATATATGGTGTTTATACAACTTATCACTAAATACATAGAATACTGGTTTTAAACCGAAAACTCCATTCTTTTCCTTGACTCCCAGTACAGGATGTCTTTTCATAACTCAGGCGAGCGGTGTGGGGGGGGTGTATTATCTCAAAGGAAGGAACATTCTTATCTCAACTTCTAGTATGCCTCAGCCTGTCTGACAAAAACCAAGGTCTTCTGAAGAAATGCTGGTTTTAACTCTAAAGTTACTGCCACACTTAGCGATCTGGTTAGCGATCTCAATAACGACGCAAGCTAACGAGATCGTTGGCGTGATCTCTTTTAGGTCGCTAGTAGCTGCCAAACAGGAGATCTCATAAACAACTCATCAGCGGTCAGCGATCTCTTTAACGACTTTGGCGGTCGTTAGGATGTCATTAGCATGTACTGAGCGCTTCTGATTCATAGGAATTTCCAGCATCGCTCCTGCTCTCTGCGTCCTGCTAGCCTGCTTTGCAACTTCTGCGATCCTCTCTGTGACGCAAAAGAGAACTTACAGATATTGCGATCCACTCCGTGACGCTAAAAACAGTCATATGCGTCACAAACGAGGTCGCTCGTCGTTCGCAAAAGGTACCAAACACAGCGATATAGGCTCACCAGCGGGACGCCAACAATCAAAAAACGGTCCAGAACACTAGTGAACGATCAGCGACATCACAGCAGGGGCCACATCGTTGCTACATGCCACACACAACGAGGTCGCTAACGAGATCGCTAAATAGTGACGTTTTAGTGATCTCGTTAGCGATCTCGTTAGTGATCTCGTTTAGTGTGGCATACCCTTAACATTCCCTCCTTTTGTTCCTTCATTTGATCAATACACATCTTCATACCTCCTCTGTGTCCTAGTACATCGTTTAATACACATCAAACAGATTTTAAAAACTAAATAGATAGCAAGACATATCAATAAAACCTGTAGGCCAGCTTGTATTATCCCAGTCAGCCATCCCCCTATACCTTTGAACCAATTTGCGGGGTTAAGAAAGGAGAAAGTATTTGCCCACCATGAATCTTGATTCTTCAGATTTGCCTCATCATATAGTTTCCTTAACTTTATAACATCCTCTAGCTTATATTTAAGGGTTAAAACACTAGAATTATCAATATAATGACAACATGCAGGTCCAATAATCTGGCACATCCCTCCTTGAGCTGCAGTCAGGTAATCTAACACGAGGGTATGTTGGTTAGTAACAATAATTAGCTGGTTCTGTACTGCAAGGGACCCATTCATGATATCTAAAATATCCCATATTTGATCATCTAGGTAGTCTGTGGATTCTACCAACTTGTCCCATGTCTGAGTTATCATAGGGTAGATGAATAATGCACTGAAAAATTTATTTGCTATCCCCATCTCCACTATATGTGGTCTCCCATTTGGGCGAGGTCTATTGTCTGCAGATCGTTTATGTAGTGTATGTTTTGGAATAGACAATGGATTTAATCTGTCTGGAGTGATGAGATAGGTGGCTGGTGTCAATCCAGCTCGGGTGCATTTCCCGGTGACTCCTACTGGAAGCCACTTAAATGCCTTATCCCCACATACCCAATACATTGATGGTGGAAGGTTCCATATAGCTGAATGCTGTAATACTAATCGGTGTGCCAAATCTATAAACTTTGAAATATTACTCATCATGCACCATCCGGGCTTTTGTCCTAGTGGGGAGCAGTATCCTGCGGTAGGTTCTCCGCAGGTGGGAGTGTTCTTCTGATATCCTTCATCTTCATTACACCTCAGGTTACCTGGTTTGTTAGCACAAGTTTCATTATTCCCATTCTCAAAGAAAACATTATTTTCCCATTTATCAGTGTGTAGGTATCGTTCTAATAGGGAGGGTTTGAAAGCATCTAAGCTTCCTGTAGTGACCCCAAAACTTATCTTTAACCCTTGTGTTGGTATTTCTCCCAAAGAGGTTATACTAGTTCTATTTCTGGGTACCCATGCCCCACCTTTAAAAGATAGATACAGTCTTGGAATTATCTGTCCTGTTAGATTTCCCTGCCACCATGGAAAATCAGTCCAACCCACTACCGGTATTCCTACCGTAGTGTTCCAAAGTTTTTGAGTGGCATTGCTACTTAATGTGTCTGAACAGTTACCCCAAGAGTTAATTTCTTCCCACGAGACTGGGACTGCAAGAAATGGTAGACTGGTGGATGTCACCGGCGCGTGTGTACAAATCCAACAGTTTGCAACAGTTTGGTTTTGTTCTTTCAGTCCATCCACTAAAGCTAAGTGGTGTCTAATGAACCTGTTATCATCCCCATCTACACGGCTAAGTCTGTTCCAAGCATCCGTTACTGCAAGGATGCAAGCAAATGTCATTAGTAGCATCATTCCTCTTCTGGAGGCTCTCCAAGGATCTTCTTACAATGCGATGCGTGGATCCAAGTTTCCTTGCCTTGTAGCTTGACTGCGGTACTTGTCGTCAGTAGAACTTGAAAAGGTCCATCAAATCTCGGATCCAGACTCTTTCTCACGTGTCTTTTAATGACTACCCAGTCTCCGGGCTGCAGGCTGTGACTCCCAGGATCCTGGTTCGGATCTGGAAGAGAACTGAAGACATTATCATGTACTTTCTTAAGTCTTTTATGCAAATCCCTTACATATGAGCTTAATACATGGTTACTCATTTCCAGTGCTTGGGGAAAGAAACATCCTAAGCTAGGCACTTTGCCAAATAGTACTTCATACGGAGAAAGTCCAGTTTTCCTATTTGGAGTGTACCTTACTGAGTATAGGGCTAATGGTAAACATTCAGGCCAAGATTTCCCTGTTTCAGCCATGGCCTTTTGGATTTTTAACTTCAATGTCCCATTTAGTTGTAACGAATGGAAGCGGAGGCAGAGGTGGTGAAGTTCACATTCGTTTTTATTTTTTAATGTGGAACCTCGAGACCGCGGTCCGGGGGGCTCCGAAGGGGGCGTAACTAGTGAGCCCCGGGTACCCGTAGTAAGGCCCCTCGAACAGGACCAGAATGGAATACCCGGAGGACACAGGTGCTACCTCCAGTTAGACCCGAACACGTGGCAGCTGTCCCAGAGGGACCAAAAGGGTAACAGGTATTTACAGAGTCCGTGGAAAGTTCTTCACAGAGAAGGGTAAGGTCCTGGTCCAGAACGGATGGTAGAAGGCTGGCTTCAGTGACCTTGTCACGGTCCACGGGTACGGATGGCTAATGGCGGAACGGGTTGACACTTGCGCCAGTAATAGCTGAGATAGTCCAAGATAGCCAGATACAGGTTAGCAATGATCTGAGGAGACAAACAGTATCAGCGAAGCACAGAGACTGCAGACGCAGCGCATACAGATCAGGAACAGAACCGGATGTAGCAATGATAGAACACGTTGCTCCGGCACTCCCCTAATGGTGGAGTGACCAGATATAGTACTGAGTGCGCAGCCATTGGTTAATTAGCTATTTCAAAAAATGCACGCTGCCCCTTTAAGAGAGACGGTGGGCGCAGCCTCGCGTCCTAAGCAGACTATCTGGAGGCCTGCCAGCAGCGTGCCAGGAAGTGGGAGAGGAAACAGGACGCCGAGGAACAGATGGGACAGGTGAGTGAGCAGAACGGAGAGCAGGGCCAGCGTTGGGACCGGGTGTAACAGTATCCCCCTCTTTACTCCCCCTCTTTTTCAAGCCTGCGTGAAATCTTTTAAGAAGAAGAGGGGCCTGGATGTTCTCTTTAGGCTCCCAAGACCTCTCCTCAGGACCAAAACCCTTCCAGTCCACCAGGTAATAGATCCTACCTCTTACTCGCTTAGAGGCCAAGATATGTTTTACCTCAAAAACATCATCCTCAGAGACCGGATCAGGAGTGGTACCCGGGTCCTTAAAGAAGGAGCTCAACACTACTGGTTTGAGGCGGGAGACATGAAAGGAGTTAGGTACTCTTAGAGAATTAGGCAATTTCAGTTTATAAGAGACCGGGTTGATTTGTCTCAAGACTTCAAAGGGACCAATGAAACGGGGACCCAATTTGTACGATGGTAACTTCAGACGGATGTACTTGGAGGAGAGCCATACCTTGTCTCCTGGACGAAAGATGGGAGCCTCCAAACGTCTTTTGTCCGCATGCGTTTTCATACGTTGAGAAGCTTTCTCCAAAGCCGACCTGGTCTCTCTCCAAATGTCCGAGAAATTCTTAGACAAGGTATCGACTGCCGGAACATCAGACAATCCCGAGACAGGAAGAGGAATTCCGGGTTGCAGTCCAAACACAATCTGAAAGGGAGACTTTCCAGAAGATTCACTTACTTGGTTGTTGTAGGAGAATTCCGCCCAGGGCAGTAATTCTACCCAGTCACTATGATGAGCGTTGACGAAGTGACGCAGGTATCCAGCCAGGATTTGATTGATCCTCTCCACTTGCCCATTAGACTGGGGATGATATGCAGAAGAAAAATCTAGTTCAGTTTTTACCATTTTACAGAGTCCTCTCCAGAACTTAGAGGTGAACTGGACGCCCCTGTCGGACACGATGTGGAGAGGAAATCCATGTAGACGGAAGATGTGCTGAATGAAGTGAGCGGCCAGTTCTGGAGCAGACGGGAGACCAGATAGCGGAACGAAGTAGGCCATTTTAGAAAAGCGATCCACCACAACCCATACCACTGAGCAGCCAGAAGAAATGGGAAGATCCGTGATGAAATCCATCGCGATGTGCTGCCAGGGAGCGGACGGAATCGGAAGAGGCAGAAGCCTGCCGGCTGGTAGATGTTTAACAGTTTTGTTACGGGCACATGAAGGACAGGCTGCGACGAACTCCTGGATATCCTTGCCCATGGTAGACCACCAGTAATAACGAGAGATGAGTTGCTGCGTCTTTTTCTGACCAGCATGGCCAGCCAACTTAGAAGAATGACCCCAGCGCAGAACACGAGTACGATCAGAAGCGGACACGAAAGTCTTCCCAGGAGGAAGCCGGGCCAGATCAGTGGAGGCAACGGAGACCAACTTAGAAGGTTCAATAATGTGCTGAAGTTCTTCCTCCAGTTCAGGAGGCAAGAAGGCTCTAGAGAGTGCGTCTGCCTTGATGTTCTTGTCAGCTGGGCGGAAATGAAGTACAAAATTGAAACGGGCAAAAATAATGCCCAACGGGCCTGACGGGGATTCAGTCTTAAAGCAGATTGGAGATAGGCAAGGTTTTTATGGTCGGTGAATATGATTACCTGGTGATGAGCTCCTTCAAGAAGATGTCTCCATTCTTGCAGAGCCAATTTGATGGCCAACAGTTCGCGATCACCGACCGAGTAGTTCTTTTCTGCAGGAGAAAAACCTTGGAAAAAAACCACACGAGATCATCCGCCCGGTAGACGACTTCTGGGTCAGAACTGCTCCTGCACCTATGGAAGAAGCGTCAACCTCAAGAAAAAATTGCTCACATGAATTAGGACGATGGAGAACGGGTGCGGAAGCGAAGTCTTTTTTGAGAGAAACAAAGGCCTCTTCTGCCTCGGAGGACCATTCCTTAGAGTTTACGCCTTTCCGGGTTAAGGCTGTGATTGGAGCCACTCGGGTGGAAAAGTGTGGAATAAATTGCCGGTAGTAATTGGCGAACCCGAGGAACCTTTGTATGGCTTTTAGCCCAGACGGACGAGGCCAGTTGAGAACTGCAGACAACTTCTCCGGATCCATCTTTAATCCTGTGGAAGATACAATGTACCCAAGGAAAGGCAAAGAAGACTGCTCAAAGAGGCATTTCTCATATTTGGCATATAGCCTGTTCTCTCTCAGTCTTTGTAAGACCAGGCGTACTTGCCTCCGGTGTGACGTCAAGTCAGCAGAAAAAATCAAAATATCGTCCAGGTAAACCACAACACAAGTATAGAGCAAGTCCCTGAAAATGTCATTAACAAATTCCTGAAAGACCGCAGGTGCATTGCTCAGGCCGAATGGCATTACCAGGTATTCATAGTGGCCGTCACGGGTGTTGAAGGCTGTTTTCCATTCGTCCCCCTATCTGACTCGGATCAGGTTGTAGGCCCCTCTGAGGTCCAATTTGGTGAAGATCTTGGCCCCTCGGAGACGATCAAACAGCTCTGAAATAAGAGGTAATGGATACCTGTTTTTTACCGTGATTTGATTTAAACCCCGATAGTCAATGCAGGGCCGCAAGGATCCATCCTTTTTCTTCACAAAGAAGAATCCAGCTCCTGCCGGTGACGATGACTTTCGGATAAATCCTCTAGCCAGATTCTCTTGGATGTAGTCCGACATGGCCTGAGTCTCTGCCTGTGAAAGGGGATAAACTATCCCGCGAGGAGGAGATGCTCCAGGAAGAAGCTCTATCTGACAGTCATACGACCTGTGTGGAGGTAGTCTCTCAGCCTCCTTTTTCCCAAAGACGTCAGAGAAGGACCAATAGGCGGAAGGCAACCCTGGCAGGGTATCAGGCTGGACTGGAAGCGAAACAGGTTGAATCCGGGTTAAGCAATGATTCATGCAGGTATCTCCCCAACGCAGAACTTCTCCAGTTTTCCAATTAAGGACTGGTTCATGCATCTGGAGTCAAGGTAAACCTAAAAGCATGGGATGAGATAAACTGGGATATACATAAAATCGCATTCGTTCAGTATGCATTAGACCTACCCGGAGTTCCACCAACTCGGTTTGAAACTGGACGGGCTCAGTCAGCGGTTTGCCATCCACGGCGGACACCTGTAACGGATCAGGAAGACGCTGGACTGGTAAGCGGTAATGATCCACAACCGCCTGCTGGATGAAGTTCCCTGCAGCTCCAGAATCCAATAGACAATGTTCGGAGAATTTTATTGCTCCATAGGACACGGAGACTGAGATGTGTAAAGAGGGAGAGGACTGTTCTCTACCTAGGTTGGCCCCTCCTACCGGACCTAGGCACTGGAGTTTCCCGACTTTTTAGGACAGAAATGGATCAAATGTTCAGAACTACCGCAGTAGTAACAACTTCCCTCCTTGCGACGTGCCTCCCGGCGCGGGTGGCCAAACTTACATGGTCCACCTCCATGGCCTCGGAGGCGGAGGGCGAAGTACCTGTTTTGTACAAACTAGAGTCCAGGTGATAGGACCTTTTGTCCCACTTGATCTCCATGGAGCGCTCCTGAAAACGCAGGTCAATTCGGGTTGCCAAGGATATTAGCTCTTCCAAGAGGGTAGGTCTGTCCCGTCCCGCCAGCTCATCCTTGATTCTTCCGGATAGGCCTTCCCAGAAGTTAGCAACCAGGGCCTCATTGTTCCACGATAATTCAGACGAGAGGGTGCGGAATTTAACAGCATACTGAGCTACCGTGAGAGTACCTTGGCGCAGGCGGAGCAGAGCTGAGGCAGTCGAAGTGGTGCGACCAGGTTCATCGAAAGTCCTGCGAAAAGCCTCTAGGAAAGATTGAAGATCGTTAACCAGCGGGTCCCCTCTCTCCCATAGCGGGTTTAGCCAGGCGAGGGCCTCCCCTCCCAGGTGTGACATGATGAAGCCCACCTTGGCTCGGTCAGAAGCAAATATATGCCCCTAGATTTCGAAGTGTATAGTGCACTGATTGAGAAAACCCCGACACAGAGTAGGGTCACCCTGGAAACGGGTAGGTGCCGCCAGACGAGGACCTTGACTTGCCATGGGAACTGGTACCTGATTATTGATAGAAGAGTCAGGTGCAGACGAGGACCCCAAGGAATCCATGTGGGTAGACAAGCTGCGTAGATAAGTCGTGATCTTGTCCTGTTGAACTCCCAAACGGGTCACCTCCTGGCACAGATCCGTGGTCGAAGATCTCTGGGATCCAGCGGGTTCCATGGCCGGAGCAATCTGTAACGAATGGAAGAGGAGGCAGAGGTGTTGAAGTTCACATTCGTTTTTATTTTTTAATGTGGAACCTCGAGACCGCGGTCCGGGGGGCTCCGAAGGGGGCGTAACTAGTGAGCCCCGGGTACCCGTAGTAAGGCCCCTCGAACAGGACCAGAATGGAATACCCGGAGGACACAGGTGCTACCTCCAGTTAGACCCCGAACACGTGTCCCAGAGGGACCAAAAGGGTAACAGGTATTTACAGAGTCCGTGGAAAGTTCTTCACAGAGAAGGGTAAGGTCCTGGTCCAGAACGGATGGTAGAAGGCTGGCTTCAGTGACCTTGTCACGGTCCACGGGTACGGATGGCTAATGGCGGAACGGGTTGACACTTGCGCCAGTAATAGCCGAGATAGTCCAAGATAGCCAGATACAGGTTAGCAATGATCTGAGGAGACAAACAGTATCAGCGAAGCACAGAGACTGCAGACGCAGCGCATACAGATCAGGAACAGAACCGGATGTAGCAATGATAGAACACGTTGCTCCGGCACTCCCCTAATGGTGGAGTGACCAGATATAGTACTGAGTGCGCAGCCATTGGTTAATTAGCTATTTCAAAAATGCACGCTGCCCCTTTAAGAGAGACGGTGGGCGCAGCCTCGCGTCCTAAGCAGACTACCTGGAGGCCTGCCAGCAGCGTGCCAGGAAGTGGGAGAGGAAACAGGACGCCGAGGAACAGATGGGACAGGTGAGTGAGCAGAACGGAGTGCAGGGCCAGCGCTGGGACTGGGTGTAACATTAGTCTTTCTACTTTCCCACTGCTTTGTGGGTGATATGGGGTGTGGAAAGCTTGTTGAATTCCTAGAGCTGTCAAGACTTCATTCATTATTTCACCTGTGAAATGTGTACCTCTGTCACTCTCGATCACCTCTGGTACTCCATACCTGCACACCACCTCCGCAAGCAGCTTCTTTGCGGTTGCCGCGGCCGTAGCCTTGGCAATTGGGAAAGCCTCCGGCCAACCTGAGAATAAATCAATACAGACCAACACGTACTCCCATGACCCTGATTTTGGCAGCTGAATATAATCAATCTGCAGTCTCTGGAAAGGATAGAGAGGCCGAGGGGCGTGTTTCGGTGGTGTCTTGACTACCCTTCCCTGATTATGTGTAGCACATACCATGCATCAAACCTTCTATACTGGTGGAAAAGCCTGGTGCTACCCAATGCTTCTGCATCACGCTCATTACAGCAGTTTTGGACTGGTGGGTTGGCCCATGTAACATCTGGGCGACCGCAGGGTACAACGCCCTTGGAAGGCATCAACGCATCCCTCTTCCCCATACCCCATTTGCTTCATTCAGACATGCACCTTCTTTTTCCCCCTTTTCTAACTCCTCCTGGTGCACCTGAGCCTGCATCTGAGATAAGGCATCCTCCGACACAAAGGGATTTTTGGGAGCGCTTACCTGGTGCATCGTTACCCCTTGGAGTGGTCTACTGGCTTCTGTTTTTGCTGCTGCATCGGCCATTGCGTTTCCTTTACTCACCTGATCAGTTCGTCTGGTATGTGCTTTAACTTTTATGACAGCTACCTCTTTTGGTAATTGTAATGCATCAATTAACCGCTGGACTGCGTCAGCATTTTTAGTGGGATGTCCTGCTGCCGTCAGGAATCCTCTAGACTTCCAAATTGGACCAAAATCATGAGCTATACCGAATGCGTATCTAGAATCTGTGTAGATGTTAACAATTCTACCTTCAGCTATCTTACAGGCCTCGGTCAGAGCCTTAAGTTCAGCCTCCTGGGCCGACTGATGTGGGAGCATTGGTTCTGCTTTGATTACTGCATTCAGGGAGACGATGGCATACCTGGTGTGGAAGGTACCTGAGTCATCTTGGTGGCGAGATCCATCTACAAAAAATTCAAAATCAGCATTAAATCTTTCAGTTTTAAACACTGTGGGTAGGCCTGCTGTTTCCTGTGCCATAAGCTGAACACAATCATGAGGAATCTCCTCTCTTGGATCTTCTTTGTACAATACCGTACCTGACCCCTCCTTTAGATCCGAGAGAGGTAACAATGTGGCAGGATTAAGTGTGGTACATCTCTGCAAAGAAACATTTGGAGGCATTAAAAGTGCACATTGCAATCGAAGGTGACGTGCAGCTGAAAGATGTGCCGGCTGCACCTGGTTCAGTATGGTATATACATCATGAGGTGTAAATACTGTAAGTGGGTGATCAAGAACAATGTCTGACGATTTGTGGAGCAATAGTCCTACAGCATGTACTGCCCGTACACAGGACGGGGCACCTCTAGCCACTGCATCTAGTCTTCCACTGAAATAGGCTACAGGCCTTTGATTGTCACCATGTAACTGAGTCAATACTCCTGCCGCGTGTCCCTGTTGTTCGTGGAGATACAGGGTAAATGGTAGTTCGTAGTTGGGGGTTCCTAGCGCTGGAGCTGCCACAATCCTGTTTTTGAGAGAATAAAAACAGTCTATACCTTCAGGAGTTAGTTTAAAAGGCACAATGGTGATACAGTCATAGAGAGGCTGCATGAGGATTGATACAGCATGTATCCACTGTCTGCAGTAGGAAACCAGTCCAAGAAATGTCCTAAGAGCGGCAACATTAACAGGAATAGGAAAATTCTGTACAACTTCTTTGCGAGCGCTGGTCAGATGTCGCGCCCCCGGTGTAATGCAATGTCCCAAAAAGATAACTGAAGATTTACAAAATTGAAGTTTATCCTTTGACGCTTTACATCCAGCTTGGTACAGAAACAACAAGAGTGATATTGTTGCAGTGTAACACTGTTTCCTGGAGGGGGCACAAATCAGTAAGTCATCAACATATTGCAGAACAACTACTTTTGGCATTTTCCATCTTTCCAGTATCTCTTGCAGACTGGCAGTATACATAGTGGGTGAATTTTGGGCACCCTGGGGCAAAACGGTCCATGTATACTGATTCCCTTGAAATGTAAAAGCAAACAAATACTGGCAGTCAGGGTGCAATGGGACACTAAAAAATGCGTTTGCCAAGTCAATCACTGAAAAACAAAGAGCACTAGCCGGGATCTGAGACAGAAGGGTGTGAGGATTTGGTACAACTGGTGTGAGGAGCTCTGTAGCTTTGTTCACTAGCCGAGATCATGGACCATTCTTGTACGCTGCTGGCTGCCCCGGTGCTGTTTTCTTTTTAACTGGGAACAGAGGGGTGTTACAAGGGGACTGGGTCTTAACTAAAACACCACTTGCTACCAGTTTCTGTACCTGCTGAGCTATAGCCGACTCTTGAGCTGAACTAAGAGGATACTGTCTCTGTTGGGGCAGAATTGCACCTGGCTTTAATTTGACCATGACTGGCTGCACCCTTAATCTGCCCACATCTGTTTTATCTGAAGCCCAGAAATCATGCGGTATCACACCTTCTAACATTGAAGGAAATTCATTTGTGTCCTCTATACTAGCAAAGTCTAGTGACATGATTTTACAAAGAGTGCTTGGCTTCAATCCTGGTGTCATAGTGACAGTCCCATCAGGATGATACTCAATATGTGCTTGCAATTGAGACAATACATCACATCCTAAAAGATTACATTGACCCCGTGGTGATACCATTAACTGTGTGTGTGGCCCAGCTGCGCTTGGTACACGTTCCCAGGAGAGTGCACAGAAAAAGGTAATTGCAAACCTGATATTCATTCACACTTCACATTTCCCAGGAGCACCAGAGGGAGCCCCTTAGATTCAGGTATTTAGGGCGTGGAGAAATGCAGCAGTAGGCATTCTAGCCAGACAGCTATTCTAGTTGTTGGTTGTACTCTAAGGTGAGTTTCCACGGCAGGAAACCTGCTGTTGGCGCTGTGCCTGGCGCAGCGCCAACACGCAGCGCCCGATGTTACAGCATATGGAGGGATTCAAATCGTCTCCTATGCGTACATAGCAGTGGCAACTGCGTAAACGGACATGGGCGCTCTTTCAGACGCAGCATGTCTCGGTATTGCGGCGAGGTGCGTGCGCAACATAATACACAGGGCTATGTAGCCCTGCGCTCTTCGAGGTGTTCGAGGTTCCTGACACTCCGAAGATCGCGTCAGAAGGGGAGGCTTAGACAGAGCGAATTTCGCTCGTAAAGGCTTGGTTCGGACGTGGAACCTCCAGACAGATCAGATCTCCTCAGGACACCAGAGTGAGAGGATTCCTGTCAGAGTGCAGTTCAGTAGTCTTTCTAGTCTGAGAAGAGATTCAGATTAGTTCCTGTCAGAGCTCTGTGAGAGCTGAAGTGATTCCTGTCAGAGACAGAAGGAGAAAGATTGAAGCTGTTACCTCAGAACAGGCTATGGCTGGTTCCCTATGAACGTGGAAAGTGACTCTCGGAGTGGGCTTATACTCAGTCTGATGGAATGTCCTGAAAGCTGCTCTGGACAGAGTCTGTGAAGGAAGAGAAGGAAGGGGACGACAGTGTTACAACAACGAGCCAACTGAGAACAGTCAGTGAGCTGGAAAGGAAGAAAGCTGACATCTACACCTACTGCTACCCGTGCTTATGTTAAGGGTGAGAGCAGGGCGACAGGCGAGTGGAGAAGAAAGGAATAGTGACCTGGGTGATAATCACCGTCACGTGTTAACCGGACGCCGGGTCCGAAGCATTGCTAGTACTTCACGGCTAGTGATAGAAAACCGGAATCCTTGCTGGACTTCAAGTCACAGAAGGTAGCCCTACGTGTTGATACGTAACTTGAGTCAGGGAGAACAAGGACTTTTAGCAGTGCACTGCATAGGAGGACTTCGTTCTTGCCAACATCTCAGTACCAGAGACAGAACAGGCTCTACCACAATGTCGACCGGGCGTAGCTGTTGCATTACGAGTTAAACTTGACTTTATGCAAGTTAGGACTCACATACATTTCAAAGGGAAAGGAGGCCTCAAACCTGCTCAGCGATTACCTGCATGTGCATTCTCCACCCTGACCAGCTTCCCGGGATATACCTGCCAACAACATCAGTAAAGGTATGAAAAGAGACTGACTTTTGTGTGACTGCGTTATTGCCTGCACCCTGCACCATCATAGACTTCGAGGGAAAAGTCTCACCTGTGGGAGACTTAATATCCAGCTGCCCCATAACATCCCCTCAGAAGATTTATCTTGCAGCGCTGGTCTTATTGATCAGAAACCACAGGTGGCGTCACGAACTATTACTACAATCCCCTGTAAATATCCCCCTTTGTATGAGCGCCCAGGGCAACGGACCGAGCTGTGCTACTTGTGCCATTCCCCATAGACTTCAACGGGCTCGGTGCCGAGTACCCCATAACCCTGGTGTTGTGCGACTCATGTGTGTACAGTGGTTCCTTGAATTTGCAGGGGAATCTTTTTAGTGACGGGGAGCAGGACAGATGGAGAGTTGTAAGGAGTCGCTATAACATGGTGGAGAAAATCACTTTTCCCAAATGGCCAGTCCTCTTCTGTAATTACTGAATTGTCTGCCACCATGTCCACTTGGAACACCACATCATGTCCCCCTGGTAGGTTCACCTGCACTGTGCAATTAGGAGTGGGGGGTAAGGAGACAAGGGGGTTCATGTGCAAGCTACCATTATCCTATGGGAGCGGCCCTAATTGGTCTTGGGGGCCTCTTGCAGGCGGGTCATTTGGATATGGATTAGTTGGACAGGCTGGATATGGATTAGTTCTGCAATCTCTCCTGAAATGTCCTGGTTTCCTGCATCTGTAGCACAATTTCTGTCCATCTCCTGGCACACGTCTCCCCTCCCTGTTGTTTGCAGGACGAGTACCTACAGCATGTAACCTTGCTCCTCTTTTTGCCTGCGCTAAATCATGTTGTGCCCCTGTGCTATTCTGGCTAGATCCTCTGCTTTAACTGACCTTCAATCTGGTCTACTTACTTTCACTTTTTCTGCCACTTCCTTTTTTAACCCATTCATGTATGCACTTGCCAGTATCCTCTCACTAGTCTTGTTTTCTGGGACAAAACACATTTCTACCCAAGTTTTTCTTAGGGCCCAGAAATAATCTTTTGGCTCCTCTTCCTTTTCCTGAACTCTGTCTTCTAGTGTAACCTCCTTCTCTGCCTGTCTATCTTTACATGCTTTTTTCAACGCTTCTGTAAACAGAACCCCTGCTGCTGCGTCATTGACTTCTGCATTATCAGGTCCGGTCCTACCAACATAACACTTACATGTCTCATCTATCAGTCTATCGTATCTAGCTTCATCTGCCAATTTCCCTTTTATAAGTGCTTCCAGATCCTGTCTAGTTGCTTTATACGTATCCTGCATTGTAGCTAACATTCTAGCGAATCCCATTGGTGACTGTGAAGGGTCCGGGAGTTGCGTTATTAGAGCTAACTGCTCTGAAGGGCTCCATGGTCTATATAACACTGCTGTACGGGGGGCGCCTGGAGCTAGTCCGCCCCCCTCGCCTCCCGCAGCACCCGGGGTACCAGGTACCATTACTGTCCTCATTGGAAATAGATTGGCCGGGGGAGGTCTGGGTCCACCGCAACCTACACAGACATCTACCGTCAGGGGATTTTGCTGTCCACACCTGGGACAGACCCAGCAGTTCGGTTCGTGAGAAGTCTGTGGGAAGGTCTGATACTGGGGTGGAGGTAATGTAGGGGGCAAACAGGAGGGTAAATCAGTCATCCCTGTTTTTGTCAGTCTGTAATGTCCGTCTCCTAATTCTTCAGTCTTTCCCTCTAAGTAATCACACGCACTCATCCACAGGTTTACTGTTCTCAACAGTCCTTTGTCTCTCAACCATCCATGATGTGAGTTAAAGAACCTTTACCATTTATCACTGTTCAATTCTCCGTTTTCATTCATGCCTGCTTTACACAATACTTTGTCAATGCCTACCAACGCTTGCTTTCCCTCTCTGCGTACCACTAAATCTTTGGCAGTAATGCCTTCCTTGGCATTTTGGTTACCAATTTTTGTATCTCCTCACCTAGAAGAGATTCTCCTGTCACTTAGACAGTTCTGTCACCAAGACTCTGTCACCAAGACAATTCCGTCACTTAGACAATGGGCCACAAAGGTTTCTGAACCATTCCACTGCTCGCTTTCCAAGATTTGTACGCCAACCAAATAAACAATCCGATCACACCAACACCAAGACAAAACCACACCACAATCATTGGATCCATACTGTCATTTTTCAAAGGAGGAAAAGGCAGGACTGACAATTAATCTGAAGGTCTACTGGTTCAAAGGGACCTGAGCCAGGAACACCTGTGAATTACCTGGAAAGCCGACCGCTCGGGGAGGAGGGAGTCCACTATACAGTGATAAAGATTTTAGGTAGAATATAATAAGTATTCTTACCTCAGCGCTGTATGTATATCACCAACAGAGAACTCCGCTTCATCCCACGTCTCCGGACCGGTCTGGCTTTCTCAGAGCAGATTAACTCAGGTCCCTGTTCGGGCGCCAGGCTGTCGTCACTGTTATCTCGTTAACCCTTTCCTCCTTGAAATGTGGTACCAGAGAGAATAAGACACAGACAAAGTATGCGTCAATAAACTCTGCTCTTTATTGCAAACAAAGGGGTTTATATACACCCCATAAGCAGGAAGCGGAATTACCATATATGGTGTTTATACAACTTATCACTAAATACATAGAATACTGGTTTTAAACCGAAAACTCCATTCTTGTCCTTGACTCCCAGTACAGGATGTCTTTTCATAACTCAGGCGAGTGGGGGGTGTATTATCTCAAAGGAAGGAACATTCTTATCTCAACTTCTAGTATGCGTCAGCCTGTCTGACAAAAACCAAGGTCTTCTGAAGAAATGCTGGTTTTAACTCTTACACTATGAACAACCGATTTTTATATTTGAGGGCATAAGTAGGCGTCTCCATACATGACCAGCAGCACCACTCTTATGGGGGTCACCATAAAGGACCACCACCACACTTCTGAGGGCAGTGAGGCTCTAAATGTGGTCATGTCTGTAGCATTCTTAGGTATATGGTCCCCGGTCTACCGCTGTTCTTTAATGTATAGAAAAAATACAAAAATTATACTCAACAGCGGAGTGCATAGAAGTTATTGGGCTCCAGAGCAGAAGTATAATGCGCCATCCATATGCCTTCATAAAGTATAATGCACCCCATGTCACCCATAAAGTATAGTGTAGCTCATACAGTACAGTCTGTCAGATCACCCTAAAATTTGCTGTGCCCCTTAGTTAGGACCCCCACAACAATGCTGGGGTGTCAGTTCGAATTTTTAAAAAATTGCCAAATATGACAAAATGGGCACCCATCCTCATTTTAGGGGGTCATAGCTCCGCCCCCTTTGGTCAGATCACCCTAAAATTTGCTGTGCCCCTTAGTTAGGACCCCCACAACAATGCTGGGGTGTCAGTTTGAATTCCCCAAAAATTTCATTTTTGACAAAATCGATACCCCCGTCCATTACTGTATGTCATTTTTGGCAATTTTTTAAAAATTCGAACTGACACCCCAGCATTGTTGTGGGGGTCCTAACTAAGGGGCACAGCAAATTTTAGGGTGATCTGACCAAAGGGGGCAGAGCTATGACCCCCTAAAATGAGGATGGGTGCCCACTTTGGGGGTCATAGCTCCGCCCCCTTTGGTCAGATCACCCTAAAATTTGCTGTGCCCCTTAGTTGGGAACCCCACAACAATGCTGGGGTGTCAGTTTGAATTCCCCCAAAAATTTCATTTTTCACAAAATCGATACCCCCGTCCATTACTGTATGTCATTTTTGGCAATTTTTTTAAAATTCGAACTGACACCCCAGCATTGTTGTGGGGTCCTAACTAAGAGGCACAGCAAATTTTAGGGTGACCTGACCAAAGGGGGCGGAGCTAAGACCCCCCAATGTGGGCACCACTCCTCATTTTAGGGGGTCATAGCTCTGCTCCCTTTGGTCAGATCACCCTAAAACTTGCTGTGCCTCTTAGTTAGGACCCCACAACAATGTTGGCGTGTCAGTTCGAATTCCCCCAAAAATTTTATTTTTCACAAAATCGATACCCCCGGCCCTTACTGTATGTCATTTTTGGCAATTTTTTAAAAATTCGAACTGACACCCCAGCATTGTTGTGGGGGTCCTATCTAAAGGGCACAGCAAATTTTAGGGTGATCTGACCAAAGGAGGCAGAGCTATGAACCCCTAAAATGAGGAGGGTTGCCCACTTTGGGGGGTCATAGCTGCGCCCCCTTTGGTCAGATCACCCTAAAATTTGCTGTGCCCCTTAGTTAGGACCCCCACAACAATGTTGGCGTGTCAGTTCGAATTCCCCCAAAAATTTTATTTTTCACAAAATCGATACCCCCGGCCCTTACTGTATGTCATTTTTGGCAATTTTTTAAAAATTCGAACTGACACCCCAGCATTGTTGTGGGGGTCCTAACTAAGGGGCACAGCAAATTTTAGGGTGATCTGACCAAAGTGGGCGGAGCTATGACCCCTCAAAGTAGGCAGTGCTCTTCATTTTAGGGGGTCATAGCTCCGCCCACTTTGGACAGATCACCCTAAAATTTGCTGTGCCCCTTAGTTAGGACCCCCACAACAATGCTGGGGTGTCAGTTTGAATTCCCCAAAAATTTCTTTTTTGACAAAATTGATACCCCCGGCCCTTACTGTATGTCATTTTTGGCAATTTTTAAAAATTCAAACTGACACCCCAGCATTGTTGTGGGGGTCCTAACTAAGGGGCACAGCAAATTTTAGGGTGATCTGACCAAATGGGGCAGAGCTATGTCCCCCTAAAATGAGGGGTGCCCACATTGGGGGGTCATAGCTCCGCCCTTTTTGGTCAGATCACCCTAAAATTTGCTGTGCCCCTTAGTTAGGACCCCCACAACAATTCTGTGGTGTCAGTTTGAATTCCCCCAAAAATTTCATTTTTTACAAAATCGATAACCACGACTCTTACTATATGTCATTTTTGGCAATTTTTTAAAAATTCGAGCTGACACCCCAGCATTGTTGAGGGAGTCCTAATTAAGAGGCACAGGAAGTTTTAGGGTGATCTGACCAAAGGGGGCGGAGCTACGAGCCCCTAAAATGAGGATGGGTGCCCACTTTGGGGGTCATATGTCACGCGGTCTTATGATATGTGTACGATGTCAGTAAACTATTCTTAAAAGAACAACACTCTATACAACATATAGATTAGCAACATCAGCATGTAAATATAGAATAGATTTACCTGACACGATATCCGTTGAACTCAGGGTTAATCTTGAGGACTTGATACACTGTCATAGGAAAGAGGAGGACCGGGGGTCTAACCTGACCCTAAACTGGGGTCCTAACTAATCCCTCACCTTGGAGGTACTGATAATGGTTCAGAGGTCCAAGTCTCCAGCCTAACCCTGTCTCCTATCAGTCCCTGAACCCTGTAATCAGTCCTAAGAAGGATTCTGATTACCACCAAAGGGATATGGGCTGATCTCTGCTAAATACACAGATTAGACATATAAGACAGACTGGAGAAAACACAGACTTGCATACACACTCAAACACAGAAGGAACATAAATGATCTGGGATATTAAACTCTAAGCAAGGTGAGCTTAAAACAACTAAGGAGCTCTTTAACTTAAGTCTATACAGATACAATCCTATCTGTGGTCTGCATGAAGAATTTCACTGGCAACTCCCAACACAGACAACCAGAGATTTAAAGGAAACCAATCAACAAATAATTAATTGCAGCCGGGAGAAACTGCACCCAGTCCCAGAACTGAGCACAGACAGAATTAACTCCCTAACTGCCAAACACAAAGAAACAGCAACTCAGCTGTGAGAAGTCAGAATGTGCAACCGCGACGATCTTCGTGGCGATGCACACATGACAGTACCCCCCCTTCTACGAGGGGCCTCCGGACCCTCAGGGCCAGGTTTGCCCGGGTGAGTTCTGTGGAAGGTCCGCACCAAACGATCTGCGTTAATGTCAGACGCAGGAACCCACGTCCTCTCCTCTGGACCATACCCCTTCCAATGCACCAAGTACTGAAGGGACCGGCGATTCAGACGTGAGTCAATGATCTTTGACACTTGAAACTCCAAGTTACCATTGACCACCACTGGAGGAGGAGGTAGAGGTGATGGTATGACTGGTGCCACGTACCTCTTAAGTAATGACTTGTGGAACACATTGTGGATTTTAAACGTAGGAGGGAGGTCCAGACGAAATGCCACAGGATTAATTATGGAACTGATCCTGTACGGCCCGATGAATCTGGGGCCCAGCTTCCAGGAGGGAACTTTAAGTTTTATATTCCTGGTAGACAACCATACCAGATCGTTCACATTAAGATCTGGACCAGAAACTCTCCTCCTATCAGCCATACGTTTATAACGGTTCCCCATAGCACTCAGATTATTCAATACACCTCTCCACACTGAAGCAAGTGACGACGAGAAACGCTCCTCCTCAGGAACCCCAGAAGGGCCCCCCCATTGAATGTACAAAACTGGGGATGAAAACCATATGCCCCAAAAAACGGGGACTTACCAGTGGACTCGCTCCGCCTGTTGTTAAGAGCGAACTCTGCCAGAGGCAAGAAAGAAGACCAGTCCTCCTGGTTCTCTGAGACAAAACACCGAAGATAAGTCTCTAGGCTTTGATTCAGACGCTCTGTCTGACCATTGGTCTGCGGATGAAAAGCCGAGGAAAATGACAATTGCATCCCCCGACGTAAACAAAATGCCCTCCAAAACTTGGACACAAACTGAGACCCCCTATCTGACACCACATCAGAAGGCAACCCATGAAGTCTCACAATCTCCCCAATGAACACCTGCGCCAGAGTTTTAGCATTAGGGAGGGCAGGAAGAGCAATGAAATGTGCCATCTTACTGAACCTGTCAACAACCACCAGTATGACAGTCTTCCCTGACGACTGAGGAAGGTCCGTGATGAAGTCCATAGACAAATGAGTCCATGGACGCTCCGGAAGTTTCAAGGGTAAGAGGGTCCCAGACGGACGGGTATGAGGGGTCTTAGAGCGAGCACAAACCCCACAGGACGCGACAAAAGTTAAAACATCTTTATTAACGTTAGGCCACCAAAACCGGCGAGAAAGGAGATCTAAAGTAGCCTTACTCCCTGGATGTCCTGCTAAAGCAGAATTATGATGTGCCTCAATAACCTTTTGTCTCAACTGATTTGGGACAAACAGTCTCCCTGGAGGTCCTGCAGGGGCGTCCCCTGAGCCTCTAACACCTCCTCCTCAAGCTCAGAACATACAGCCGACACTACCACCCCCTCCTGAAGGATAGGAATCGGGTCATCCATTTTCCCGGCCCCTGGGAAACTGCGAGACAAGGCATCCGCCTTAACATTCTTAGATCCAGGGCGATAAGTGACAACAAAATTAAACCTGGTAAAAAACAACGACCATCGAGCTTGTCTGGAATTCAGACGCTTAGCAGATTCCAAATACAGCAGGTTCTTGTGATCAGTAATGACGGTGACCGGGTGGACTGCCCCCTCCAAAAAGTGACGCCATTCTTCAAAAGCCAACTTAATGGCCAAAAGTTCCCTATTGCCGAAATCATAATTCCTTTCGGCGGACGACAATTTTTTAGAAAAGAAAGCGCACGGATGCCATTTACCAGGGGACGGACCCTGGGACAATATTGCACCCACCCCTACGTCAGACGCGTCCACCTCCACAACGAACGGCTGTGATGCATCTGGTTGGATGAGAACGGGTGCCGAAGCAAAACATTTTTTCAAAGAGGAAAAAGCTTGGCAAGCTTTGTCCGACCATTTAGAAAAATCCGTCCCTTTTCTTGTCATGTCAGTGAGAGGTTTGACAACAGATGAGAAATTACAAATAAATTTCCGGTAGTAGTTAGCAAACCCCAGAAAACGCTGCAGAGCCTTAAGATCCTCTGGCTGATCCCATTCAAGCACTGCTCTCACCTTTTCAGGGTCCATACGGAAACCGGAGGCTGACACCAAGAAACCCAAAAACTGAAGTTCCTGTACGGCGAATACACACTTTTCCAGTTTGGCGTATAGTTTATTGTCTCGCAAGATCTGCAACACCTGTCTCACATGCTCCTGGTGAGACACAAGATCTGGTGAGTAAATTAAAATGTCATCCAAATATACGACCACAAACAGCCCCACCAGATGACGAAAAATGTCATTAACAAAATGTTGGAATACTGCTGGTGCAGTAGTCAGACCAAAAGGCATGACAAGGTTCTCATAATGTCCCTCCGGCGTGTTAAACGCCGTTTTCCACCTCATCCCCCTCTTTTATCCTAATCAGATTATACGCCCCCTGAGATCCAATTTAGAGAACCATTTGGCGCCAACAATTTGATTGAAGAGATCAGGAATCAGAGGGAGTGGATACGGATCTCGAACAGTAATCCAATTAAGTTCGCGGAAATCCAAGCAAGGGCGTAGGCCTCCATCTTTTTTCTTCACAAAGAAGAACCCCGCGGCCACTGGGGAAGATGAAGGTCTAATATGCCCTTTGGCCAGACTTTCCGAAATATAATCTTTCATAGCCTGCCTCTCAGGACCAGAAAGGTTATATAACCTAGCTTTAGGTAACTTAGCATCAGGAAGTAAATTAATAGAGCAGTCATACACGCGATGAGGAGGCAACTCCTGACACCCCTCCTCAGAGAACACATCCCCAAAGTCCTCCAAAAAAGGAGGCAAAGTACTAGGCACGACCGCACTGATGACTGTGTTCATGCAGTTACTTTTGCAAAACTCACCCCATTGGCTTATATCTCTGGACTGCCAATTAATCACAGGGTTATGTTTAACCAACCAAGGAAGTCTCAACACAATAGGAGTAGGTAGACCTCCAACACATAACAAGATAATAGTTCCCTATGTATTGCCCCTACCCGAAGGTCAATGTTATGAACCTCATGAACAAAGCTATCTTGGCCGAGAGGCCTGGCGTCAATGGAGAATATAGGGATCGGTTTGACCAATACACTCAGATGCATACCTTGAGCCTGAGCAAACTGAGCGTCAACCAGATTAGCCCCGGACCCACTATCAAGAAGAACAGAAAATCTCTCCACTCTCGTACCAACCACCACCTCCACTGGTACAAGGAACTGAGAAGAACTAGCGGACGAAATACATACTCCCAGGTTGTCGTCCACCACACAACCTGGGATTAACAGTTTTCCGGCGACTTTTTGCTCAACAAGGCACGGGATGGACATCCCTCAACAAAATGTCCCTCTTTCCCGCAGAAGAAACACCTTCTAGTCCTGCGGCGTACCGCCAATCCCCTCCTACGAAATGATGTCCCTCCCAACTGCATAGGCTCCTCCGAACAGACAAGGGGAACCTCAACATAAGGGACTTTAGTAGTAGGTGGAGTAACAACAGGGGGCGGAGTTACCTCGCACCTCTCCCGGAGCCGTCTATCAGTACGGATAGCTAGGGCCATAGCAGCCTCCAGTGATGGAGGAGAATCATACTGAGCCAAAACGTCCTTTAATTTGTCAGAAAGCCCATGACAAAACTGGCTTCTAAGAGCTGGGTCATTCCACTGAGTATCTGTGGCCCATCTACGGAACTCAGAAGCAAATTCCTCCGCCGGACGATCTCCCTGCTGTATCTTACGTAATTTTGTCTCAGCAAGAGAGACCCGATCTGGGTCATCATATACCAAACCCAGGGCAGTAAAAAAATCGATCTACTGACTGTAGAGCCGGGGATCCCGGAGGAAGGGAGAAGGCCCAGGATTGAGGGTCCCCTTGTAGGAGCGAGATAACAATTCCCACTCTCTGCTCTTCATTCCCTGATGATCGAGGCCGAAGCCGAAAATACAATTTACATGCTTCCCTGAAGGTAAAAAATTTGTCTCGCCCACCAGTGAACCTGTCCGGGAGAGCTACTTTAGGTTCAAATCTGGTTTGCTCCGAGGGAGACAAAACTTTGGACTTAATGTCCGTCAGCTCCATGGATAATCCCTGCAACTGCAGAGCCAGCTGGGCTACTGGATCCATGGCAACTGGGAATAATTTTATGGGCCAGTGAAAATGTCACGCGGTCTTATGATATGTGTACGATGTCAGTAAACTATTCTTAAAAGAACAACACTCTATACAACATATAGATTAGCAACATCAGCATGTAAATATAGAATAGATTTACCTGACACGATATCCGTTGAACTCAGGGTTAATCTTGAGGACTTGATACACTGTCACAGGAAAGAGGAGGACCGGGGGTCTAACCTGACCCTAAACTGGGGTCCTAACTAATCCCTCACCTTGGAGGTACTGATAATGGTTCAGAGGTCCAAGTCTCCAGCCTAACCCTGTCTCCTATCAGTCCCTGAACCCTGTAATCAGTCCTAAGAAGGATTCTGATTACCACCAAAGGGATATGGGCTGATCTCTGCTAAATACACAGATTAGACATATAAGACAGACTGGAGAAAACACAGACTTGCATACACACTCAAACACAGAAGGAACATAAATGATCTGGGATATTAAACTCTAAGCAAGGTGAGCTTAAAACAACTAAGGAGCTCTTTAACTTAAGTCTATACAGATACAATCCTATCTGTGGTCTGCATGAAGAATTTCACTGGCAACTCCCAACACAGACAACCAGAGATTTAAAGGAAACCAATCAACAAATAATTAATTGCAGCCGGAGAAACTGCACCCAGTCCCAGAACTGAGCACAGACAGAATTAACTCCCTAACTGCCAAACACAAAGAAACAGCAACTCAGCTGTGAGAAGTCAGAATGTGCAACCGCGACGATCTTCGTGGCGATGCACACATGACATCATAGCTCCGCCCCCTTTGGTCAGATCACCCTAAAATTTACTGTGCCCCTTAGTAAGGACCCCCACAACAATGCTGGGGTGTCAGTTTGAATTCCCCCAAAAATTTCATTTTTCACAAAATCGATACCCCCGTCCATTACTGTATGTCATTTTTGGCAAATTTTTAAAATTCGAACTGACACCCCAGCATTGTTGTGGGGGTCCTAACTAAGGGGCACAGCAAATTTTAGGGTGATCTGACCAAAGGGGGCGGAGCTATGTCCCCCTAAAATGAGGGGAGCCCACTTTTGGGGGTCATAGCTCCGCCCTTTTTGGTCAGATCACCCTAAAATTTGCTGTGCCCCTTAGTTAGGACCCCCACAACAATGCTGGGGTGTCAGTTTGAATTCCTCCAAAAATTTCATTTTTGACAAAATCGATAACCACGACTCTTACTGTATGTCATTTTTGGCAATTTTTTAAAAATTTGAGCTGACACCCCAGCATTGTTGTGGGGTCCTAACTAAGAGGCACAGCAAGTTTTAGGGTGATCTGACCAAAGGGGGCGGAGCTATGAGCCCCTAAAATGAGGATGGGAGCCCACTTTGGGGGGTCATAGCTCCGCCCCCTTTGGTCAGATCACCCTAAAATTTGCTATGCCCCTTAGTTAGGACCCCCACAACAATGCTGGGGTGTCAGTTTGAATTCCCCCAAAAATTTCATTTTTCACAAAATCGATACCCCCGTCCATTACTGTATGTCATTTTTGGCAAATTTTTAAAATTCGAACTGACACGCTAGCATTGTTGTGGGGGTCCTAACTAAGCGGCACTGCAATTTTCAGGGTGATCTGACCAAAGGGGGCGGAGCTATGACCCCCCAAAGTGGGCACCCCTCCTCATTTTAGGGGGTCACAGCTCTGCCCCCTTTGGTCAGATCACCCTAAAATTTGCTGTGCCCCTTAGTAGTACCCCACAACAATGTTGGCGTGTCAGTTTGAATATCCCCAAAAATTTCATTTTTGACAAAATCGATACCCCCGGCCCTTACTGTATGTCATTTTTGTCAATTTTTTAAAAATTCGAACTGACATCCCAGCATTGTTGTGGGGGTCCTAACTAAGGGGCACAGCAAATTTTAGGGTGATCTGACCAAAGAGGGCGAAGCTATGACCCCCCAAAATGGGCACCCCTCCTCATTTTAAGGGGTCATAGCTCTGCCCCCTTTGGTCAGATCACCCCAAAAATTTGCTGTGCCCCTTAGTTAGGACCCCCACAATAATGCTGGGGTGTCAGTTCGAATTCCCCCCAAAATTTCATTTTTGACAAAATCGATACCCCCTCCCCTTACTGTATGTCATTTTTGGCAATTTTTAAAAAATTCGAACTGACACCCCAGTATTGTTGTGGGGGTCCTAACTAAGGGGCACAGCAAATTTTAGGGTGATCTGACCATAAGGGGCGGAGCTATGTCCCCCTAAAATGAGGGGTGCCCACTTTGGGGGGTCATAGCTCCGCCCCCTTTGGTCAGATCACCCTAAAATTTGCTGTGCCCCTTAATTAGGACCCCCACAACAATGCTGGGGTGTCAGTTCGAATGTTTAAAATATTGCCAAAATGACATACAGTAAGGGCCGGGGGTATCGATTTTCTCAAAAATGAAATTTTTGGGGGAATTCAAACTGACACCCTAGCATTGTTGTGGGGGTCCTAACTAAGGGGCACAGCAAATTTTAGGGTGATCTGACCAAAGGGGGTGGAGCTATGACCCCCCAAAGTGGGCACCCCTCCTCATTTTAGGGGGTCATAGCTCCGCCCCCTTTGGTCAGATCACCCTAAAATTTGCTGTGCCCCTTAGTTAGGACCCCCACAACAATGCTGGGGTGTCAGTTTGAATTCCCCCAAAAATTTCATTTTTGACAAAATCGATACCCCCGTCCATTACTGTATGTCATTTTTGGCAATTTTTTAAATATTCGAACTTACACCCCAGCATTGTTGTGGGGGTCCTAACTAAGGGGCACAGCAAATTTTAGGGTGATCTGACCAAAGGGGGCGAAGCTATGACCCCCCAAAGTGGGCATCCCTCCTCATTTTAGGGGTCATAGCTCCACCCCCTTTGGTCAGATCACCCTAAAATTTGCTGTGCCCCTTAGTTAGGACCCCCACAACAATGCTGGCATCTCAGTTCGAATTTTTAAAAAATTGCCAAAAATGACATGCAGTAAGGGCGGGGGGTATCGATTTTGTCAAAAATTAAATTTTTGGGGAATTCAAACTGACACGCCAACATTGTTGTGGGGGTCCTAACTAAGAGGCACAGCAAGTTTTAGGGTGATCCTAGCAAAGGTGGCAGAGCTATGACCCCCTAAAATGAGGAGGGGTGCCCACTTTGGGGGGTCATAGCTACGCCCCTTTGGTCAGATCACCCTAACATTTGCTGTGCCCCTTAGTAGGACCCCCACAACAATGTTGGCGTGTCAGTTTGAATATCCCCAAAAATTTCATTTTTGACAAAATCGATATCCCCCGCCCTTACTGTATGTCATTTTTGGCAATGTTTTAAAAATTCGAACTGACACGCCAGCATTGTTGTGGGGGTCCTAACTAAGGGGCATAGCAAATTTTAGGGTGATCTGACCAAAGGGGGCGGAGCTATGACCCCCTAAAATGAGGAGGGGTGCCCACTTTGGGGGGTCATAGCTCCGCCCCCTTTGGTCAAATCACCCTAAAATTTGCTGTGCCCCTTAGTTAGGACCCCCACAACAATGCTGGAGTGTCAGTTCGAATTTTTAAAGACTTGCCAAAAATGACATACAGTAAGGCCCGAGGGTATCGATTTTGTCAAAAATGAAAATTTTGGGGGAATTCAAACTGACACGCCAACATTGTTGTGGGGGCCTAACTAAGAGGCACAGCAAGTTTTAGGGTGATCTGACCAAAGGGGGCAGAGCTATGACCCCCTAAAATGAGGAGGGTTGCCCACTTTGGGGGGTCATAGCTCCGCCCCCTTTGGTCAGATCACCCTAAAATTTGCTGTGCCCCTTAGTTAGGACCCCCACAACAATGCTGGGGTGTCAGTTCGAATTTTTTAAAAATTTCCAAAAATGACATACAGTGAGTGCCAGGTGTATCGATTTTGTCAAAAATGAAATTTTTGGGGAAATTCAAACTGACACCCCAGCATTGTTGTAGGGGTCCTCACTAAGGGACACAGCAAATTTTAGGGTGATCTGACCAAAGGGGGCAGAGCTATGACCCCCTAAAATGAGGAGGGGTGCCCAATTTGGGGGGTCATAGCTCCGCCCCCTTTGGTCAGATCACCCTAAAATTTGCTGTGCCCCTTAGTAAGGACCCCCACAACAATGCTGGGGTGTCAGTTCGAATTTTTAAAAAATTGCCAAAAATGACATACAGTAAGGGCCAGGGGTATTGATTTTGTCAAAAATGAAATTTTTGGGGAAATTCAAACTGACACCCCAGCATTGTTGTGGGGGTCCTCACTAAGGGGCACAGCAAATTTTAGGGTGATCTGACCAAAGGGGGCAGAGCTATGACCCCCTAAAATGAGGAGGGGTGCCCAATTTGGGGGGTCATAGCTCCGCCCCCTTTGGTCAGATCACCCTAAAATTTGCTGTGCCCCTTAGTAAGGACCCCCACAACAATGCTGGGGTGTCAGTTCGAATTTTTAAAAAATTGCCAAAAATGACATACAGTAAGGGCCAGGGGTATCGATTTTGTCAAAAATGAAATTTTTGGGGGAATTCAAACTGACACGCCAACATTGTTGTGGGGGTCCTAACTAAGAGGCACAGCAAGTTTTAGCGTGATCTCACCAAAGGGGGCAGAGCTATGACCCCCTAAAATGAGGAGGGGTGCCCACTTTGGGAGACATGGCCAGTATGTGAGGTGTCAGGGAGAAAGCAGCACAATGCGGCTTCCCTGCCTGACAGACTCTGCATGCAGTGTGCACAGTGGCAGGTTGCAGAGCCTGTCAGTGCAGTCAGTGTACTGTGCTGCTGTCTCATGGAGGAGCTACTTTCTGGCCAGCAGCAGCTGCAGTGCAGGCTCTGAATGTCTCAGCCTCACTGGGTTCTAGTGCCTCTGTGTGTATTAAACTGGACACTTCCTGATCATGCCTCAGTCACTGCCTGCAAGCGTCATTGGTAAGTGGAGATGGAATTTATTTATTTAATTCATTCAGCTTAGACATGTCATGTTCACTGTGGGGGGAATGTGAGAGGATGGGGGTATTGTGGGGGAGGGGGTACAGGGCACTGACTGGGGTGAATGTGAGGATGGGGATATTGTGGGGGCTAGGGCACAGGGGAGTTAATGTGAGAGGATGGGAGGTATTGTGTGGCAGCAGGGACAGGGCACTGAGGGGTACATGTGAGAGGATGGGCTGTTGGGGGGAGCAGGGGGAGGTAGGGGGCTTTTTTTTACTTCTGAGCTTCTTAAGGGTATGTTTCCATGGTCAGTAAATGCTGCGTGCTTGACGCTGTGTGCTGGCACAACGTCAAACACGCAGCGTCCAGATGTTACAGCATAGTGGAGGGGATTTCAAGAAATCCCGTCTCCACTATGCATAAAAATATGCAGGCGGCAGACCTGCGTTAACGGACATGCGGCGCGTCTTTTCAGATCGCAGCATGTCCTTTTCCCTTGCGGCGACGCTCGGTCGCCGCAAGGGAAATAACACAGGGCTATGTAGGGCGGCGGTGATTCCGGATGTGGTCAATGAGCACATCCAGATTCACCGTGCGTTCACTAGGGGGCGGGGCTTTGGGCGGAGCGACTTTCCGCTCCATCAAAAGCGCCTGCCTTACTGACCGTGGAAACACAGCCTAATACTTTAATAATAGATTAATATTTCAGTATTATTAAAACAAGGGTACAGACAGACGGCCGTATAACTTATGCGAGGATCGCACCACAATCCTCGGACTGGCCGGTACAGCTCCTGACATGAGCGTGATGGATTACTATGCAGCTGTCACACTCACGTGTGGAGAGCCGACGGTCAGTCTGAGGATTGCGATGTGATCCTCGCGTGAGAAATACGTCCATCTGTCTGCCCCCTGACAAGTATAACAATACAGTAACCACGAGCTGTATTCTATTTAATAATTTAATAATAAGCAATTTATTATTATTATTAGTATAAAGTTATTAAAGGCTCGGGATAATTGTCTGCAGTCACCCTGAGACTACAGACCACAAAATCATGATGGGGTGCGCCTGCCGTCATGAGACCCCAAGACCACTGGTGCGATCAGGCGGTCATGTGATCACATTTGCTATCTGCACATGTCGACTAGATAAGTTTGACTTCTCTCAATAGAAGATAATTGAGAGAAGCCGAAAGAGTCATCACACGACCCCCTGCTCACATCAGTGATGCTGGGGCCATTACTACTGAGGGGGACTCAATTATTATGTGGGCACTTAAGAAGCATTATTATTATAGGGGCACCAGTAGGGTAACTACTGGGTGGCAGACGGTGCTGAGGCGGCTGTCAGTCAGTGCCGGGGTGAGGTTTCAGCCGCCACTCTCTATACACAGAGCGGTGACTGAAATCGTGCAAGCGCAACCATTATGACTGGAAGAGCAAGGCTACCCGGAGGAATAAAGTTACTTTCCTCCCGGCAGAGAGGGTCTCAGTGCGGGCGCCACATGGTGTCAGAACGCTATTAATACTGTGTATTGTAGGAGCAGTGAAGACATCATTATATGTATAGGGGAACTCTGGGGGACATCATACTGTCTGTACGGGACCTGCGGGCCCATACTGTATGTACAGGAGCTGTGGGCTCATCATACTGTGTATAGGAGAGCTGTGGGATAATATACTGTGTATAGGAGAGCTGTGAGATCATCATACTGTTTATAGGGGAGCTGTGGGATCATCATACTGTGTATAGGGGAGCTGTGGGATCATCATACTGTGTATAGGGGAGCTGTGGGCTCATACTGTGTATAGGGGAGCTGTGGGATCATCATACTGTGTAAAGGGGAGCTGTGGGATCATCATACGCTGAATAGGGGAGCTATGGGCCCAGCATACTGCATATAGAGGAATTCTACATGGGAAACTCAGGGGACATTATTAAATGTTAAGTGGGCACTTAACCCCTTACTGCCATCGGACGTACTATCCCGTCCATGGTACCTGGGCCCGTATGACCGGGGACGGGATAGTACGTCATAGGCGATCAGCTGCGCTCCTGAGGGGAGCGCAGCTAATCGCCGCCGGGTGTCAGCTGATTATCACAGCTGACACCCATGACTGTGTGTCAGGAGCGGTCACGGACCGCTCCCGGCACATTAACCCCTTGCACACCGCGATCAAACATGATCGCGGTGTACTGGGGGCACAGGGGAGGATCGCGCAGGGTGGGGGCTCCCTGCGCGCCCCCCTGAGACCCTCAGAGCAGCGCGATGTGATCGCGCTGTTCTGAGGGCTTCCTCCCTCCCAGGACCCGGATCCAAGATGGCGCCGGGGTCCTGGAGGGAGGCGGCTACCTCAGTGCCTGCCGAGAGCAGGCACTGAGAAGCCTGCATCTATGCCTGTGCGATCGCTGGTGTGACAGAGTGCTGTGCACACTGTCACACCAGCGATCTGATAAAATACAGTGATGTCCCACCCTGGGACAAAGTAAAAAAGTTAAAAAAGTAAAAATAAACATGTGTAAAAAAAAAATCCAAAATAAATAAAAAAAAAAAAAATATTCCCCAATAAATTCACTTCCTGTAAATAAAAAAAAAAAACAATAAAAGTACACATATTTGGTATCGCCGCGTCCGTAACGACCCCCCCTATAAAATTGTCCCACTAGTTAACCCCTTTAGTGAACCCCTTAAAAAAACGAAGCAAAAAATCAATGCTTTATCATCATACCGCCGAACAAAAAGTGGAATAACACGCGATCAAAAAGACTGATATAAAAAAACATGGTACCGCTGAAAACGTCATCTTGTCCCGCAAAAAACGAGCTGTCATAAAGCATCATCAGCGAAAAAATAAAAAAGTTATAGCTCGCAGAATAAAGCGATGCAAAAATAATTATTTTTTATATAAAATTGTTTTTATTCTATAAAAGCGCCAAAACATGAAAAAATGATATAAATGAGGTATCGCCATAATCGTACTGACCCGAAGAATAAAACTGCTTTATCAATTTTACCACACGCGGAACGGTATAAACGCCTCCCCCAAAAGAAATTCATGAATTGCTGATTTTTGTTCATTCTAACCTCCCAAAAATCGAAATAAAAAGCGATCAAAAAACGTCACGTGCTCAAAAATGGTACCAATAAAAACGTCAACTCGTCCCGCAAAAAATAAGACCTCACATGACTCTGTGGGCCAAAATATGCAAAAATTATAGCTCTCAAAATGTGATGATGCAAAAACTATTTTTGCAATAAAAAGCGTCTTTTAGCGTGACAGCTGCCAATCATAAAAACCCGCTATAAATAGTAAATCAAACCCCCTTTATCACCCCCTTAGTAAGGGAAAAATAATAAAATTAAAAAAAAGTATTTATTTCCATTTTCCCATTAGGGTTAGGGTTAGGGTTGCGGCTAAAGTTAGGGTTAGGGTTGGCGCTAAAGTTAGGATTAGGGTTAGGGTTGGGATTAGGGGTGTGTTAGGGTTAGGTTTGTGGTTAGGGTTGGGACTAGGGTTAGGGGTGTGTTGGGGTTAGGGTTGGAGTTAGAATTGGGGGTTTCAGCTGTTTAGGCACATCAGGGGCTCTCCAAATGTGACATGGCGTCTGATCTCAATTCCAGCCAATTCTGCGTTGAAAAAGTCAAACGGTGCTCCTTCACTTCTCAGCTCTGCCATGCGTCCAAACAGTAGTTTATCCCCACATATGGGGTATCAGCGTACTCTGGACCCCAAGAGTTATTGTGCAATTTGTCCTATTTCTTCTGCTACCCTTGGGAAAATAAAAAACTGGGGGCGAAAATATCATTTTTGTACAAAAAAAAATATTTTTTTGTTTTTACGGCTGTACATTATAAACTTCTGTGAAGCACTTGGGGCTTCATAGCGCTCACCACACATCTAGATAAGTTCCTTGTGGGGTCTATTTTCCAAAATGGGGTCACTTGTTGGGGATTTCCACTGTTTAGGCGCATCAGGGCTCTCCAAATGCGACATGACGCCCCCAGACCATTCCATCAAAGTCTGCAATCCAAAACGTCACTACTTCCCTTCCGAGCCCCAACGTGTACCCATACAGTAGTTTTCTCCCACATATTGGATATCAGCGTACTCAGGACAAATTGGACAACAACTTTTGGGGTCCAATTTCTCCTGTTACCCTTGTAAAAATAAAATATTGGGGCAAAAAAATCATTTTTGCAAAAAAAAAAAGGATTTTTTATTTTTACGGCTGTGCGTTATAAACTTCTGTGAAGCACTTCGGGGTTCAAAGTGCTCACCACACATCTAGACAAGTTCCTTGTGGGGTCTATTTTCCAAAATGGGGCCACTTGTGGGGGGTTTCCACTGTTTAGGCGCATCAGGGGCTCTCCAAATGCGACATGACGCCCCCAGACCATTCCATCAAAGTCTGCAATCCAAAACGTCACTACTTCCCTTCCGAGCCCTGACGTGCGCCCATACAGTAGTTTTCTCCCACATATTGGGTATCAGCGTACTCAGGACAAATTGGACAACAACTTTTGGGTTCCAATTTCTTCTGTTACCCTTGTGAAAATAAAATATTGGGGACGAAAAAATCATTTTTGATAAAAAAAAAAAAAGGGGGTTAAAAGTTCTCACCACACATCTAGATAAGTTCCTTGAGGGGTCTAGTTTCCAAAATGGCGTCATTTATGGGGGTTTCCACTGTTTAGGCAGATCAGGAGCTCTCCAAACACGACATGGCGTCCAGCCAATTCTGCGTTGAAAAAGTCAGACGGCGCTCCTTCCCTTCCAAACTCTGCCATGCACCCAAACAGTGGTTTACCCCCACATATGGGGTATCAGCGCACTCAGGACAAATTGCACAATAACTTTTGGAGTCTTGTTACCCTTGGAAAAATAAAAATTGGGGTGAAAAGATCATTTTTGTGGAAAAAATATGATTTTTAAATTTTACGGCTCTACGTTATAAACTTGTGTGAAGCACTTGGGGGTTCAAATTGCTCACCAAAGATCTAGAAAAGTTCCTTAGGGGGTCTAGTTTCCAAAATAGGGTCATTTGTGGGGGGTTTCCACTGTTTAGGCACATCAGGGGCTCTCCAAATGCAACATGGCATCCAATCTCAATTCCAGCCAATTTTGGTTGGAAAAAGTCAAATGGTGCTCCTTCCATTCCGAGCTCTGCCGTGCGCCCAAACAGTGGTTCCCACCCACATATGGGGTATCAGCGTACTCAGGACAAATTGGACAACAACTTATGTGGTCCAATTTCTCCTGTTACCCTTGAGAAAATAAAAAATTAGTGACTAAAATATAATTTTTGTGGGAAAAAAATAGGATTTTTTATTTTCATGCCCGGGCATTATAAACTTGTGTGAAGCACTTGGGGGTTCAAAGTGCTCACCAAAGATCTAGATAAGTTCCCTAGGGGGTATAGTTTCCAAAATGGGGTCACTTGTGGGGGGTTTCCACTGTTTAGGCTCATCTGGGGCACTGCAAACGGAACATGACCCCCATCAACGTCTGCATTCCAAAACGTTACTACTTCCTTTCCAAGCCCTGCCGTGCACCCAAACAGTTCCCCCCCCCCCCACATATGGGGTATCAGCGTACTCAGGACAAATTGGACAACAACTTTTGGGGTCCAATTTCCTTGGGAAAATTCAAAAATTTGGGACTAAAAAATCATTTTTGTGGAAAATTGTTTTTTTTTTTATTTCACACCCAGGCATTATAAGCTTTTGTGAAACACTTGGGAGTTCAAAGTGCTCACAACAGATCTAGATAAGTACCTTAGGGGGTCTAGTTTCCAAAATGGTGTCACTTGTGGGGGTTTCCACTGTTTAGGGCGCATCAGGGGCTCTCCAAACACGACATGGCGTCCAATCTCAATTCCAGCCAATTTTAGTTTGAAAAAGTCAAACGGCGCTCCTTCCCTTACGAGCTCTGCCGTGTGCCCAAACAGTGGTTTTCCCCCACATATTGGGTATTGGCGTACTCAGGAGAAATTGCATAACAACCTTATCTGTCCATTTTCTCCTTTTACCCTTGTGAAAATAAAAAAAAGTTTGTAAAAGATCATTTTTGTGGCTAAAAAGTTAAATATTCATTTTTTCCTTCCACGTTGCTTTAGTTCCTGTGAAGCACCTGAAGGGTTAATAATCTTCTTGAATGTGGTTTTGAGTACCTTGAGGGGTGCAGTTTTTAGAATGGTGTCACTTTTGGGTATTTTCTGCCATATAGACCCCTCAAAGTGACCTTAAAATTAGAGGTGGTCCCTAAAAAAAATGGCTTTGTAAATTTTGTTGTAAAAATGAGAAATCGCTGGTCAACTTTTAACCCTTATAACTTCCTAACAAAAAAAAATTTTGGTTCCAAAATTGTGCTGATGTAAAGTAGACATGTGGGAAATGTTATTTCTTAACTATTTTGTGTGACATATTTCTCTGTTTTAAGGGAATAAAAATTCAAAGTTTGAAAATTGCAAAATTTTAAAAATTTTCGCCATATTTGCGTTTTTTTCAAAAATAAACGCAAGTTATATCGAAGAAATTTTACTTCTAACGTGAAGTACAATATGTCACGAGAAAACAGTCTCAGAATCGCGAAGATCCGTTGAAGCGTTCCAGAGTTATAACCTCATAAAGAGACAGTGGTCAGAATTGTAAAAATTGGCCCGGTCATTAACGTGCAAACCACCCTTGGGGGTGAAGGGGTTAAACATTATTGTTATAGGGGCACTCAATATTGTGACCATCAAAGTTGCACATGGAGTATTACTTTCTAGAGACAAAATGTGTAGGGCACATGCACAGGAAATTATTATTTTCTAGGCGGCAATTTTACCATCTAGAGAGCATAAAGGAGGCATTATTACGATGTAAGGGGCACAGTGGTGGCATTACTATGTGGCAGGGTGGATAAAAATCAATGATTTTTTTAAAAAATCAAAAAAATCGGATTTTTTTG
This sequence comes from Oophaga sylvatica, assembly GCA_033576555.1. Taxonomy (NCBI): domain Eukaryota; kingdom Metazoa; phylum Chordata; class Amphibia; order Anura; family Dendrobatidae; genus Oophaga; species Oophaga sylvatica. The sequence continues at coordinate 127,480,281 of JARQOD010000007.1, forward strand.
ATTTAAATCGGATTTTTTTGATTTAAATCGGATTTGTTTGATTTAAATTGGATTTTTTTCAATAAACTGCTTTTTGAGGAAAATATTTTACCATCCAAAGGTTCTTCCATCATGAGATAAAGCTGAGTTGTTTAACTCAGTAGAATAAAGGCTGTATATGTGTAACATTCACAATGCCATGCTCTTCCAGAGGTTTCTGTAGGATTAGTGGGCAGTTTCTCTCCTATGTTATCCCAGACGCTCGCTTTACTTACGCAGTTCTCAAAAGCGGAATTTGACTCCAGCCTCATCTTCACGGCAAAAATGTTACAACATGAACAGAGTTGAGAAAAAGACCTTAATCCTATTGTTCTACAAACCTATGAATACAGAATCAACCCCTTCAGTGCCAAGTCCAAGAAGTTAGACAATATGTTTCTGATTGTTTGGAGTGTAATAGATCTGCACAACACAAGAAGAATGTGAATCTAAGTGTGAGGAGGAGGAAGGGCAAGCAGACAAGAAAATGATCACGTGTGACTTCTCTCCTCCGTTACTAGGTGTTTGTAATAACAGAGGATGTAGTTTAGGCTCACAGAGCGGAGCCATTTTGTTGGGGACTGCCAGTGATACTGACAAGTAGGCTGTCACTGAGGACGACCGGCAGCATCTATTCTGTTAGTCCATGCTGCTCGCTGTATTATAAACTGAGCACAGATACGTGGAGAGTATCACACACTGGGATTATTCACAGCACATGACACACTGCATGTATCTAGATACAGGGCTGAGTGTAGTGTATCGCATTATGGGATTAGATACACCGGTCTGGGGCATATCGCACTTGATGAAATTAGATACACCAGTCTGGGGCGTATCACACATGATGAAATTAGATATACCGGTCTGGTAGAAACTTTGATTTAAATCACTGATTTAAATCAAGCCTTACTGACTAGTGATTTAAATCGTGATTTAAATCGTGATTTAAATCAGTTTGATTTAAATCAAATCCACCCTGCTATGTGGGGCAGTAAGAGTAGCGCTGTTTTTGTACCACACAGCAGGTGCAGTATTAGGGACACATACGGCAGCAGTGGCTCAGTATTGGGGTATCAGGTGCAGTAATAGGGACACATACGGCAGCAGCGGCTCAGTATTTGGGTTATCAGCAGGATGAGGAGTTTGTGCAGGTTGGGGATACATTTGCACATGGAAACACGAGAAGCAATGGGATGAAACTGAAAGGGAGAAGATACAGATTAGATATTAGAAAAACCTTTTTGACAGTGAGCGTGATCAATGAGCGGAACAGGTTGCCACGAGAGGTGGTGAGTTCTCCTTCAATGGAAGTCTTCACACAGAGTCTGGACAGACATCTGTCTGAGATGATTTAGTGAATCCTGCATTGCTGCATTAGCAGGGGGTTGGACACGATGACCCTGGAGCTCCCTTCCAACTCAAACATTCTAGAATTTCATGATTCTACATGTGAACGGTGCTGGAAATGTGAGAAGTCAGATGTGTCTTTGTTGTAATCTCTGCAGATGAGTCCTGGCTGGGGAAGTCGACATGTCTGTCTGGACCAGATGGAAAAGACGGGAAAAGTGAATGACTCCACCAGAAAGAACGTCCTCTGTAAGTCACCATCTATAACTGTGCAGTAATCTCTATATGTCCTGCAGGACTGGAATCTACCACTATGTGTCACCATATGGCGGTAATATCAGTGCTGGTCTTTGTATAGACTTTTATTTTCAATAACAGGGCGGTCATCTCCTGAGGTTCCCCTATACCACCATAGTTATAATCATGATTACCTGGTTAGGGGCCACAGGCAGACACAGACAGAAAGGGACCCTGTGCAAGAACAATATATGATCCCTTTGCAGCCCAAGAGCTCCTAAAAATGCAAAATTGCACCTTTTTTGGAGGTAGAAATGGGCCCCCTTAACTCTTGCATCCCTATTCGGCCGCACAGGTTGCACCAATGATATGTCCAACTGCTAGGGGCCCACTCAGATGTTTCGCCCCCCTGAGCAGAACCTCTAGCTACACCTCTGAGTACAGACCAAAAGTTTGGACACACCTTCTCAAAGATTTTTCTGTATTTTCATGACTATGAAAATTGTAAATTCACACTGAAGGCATCAAAACTATGAATTAAGGCCTCTTTCACACATCCGTCTTTTTGTATCAGGCATGATCCGTCGAACACCTGAAGGGACGGATCCGGCGCTGAAACAAAAAAACTGATGCAACGGATCCGGTTTTTTGCTGGATCCGACCTGAACTTTTGAACCCAGAAAAAGAGGGTTTCTGATGCCCGGAGACACTGGAAAATGTAGTAGTAGTATAGTAGTAGTAGTAGTAGTATGTAGTAGTAGTAGTCCTTGATTTCCAGAATCCGGATCAAACTTTTGCCGGATTGCACAAAAGTCTGATCCGGTTCCATTGAATTCTATTGTTTCCGGCCGCCTGATGCGCCGCTTCAGGCACATCAGGCGGCTCCGGCAAAAAAAAAAACCTTACATGCTCCGTTTTGTCCGGCCGCCGGAATGTACATTTCCGCCGGATCCGGACAAAAACGGATACAACGCAATGACATCAGGCACGATCCGGCGCTAATGAAAGTCAATGGAAAAAAAAACGCATCCGGCATTACATTTCGCCAGATGCGGTTGGACAAAAAAATGCCGGAGGGCGCTGTCAGGCGCAAAACGGATCTGTGAAAGAGGCCTAACACATGTGGAATTATACATTACACTTTACAAAAAGGTGTGAAACAACTGAAAATATGTCTTATATTCTAGGTTCTTCAAAGTAGACACCTTTTGCTTTGATTACTGCTTTGCACACTTTTGGCATTCTCTTGATGAGCTTCAATAGGTAGTCACCAGAAATGGTTTTCACTTCACAGGTGTGCCCTGTCAGGTTTAATAAGTGGGATTTCTGGCCTTATAAATGGGGTTGGGACCATCATTTGTGTTGTGCAGAAGTCTGGTGGATACACAGCTGATAGTCCTACTGAATAATAATAATAATAATAATCTTTATTTATATAGCGCCATCATATTCCGCAGCGCTTTACAGTTTAACAGTTTCAAAACACAAGTCATAAGTAACAACGTTAACAATACAGTAATTAAAGCAAAATAAGACGGCCCTGCTCGTGAGAGCTTACAATCTACAATAAGGTGGGGGAGATACAAAGTACAGGTGTGTATATACAATGGTGCATTTTACAATGATGGTCCAGCCATCTTAAGGGAGTGAGGGATGGATGGAGATAGTGAATGGGCTACACACACACACACACTTACACAGAGAATGACTTTGATTAGTGAATGTGATAGGCCGCTCTGAACAGATGTGTTTTGAGGGAGCGCCTGAAACCATGCAAATTGTGGATAGTCCTAATTTCTTGGGGTACAGCATTCCAGAGGATTGGCGCAGCGCGGGAGAAGTCTTGGAGTCGGGAGTGGGAGGTACGGATTAGTGCAGAGGTTAGTCGAAAGTCGTTTGCAGAGCGCAGCAGTCGGTTAGGCCGATAGATAGAAATGAGGGAGGAGATGTAGGGGGGTGCTGCACTGTGGAGAGCTTTGTGGGTGAGAACAAGTACTTTGAATTGGATCCTATAATGAATGGGCAGCCAGTGTAAGGACTGGCGAAGAGCGGACGCGTCCGAGTACCGATTAGCCAGATGGATGACCCTGGCTGCTGCATTAAGGATGGACTGGAGAGGGGATAGTCGAGTAATGGGGAGGCCAAGTAATAGAGCGTTGCAGTAGTCCAGGCGGGAGTGGATCAATGCTACAGTGAGGGTTTTTGTTGTTTCCATGGTGAGAAAAGGGCGGATTCTAGAGATGTTCTTTAGGTG
>JARQOD010000007.1:127484239-127597246 GCA_033576555.1 Oophaga sylvatica
TAGACGGCAAGAGCGGGCAAGAGATTGTATATGGGAGGTGAAGGAGAGATTGGTGTCAAACATAACACCCAGACAGCGAGCCTGGGGCCGGGGTGTTATTATGGTGCCGCCCACTGAGAGGGAAATGTCAGATTTAGGGAGGTTAGTAGACGGCGGGAGCAGAAGAAGTTCAGTTTTGGAGAGGTTAAGTTTCAGATAGAGAGCAGACATGATGTTGGAGACTGCGGACAGACAGTCGGTGGCGTTCTGTAGTACAGCGGGGGTAAGGTCGGGGGATGACGTGTATAATTGTGTGTCATCAGCATAAAGATGGTACTGAAAGCCAAATCTGCTGATGGTCTGTCCAATTGGGGCGGTGTAGAGAGAGAAGAGAAGGGGGCCAAGGACTGAGCCCTGGGGTACACCGACAGTGAGAGGAAGAGGAGATGAAGTGGAGCCAGAGAACGAAACACTGAAGGAGCGGTCAGAAAGATAGGAGGAGAACCAGGAGAGAACAGTGTCCTTAATACCTAGTGACTGGAGCCTAGACAGTAGGAGACGGTGGTCAACCGTGTCGAAAGCTGCAGAAAGGTCGAGTAGAATGAGCAGAGAGTGGTCGCCGTTACATTTTGCTGTCAGAAGGTCATTGGTCACTTTGATGAGTGCAGTTTCAGTCGAATGTAGGGGTCGGAAGCCGGACTGTGAAGGGTCTAGGAGGGAGTGAGTGGAGAGGTAATGGGTGAGGCGGGAGTAGACTAGGCGCTCCAAAAGTTTGGAGATGAAGGGGAGATTGGAGACCGGTCTGTAGTTGTTTGTGCAGGAAGGGTCAAGAGCGGGTTTCTTTAGTAGTGGAGTAATGATGGAGTGTTTGAAGGAGGATGGGAAAATTCCAGAGGAGAGTGAGAGATTGAAGATTGTAGTTAGGTGAGTTGTGACAACAGGAGAGAGAGACTGGAGGAGATGTGAGGGGATGGGGTCGGTAGTGCATGTAGTCGGACGAGAGGAAGAGAGGAGTCTGGAGACTTCTTCTTCTGTGATGGGATCAAATGTGGAAATTGAGCCAGGGGAAATGCAGGGAGGGATGGGAGTCACAGCACTTGGTGGTAGAGAGCAGATTTCCTGACGGATAGTATCTATTTTTTCTATAAAGTGGGAGGCCAGGTCGTTAGCACAAATGTCTGTGATAGGGGCTTGTGCTTTTGGCCTGAGGAGGGAGTGAAAAGTGTCAAAAAGTTTCTTGGGGTTGTTGGCTAGTGAGGAGATCAGGGTGGTGAAGTAGGTCTGTTTAGCGAGGTGAAGGGCTGCATTATAAGTTCTTAACATGAATTTAAAGTGGATGAAGTCTTCTGGTGTGCAGGTTTTTCTCCATAGGCGTTCAGCACTCCTAGAGCATCGCTGGAGAAGGTGAGTTTGCGATGTGAGCTAGGGCTGTTTTACTGTGTGTTTGGAAGTTCTGAGGGTGAGCGGTGCTACTTGGTCAAGGGTGCTTCTAAGAGTGTCATTGTAGTGATGAACAGCCAGATCAGGACAAGAAAAAGAGGAGATTGGGGACAGCGAAGAGTGTAGGGAGTCTGAAAGTGTCTGAGGTTAATGGCTTGTAGATTTCTGAATGTGTGGTAGGTAGGAGTTCGCTGGGGTGGTGGAGGATTTGTGAGCGTGAAGGAGAGAATGTTGTGGTCAGAGAGTGGAAGCGGTGAGTTATTTAGGTGGGAGATTGAACAGAGGCAGACAAAGACCAGGTCAAGGGTGTTGCCATCCTTGTGTGTCTCAGAGGTTGAAAGCTGTGAGAGGCCTAGAGAAGTGGTTAGTGATAGAAGCTGAGATGCAGATGTGGAAGTGGGACTGTTAATGGGGATGTTGAAGTCTCCAAGGATAAGGGTTGGTAGTTCTGAGGACATGAAGTGCGGCAGCCAGGCTGAGAAGTGGTCAAGGAACTGGGTGGATGAGCCTGGGGGCCGATATATGACCGCTACTCTGAGGGAGAGGGGATGGAAGAGCCTGATGGTGTGGACCTCAAAAGAAGGGAATGAGAGTGATGGAATTGGGGGGATGACCTGGAAAGTGCATTGTGGGGACAGGAGTATGCCAACTCCACCACCATGTCTGTTTGTGGGTCTCGGGGAATGGGAGAACTGTAAGCCACCATAGGAAATGGCAGCAGGGGAGACCGTGTCAGAATCCTGAATCCAGGTTTCAGTGAGGGCCAACAGATGAAGAGAGTTGTTCAGAAAGTAGTTGTGCAGGAAAGATAGTTTGTTGCATGCAGACCGTGGATTCCAGAGGGCACAATTGAAAGAAGGAGATGAGGGAGTGCAAGTAATATTAACAAGATTATTATGGTTTCGACATGAGGTAGGGTAGGGATTGAGGTTGGGGGATGGACCAGGGTTGGGGGAGATGTCCCCTGAAATCAGTAGGAGTAGGAAGATAAAGAGCAGGTAGTTGTTGGAGTTGTAAGTAGGTTTTTTCTGTGATATGTTTGGGCAAGATGGGCTGAGGTTTCTCAGGAAGGTGAGGAGTGCATGGGAACTGTACATGGGAGAGGAAGTATGGAGGGGCTGATGTATATGAGTCGTGATGGAGGGGGGATGGGGCAGTGAATGTGGATGGCAAGGGAACACAGGAGGATAGAGATAAAGAACATAATTTAAAAGAAAGCAAAGTGTGGGCTACCTGATTCCTGCCCTGATTAACTGCCATGGATAACTGCCGTTTACTCTATGCTTGTCTTTTGTGATGCTTTTCTTTCTGTGATGCGTGTGCCCCCGTTACTGCGTGCGCCCCTTAAGGGTATGCCACACTGAACAATATCGCTAACGGGATCGCTAAAAAACGTCACTATTTAGCGATCCCGTTAGCGATGTTGTTCAGTGCGGCAGCTTCCAGCGACGAGCTTCCTGCTGTGATCTCGCTCGTCGCTGGAATCGCTCCGGACCCTATTTTATCGTCGGCGCTCCCGCTGGGTAAGTATATATCGCTAGTGTGGCACCTTTTCTTAGCGATTTAGCGGTACTTTTGTACCGCTAAAGTCGTTAAGAAGATCGATATATCGCTAGTGTGGCACCTTTTCTTAGCGATTTAGCGGTACTTTTGTACCGCTAAAGTCGTTAAGAAGATCGCTAACGGCGATAGCGTCGTTAACTATATCGCTAAATGTGGCCGCACTTAGCGATATAGAAACAATCCCGCTAGCGATCGCATTAGTATGCGTCGTTATTGTGATCACTAGCGGGATTGTTTAGTGTGGCAGTACCTTTAGACTACTCCTAAATATATAGCCCACACTACAGGGTCAGGAAAGTGGGATTGTGGGAGCTGTTTTGGGATAATTTGCCAGCTGGGGCCAGCACACCAGGGGGTGGTTAGATCATCAAAGGCAACCTGGCAACATCTATATGCTTTACCACCTTCCACCTGATAGGATCTAGAGAGGCCCCAGTCACCGGGATATAAAGCAGTAAGTATTTTAAACACAGTGCAAAAATGAATTATTCCAAAGCATTATTAACAGGCACATTAAACTATGTTGCAAGATGGTAAAGCAGTGCTTGGCAGCAAGCAGAAGTATGGAGTGCACACCATTAATATATAGTGCAGCATACAACACAGATAGCAGAGGTGGGGATTCTATTCAGCTGTTTGCTTCCACTGAATGCAGTTCATACCATTAATATATAGTGCAGCATACAACACAGATAGCAGAGGTGGGGATTCTATTCAGCTGTTTGCTTCCACTGAATGCAGTTCATACCATTAATATATAGTGCAGCATACAACACAGATAGCAGAGGTGGGGATTCTATTCAGCTGTTTGCTTCCACTGAATGCAGTTTCATACCATTAATATATAGTGCAGCATACAACACAGATAGCAGAGGTGGGGATTCTATTCAGCTGTTTGCTTCCACTGAATGCAGTTCATACTATTAATATATAGTGCAGCATACAACACAGATAGCAGAGGTGGGGATTCTATTCAGCTGTTTGCTTCCACTGAATGCAGTTCATACCTGTGTGAAGAGAGAAGATGAATGTTAATTCCTCGCCATGGATAACTGCCGTTTACTCGATGCTTGTCTTTTGTGATGCTTTGCTTTCTGTGATGCGTGCGCCCCCTTACTGAATAGACTGTTAGAATGTGTATTATGGCAAGAAAAAAGCAGCTAAGTAAAGAAAAACGAGTGGCCATCATTACTTTAAGAAATGAAGGTCAGTCAGTCCGAAAAATTGGGAAAACTTTGAAAGTGTCCCCAAGTGCAGTTGCAAAAACCATCTAGCGCTACAAAGAAACTGGCTCACATGAGGACCGCCCCAGGAAAGGAAGACCAAGAGTCACCTCTGCTTCTGAGGATAAGTTTATCCGAGTCACCAGCCTCAGGAATCGCAGGTTTACAGCAGCTCAGATTAGAGACCAGGTCAATGCCACACAGAGTTCTAGCAGCAGACACATCTCTACAACAACTGTTAAGAGGAGACTTTGTGCAGCAGGCCTTCATGGTAAAATAGCTGCTAGGAAACCACTGCTAAGGACAGGCAACAAGCAGAAGAGACTTGTTTGGGCTAAAGAACACAAGGAATGGACATTAGACCAGTGGAAATCTGTACTTTGGTCTGATGAGTCCAAATTTGAGATCTTTGGTTCCAACCACCGTGTCTTTGTGCGACGCAGAAAAGGTGAACAGATGGACTCTACATGCCTGGTTCCCACCGTGAAGCATGGAGGAGGAGGTGTGATGGTGTGCGGGTGCTTTGCTGGTGACACTGTTGGGGATTTATTCAAAATTGAAGGCATACTGAACCAGCATGGCTACCACAGCATCTTGCAGCAGCATGCTATTCCATCCGGTTTGCGTTTAGTTGGACCATCATTTATTTTTCAACAGGACAATGACCCCAAACACACCTCCAGGCTGTGTAAGGGCTATTTGACCAAGAAGGAGAGTGATGGGGTGCTACGCCAGATGACCTGGCCTCCACAGTCACAAGACCTGAACCCAATCGAGATGGTTTGGAGTGAGTTGGACCGCAGAGTGAAGGCAAAAGGGCCAACAAGTGCTAAGCATCTCTGGGAACTCCTTCAAGATTGTTGGAAGACCATTTCCGGTGACTACCTCTTGAAGCTCATCAAGAGAATGCCAAGAGTGTGCAAAGAAGTAATCAAAGCAAAAGGTGGCTACTTTAATGAACCTAGAATATAAGACATATTTTCAGTTGTTTCACACTTTTTTGCTAAGTATATAATTCCACATGTGTTAATTCATAGTTTTGATGCCTTCAGTGTGAATGTACAATTTTTATAGTAATGAAAATACAGAAAAATCTTTGAATGAGAGAGTGTATCCAAACTTTTGGTCTGTACTGTAGTTACCCGTAAAGTATAATGCATCCCCATAGTCACCCGTAAAGTATAATGCACATCCCATAGTCCTCCATATACTATATTACACATCCCATAGTCCTCCATATAGTATAATACTCCGCACCCCATATTTATCCATGTACTAGTATGGCCACTGATTTAAAACTACAGTACCTTCCTCCACACGTCCTCTTGTAAGTTAGCAGCTGATTTCAGTGGGCGATATATCGCTGCCATACTCTTCCATTCATGTGCACACCTACGTCAGGTGCTGGCCTCTGATTGGCCCGCAGCATGTATTGTGGTGCACGGACCGATGGGTCTGCCAGAGCCAATTCACCTCAGCTGGATGTGTGTTCGAGGGCGCACATCCAGTTGAAATTTCTGTTGGCTTTGGCGGGCCCTTGACCCACCGGGCCCGGTCACAGTAGCAATCGCTGAAAGCATGGTCATTATGCCACTGTTTGGCACCTTACATAATGGTCCTCATACCATTCAGCCCGGCGCTTAATCGGCATATGGTGAAACCTTATAAATAGTTCCCGAAATGGAAGTCCTCACTCTTAAGGCCGCATGCACAAGTTCAGTATTTGGTCAGTATTTTACCTCCGTATTTGTAACCCAAAACCAGGAGTGGGTGATAAATACAGACGTGGTGACGTGTTTCTATTATACACTTCTCAAAAAAATAAAGGGAACACTTAAACAACAGAATATAACTCCAAGTAAATCAAACTTCTGTGAAATCAAACTGTCCACTTAGAAAGCAACACTGATTGACAATCAATTTCACATGCTGTTGTGCAAATGGAATAGACAAAAGATGGAAATTATTGGCAATTATCAATACACACTCAATAAAGGAGTGATTCTGCAGATGCGGACCACAGACCACATCTCAGTACCAATGCTTTCTGGCTGATGTTTTGGTCACTTTTGAATGTTGGTTGTGCTTTCACACTCGTGGTAGCATGAGACGGACTCTACAACCCACACAAGTGGCTCAGGTAGTGCAGCTCATCCAGGATGGCACATCAATGCGAGCTGTGGCAAGAAGGTGTGCTGTGTCTGTCAGCGTAGTGTCCAGAGGCTAGAGGCGCTACCAGGAGACGCGGAGGGGGCCGTAGGAGGGCAACAACCCAGCAGCAGGACCGCTTCCTCCACCTTTGTGCAAGGAGGAACAGGAGGAGCACTGCCAGAGCCCTGCAAAATGACCTCCAGCATCCACAAATGTGCATGTGGTCTGAGTGCCCGACGTCCACAGATGGGGGTTATGCTCACAGCCCAACAACGTGCAGGATGCTTGGCATTTGCCACAGAACACCAGGATTGGCAAATTCGCCACTGGCGCCCTGCTCCTCACAGATGAAAGCAGGGTCACACTGAGCACATGTGACAGATATGACAGAGTCTGTAGACGCCGTGGAGAGCAATCTGCTGCCTGCAACATCCTTCAGCATGACCATTTTGGCAGTGGGTCAGTAATGGTGTGAGGTGGCATTTCTTTGGAGGGCCGCACAGCCCTCCATGTGCTCGCCAGAGGTAAACTGACTGCCATTAGGTACCCAAAAGAGATCCTCAGACCCCTTGTGAGAAAATATGCTGGTGCGGATGGCCCTGGGTTCCTCCTAATGCAGGACAATGCCAGACCTCATGTGGCTTGAGTGTGTTAGCAGTTCCTGCAAGATGAAGGCATTGAAGCTATGAACTGGCTCGCCCGTTCCCCCAGACCTGAATCCGATTGAGCACATCTGGGACATCATGTCTCGCTCCATCCACCAACTTCACGTTGCACAACAGACTGTCCAGGAGTTGACAGATGCTTTAGTCCAGGTCTGGGAGGAGATCCCTCAGGAGACCATCCTCCGCCTCATCAGGAGCATGCCCAGGCATTGTAGGGAGGTCATACAGGCACGTGGAGGCCACACACACTACTGAGCATCATTTTGACTTGTTTTAAGGACATTACATTCCACTTTAATTTTGTGTGTGACTCCAAATCCAGGCCTCCATTGGTTAATAAATTTGATTTCCTTGATGATTTTTGTGTGATTCTGTTGTCAGCACATTCAACTTTGTACAGAATAAAGTATTTAATGAGAATATTTCATTCATTCAGATCTAGGATGTGTTATTTGAGTGTTCCCTTTATTTTTTTGAGCAGTGTACTTTTCCTCTGATTGTTCCTCTCTTGGTTTTGGCTTACAGATTCTGATGTCAAATACTGATCGTGTGAACGTGGCCTTAGAAAACAGTCAGACGGCCGTGTAACTCGGACGAGGATCACCATGCTGTAGCGTAGCTACCGGGGGGACAGATGGTGCGGTCGCCCCATGCCCCATGCTCAGGAGGTGCTCAAAATGGGGCGCCCACTGAGAGCTACGCTACCCTTAACTATATTGAAGTACATAGCGTGCCAATATGGTTAAGCCATGGCTGCATAAAATTGTGAGAGGGAGAAGCATGGGGGGTGGGTGGACCATATGTAAAAGTGGGGGACATTATGGAGAGGTCAGGGGCCGTATGGCAAAACGGGAGCATGGTGGAACCATATGAAGAAGTGGGAGGGCAGTATGAAGAGGTGGGAGCCTAGGGGACCATATGGAAGAATAGGATGGAGGATTGGGAGCGTCTGAGGACCTTATGGAGAAATGGGAGGATTGCATGGAGAAGTTGAGGCACAGTATGGAGAAGTGGGAGCGTGGGGGACAATATGGAGGAGGGGACTCGTATGGAGAAATGAGAGCGTGGGTGGACAGTATGGAGAAGTGCGTGCACAATATGAAGAAGTGTGGGGATAGTATGGAGAGGTGGGAGCGTATGGGACAATATGGAGAAGTGGAAGAACAGGATAGAGCATAGGGGACAATATGTAGAAATGAGAGTCCAGGATGGAGAATTAGAAGCTTGTGGGGACCATATGGAGAAGTGGGAGTGTGAGGGGATTGTATGGAGAAATAGGGGAACAGAACATAGAGATGGGAGCATGGGGGACAATATGGAGAAGTGGGGAACAGTATGTAGAGACGGGGGGACAATATGGAGAGCTTTGGGGACTACATATGGAGAAATGGCGGCATTGTGTGGAAAAGTTGGATTCATGTACTGACATTGTATCTGGTAATGGATTCATGTACTCACCGTGGTCCTAATCGTGTACAAATTTACCATTCTGTAACTGATCAGAGGTCGTCACTCGGCAGACGTGGTCACCTTTCTTCCACTGGTTCTCTACTGTGGCTGTCACCTTGCTGCCTAACTGGGAAAGATAAGCGCTTTATAGAGCCAAAGGTTATAGGGGCTTTTATTGTGTATGAGGGATGTTAATGTGAAGGCACAGTATCATGTGGGCAGTATGCAGAGGAGGAAAAGTGTGGTTCTATTACTGTATTCATCTACTGATGGTGCTTCTGGCGCTGCTTTCATTACCAATAAAGGTGCTGGTGCTATATTCATGTACTGACGGTGGTTCTATGTATAAGGGCTGTGGGCCCAACATACTGTGTATAGGGAAGCTTTGGGGTATTATATTGTGTATAGTGGAGCTATGGGCCCATCATACTTTATATAGAGGAGCTGTGGGGACATCATACTCTGTATAAGGAGCTGTGGGTCCACTATACTGTATATAGAGCAGCTGTATATTGGGGGACCCAGTGGACATTATTTAATGTACAAAAGGCATTTAAGTAGCATTATCGTTATAGGAGCACTCAGAATATTGTAACCATCAAAGGGACAAAATGTGGACGCTTTTCTAGGGCATTTGCTCACGGCAATAATCTTTTCAAGGGAGCAATTTTACTATCTAGAGGGCACAAATGAGGAATTATTAATTTGTAAGGGGCACAGTGGTGGCATTACCATGTGGGGCAGTAAGAGGAGCTCTTTTTTTGTACCACACAGCAGGTGCAGTAATAGGGACACATATGGCAACAGTGGCTCAGAAGTGGTGTATCAGCAGGATGGGGAGGTTGTGCACATTGGGTATAGAGGGAGAACGGTGCTGGAAATGTGAGAAGTCAGATGTGTCTTTGTTGTAATCTCTGCAGATAAATCGTGACTCGAGGAAGTTATGTCGGTCTGGGCCAGATGGAAAAGACGGGAAAAGTTAACTACTCCATCAGTAAAAACGTCAGCTGTAAGTCACTATATATAACTATACTATAATTACTTGTATGGTCTGCAGCTGTCTGCTTAGGCTTTGCTGGTTATTATTAATAGGAGGGACCACATGTCATTTTTTTCTTTAAGTCTATCTATATATATCTCTCTTCTATAGTATTCAGACGATTCACGCTGTGAATTACCTGTATTCGGCTGATGAAATGTTGGGTTCCCTATGAGATAGGTTCTTAAAAAATCGCACACCATACGCATGGTCCGTGTGCCGTGAGATTTATTTATTTTTTTTCTCACATCCTTTGACTTTCATTGGTGGGTATCGGCCGTTTCACGCGGCTATACGCAGCATGCTGCAAATTTTTCATCACCCCAAATCCAGGTTAGGAAAAACTCACAAATGAGCACTGCCTTGTTGACTATCATGGTAGCGAGAGCCATGCGAGGTTTTCTCACATTGCACTCACCGAGTTTAAATGCAGATGTGAGCACACCCTTACATTGCAATCCCCGTCCCAGTTACACGGTCGTCTGCCTCTTTATACTCACCTCCAGTGAGTATAAAGATGCCGATACAGTTGAAATCAATGATTGAGAAGAGTGACGCTCGCTCTCCCATCATTCCTCGTCTGCTTCTGACGCAGCCGACACGATGACGTCACTTCATCGCACACCACATTGTGCCAAGCAGTGTGGCTGCTGAGTTGACATGCTGCAGAGGCTGGAATAGCAGGGGAGAGGTGGAGTATGTATTTATTTTATTATTTAGTCAGTGAGTATGTGGTGGCCATAATACTGGAGTAATATGGGGTGTGCATTATACTATTTGAGGCTGCATTATACCATATGGGGGTTGCATTAAACTCTATGGGGGCTGCGTTATTCTCTATGGGGTTGCATTATATTATTTGAAGTTGCATTATGCGCTATGGGGCTGTGTTATACTCTATGGGGCTGCATTACACTCTATAGGGTTGCATTATATGCTATGGTTGCTGCATTATACTCTATGGGGGATGCAGTATACTCTATGGGGGCTGCAATATACTCTATGGGGTTGCGTTGTACTCTAGGAGGGCTGCGTTATACTCTATCAAGGACTATGGGGAGTGCATCATACTATGTGAGTAGTATAGGTACACCCCCTCTCGTCAAACTCAATCTGACAGGTCGTCACGCCCCCTATCATTTAATCCGTCTCCCTGTCAGATTGATCCAGGTCGTCACGCCCCCTGGCTGAACTTTGCTCAGGCTGGGAAATCTGGTCTGCTGGATTTGTGAATTTCAATCAAAGTGATTTATTCGTCTCTATTGATATTTTATCCATTGGATTAGATTAGTCTGTGGAGTTTTACTGTATTAAAGAGCGATTCTTGATTTTATAAGTCTCAGGAAGAAACTTTTAAGGGCCCCAGTAAATGTATAAGGAGTTCTAGTTAAATACAGACTTCTGTATATAACTAGTATATAATGATTTTTAGTGAATTAAAGAGTGAATCTTGATCTTTTTTGTGGTGAGAAACTTTTAAGGACCCAGTAAATGCATGTAAAACACTATTGTGGTGGAATTTGGAATTATGACGCTCAACTTATAGTTTTATTCAGTATATATATTTTTAGCTTGGCAGTGTATCTACACTTATATCAGGACTGGGAAGAATGTACTTTTGTTACAGATCGGTAAGCTATTACCAAGCTGTGTATCTAAGGCTTGGGTTGTATTGAGAGGAGCATATTTTTCTATTTACTAACTAACATGGTACATAGATATACATCTTTACTGGCACATAGAAATGTAGTACAACAGTGTTGACATGAATTGTCAGAATGAGTGAAGGTCGATGCTACGGTAATTCAGGCAAACAGTAAATAGTATTGCATTGTGTATAGTCAGTGGGATCTTTTAAAACCAACACATTTATGTGTATTCTGATAGCAGTGCCCATCTGATAGCAGTGCCCATAGAATGAGTGAAGGTCGATGCTATTGTGACATGTTAGAAACCACATATACTAAATAGCCCTGTATTGTGTCATGACCTGTAAGTACAATGAGAGAAGGTCGCATGCATTCATGAATTCATTTGTCTCTATTTACCTGTAAATGTGTGTAAAGGGGAAAGTCATGGCGAGATTGAAATAAATTGAAAAAGGAAACTTTTGCAGTATAAAATACAAATTTTATTAAGGTCTAAAATACATTATCATGGATAAAAATCCAAAAGAGTGGGATATACAGCATGCAGAAAAAATAACAAAAGTGTTGACATGAAGTTACAGCTCAAAGACATATACATTATCATGAATAAAAATCCAAAAGAGTGGGATATACAGCATGCAGAAAAATAGCCAAATGCAGACAGGTATGAACTACATTCAAATCAATATATAATAGTGCACATCTCCATATCTTATATGTTATAACGATAATAGACTAATCCGGGGCTAAACAATAATAACCTACATATATTTGTCCATATATATGCAGTCTATGTAACTCACAATATCCCCCAATAGGCAGACATATATGCACTATATATAGGATTATAAGTATCTCAATGAAGCATGTATATCAATAAAGTAACTTCCCCATCACAGATGCTAATATAATGATGTTAGCATGCAAGTGCAGGGCTCACAATACATACTGTGCGTGCATATGAAGTCAATTAGCACATCCATATGAGGAGCTATATTAAAAAAGCATTTGTGTATAGTTGGCCAATCAAATATTAGTTATGCGTTCGCTATCACTGTCAACCATAGCAGCTCTCATGATGCTAGCTATTCTGATCAGCTTATCATATCAACCATGAAGCCTCTTTTAACCCCTTCACAATAATGTACAGAGGAGTTTTTATGTTTTAATACTGATAGACATATCGTGAACTGACATATAGGGTCCATGTGAGACACCATATTTTTCAAATATTAGTTAAGCGTATATTTCAACATTTTGCTCCTTCACAGATTTATTTTACATTATTTTTTTATTTTGCTTAAGGATCGTGTACAGAGGAGTTTTTATGTTTTAATACTGATAGACATATCGTGAACTGACATATAGGGTCCAGTGAGACACCATATTTTTCAAATATTAGTTAAGCGTATATTTCAACATTTTGCTCCTTCACAGATTTATTTTACATTATTTTTTATTTTGCTTAAGGATCGTGTACAGAGGAGTTTTTATGTTTTAATACTGATAGACATATTGTGAACGGACATATAGGGTCCATGTGAAACACCATATTTTCAACATTTTAGCTCCTTCACAGAATTATTTTGCATTATATATTTTTTTTATTTTGCTTAAGGATCGTGTACAGAGGAGTTTTTATGTTTTAATACTGATAGACATATTGTGAACTGACATATAGGGTCCATGTGAGACATGCCTGGACAAGTCCGGGCATGTCTGGGCATGCCTGGACAAGTCCTGGTCACGGGACAGCCGTGGAAAAAACAATACTGAAATTCAAAAACTATGTGCTGGCCGTTAACACGCGCACAGTCATCTAGAAAATATTGAGCGAGTTGCTTCACAAACCCTCTCAAGGCATGTTGAATGTTAACGTTCCCGCTATGAGCTACACACATGACCAACTGTATAGCCTGGGATGCGTAGCGTTCTTGCAGCGCAGGCCTATTTTTAAAGACGCTAAGCCCCATCAGATATAAAAGACAGGCATGTTGAGACGTGTCCCGGCCTATTTTGGCACAGAACCACAACTATGCAACAATTTTGACCAGCATTCAACAAAAAATCGGGTACAAATTTTTTAACATACCCGTGTTTCGGACCCTCAGACCATGCCAGAAGCACTCTGTGCCATGTACTCTAACTCATAATATTCGATTTTGATCAGCATTCAACAAAAAATTGGGTGCTAACTTTTAGCATACCTGTGTTTCTATAGCGAATACACGGACCCCTACAGCGCATCCCTATAGTGTAGTTTAATGTAGGGGGCAAACAGATTATCGCTGGTGCTTGGAAAATACCACATTTCATAGATGGTGCTGATCCGCTGAATCATTTTTAAACATTTCACGCCACTCATGCACCCACAGCACACTTATGCTGTACCAGCACCGCTGCAACTAGTGCTTTTTAGCTAAAAAAAGACCCTTATTTGCATCATTTTCATTATAGTACGACTGGTACATACCCACTCCTATGCAGCGATATTGAGTACCGTTCAACAAAAATCAGGTACAAACTTTTTAACATACCTGTGTTTCGGGCGCTCATGCCATACCAGAAACACTCTGTGCCATGTACCATAGCCCATAATAATCGATCTTGATCAGTATTCAACAAAAAATTGGGTGCAAACTTTTTTAGCATAGCTGTGTTTCTGACTCCCATGTCGTACCAGAAAGACCTATTTTGGCACAGGCCTACACCTATGCAACGGTTTTGACCACTACTCAACAAAAATGGCTACAAACTTTTTTGTGTTTCGGACTATCATGTCATAGCAGAAGCACCCTGTGCCATGTACTCTAGACCATAATATTCGTTTTTGATCACCATTCAACAAAAAATTGAGGCATGTTGAGACGTGTCCCGGCCTATTTTGGCACATGACAAATGTTTCTGACTCTCATGTCATACCAGAAGCACCCTGTGCCATGGGCGTACCCACCGTGGGGCAGGGGGGGGGCCGTTGCCCCCCCCTAGGAGCAGGGGCGCGCCGTGCCAAGATGAGGCCATCGCATCAGCCGGCCCTTTAAAAGGTGCTTCTGGGCTGGCTGCGACTCACATACTAGACTGTATGGGCTCTTTCCAGCGGTGTGACATCGTTCCCGGGGGCGTGTTCTGCAAAGCCAGGAAGCCAGGAAGAGAAGCCATGTGCTTGCTGCAGGAGGGAAATCTGAGGTCAGTCAGAGTCCTCAGTGACATAGGAGGATTTATTAATTAATGGGTTGATGTCTCCTTATCTACAGTAATATATACCTGACAGGAGCCTGCACAGTCTATATCTACAGTCTGTAGATATAGACTGTATGGGCTCCTGTCAGGTATATATTACTGTAGATATAGACTGTATGGGCTCCTGTCAGGTATATATTACTGTAGATATAGACTGTACGGGCTCCTGTCAGGTATATATTACTGTAGATATAGACTGTATGGGCTCCTGTCAGGTATATATTACTGTAGATATAGACTGTACGGGCTCCTGTCAGGTATATATTACTGTAGATATAGACTGTATGGGCTCCTGTCAGGTATATATTACTGTAGATATAGACTGTACGGGCTCCTGTCAGGTATATATTACTGTAGATATAGACTGTACAGGCTCCTGTCAGGTATATATTACTGTAGATATAGACTGTACAGGCTCCTGTCAGGTATATATTACTGTAGATATAGACTGTACGGGCTCCTGTCAGGTATATATTACTGTAGATATAGACTGTATGGGCTCCTGTCAGGTATATATTACTGTAGATATAGACTGTACAGGCTCCTGTCAGGTATATATTATTGTAGATATAGACTGTACAGGCTCCTGTCAGGTATATATTACTGTAGATATAGACTGTATGGGCTCCTGTCAGGTATATATTACTGTAGATATAGACTGTACGGGCTCCTGTCAGGTATATATTACTGTAGATATAGACTGTACGGGCTCCTGTCAGGTATATATTACTGTAGATACAGACTGTATGGGCTCCTGTCAGGAATATATTACTGTAGATATAGACTGTACAGGCTCCTGTCAGGAATATATTACTGTAGATATAGACTGTACGGGCTCCTGTCAGGTATATATTACTGTAGATATAGACTGTATGGGCTCCTGTCAGGTATATATTACTGTAGATATAGACTGTACAGGCTCCTGTCAGGTATATATTACTGTAGATATAGACTGTATGGGCTCCTGTCAGGTATATATTACTGTAGATATAGACTGTACGGGCTCCTGTCAGGTATATATTACTGTAGATATAGACTGTACGGGCTCCTGTCAGGTATATATTACTGTAGATACAGACTGTATGGGCTCCTGTCAGGAATATATTACTGTAGATATAGACTGTACAGGCTCCTGTCAGGAATATATTACTGTAGATATAGACTGTACGGGCTCCTGTCAGGTATATATTACTGTAGATATAGACTGTATGGGCTCCTGTCAGGTATATATTACTGTAGATATAGACTGTACGGGCTCCTGTCAGGTATATATTACTGTAGATATAGACTGTACGGGCTCCTGTCAGGTATATATTACTGTAGATACAGACTGTACGGGCTCCTGTCAGGTATATATTACTGTAGATATAGACTGTACAGGCTCCTGTCAGGTATATATTACTGTAGATATAGACTGTACAGGCTCCTGTCAGGTATATATTACTGTAGATATAGACTGTACGGGCTCCTGTCAGGTATATATTACTGTAGATATAGACTGTACAGGCTCCTGTCAGGTATATATTACTGTAGATATAGACTGTACAGGCTCCTGTCAGGTATATATTACTGTAGATATAGACTGTACGGGCTCCTGTCAGGTATATATTACTGTAGATATAGACTGTATGGGCTCCTGTCAGGTATATATTACTGTAGATATAGACTGTACAGGCTCCTGTCAGGTATATATTATTGTAGATATAGACTGTACAGGCTCCTGTCAGGTATATATTACTGTAGATATAGACTGTATGGGCTCCTGTCAGGTATATATTACTGTAGATATAGACTGTACGGGCTCCTGTCAGGTATATATTACTGTAGATATAGACTGTACGGGCTCCTGTCAGGTATATATTACTGTAGATACAGACTGTATGGGCTCCTGTCAGGAATATATTACTGTAGATATAGACTGTACAGGCTCCTGTCAGGAATATATTACTGTAGATATAGACTGTACGGGCTCCTGTCAGGTATATATTACTGTAGATATAGACTGTATGGGCTCCTGTCAGGTATATATTACTGTAGATATAGACTGTACGGGCTCCTGTCAGGTATATATTACTGTAGATATAGACTGTACGGGCTCCTGTCAGGTATATATTACTGTAGATACAGACTGTATGGGCTCCTGTCAGGAATATATTACTGTAGATATAGACTGTACAGGCTCCTGTCAGGAATATATTACTGTAGATATAGACTGTACGGGCTCCTGTCAGGTATATATTATTGTAGATATAGACTGTACAGGCTCCTGTCAGGTATATATTACTGTAGATATAGACTGTACGGGCTCCTGTCAGGTATATATTACTGTAGATACAGACTGTATGGGCTCCTGTCAGGTATATATTACTGTAGATATAGACTGTACGGGCTCCTGTCAGGTATATATTACTGTAGATATAGACTGTATGGGCTCCTGTCAGGTATATATTACTGTAGATATAGACTGTATGGGCTCCTGTCAGGTATATATTATTGTAGATATAGACTGTATGGGCTCCTGTCAGGTATATATTACTGTATAGACTGTACGGGCTCCTGTCACATATATATTATTGTAGATATAGACTGTATGGGCTCCTGTCAGGTATATATTACTGTATAGACTGTACGGGCTCCTGTCAGGTATATATTATTGTAGATATAGACTGTATGGGCTCCTGTCAGGTATCTATTTCTGTAGATATAGACTGTGTGGGCTCCTGTCAGGTATATATTACTGTAGATATAGACTGTACGGGCTCCTGTCAGGTATATATTACTGTAGATATAGACTGTACAGGCTCCTGTCAGGTATATATTACTGTAGATATAGACTGTACGGGCTCCTGTCATATTACTGTAGATATAGACTGTACAGGCTCCTGTCAGGTTTATATTACAGTAGATATAGACTGTACAGGCTCCTGTCAGGTATATATTACATCTACAATAATATATACCTGACAGGAGCCCATACAGTCTATATCTACAGTAATATATACCTGACAGGAACCTGTACAGTCTATATCTACAGTAATATATACCTGACAGGAGCTCATACAGTCTATATCTACAGTAATATATACCTGACAGGAGCCCATACAGTCTATATCTACAGTAATATATACCTGACAGGAGCCTGTACAGTCTATATCTATAGTAATATATACCTGACAGGAGCCCATACAGTCTATATCTACAGAAATATATACCTGACAGGAGCCTGTACAGTCTATATCTACAGTAATATATACCTGACAGGAGCCTGTACAGTCTATATCTACAATAATATATACCTGACAGGAGCCCATACAGTCTATATCTACAGTAATATATACCTGACAGGAGCCCGTACAGTCTATATCTACAGTAATATATACCTGACAGGAGCCTGTACAGTCTATATCTACAGTAATATATACCTGACAGGAGCCCGTACAGTCTATATCTACAGTAATATATACCTGACAGGAGCCCATACAGTCTATATCTACAATAATATATACCTGACAGGAGCCCATACAGTCTATATCTACAGTAATATACACCTGACAGGAACCTGTACAGTCTATATCTACAGTAATATATACCTGACAGGAGCCTGTACAGTCTATATCTACAGTAATATATACCTGACAGGAGCCCGTACAGTCTATATCTACAGTAATATATACCTGACAGGAGCCCATACAGTCTATATCTACAGTAATATATACCTGACAGGAGCCTGTACAGTCTATATCTACAGTAATATATACCTGACAGGAGCCCATACAGTCTATATCTACAGTAATATATACCTGACAGGAGCCCGTACAGTCTATATCTACTGTAATATATACCTGACAGGAGCCCGTACAGTCTATATCTTCAGTAATATACTGTATATCTGACATACAGAGGCTGGGCTGGGGCTGATGTATATACAGGTGCTGGTCTGGGGCACATTATTAAAAGAAGGAGACAATGATGGGGCATATTACTACAAGAAGGGGACAATGATGGGGCATATTTCAGGGTGGAATCTACTTGCATTCCATGCTTAAATCTATCTATCTATCTATCTATCTATCTATCTATCTATCTATCTATCTAAAAAGAAGAAAATTAGAGCAGCACAAAGAAAGAGTCCTGGTGCAGAGCCCCCCAGGCAAATACCAAACATCAATTATAGAAATCCAGACAAATTGGAGGCAGCACACCGTTTGTAGTGAATAAAAAGCTGTTTAATAAGACCAAAAGGCGACGTTTTGGTCCAAACAACAGAACCTTTCTCAAGGCTTGAGAAAGGTTTGTGTTGTTTGGACCGAAATGTCGCCTTTTGACCTTATTAAATAGCTTTTTTTTCACTACAAACTATGTGCTGCCTCCAATTTGTCTGGTTTTCTATCTATCTATCTATCTATCTATCTATCTATCTATCTATCTATCTATCTATCTATCTATCTATCTATCATTCATTTTTTTTCCCCAAAGATCAATCCAATTGCTGTGTTTAGAAAGGACAGTGTGAATGGCTCAGTGTCAGTGTGTGATAAACACGCATGAGCTTGAAGTCCCCCTGCTGAACAGAAGAGAAGACTGCAAAGGTAAGCCTAAAATCAATAAATTGTTTACATAATAGGATTGATCATGGTGGTATTTCTCCTTGTATGTGATATTATTGGTCTTGGTATAAGGAATTATGTTGTGTATGGCGTTCATTTTCGTTTTATTCACATTTTTTGTTCTTATATTTTACAACCTGAACGACCATGGCTTGCCCCCCCCTAGTTTTGATCCTGGGTACGCCCATGCCCTGTGCCATGTACTCTAGACCATAATATTTCACATCGGGTATGGGAACTACATAGCTTTGTTTTCTCAGGTATTTAAAAAAGTGTGGAAAACTGAAAATCCCGCGGCCTGTGGTAATTTAGTGAGAACCATATAGAGAAATTGGGTATCGTCACACACGAGACCACGACACCTCGGCTATCACATTTACCACTAGTTTTCAAAAATCAGCTCCTTAACAATAAAGTAAGAATCGTAGCGTCCTGCATTGTGGTCTATAAATGTATAGTTTGAAAATTTACCGTTGCTAAAGAACAGTAAAAAGTCGTGCGTACAACTATCACCCCAAAACTCTCACCACTATTACAAACACTATTGCATACAGAGGCGCCCCGCGAGAATTTCTGTATGTGTGTGTCAAGAGGCTCCATGCTATGACCGAATGGTTGCTCGTGAATGCTGACATTTCCAGGATCATCATAGTTGTGTAAATGCGCTGTGGAGCTCGTGTATCGGCCCCTAGGTTGTAATGCGTGATCATTTTAATTATTTTTCAATTCATAACCACACGTTCTCAGGCAGACAGGTTTATTTCACAGAAGTTGACTGTACAGTTGCATAATTTTTGTTTAAAATCATACATTTGCATAATTTTGTTTAAAATCGCACAGTTCTGCGATAATGTCGGGTGTTGGACACGCACTTATCAGTCTTTCATACGTGTCGCAGAAAGATTTTAGTCTGTTCTGCGAGAGTTTATTATGCACGTACTGTGCAGACATGTCAAGAAACATTTTGGTGTGTTCAGCAGTCCATACGGGTGTTGGTGTGTAAGGTGATCAACCATCATCCTTCTGCTTCTTACTTACACGACGGCGCGATACCGCGCGTTTCTTTGACGGTAATGCATCGGCTGAATTGGCAGCTGCTGCTTCCGCGTTGCTATTTGCAGATTCTGTAGCTTGACACAGACGTATATTCTTAAGCCGACTACTCTCAGCATTCCCGGGGTGCTCGGTTGGTGCGTCGTTTTCTTCACGATCTGCGACACACCCGTGTGAAAGAGGCTCCGTTCTCACTTCCGTTCTGTTCTCAAATCCATAATTGCGCTGTTGCAAAACTCGCGAATGACGATCCTCCGTAACTAAAGAAAAGATACATGGTGTAGTTAACCGCTAAGTGGGGGAGATTTAGGAAGAGCTACATGAGCCACTTGGCTCTGATTCAACGCGATATTTGTAAAGCTACTAGCACCGATTATCTGTGAAACCGATGCATGATTGTTTGTATAAGTACACTATAGAGCGGGCTAGACATATATACTTACAAGTATCCCCCGGGTGCTGATCTACAGAGAATGCTGAATTAACAGACATCTCGCTGTTCGGGCGCCGCCGTATGGGGCTGTTTTCTCCCTCAAACTGCAACCTCACGGGCGATACTTTAGCAGCTGTAAATAAAATATAACATACATGAATGCGCACAACACATTCACAAAGCTAACTTGACACAGGTAAATAAAACTAGTTACCGCAGAAATTTTTATCTGCGTGTATAAGTACACTATAGAACTGCGTAGACATATATGCTTACAAGTATGAGACGTGTAGTGTAGTTCAGAGATTGGTGAATTAAACGGTGTGGAGGTGCTCGGGCGTTTTCGTATGGGTGTGTTTTCTTTTTCAAGCTGCAGCCTCCTGCTCGTTAGTTTAACATCTGTAAATAAAATATAACTATTACTCGCCACAGAAATGATATCTACGCGGGCCACACGCACAAAGCTAAATTCGCAAAGCTATCGTAACGCGCGTAAATAAAATATATCCACTAGTTATTGGTGGCGTCACAGGGTACAGAGGGTACAAACACATATCACCCTGGTTTCATGGACCCGCTACCTTTTCTATTCCAGAGCCGTGTGCTTAGCGAATCACCCCATCTTTTAGGAGCGTTGGGAGGATTATAGTCCGGTTCTACGAACTCGACATCTGAATCCTGGGGATCCTCCACGATCTCAACATCGGAATCGCGATGCTCGAGCGGCTCAGTCGCCACAGGGTTTCCAACCGTCCAGTCCGCTACATCTGTATCTGTATGAGAAAACGTTTATATTATTAAAACATGTCTAGCTAACGACCCAGTCAGCTAAAATAAAATTAACTGTATGGATTTTAGCGGCAGTCTATATTAATTATTAATATTAATAGTAGACGTTATAAATTTACATCTACCACGTTTACCCGTCTAGATACATAGGTTTAAAACATATGATATAGCTATAGGTTTCTTGCCTGTGACAGACTGGTGAGAGCTTGAGGCTCGTCGCCCGCTAGCAGAGTTGCCTTCCTCTAACAGGTTCTGCGTAATGAACCGGTTCTCGTAGGAGTAGTCTGAATGGACTCCCTCTTCTTAAATAAGAAAGAATGAAATATATCGTTTATATATACAAAGCGCAGACTCAGACAGCCCGACACAATACGACGTACACTATATACGGTGTAAAATTTACCCGATTGTTCTGGTGAAAGCAAAGCAGAATATTGAACGCGAGAATATCTGGACTCCATCTTGAATAAAAAGGGTCCGCTATTAAATTAAAGCAAATAAAGATCAAGTATGAAAACACGACTAAGCTGTTCATGCAAATACTACACAAACTTAAATATAATTGAAACAAACGTGGATATTCACGAGACATAAAAATACGCACTTTAGCTCTAAAGATCAACTATGAAAACACGCTTAACCTATTCATGCAAATAAACACTTAAACTATACTAACTTAATATAATTGAAACGAAATCCGTAAAAATACTCACTATAGTCCTGTTCAGATCGGAGTTGTGGTCTGTGAGGTGCGAAGCCTTACAGGTGAGCTGTGTATCGCTTGGGAGCTGGTTGTATTTATTGGGGCTAGCAGAGAGAACACGACCTCTGTCAATACCATGAACTGCTAGATAGAAAAAATCTATTAATGTTTTACAGGGCCATCATGCCGGTTAAGCACCTTGAAACAATATTTCACACCCGAAGCGTCACCATCATTACCCTCTAGCTGTAAATTTATAACGTCTACTATTAATATTAATAATTAATATAGACTGCCGCTAAAATCCATACAGTTAATTTTATTTTAGCTGACTGGGTCGTTAGCTAGACATGTTTTAATAATATAAACGTTTTCTCATACAGATACAGATGTAGCGGACTGGACGGTTGGAAACCCTGTGGCGACTGAGCCGCTCGAGCATCGCGATTCCGATGTTGAGATCGTGGAGGATCCCCAGGATTCAGATGTCGAGTTCGTAGAACCGGACTATAATCCTCCCAACGCTCCTAAAAGATGGGGTGATTCGCTAAGCACACGGCTCTGGAATAGAAAAGGTAGCGGGTCCATGAAACCAGGGTGATATGTGTTTGTACCCTCTGTACCCTGTGACGCCACCAATAACTAGTGGATATATTTTATTTACGCGCGTTACGATAGCTTTGCGAATTTAGCTTTGTGCGTGTGGCCCGCGTAGATATCATTTCTGTGGCGAGTAATAGTTATATTTTATTTACAGATGTTAAACTAACGAGCAGGAGGCTGCAGCTTGAAAAAGAAAACACACCCATACGAAAACGCCCGAGCACCTCCACACCGTTTAATTCACCAATCTCTGAACTACACTACACGTCTCATACTTGTAAGCATATATGTCTACGCAGTTCTATAGTGTACTTATACACGCAGATAAAAATTTCTGCGGTAACTAGTTTTATTTACCTGTGTCAAGTTAGCTTTGTGAATGTGTTGTGCGCATTCATGTATGTTATATTTTATTTACAGCTGCTAAAGTATCGCCCGTGAGGTTGCAGTTTGAGGGAGAAAACAGCCCCATACGGCGGCGCCCGAACAGCGAGATGTCTGTTAATTCAGCATTCTCTGTAGATCAGCACCCGGGGCATACTTGTAAGTATATATGTCTAGGCCGCTCTATAGTGTACTTATACAAACAATCATGCATCGGTTTCACAGATAATCGGTGCGAGTAGCTTTACAAATATTGCGTTGAATCAGAGCCAAGTGGCTCATGTAGCTCTTCCTATATCTCCCCACTTAGCGGTTAACTACACCATGTATCTTTTCTTTAGTTACGGAGGATCGTCATTCGCGAGTTTTGCAGCAGCGCAATTATGGATTTGAGAACAGAACGGAAGTGAGAACGGAGCCTCTTTCACACGGGTGTGTCGCAGATCGTGAAGAAAACGACGCGCCAACCGAGCACCCCGGAATACTGAGAGTAGTCGGCTTAAGAATATACGTCTGTGTCAAGCTACAGAATCTGCAAATAGCAACGCGGAAGCAGCAGCTGCCAATTCAGCCGATGCATTACCGTCAAAGAAACGCGCGGTATCGCGCCGGCGTGTAAGTAAGAAGCAGAAGGATGATGGTCGATCGCCTTACACACCAACACCCGTATGGACTGGTGAACACACCAAAATGTTTCTTGACATGTCTGCACAGTACGTGCATAATAAACTCTCGCAGAACAGACTAAAATCTTTCTGCAACACGTATGAAAGACTGATAAGTGCGTGTCCAACACCCGACATTATCGCAGAACTGTGCGATTTTAAACAAAATTATGCAAATGTATGATTTTAAACAAAGATTATGCAACTGTACAGTCAACTTCTGTGAAATAAACCTGTCTGCCTGAGAACGTGTGGTTATGAATTGAAAAATAATTAAAATGATCACGCATTACAACCTAGGGGCCGATACACGAGCTCCACAGCGCATTTACACAACTATGATGATCCTGGAAATGTCAGCATTCACGAGCAACCATTCGGTCATAGCAGGGAGCATCTTGATACACACATACAGAAATTCTCGCGGGGCGCCTCTGTATGCAATAGTGTTTGTGATAGTGGTGAGAGTTTTGGGGTGATAGTTGTACGCACGACTTTTTACTGTTCTTTAGCAACGGTAAATTTTCAAACTATACATTTATAGACCACAATGCAGGACGCTACGATTCTTACTTTATTGTTAAGGAGCTGATTTTTGAAAACTAGTGGTAAATGTGATAGCCGAGGTGTCGTGGTCTCGTGTGTGACGATACCCAATTTGTCTATATGGTTCTCACTAAATTACCACAGGCCGCGGGATTTTCAGTTTTCCACACTTTTTTAAATACCTGAGAAAACAAAGCTATGTAGTTCCCATACCCGATGTGAAATATTATGGTCTAGAGTACATGGCACAGGGTGCTTCTGGTATGACATGAGAGTCAGAAACATTTGTCATGTGCCAAAATATGCCGGGACACGTCTCAACATGCCTCAATTTTTTGTTGAATGGTGATCAAAAACGAATATTATGGTCTAGAGTACATGGCACAGGGTGCTTCTGCTATGACATGATAGTCCGAAACACAGATATGTTAAAAAGTTTGTAGCCATTTTTGTTGAGTAGTGGTCAAAACCGTTGCATAGGTGTAGGCCTGTGCCAAAATAGGTCTTTCTGGTACGACATGGGAGTCAGAAACACAGCTATGCTAAAAAAGTTTGCACCCAATTTTTTGTTGAATACTGATCAAGATCGATTATTATGGGCTATGGTACATGGCACAGAGTGCTTCTGGTATGGCATGAGCGCCCGAAACACAGGTATGTTAAAAAGTTTGTACCTGATTTTTGTTGAACGGTACTCAATATCGCTGCATAGGAGTGGGTATGTACCAGTCGTACTATAATGAAAATGATGCAAATAAGGGTCTTTTTTTTAGCTAAAAAGCACTAGTTGCAGCGGTGCTGGTACAGCATAAGTGTGCTGTGGGTGCATGAGTGGCGTGAAATGTTTAAAAATGATTCAGCGGATCAGCACCATCTATGAAATGTGGTATTTTCCAAGCACCAGCGATAATCTGTTTGCCCCCTACATTAAACTACACTATAGGGATGCGCTGTAGGGGTCCGTGTATTCGCTATAGAAACACAGGTATGCTAAAAAGTTAGCACCCAATTTTTTGTTGAATGCTGATCAAAATCGAATATTATGAGTTAGAGTACATGGCACAGAGTGCTTCTGGCATGGTCTGAGGGTCCGAAACACGGGTATGTTAAAAAATTTGTACCCGATTTTTGTTGAATGCTGGTCAAAATTGTTGCATAGTTGTGGTTCTGTGCCAAAATAGGCCGGGACACGTCTCAACATGCCTGTCTTTTATATCTGATGGGGCTTAGCGTCTTTAAAAATAGGCCTGCGCTGCAAGAACGCTATGCATCCCAGGCTATACAGTTGGTCATGTGTGTAGCTCATAGCGGGAACGTTAACATTCAACATGCCTTGAGAGGGTTTGTGAAGCAACTCGCTCAATATTTTCTAGATGACTGTGCGCGTGTTAACGGCCAGCACATAGTTTTTGAATTTCAGTATTGTTTTTTCCACGGCTGTCCCGTGACCAGGACTTGTCCAGCATGCCCAGACATGCCCGGACTTGTCCAGGCATGTCTCACATGGACCCTATATGTCAGTTCACAATATGTCTATCAGTATTAAAACATAAAAACTCCTCTGTACACGATCCTTAAGCAAAATAAAAAAATAATGTAAAATAAATCTGTGAAGGAGCAAAATGTTGAAATATACGCTTAACTAATATTTGAAAAATATGGTGTCTCACATGGACCCTATATGTCAGTTCACGATATGTCTATCAGTATTAAAACATAAAAACTCCTCTGTACACGATCCTTAAGCAAAATAAAAAAATAATGTAAAATAAATCTGTGAAGGAGCAAAATGTTGAAATATACGCTTAACTAATATTTGAAAAATATGGTGTCTCACATGGACCCTATATGTCAGTTCACAATATGTCTATCAGTATTAAAACATAAAAACTCCTCTGTACACGATCCTTAAGCAAAATAAAAAAATAATGTAAAATAAATCTGTGAAGGAGCAAAAATGTTGAAATATACGCTTAACTAATATTTGAAAAATATGGTGTCTCACATGGACCCTATATGTCAGTTCACGATATGTCTATCAGTATTAAAACATAAAAACTCCTCTGTACATTATTGTGAAGGGGTTAAAAGAGGCTTCATGGTTGATATGATAAGCTGATCAGAATAGCTAGCATCATGAGAGCTGCTATGGTTGACAGTGGTAGCGAACGCATAACTAATATTTGATTGGCCAACTATACACAACTGCTTTTTTAATATAGCTCCTCATATGGATGTGCTAATTGACTTCATATGCACGCACAGTATGTATTGTGAGCCCTGCACTTGCATGCTAACATCATTATATTAGCATCTGTGATGGGGAAGTTACTTTATTGATATACATGCTTCATTGAGATACTTATAATCCTATATATAGTGCATATATGTCTGCCTATTGGGGGATATTGTGAGTTACATAGACTGCATATATATGGACAAATATATGTAGGTTATTATTGTTTAGCCCCGGATTAGTCTATTATCGTTATAACATATAAGATATGGAGATGTGCACTATTATATATTGATTTGAATGTAGTTCATACCTGTCTGCATTTGGCTATTTTTCTGCATGCTGTATATCCCACTCTTTTGGATTTTTATTCATGATAATGTATATGTCTTTGAGCTGTAACTTCATGTCAACACTTTTGTTATTTTTTCTGCATGCTGTATATCCCACTCTTTTGGATTTTTATCCATGATAATGTATTTTAGACCTTAATAAAATTTGTATTTTATACTGCAAAAGTTTCCTTTTTCAATTTATTTCAATCTCGCCATGACTTTCCCCTTTACACACATTTACAGGTAAATAGAGACAAATGAATTCATGAATGCATGCGACCTTCTCTCATTGTACTTACAGGTCATGACACAATACAGGGCTATTTAGTATATGTGGTTTCTAACATGTCACAATAGCATCGACCTTCACTCATTCTATGGGCACTGCTATCAGATGGGCACTGCTATCAGAATACACATAAATGTGTTGGTTTTAAAAGATCCCACTGACTATACACAATGCAATACTATTTACTGTTTGCCTGAATTACCGTAGCATCGACCTTCACTCATTCTGACAATTCATGTCAACACTGTTGTACTACATTTCTATGTGCCAGTAAAGATGTATATCTATGTACCATGTTAGTTAGTAAATAGAAAAATATGCTCCTCTCAATACAACCCAAGCCTTAGATACACAGCTTGGTAATAGCTTACCGATCTGTAACAAAAGTACATTCTTCCCAGTCCTGATATAAGTGTAGATACACTGCCAAGCTAAAAATATATATACTGAATAAAACTATAAGTTGAGCGTCATAATTCCAAATTCCACCACAATAGTGTTTTACATGCATTTACTGGGTCCTTAAAAGTTTCTCACCACAAAAAAGATCAAGATTCACTCTTTAATTCACTAAAAATCATTATATACTAGTTATATACAGAAGTCTGTATTTAACTAGAACTCCTTATACATTTACTGGGGCCCTTAAAAGTTTCTTCCTGAGACTTATAAAATCAAGAATCGCTCTTTAATACAGTAAAACTCCACAGACTAATCTAATCCAATGGATAAAATATCAATAGAGACGAATAAATCACTTTGATTGAAATTCACAAATCCAGCAGACCAGATTTCCCAGCCTGAGCAAAGTTCATCCAGGGGGCATGACGACCTGGATCAATCTGACAGGGAGACGGATTAAATGATAGGGGGCGTGACGACCTGTCAGATTGAGTTTGACGAGAGGGGGTGTACCTATACTACTTATGTGTACTATATGGGGGCTGCATTATACTATATCGAGGACTATTGGGACGCCCCCATTACTAAATCCATAGAGATACTGTGTAAAAAAAAAACACACCCAGAATAATGTCCTTTAATTGAAATAATGACACAGACTCCTTTAATGAATCTACATTTACCCAAAACATATATTCTCAAATCCACACCCAATCCACTGAAGCCAATGTCTCCTTAGAATTAAAATAATAAGCAACCATATTCCTCACCAGTCCGCCAAGGAGATAATAATCCATTTGTTCCAAGACGCATCTAGCTCTGCTACATGTAAATGGCAGGCTGCATTGTTGCATGATGCGACTATACAGCCTACCATACAACAGAGACACTGATCTGTGCGTGCTTCCTCACTGTGAACTCCTTTCACTTCACAGTTGTCACCGAGAGCATGAAAAAGTTCTCACGCTCACAGTGCCATCAGAAAGGTCCTGGGAGTTCTCAATGAACTCATTTCAACTCACTGACGTCAGCGCGAGCACCGTGGGAAGAGTTTGGATGTAAATCGGATGCTAGGTGTTAAAAATCGTATTGTACTCGCATGAAAAATACATGACACTCGTCCGACTTTTCAGGAACAAAATCGAACTGATTTTATAAACCCTAGTGAGAACCTGGCCTAATTCTGTTAGTGTTCCAATATCAAAGGAGTAGTTTAGTATTTTGTACATAAATATAGTCTAATAACGCTGTTTCTATATTAAAACTGAAAATGGCACGTCTTTACATATATTATTTCTGCAAATTTTGTTTTTTTAAATTGCAATTCATAACTTTGTCGTTCATCTTATTCCCTTAACTAACCACACCCGATTTCTGAAACATGTTTCCAAAATTGGCAAGAGTGGTATAAAACAGCAAAAAGTCGCACATTTTTCCACTAAAATATGCAACATGATTTGCAATTTTTCTTTTGGGAGCCAGAACACTGACAATAAAGTATTAAGTAATTTCCACTAAAGTTCGTTGCCGCAAATTCTTGGCCAAAATACAAACAAGGTAAACTCTTTACATAAGTTTGAAATAAACTTCCAACTGATTTAAAATGGAAAAACGCACGTAGACTCTGCAAAGCATGTTATTTCCCGTATGTTTCCTCCTGCACGGAGAAAAGGATAGTAATGCCAGTTCTCACCTTTTGAAATTATTTGGAAGCAAAAAAAGCAACCCATATAATAGAAACAAACCGCATAGTACATGTTTTCCACATAAGGTATTTCTGGTAGATAAAGCATCGAAAAAAATCACTATGAGGATTTTTACCCACTTTTTTTTATTTCAGAGTGTTTAGGGTTAGGCTTTTTCGTATATTAAATAGCAGGAAATTACAGGGAAGGAAATAGTTAAAGCGAAACTACCAGGTGAAAAAGCTGCAGATTTGCCCCCGGTCTCATGCAGTGATAATTAATATAATTTGAGGATCCATCATAAACGAGGTAGAGAAAGAGAAACAAATTAATGTCAATTCCTTCTACCTTCGGGCCCCTGATACAGAACATTAAGTGATGTGCGGACGTCCCTCTACTGGAAATGGGATAGGGTGGGACCAATTAGCAAAAAAAACAAAACTTGTCAAAATAATGATGATTTATATTACTACATAATATTTGACTAGCGGTGTAATATAGGGTAGATACGCAGGACAGGAAAGCAAGCACGGAGCTTTGTCCTAAATATAAGTGTGTGTGTGTATATATATATATACACACACACACAAAATATGTGTATATCACTTTTGAAGCACATTCATTCTTTTAAGACTGAATCATTCATTCTATGACTTGGGTGTGATCAGTTAGCGGAGGCTGTGATTTGTGGACATACCCATAGGGAATAGGTGGGCTCTCCCTGCAGCTACAAAGCACTCAATCACTTTCCCAGCAGGAACCAGCATCAAGATTCAAGATTTAAAGAAGCTTTATTGGCAGGACTAAATACACATTAGTTTTGCCAAAGCAAGTGTACAAAAGGGAATAGGGATAGGGACTGTAGGGATGTTGGGTAGGGGCAGATCTAGGGTGAGGGCTATGGATGTCCATGGCATAGGGAGTGGGGATGGGGGCAGATACAGGGTGGGGGCTATAGATGTCCATGGCATAGGGAGGGGGGATGGGGGCAGATCCGGGGTGGGAGCATCTACAATAGTTCACCTATGCCACATACACTTTGGGCTGTATCGGTGTGGTAATATCCATCGCCTAGAGGCCAATGACTGCATTCCTGTTCCAAAAGTAGAACTGAGGTTCCTTGGACACGGAAGAAGAAATCACAGCACCAAAATCAGTCAATGTAAAAAGTGCACATTGAGTTTTAAATTTTTTTCATTTCAACGCCAGGAGTGGTAGCAATAATGTAAGTTCCTTCCACCTAGTGGTATTCTTATCAGCTGCCGTCTTCATCTATTCTCAGCGCCGCACCGGTCGATCTCCAGCAGATTGTGTCCTGCCGGATCGCTCCAGTGTTTGCTGGAAGATACAACTCAACAATGTACATCTATGAGGCCTGAACGAGGGTCTCATAGAATTGCACTGAGAGTTTGTGACCCTTACCTCTGGCTTCCCGTTAGTCAGAAGCTGCAGAGTGGCACTGGGAAGAGCAGAAGACAGCAGCTGGTAAGTACAGTTATATGAAAAGTTTGGGCACCCCTATTAATCTTAAGCTTAATGTTTTATAAAAATTGGTGTTTTTGCAACAGCTATTTCAGTTTGATATATCTAATAACTATTGGACACAGTAATGTTTCTGCCTTGAAATGAGGTTTATTGTACTAGCAGAACATGTGCAATCTGCATTCAAACAAAATTTGACAGGTGCATAAGTATGGGTACCCTTATCATTTTCTTGTTTTTAATACTCCTACCTACTTTTTACTGACTTACTAAAGCACTTTTTTTGGTTTTGGAACCACATTGAGCTTTGAACTTCATAGCCAGGTGTATGCAATCATGAGAAAAGCTACTTAAAGTGGCCACTTGCAAGTTGTTCTCCTGTTTGAATCTCCTCTGAAGAGTGGCATCATGGGCTCCTCAAAACAACTGTCAAATGATCTGAAAACAAAGATTATTCAACATAGTTGTTCAGGGGAAGGATACAAAAAGCTGTCTCAGAGATTTAACCTGTCAGTTTCCACTGTGAGGAACATAGTAAGGAAATGGAAGAACACAGGGACAGTTCTTGTTAAGGCCAGAAGTGGCAGGCCAAGAAAAACATCAGAAAGGCAGAGAAGAAGAATGGTGAGATCAGTCAAGGACAATCCTCAGACCACCTCCAGAGAGCTGCAGCATCAACTTGCTGCAGATGGTGTCACTGTGCATCGGTCAACTATACAACGCACTTTGCACAAGGAGAAGCTGTATGGGAGAGTGATGCGAAAGAAGCCGTTTCTGCAAGCACGCCACAAACAGAGTCGGCTGAGGTATGCAAAAGCACATTTGGAGAAGCCAATTTCTTTTTGGAAGAAGGTCCTGTGGACTGATGAAACCAAGATTGAGTTGTTTGGTCATCCAAA
This sequence comes from Oophaga sylvatica, assembly GCA_033576555.1. Classification (NCBI taxonomy): domain Eukaryota; kingdom Metazoa; phylum Chordata; class Amphibia; order Anura; family Dendrobatidae; genus Oophaga; species Oophaga sylvatica. The sequence continues at coordinate 127,515,749 of JARQOD010000007.1, forward strand.
AAGGTGTTATGCATGGCGTCAAAAAAACACAGCATTCCAAGAAAAACACTTGCTACCCACAGTAAAATTTGGTGGAGGTTCCATCATGCTTTGGGGCTGTGTGGCCAATGCCGGCACCGGGAATCTTGTTAATGTTGAGGGACGCATGGATTCCACTCAGTATCAGCAGATTCTTGACAATAATGTTCAAGAATCAGTGACAAAGTTGACGCAGGGGATGGATCTTTCATCAAGACAATGATCCAAAACACCGCTCCAAATCTACTTAGGCATTCATGCAGAGGAACAATGACAATGTTCTGGAATGGCCATCCCAGTCCCCAGACCTGAATATCATTGAACATCTGTGGGATCATTTGAAGAGGGCTGTCCATGCTCGGCGACCATCAAACTTAACTGAACTGGAATTGTTTTGTAAAGAGGAATGGTCAAAAATACCTTCATCCAGGATCCAGCAACTCATTAAAAGCTACAGGAAGCGACTAGAGGCTGTTATTTTTGCAAAAGGAGGATCTACTGAATATTAATGTCACTTTTCTGGTGAGGTGCCCATACTTATGCACCTGTCAAATTTTGTTTGGATGCAGATTGCACATGTTCTGTTAGTACAATAAACCTCATTTCAAGGCAGAAACATTACTGTGTCCAATAGTTATTAGATATATCAAACTGAAATAGCTGTTGCAAAAACACCAATTTTTATCAAACATTAAGCTTAAGATTAATAGGGGTGCCCAAACTTTTTCATATAACTGTATAAGTCTAGAGCAGGGAACATGAATTAGTGACACCATTCCAGAGATAAAATTTTAAAATAAAATGCCTTAGTGGTGCTTTAACATAAACTGTGCAGTCATATAATTAATGAAGCTGGACATACAGTAGATGTAAGATGAATGATCAGTCTTATAGATGTTTTACCACAATAGACATCCTTACTAGTGATGAGCGAGCACGCTCGTGACCTAATCGAGTATTTTCTGAGTGCTCGAAAAAAAAATGCTTGAGTCGCTGCGGCTGTTCAACAGCCACAACACATGCAGGGATTGCCTGTTTGTTAGACAATCCATGCATGTGCTACGGCTGTCGAACAGCCGCGAGACATGCAGCTGTGACTACTCGAGCATTTTTTTTTGAGCACACAGAAAATACTCAAATAGGACACGAGTGTTGTGAATGCTCTGGATCTGACTTCGAAGTTTGGGCTCCCTCTGGTGGCTGCTGATAGTAATGAAGCTGCTTCGGCTAACACAAGTCCATCAGCTGGGGGCAATGAGTGGCAATCAGGTTGCACTGACTGGGAAAATTTAAGGGAGTAACCTTCTCATGATCCTCGCCCGTGATTTGTTGTTCTTCCTGGTTCCATTTGGAAGTCAGCTTGCTTCCTGTTGTTTCCTGCAATGTTCAGATAAGTTATTTGCTGCTTGTTTCTTTGGCATTTGTTTTTCCTTTTGTTTTCTGCCCTGTTGGTGTGGGGATAGCCAGGTTCGCCGGCTGGGGCCTGCATTGGTCTGTTTCTCATTTACCACTGCTTTTGTTCAGTCCCTGTTATTTCAGTATCTGCTGGTTGGCTACCAGCTCACACCAGAGTTCTGATCTAGCGTGGGAGAGATCGTGTGGTCTCAGTATTTTTTGGAAATCAGAAGTGTTGGAATTTTTCTTAGGGTTTTGCCAGATTGCAGACAGTATTCTTTCCTGTCCTATTCTATCTTGACAGTTTTGGTCCCCAGCGTTTGCTTGTTCTATTTTCTTCCTGTGTTCGTATTTCATCTTGTCTCACCATCAATATATGTGTGGGGGCTATCTATTCCTTTGGGGCGCTACTCCGGGGCAGTTAGCTTTCCCCTTTCTCTCTTTAGGCTTAGTTAACTCTCCGGCTGTGTCGAGGCGTCTAGGCCATCGTAGGTACGTCCCACGGCTACTTCTAGTTGAGCGGTCAGTTTAAGGGTCTGCAATCCGCTAGTTACCAACCTCTCTGTATGTCTGGTTGCCTTTGCTATTTTTGCTACTTTCCTCCTCGGCTACCAAATCACACACAAGCATGCTCAGAATCCCTTATCGGAGCACGCTGGCTCATCACTAAAGCTTACCAGTCCACAGAATAGGTGTCCCAATTATATCCACAGATGGGTTACCCCATAATTACTAGAATGCCCTCTATTCCTCCGCACTGCACAACTGTTTGCTCTAGCACCATTCTACAGTCATGGCCAAAAGTTTTGAGAATGACACAAATATTATATTTTCACATGATCTGCTGCCCTCTGGTTTTTATGTGTGTGTTTGACAGATGTTTTTATCACAGACAGAAATATAATTGCAAACATATGAGTAACAAAAGCTTATATTGACAGTTAGAATGAGTTAATGCAGCAAGTCAATATTTGCAGTGTTGACCCTTCTTCTTCAGGACCTCTGCAATTCTCCCTGGCATGCTCTCAATCAACTTCTGGACCAAATCCTGACTGATAGCAGTCCATTCTTGCACAATCAATGCTTTCATTTTGTCAGAATTTTTAGGTTATTGTTTGTCCACCCGTCTCTTGATGATTGACCACAAGTTCTCAATGGGATTAAGATCTGGGGAGTTTCCAGGCCATGGACCCAAAATCTCTATGTTTTGTTCCCTGAGCCATTTAGTTATCACCTTTGCTTTATGGCAAGGTGCTCCATCATGCTGGAAAAAGCATTGTTGATCACCAAACTGCTCTTGGAGGGTTGGGAGAAGTTGCTCTTGGAAGACATTCTGGTACCATTCTTTATTCATGGCTGTGTTTTTAGGCAAGACTGTGAGAGAGCCGATTCTCTTGGCTGAGAAGCAACCCCACACATGAATGGTTTCAGGATGCTTAACAGTTGGCATGAGACAAGACTGGTGGTAGCACTCACCTTGTCTTCTCCGAATGAGGCATTTTCCTGATGTCCCAAACAATCGAAAAGGGGATTCATCAGAGAAAATAACTTTACCCAGTCCTCAGCAGTCCACTGCCTGTACCTTTTGCAGAATATCAGTCTGTCCATGATGTTTTTTCTGGAGAGAAGTGGCTTCTTTGCTGCCCGCCTTGAGACCAGGCCTTGCTCCAAGAGTCTCCGCCTCACAGTGCATGCAGATGCACTCACACCTGCCTGCTGCCATTTCTGAGCAAGCTCTGCACTGCTGGTAGCCCGATCCCGCAGCTGAAACACTTTTAAGAGACGGTCCTGGCGCTTGCTTGTCTTTCTTGGGCGCCCTGGAGCCTTTTTGGCAACAATGGAACCTCTCTCCTTGAAGTTCTTGATGATGCGATAGATTGTTGACTGAGGTGCAATCTTTCTAGCTGCGATACTCTTCTGTTGTGAATGGACTTGAAATGAGTTCTGAGCAGAGGCTCCCTCTGGTGGTTACAAGCGGTACTGGACTGTCCAGTGAAGATTGTGAGGAGTGGGAATCAGGTGTTACTGACTGGTCTTATATAAGGGAGTCGCCTTCCCATCAGGGTTGCCGGTGATCAATTGTTCTGGTCTCAATCCTTGAGTCCTGTTTCCTTTGTAGCCTGCTGTGTCGTGTCTGCATCTCCTGCTAACAGATAAGACATTTTCTTCTTTTTGTTTTTGTGCTTGATTTTTGCATTTTGTCCTGCACTTCTGTGGGGGCCTTCAGGGTCCCCTCCGGGGGCTTTTGCCCTCTCAGTTTAGTTCAGCCACTGATGTTTGTACTTTTGCTTTTTCCAGTTTTTTCAGTGGCTGCTGTTTTGATTTTGTTACACCAGAGAACTAATTTAGGTGGTAGAGGTCGTGTGATCTCAAGTGATTTTGAAATTAGTAGAGTTGGTGCTTTTCAGGGTTTTTTTGGGATTGCAGTAAGTGCCCTTCCTATCCTTTTCTATTTAGGTAGTTTGGGCCCCAACGTTGTCACGGGTGTGTCGCGGCGAAGATCGTCGCGATTGCACACCCTGACTTCGCACAGCTGAGTTTCTGGTGCTGGGTGTTTTTCGGCACTGTGGGAGTTAATTCTTTCTCTCTCGATGCTGGACTGACCAGCCTCGCCCAGCTGCGATTGATGTTTTGTTAATTAGCTTCCTTCTTATACCTGCTGGTCTGCTGGGGAAGTTGTCGGTGAAAGCATTCATTCAGACCAGCAGAGCGGATCGTTTCTGAGAAGACTTAAGCTAAGAGTGCCTGTTGTGGTTTATCCTCTCCTCGCTTATTGTTTATCTCCTTAACCTTTTGTGTTCCTCTGTAGTGGAAGTTTTGTATGCATGGCAGTGTTTTCTTTACCCTTGTCTGTCTTGTTTATCTTAGACTGTGTGTAAGCTGTGACCTGCCCATTCCCTGTGGTGGTAATCAGGGTCCTTCTCAGGACTAGATTACAGTGGTCAGGGATCTACAGGAGACAGGGTTACTCTGGCGGCCTGGACCTCTGTACCATTAACAGTACCTCCAGGTAGAGGGACTAGTCAGGACCCCAGCTCAGGGTCAGCATAGACCCCGGTCCACCTCTATCCTGAGACAGCGTGACACGTACACAGTATTGACCCACAATACATAGGATATTATGTCAGGTAAGACATTGCTGGCAGATACTATGTATACATGTTGATATTTTCTATTACAGGAAATATAGAATGATGTCACATTAGATATATGTTACTATCATAGAATATATCTGTTATACGTCGTGACATTTTCACCGACCACACTAAAAGATTCTCCCCAGCTACCATGGATCCAGTAGTCCAGTTAGCTCAGCAGTTGCAGAGTTTGTCCATGGAGCTGACGGACGTTAAGTCCAAGGTTTTGTACCCCGGGAGCAAACCAGATCTGAACCTAAAGTAGCTCTCCCGGACAGGTTCACTGGTGGGCAGGATAAATTCTTTACCTTCTGGGAGGCATGTAAATTATATTTTCGGCTACGGCCTCGGTCTTCGGGGAGTGAAGATCAGAGGGTGGGAATTGTCATCTCGCTCTTACAAGGGGACCCTCAATCCTGGGCGTTCTCTCTTCCTCCGGACTCCCCGGCTCTCCAGTCAGTAGATCGATTTTTTACAGCCCTGGGTCTGGTATATGATGACCCGGATCGGGTCTCCCTTGCTGAAATGAAGTTACGTAAGATACAGCAGGGAGATCGTCCGGCGGAGGAATTTTCTTCTGAGTTCCGTAGATGGGCCACAGATACTCAGTGGAATGACCCAGCTCTTAGGAGCCAGTTTTGTCAAGGATTATCTGACAAATTAAAAGATGTGTTGGCTCAGTATGATTCTCCCCCGTCACTGGAGGCCGCTATGGCCCTTGCTATTCGCATTGATAGACGGCTTCGGGAGAGGTGCGAGGTAACTCCGCCTCCTGTGATGACTCCACCTTCTACTATAGTCCCTTATATTGAGGTTCCCCTGGTTTGTTCTGAGGAGCCTATGCAGTTAGGAGGGACATCGTTTCGAGGGAGGGGATCGGCGGTGCGCCGCAAGACAGGAAAGTGTTACTTCTACGGGAGAAAGGGACATTTTGTTGGGGGGTGTCCATCCCGTACTTTGCTGAGCAAGGAGTCGCCGGAAAACTGTTGATCCCAGGTTGTGTGGTGGACGACAATCTGGGAGTATGTATTTCGCCCCCAAGTCCATCTCAGTTTCTCGTACCAGCGGAGGTGGTGGTAGGTACGAGAACTGAAAGGATTTCTGTTCTTCTGGATAGTGGGGCCGCGGCTAATCTGGTGGACGCTCGGTTTGCCCAGGTGCAAGGTATGCAACTGAGTGTATTGGCCAAACCTATCCCTATATTCTCTATTGACGCCAGGCCTCTCGGTCAAGGTAGCTTTGTGCAAGCCGTGCATAACATAGACCTTCGAGTGGGGGCAATACATAAAGAACTATTGTCTTGTTATATGTTGGAGGGCCTTCCCACTCCTATTGTGTTGGGACTTCCTTGGTTAACTAAACATAACCCATTTATTAATTGGCAATCCAGAGAGATAAGCCAGTGGGGTGAATTTTGCAATAGTAACTGCATGAACACGGTCATCGGTGCGGTCGTGCCTAGAACCTTACCTCCTTTTCTGGAGGACTTTGAGGATGTGTTTTCAGAGGAAGGGTGTCAAGAATTACCTCCTCATCGCGCATATGACTGTGCTATAAAATTGCTTCCTGATGCTAAGTTACCAAAATCTAGGTTATATAACCTTTCTGGTCCTGAGAGGCAAGCTATGAAGGATTATATTTCGGAAAGTCTGGCCAAGGGGCATATTAGACCTTCATCTTCCCCAGTGGCCGCGGGGTTCTTCTTTGTGAAGAAAAAAGATGGAGGCCTACGCCCTTGCCTGGATTTCCGTGAGCTTAATCGGATTATGGTCCGAGATCCGTATCCGCTCCCACTTATTCCTGATCTCTTCAATCAGATTGTGGGCGCCAAATGGTTCTCTAAGTTGGATCTCAGGGGGGCGTATAATCTGATTAGGATAAAGGAGGGGGATGAGTGGAAGACGGCGTTTAACACTCCGGAGGGGCATTATGAGAACCTTGTCATGCCTTTCGGTCTGACTACTGCCCCGGCGGTGTTTCAACATTTTGTTAATGACATCTTCCGCTACCTAGTGGGACAGTTTGTTGTCATTTATCTAGATGACATCTTAATTTACTCGCCGGATCTTGTGTCTCATCAGGAGCATGTGAGACAGTTGTTGCAGATCTTGCGAGACAATAAACTGTACGCCAAATGGGAGAAGTGTGTATTCGCCGTACAAGAACTTCAGTTTTTAGGATTCCTGGTGTCAGCTTCCGGTTTCCGTATGGACCCTGGGAAAGTGAAGGCTGTGCTTGAATGGGATCGGCCAGAGGATCTTAAAGCACTGCAGCGTTTCCTGGGGTTTGCTAACTACTACCGGAAATTTATTCGTAATTTCTCATCCGTTGTCAAACCTCTCACTGACATGACAAAAAAAGGGACGGATTTTTCTAGGTGGTCTGACAAAGCTTGTCAAGCATTTTCCTCCTTGAAAAAATGTTTTGCTTCAGCACCCATACTCATCCAACCTGATGCATCACAACCGTTCATTGTGGAGGTAGACGCATCTGACGTAGGAGTGGGTGCGGTATTATCTCAAGGTCCGTCCCCTGGTAAATGGCATCCGTGCGCTTTCTTCTCTAAAAAATTGTCGTCCGTCGAGAGGAATTATGATGTTGGCAATAGGGAACTCTTGGCCATTAAGTTGGCTTTTGAAGAGTGGCGTCACTTTTTGGAGGGGGCAGTCCACCCGGTCACCGTCATTACTGATCACAAGAACCTGCTGTATTTAGAGTCTGCAAAACGTCTGAATTCCAGACAAGCTAGATGGTCGTTGTTTTTTACCAGGTTTAATTTTGTCGTCACATATCGTCCTGGGTCAAAAAATGTAAAGGCTGATGCCTTATCTCGTAGTTTCCCGGGGGCCGGGAAGACGGATGACCCGGTTCCTATTCTCCAGGAGGGAGTTGTGGTGTCGGCTGTATGCTCTGAGCTTGAGGAGGAGGTATTGGAGGCTCAGGGGGACGCCCCTGTAGGACCTCCAGGGAAACTGTTTGTTCCAGATCAGTTAAGACAAAAGGTTATCGAGGCACATCATAATTCTGCTTTGGCAGGACACCCAGGGAGTAAAGCAACTGTAGATCTCCTTTCTCGCCGGTTTTGGTGGCCTAACTTAAATAAAGAGGTGGTAACTTTTGTCGCGTCCTGTGGGGTATGTGCGCGCTCTAAGACCCCACATACCCGTCCGTCTGGGGCCCTTTTACCGTTGAAAATCCCGGAGCGTCCATGGACCCATCTGTCTATGGACTTCATTACGGACCTCCCTCCGTCTTCAGGTAAAACTGTCATACTAGTTGTAGTTGACAGGTTCAGCAAAATGCACATTTTATTGCTCTTCCTGCTCTTCCTAATGCTAAAACTCTGGCGCAGGTGTTCATTGGGGAGATTGTGAGACTTCACGGGTTGCCTTCCGATGTGGTGTCGGATCGGGGGTCTCAGTTTGTGTCCAAATTCTGGAAGGCATTTTGTTCTCGTCGGGGGATGCAGTTGTCATTTTCTTCGGCTTTTCATCCGCAGACTAATGGTCAGACAGAGCGTCTGAATCAGAGCTTAGAGACATATCTTCGGTGTTTTGTCTCAGAGAACCAAGAGGACTGGTCTTCTTTCTTGCCTCTGGCAGAGTTCGCTCTTAACAATAGGCGGAGCGAGTCCACTGGTAAGTCCCCGTTTTTTGGGGCATATGGTTTTCACCCCCAGTTTTGTACTTTCAATGGGGGGGGCTCTTCTGGGGTTCCTGAGGAGGAACGATTTTCGTCGTCACTTGCTTCAGTGTGGAGAGGAGTGCTTAATAATCTGAGCACTATGGCGAACCGATACAAACGTATGGCTGATAGGAGGAGAGTGTCTGGTCCGGACCTAAGTGTGAACGATCTGGTATGGTTGTCTACCAAGAATATAAAACTTAAGGTTCCCTCCTGGAAACTCGGTCCCAGATTCATCGGGCCATACAGGATCAGTTCAATAATTAATCCGGTGGCTTTCCGTCTTGACCTCCCTCCTACGTTTAAAATCCACAATGTGTTCCACAAATCGTTGCTTAAGAGGTACGTGGCACCAGTTATACCGTCACCTCTACCTCCTCCTCCTGTGGTGGTCAATGGTAATTTGGAGTTTCAGGTATCGAAGATCATTGACTCACGTCTGAATCGCCGGTCCCTTCAGTACCTTGTTCATTGGAGGGGGTATGGTCCTGAGGAGAGGATGTGGGTTTCTGCGTCGGATATTAACGCAGACCGATTGGTTCAGGCCTTCCACACTACTCACTCAGATAGACCAGGCCCTGAGGGTCCAGAGGCCCCTCGTAGAAGGGGGGGTACTGTCACGGGTGTGTCGCGGCGAAGATCGTCGCGATTGCACACCCTGACTTCGCACAGCTGAGTTTCTGGTGCTGGGTGTTTTTCGGCACTGAGGGAGTTAATTCTTTCTCTCTCGATGCTGGACTGACCAGCCTCGCCCAGCTGCGATTGATGTTTTGTTAATTAGCTTCCTTCTTATACCTGCTGGTCTGCTGGGGAAGTTGTCGGTGAAAGCATTCATTCAGACCAGCAGAGCGGATCGTTTCTGAGAAGACTTAAGCTAAGAGTGCCTGTTGTGGTTTATCCTCTCCTCGCTTATTGTTTATCTCCTTAACCTTTTGTGTTCCTCTGTAGTGGAAGTTTTGTATGCATGGCAGTGTTTTCTTTACCCCTTGTCTGTCTTGTTTATCTTAGACTGTGTGTAAGCTGTGACCTGCCCATTCCCTGTGGTGGTAATCAGGGTCCTTCTCAGGACTAGATTACAGTGGTCAGGGATCTACAGGAGACAGGGTTACGCTGGCGGCCTGGACCTCTGTACCATTAACAGTACCTCCAGGTAGAGGGACTAGTCAGGACCCCAGCTCAGGGTCAGCATAGACCCCGGTCCACCTCTATCCTGAGACAGCGTGACACGTACACAGTATTGACCCACAATACATAGGATATTATGTCAGGTAAGACATTGCTGGCAGATACTATGTATACATGTTGATATTTTCTATTATAGGAAATATAGAATGATGTCACATTAGATATATGTTACTATCATAGAATATATCTGTTATACGTCGTGACAAACGTTTGCTCATACTATTTTCTGTCTGTGTCAGTATTTCTTCTTGTCTAACCGCCATTACATGTTTGGGGGCTTTCTATGTTCTTTGGGGATCTGCTCCGGGGCAGATAGCTTTCCTCTTTCTATCTTTAGGTGTAGTTAGTTTCTCAGGCTGTGACGAGGCGTCTAGGACCAACGTAGGAACGCTCCACGGCTGCCTCTAGTTGTGGTGGTTAGTCAGGGTACTGCAATCTCATAGATTCCAACTGCTCTGGTGTATTGCCTTTTTTACCTGCACTCCTCAGCTACCGAAACATAACAGTATCACCGGCCAGCGCGGAACAATGAATCTCAGACATCACACTCTTTTTCCACTGGTCCGGGACAAACAATTTCCCAACAGGGCAGCGCTCGGGCCTATCCTCCTGACACCCCTCCAGAGCCAGTCTCAAATTGGGCGAGATGGCGGAAAGAACTACACCTTCTTTCAAACTAACAGAAGGATCAGATAACTCAGGAGAGTCCGCAAGGAAACTCCTCGAGAGGGCATCCGCCTTAACATTCTTAGTGCCAGGAAGAAAGGAAACCACAAAATTAAAACGTGTGAAAAACAAGGCCCACCTGGCCTGTCTAGGATTAAGTCGATTGGTAGATTCCAGATAAACCAGATTCTTATGGTCCGTAAGGACCGCCACCTGATGTTTGGCTCCCTCCAGCCAATGTCTCCACTCTTCAAAAGCCCACTTCATGGCCAATAACTCCCGATTACCCACGTCATAATTACGTTCAGTAGGAGAAAATTTTCGAGAGAAAAAGGTACAAGGGTTACTTTTAGAGGTCTCTGGATCTCTTTGGGACAAAACGGCACCTGCCCCAATTTCAGAGGCATCAACCTCCACCTGAAATGGCAGAGAAACATCAGGCTGCCGTAGAACAGGAGCAGAAGTGAATCTCTGCTTAAGTTCCTGAAATGCAGAGACTGCCTCAGGAGGCCAATTCACCACATCAGAACCCTTTTTGGTCAAATCAGTTAAAGGTTTAACAATAACCGAGAAATTACCAATAAATTTACGATAAAAATTGGCAAAACCCAAAAATCTTTGAAGAGCCTTTAATGAAGTAGGTTGGACCCAATCACAGATGGCCTGAACCTTGACCGGGTCCATTTCAATAACAGATGGGGACAAAATGAATCCCAAAAATGACATCCTCTGTACACCAAAAAGACACTTTGATCCCTTCACATACAGAGCATTCTCTCTCAAAATCTGGAATACAGTTCGAACATGTTTCACATGAGAGTCCCAGTCATTGGAAAAAATCAAGATATCATCCAAATAAACAATCAAAAATTTATCCACAAAATCCCTGAAAATGTCATTCATGAAGGACTGGAAGACAGAAGGAGCATTAGTGAGCCCAAAGGGCATCACAAGGTACTCAAAATGCCCCTCAGGGGTATTAAATGCCGTCTTCCATTCATCCCCGTGCTTAATGCGAATAAGGTTATATGCCCCCCTGAGGTCAAGCTTGGTAAACCAAGTAGCGTTTTTCACCCTGGAAAACAGGTCAGAAATCAAGGGTAACGGATATTGATATTTCACAGTAATATTGTTCAAAAGACGATAATCAATACACGGCCTTAATGAACCATCCTTTTTGGCCACAAAGAAAAAACCGGCACCTAAGGGTGAAGAGGATGGTCTGATATGACCCTTCTCCAATGACTCCTTGATATAAGACCGCATAGCGTCATGTTCAGGTACAGACAAGTTAAAAAGGCGACCTTTAGGGAATTTACTACCAGGCACTAATTCAATAGCGCAGTCATAGCTCCTATGGGGAGGCAAGGATGCAGATTTACTTTCGCTAAACACATCAGAAAAATCAATCAAAAAGTCAGGAACATCCTGAGCCTGGGGGGCAGAAAAAACAGGAGTGTTGGTATTAACACATTGGCAGCCCCAACTGGTTACAGACACAGATTTCCAATCCAAAACAGGATTATGAGACTGTAACCAAGGGAAACCCAGTACGATAATGTCATGCAGATTATACAGAACCAAAAATTTGCAGCTCTCCTGATGATCAGGTTCAACCCTCATTATCACCTGAGTAGAGAACTGAGGTTTATTCTCAGCCAAAGGGGTAGAATCGATCCCCAGTAGGGGAATAGACTTCCGTAGGGGCATCAAGGGAAACCCACAACGTTTAGCAAAATCAAAATCCATCAGGTTAATCGCTGCTCCCGAATCAACGAAAGCCTGAGCAGATAATGAGGACAGAGAGCATATCAGAGTAACAGTTAATAAAAACTTAGTCTGAACACTACCCAAGACAACTGAGCGTGCAAAACGTCTTCCCCGCTTAGGGCAAACTGAAATAGCATGAGAGGCATCACCACAGTAGAAACATAACCCATTGCGCTTTCGAAACTCATGACGCTGTGCCCCAGAAACCACTCTATCACACTGCATGGATTCAGAAGCAGGTTCACAAGGCAACACTATTCCACGCATACTTCTCCGCTCACGCAAACGTCTGTCAATTTGAATCGCTAATGACATAGAATCATTGAGACCAGAGGGGACAGGGAATCCCACCATAACATCCTTTACATTATCTGACAGCCCCTTCCGAAAAAGGGCTGCCAAAGCGTCGTCATTCCATTTGGTCAGGACTGCCCACCTACGGAATCTCTGACAGTATAACTCAGCGTCATCAAGCCCCTGATTTAATGCCAACAAGGCTTTTTCAGCTTGATCAGTGACATTAGGCTCATTTTACAATAACCCAAGGCCTGAAAAAATGCATCAACATCACTCAAAACAGGATCCCCAGGTGTCAGGGAAAAAGCCCAATCCTGAGGATCGCCGCGCAGGAGAGAGATGACAATTTGAACCTGCTGCGCTGCGTTCCCTGAGGACTTAGATTTTAAGGCAAAAAACAATTTACAATTATTTTTGAAATTCAGAAACTTGGCTCGATCCCCCAAAAACAAATCTGGCATGGGAATCCTAGGTTCCACAACAGGCAACCTAGCAAGATAGGTAGCAATACTCCGAACCTCAGTGGCAAGCTGATCCACACGGCCAGACAACTGTGAAAACTCCATTGAGAGAACAAACCACACATTGGAGACTTATCTAAGATGCTTTGTGTCTGCTGATCAGGATGACTGGGTCTCTTTTTTGCCTTTGGCTGAGTTTGCTCTTAATAATAGGGCTAGCTCTGCCACTTTGATGTCTCCATTTTTCTGTAATTCTGGGTTTCACCCTCGATTTTCTTCAGGTCAGACGGAGGCTTCTGTCTGTCCATGTGTTGACTCTGTTGTGGAGCGTATGCAACAGATTTGGGACCAGGTAGTGGAGAGGTTGTCCCTCTCTCAGGAGAGGGCCCAGCGGTTTGCTAACTGGCATAGGACTGATGGTCCTCGGTTTAAAGTGGGGGACTTGGTCTGGTTGTCCTCAAAAAATATTCCTATGAGAGTGGCATCTCCTAAATTTAAGCCTAGGTTCATTGGACCTAATAAGATCATGGAGATTCTTAATCCTGTTTCTTTTCGTTTGCTTCTTCCAGGGACATTTAAGATCCATAACGTGTTCCACAAGTCCTTGTTGAAGAGGTTTGTTGAGCCAGTGGTTCCTACTGCTTTGCCTCCTGACCCTGTTCTGGTTGAGGGCAATATGGAGTTTGTGGTTGAGAAAATATTGAATTCTCGTTTTTCTAGAAGGAAACTCCAGTATTTGGTTAAGTGGAGAGGTTATGGTCAGGAAGACAATTCTTGGGTGTTTGCTTCGGACGTCCATGCTAGGAGACTCATCCGTGCGTATCATAGAACTCATCCTGACCGAGCTGGTTGCTCAAGTGAGGGTTCGGTGACCCCTCCTCAAGGGGGGGTACTGTTGTGAATGGACTTGAAATGAGTTCTGAGCAGAGGCTCCCTCTGGTGGTTACAAGCGGTACTGGACTGTCCAGTGAAGATTGTGAGGAGTGGGAATCAGGTGTTACTGACTGGTCTTATATAAGGGAGTCGCCTTCCCATCAGGGTTGCCGGTGATCAATTGTTCTGGTCTCAATCCTTGAGTCCTGTTTACTTTGTAGCCCGCTGTGTCGTGTCTGCATCTCCTGCTAACAGATAAGACATTTTCTTCTTTTTGTTTTTGTGCTTGATTTTTGCATTTTGTCCTGCACTTCTGTGGGGGCCTTCAGGGTCCCCTCCGGGGGCTTTTGCCCTCTCAGTTTAGTTCAGCCACTGATGTTTGTACTTTTGCTTTTTCCAGTTTTTTCAGTGGCTGCTGTTTTGATTTTGTTACACCAGAGAACTAATTTAGGTGGTAGAGGTCGTGTGATCTCAAGTGATTTTGAAATTAGTAGAGTTGGTGCTTTTCAGGGTTTTTTTGGGATTGCAGTAAGTGCCCTTCCTATCCTTTTCTATTTAGGTAGTTTGGGCCCCAACGTTTGCTCATACTATTTTCTGTCTGTGTCAGTATTTCTTCTTGTCTAACCGCCATTACATGTTTGGGGGCTTTCTATGTTCTTTGGGGATCGGCTCCGGGGCAGATAGCTTTCCTCTTTCAATCTTTAGGTGTAGTTAGTTTCTCAGGCTGTGACGAGGCGTCTAGGACCAACGTAGGAACGCTCCACGGCTGCCTCTAGTTGTGGTGGTTAGTCAGGGTACTGCAATCTCATAGTTTCCAACTGCTCTGGTGTATTTCCTTTTTTACCTGCACTCCTCAGCTACCGAAACATAACACTCTTCCCTGTTAGGCCATTTTTGTGCATTGCAATGATGACTGCACGTGTTTCTTTAGAGATAACCATGGTTAACAGAAGAGAAACAATGATGCCAAGCACCAGCCTCCTTTTAAAGTGTCCAGTGGTCTCATTCTTACTTAATCATGACAGATTGATCTCCAGCCATGTCCTCATCAACACCCACACCTGTGTTAATGGAGCAATCACTGAAAAGAGGTTAGCTGGTCCTTTTAAGGCAGGGCTGCAATGATGTTGAAATGTGTTTTGGGGGATAAAGTTCATTTTCTAGCCAAATATTGACTTTGCAAGTAATTGCTGTTAAGCTGATCACTCTTTATAACATTCTGGAGTATATGCAAATTGCCATTAGAAAAAGTGAAGCAGTAGACTTTGCAAAAATTAATATTTGTGTCATTCTCAAAACTTTTGGCCATGACTGTAGATCCTTCTGTGTGGTGGGAGCAGTAAGGAGAAACAGGAAGCTTGGGACGCTCCATACTAATCATTTTAAGGCATCCACTGTCAGAGATCCCAGCAATCAGACACTACCTATCTTGTGGTTAGGTGACAGATGTTAATTTTGGAACAACCCTTCATCAGGACCACCCATTCTTGTGAGAAAACCCCTTGACGAACACAGTTGATTTCTGGCTTCTAAAAGCCAGAGAAGAGCAGATAATGGGGAGATCTTTTTAGGCCCTCATAAACAAGTTTTGCATCCTGGAACTGCTTCAGGAAATGCTCTTTTTAGGAGAACTTTTTGAGATTGTATATTCTTGAAGAGTTTTTCATTTTTTTGCAGCCTTTTGACTTGATGCATGAAATTTGGAGCTGGAAGAATCCGCCCTTCTTTTTTTTTCTCCTCCATTTTTCTAAACTTGAAGCGAAAACAGAAAAACCCTCAAACATCTGAATACAGTTGTGCTCAAAAGTTTACATACCCCAGCAGAATTTTTGCTTTCTTGGCCTTTTTTCAGAGAATATGAATGATAACACCAAAACTTTTTCTCCGCTCTTGGTTAGTGTTTTCGTTAAGCCATTTATTGTCAAACTGCTGTTTTCTCTTTTTAAATCATAATGACCCTGATCAAAAGTTCACATACCCTGGTGATTTTGGCCTGATAACATGCACAGAAGTTGACACAAATGGGTTTGAATGGCTACTAAAGGTAACATCCTCACCTGTGACCTGTTTGCTTGTAATCAGTGTGTGTGCATAAAAGCTGAGTTTCTGGGATCCAGACAGACTCTTGCATCTTTCATCCAGCCCCTGACGTTTCTGGATTGTGAGTCATGGGGAAAGCAAAAGAATTGTCAACGGATCTACGGGAAAAGGTAGTTGAACTGTATAAAACAGGAAAGGGTATATCCAAGGAATTGATAATTAGCAATAATCATGCCTCGGATAAACCTCATTGGCTATGATACTGCCACTGTGCAAAATGCCAGTCAGCAGTGATCAAACTGTGATTAACAAATAGAAAATCAGGGGCGCTGTAAAAACAAAACCACGGTCAGGTAGACCAACAAAAATTTCGTCCACAATTGCCAGGAAAATTGTTCAGGATGCAAAGAAAAACCCACAAATAACAGCAGCTGAAATATTGGACTCTCTGAAAGCTAGCGGTGTGGCTGTTTCAAGATGCACAATAAGGAGGCACTTGAAGAAAATGGGCTGCATTGTCGAGTCGACAGAATAAAGCCATTACTGCGTAAATGCCACAAAGTATTTCACCTACAATACGGAAAACAGCGCAGAGACAAGCCTCAAAACTTCTGGAACAAGGTAATTTGGAGTGATGAGACCAAAATTAAACTTTTTGGCCACAACCATAAAGTTACATTTGGAGAGAGGTTAACAAGGCCTATGATGAAAGGAACACCATTCCTACTGTAAAGCACGGAGGTGGATTGCTAATGTTTTGGGGATGTGTGAGCTAAAAAGGCACAGGAAACTTGGTCAAAGCTGAAGGAAAGATGAATGCAGCATGTTATCAGAAAATACTGGAGGCAAATTTGCAATCATCAGTTCGGAAGCTGTGCATGAGACGTACTTGGACAGTCCAACATGACAACGATCCAAAACACAAGGCCAAGTCAACCTGTCATTGGCTACAGCAGAACAAAGTGAAGGTTCTGGAGTGGCCATCTCAGTCTCCTGACCTCAATATTATTGAGCCACTCTGGGGAGATCTCAAGTGCGCAGTTCATGCTAGACAGCCCAGGAATTTACAGGAACTGGAGGCTTTTTGCCAAGAGTGGGCAGCTTTACCATCTGAGAAAATAAAGAATCTCATCCACAACTATCACAAAAGACTTCAAGCTCTCATTGATGTTACAGGGGGCAATACATGGTATTAAGAAATGGGGTATGTAAACTTTTGATCAGGGTCATTTGGATGTTTTGGGTTGTCATTATGATTTAAAAACAGAAAACACAGTAGTTTGACAATAAACGGATTCACCCAACCACTAACCATGAGTGGAGAAAAAATTTTGGTGTTATATTCTCTAAAAAAGGCCAAGAAAGCAAAGATTTTGTAGGGGTATGTAAGCTTTTGAGCACAACTGTATAAGAACATAGCGGATTAACATTGAAATGAATAGGAAAAGACTGTCATGTGTCTTTGCGATCACATTTATGGCAGATTTTGGAGTGGATTTGCTAAAAAAAAAAAAACCCTCTCTCTGAACATAGCCTTAAGCTACGTTCACATTACTTTTTTTCCCGCTGTTTAAAAAAGTCAGTTTTTCAAGCATAAGAGACTTCAGGCATTGCTCCTTTCCTTTGTGGTTTTGTAACCTAAAGCGTATTTTATTTGCTTCTTTTGGTCGTTTCCCGTGCATTTTTGGATGTTTCTTTCCCAGTGTCTTTTTAGCTTGATTGGCAGTTTTTCAGAGTTTTTATGGCTCTTTCTGTATATTAACTCCATTGAGCAATAAAGAAAATACTTGTGTTTTATTGTGGTGTATGTAAATTCTAAAAACCATGTAAAACAAAGAAAAATAAAACGGACGCTTTCCCAGAGTTTTTCTTGTTTTCCCATTTATTTCTATTGTAAGTGTCGAGCATCTGCCGAGTGGAAAAGGTCTGAAGAATGGTCCGTTCACATAATTTAGGCTATCTGTATACGTTGAATATTTGGTCACTAATTTACCTCAATATTTATAAGCCAAAACCAGCAGAGGAACAATTAGAGGAAAAGTATAATAGAAACATGTCACCACTTCTGTATTTATCACCCACTTCTGGTTTAGGCTTACAAATACTGAGGTAAAAAACTCACCAAAAATTCAACGTGTGCACGTGGCCTAATAGAAACATGTCACCACTTCTGTATTTATCAACCACTCCTGGTTTTGATTAACAAATACTGAGGTAAAAAACTCACCAAATACTGAACGTGTGCAAGAGGCCTTACTAAGACGCACAATTGCTAAAATTGACCGGTCCATTCTTCAGACTGTTCTGTTTGGACACTTTTAACTCCGTACTCTGCCCCCTCTGACCTCCCTCATCTCTGCTGAGGACTCTGACACACACTTCAACTATAAGATAGACCAAACAAGGCAAGTCATTATTCAAACCATCTCAACCCCTTTGTATACTTGACCAATCTCCCCATAACCTCCCTCGCCAACATCACTGAAAGAGAGCTTACTCCTCTCCTCCAAATCACACCTCACCACTTGTGCACTTGACCCCATCCAACTTCACATCCACTCATCCCATCTCTAACCCATCTCTTCAACTTATTACTAACTTCCGGTAACTTCCCTTCTGCTTTCAAACATGCCACAATCTCGCCTGTCCTCAAAAAGCCATTCCTCGACCCGACCGCTATGTCCAGCTATCGCCCAATATCACTTCTCCCATTCGCCTCCAAACTCCTTGAGCAGCATGTCCACGCTGAACTTTCCTCCCACCTCTCATCTAATTCGCTCTTCGACAACCTACAATCTGGGTGCCGTCCCCACCATTCCACTGAGACTGCCCTGACCAAAATTATTAACGACTTCCTCACAGCCAAAGCTAACAGACAATTCTCTATACTCCTCCTTCTAGACCGGTCCTCTGCCTTCGACACAGTTGACCACTGCCTCCAACCAGCGTTAGACTGGAACACCTTGGGCCCACCAGAGAAAATCATTCTTGGGGCCCACTATGTAGCTACATAGAAATAAATACAAGACCACCAATTGTGCAGTAAAACACACTAATATCGGGGTATAATATAAGGTAGTACATGTCTTAATTATGTAGCAGGAGTTGGGGTAGCCTCCCTCATAGATTATAAAGCAGCCCCCCTCATAGGGGATAATGCTGCCCCCCTCATAGAGGATAATGCTGCCCCCCCTCATAGGGTATAATGCTATATATATATATATATATTGTGAGGCAGTGACCGGGATCGTTTACGAGGGACGTTATATTTCCCCCAGAATGTGTACAGAGACCTATTAAAGCCATTGGAGTGTATTGCAGTCACACACACACACAGCTGCGGCTGCAATGCAGGAATGAAGGTGAGCAATGACCTAGTCAGACTACCTGGCTAAGGCAGATTAAGTAAAATCCGGCAGGGCCTTCATTTCTTAGAGGAGGTCACAGGAGGAAGTGGGGCGGCCTCCTCCCTCCAACCCGGGTTTTCCAGTGGCTTTTGCCACAGGTCTTTAAAACTCCTGCACTAAGGAGTAGTGTTGTTCTATGTTGGGACCCTGCAAGGAGCATAGCAGGAAAGCTCCACAGGACTGTGTGTAGCTGAACCCAGGCTTGGGACGGCTCTGCACCAGTCAGGCTCTGTTCGGCCCGGCGCGGCCGTTGTCCCCGGCAACCAGTGTTTATGGACTGATGTTAACCCAGCTGCGTACCGGAGGACTGTTCCTGTTTTACCCGTGAGTTGCTGAATAAAAGCTATTTATTTTGGACTTGCTTGGGTCACTGCCTCAGTTACTGAATGGTGTGAACACCGCTGTCTTACAATTGGTTGGAGAATGCGGGCATTGTGACTGAGGTATACCCCACCGGCAGCTTCATGAACCCAATCCGGCTGGCCACTTTTCAGCCTCAACCCGTGGACAAAATGGAGGAGCTGGTAAAGCAGCTGGTAATTACACAGCAGCAGCAGCAAAAAACAAATGAATTGTTGCTGCAACAGATTTCTGCACTGCGGAAGATCTCGACGGCACCTGCCCCTGAACGTCGCGAGGCCCGAGACAGGGTTCGCTCAGCGTTGAGGAAGATGGGACCGGAGGACGACGTGGAAGCTTTCATGACAGTTTATGAGCGCACAGCGGAGCGGGAAAACCTACCCGCCGACCAGTGGGCAGAAGTAGTAGCTCCGTTTCTGGTCAGCGATGCACAAAAGGCCTACTTCGATCTCAGTCGGGAGGACGCCCAGGACTACCAGAGGCTCAAAGGTGAGATCCTTGCCCGACTGGGGGTTAATACATACGTGAGGGCTCAGCGTGTATTTTCATGGGCCTATGTGGAGACACGACCCGCGCGGTCTCAGGCTTATGACCTTCTGCAGCTGGTAAAAAAGTGGCTCCTGCCAGAGACTTTGTCTCCAGCCCAGATGGTGGAGAGGGTGGTGGTTGACCGGCTGGTAAGGACTCTGCCGGCTGCTATCCAACGTTGGGTGGGGCAAGGCGACCCCGGCACACTCGACCAGGTAGTCAGTTTGATCGAGCGCTACTCGGCCACTCAAGACTTTATTCGAGACTCCGCCCCCTCTCGGCTGTCACGCCGATCCCTGCCAACCCAGGAATCAGGAAAGGGGTCGCGTCCCTCTGCTGGGGACAGTCAGCACCGTACCCGTGCTGAAGGGGAACCCCGGAGTGAGAGTGGCAGGAGACCAGTTTCCTCCCAAACTGTCATAAGATCTAACAGTACTTCCACCCTTAGGTGCTGGCGGTGTCAGGGACCGGGACATGTGATGGCTAATTGTCCCCTGACTACGGAACCCATGGACTGCGGATATAGCCGCCGGGTCTCAATGTATGCCCAGACCGTCTGCACAGCAAACCTCGACCCCCAGGACACTGAACTCCAACTATGCCAGGTACTGGTTAATGGGTACCCTACGGAGGCTCTCCTGGACTCAGGGAGCCTCGTGACTCTGGTACATGGGTCACTGGTGGCAGGAGACAACCCCAGCGGACGGCAGATCGGGGTTGTATGTATCCATGGGGACCTCCGAGACTATCCAACTACGGAGGTAGTTTTGTCCACGCCATGTGGAGACATAAAACATGTGGTGGGAGTGGTAAAAAATCTTCCATATGGGTCTGTGTTGGGAAGAGACTTGCCCCTGTTCTGGACTCTGTGGAAAAACAAAATCCATTCTCCCCTGGTAAGATGTATTACAGATGCTGTACCCGACGAACCTGCCGTAGGGGTGTCCCATATAGGGATAGAGTGTGACCCCGATAGGTTTCCCTTAGAGGTGCTGGCAGTAGAGGTGGAGGAGACCGCATCGATTCCCGAGCTGGAAGTGTCCAGGGCCACGTTTGGGACAGCTCAGCTACAAGATCCCACCCTGACTCAGGCGCGGGAAAGGGTGCTAGAGGTAAACGGCGTAGCCCAACAGCCCAATGCAGATACGGTATTTCCACGCATGGTAGTCAGTGGTGAGTTGCTTTATAGGATAGATAAAATCAGGGACGAGGTTGTGGAACAGTTGGTAGCACCTCAGTCGTATCGTAGGGTGATTCTAGATTTGGCACACTCACACTTGCTGGGGGGCCACTTAGGGGAGAAAAAAACTCTAGAACGTATCTTGCAGCGGTTCTTTTGGCCGGGAGTTTACGCGGAGGTCAAAAGGTACTGCGAATCCTGCCCCGAATGTCAGTTGACCTCACCCACTGCAAGTTTCCGTAGTCCATTGGTACCCCTACCAATAATAGAGGTACCTTTTGAACGGATTGCAATGGATTTGGGGGGGCCCATTGTGAAATCCGCCCGTGGCCACCAACACATACTGGTGGTCGTCGACTATGCCACCCGATACCCGAGGCTATACCCCTACGCCACACCTCGGCAAAACTTATTGCCCGAGAACTGTTTGCCATGTTCTGTCGCCTGGGACTACCTAAGGAGATCCTGACGGATCAGGGGACCCCCTTTATGTCCAAGGTGACAAGAGAACTGTGCAAACTGCTAAAAATTAAACAATTGCGCACCTCGGTGTACCACCCTCAAACCGACGGGTTAGTAGAACGGTTAAATAGAACCCTCAAGTCCATGTTAAAAAAGGTGATTTCTAAGGATGGAAGGGATTGGGACATGTTGCTACCCTATTTGATGTTCGCTGTCCGTGAGGTACCCTAGGCTTCCACAGGGTTCTTTCCCTTTGAGTTATTGTACGGCAGACACCCTAGGGGTCTGTTGGACGTAGCCAAAGAGACATGGGAACAAGAGCCGACTCCACATAAGAGTATAATTGAACACGTGGCTAGTATGCAGGACCGGATCGCGGCGGTCATGCCCATCGTGAAAGAACATCTCTTAGATGCCCAGGCAACCCAGAGGCGCACATATAATAAAAGAGCCAGAGCAGGTCTTTTAACAAGGGCGATCGGGTATTAGTACTGGTACCCACGGCCGAGAGTAAGCTCATGGCCAAGTGGCAAGGGCCATATGAGATTCGAGAAAAGGTGGGGAGGTAAATTACCGGGTGTATCAGCCCGGAAGGAGGAAACCTGAGCAGATTTACCACATAAACCTGCTAAAGCCTTGGAAAGATCGAGAGTGTTTAGTTACAGATATCACCCCGGGCATATCACCAGAGAGTTCTATACCTGCAGCCAGGGAAGCATCCAAGGGGAGGTCAGGATAAGTGATGCCCTTACTAAACAGCAGCGACGGGAGGCTCGCTCCCTGGTGCAAAACAATACCGATGTGTTCTCAGAGCTACCAGGTAGGACTACGGTTATCCAACATGACATTGTCACCGAACCTGGGGTAAGGGTGCGAATAAGACCGTACCGGGTGCCCGAAGCTCGGAGGCAAGCCATTTCGGCTGAGGTAAAACAAATGCTTCAGTTAGGCGTCATAGAGGAATCACGGAGTGAGTGGGCTAGCCCCATTGTACTGATTCCAAAGCCAGACGGATCATTACGCTTCTGTAATGATTTCCGGAAATTGAATGAAGTGTCAAAGTTCGACCTTTATCCAATGCCCCGGGTGGACGAGCTGATTGAGAGACTGGGGCAGGCCCAGTACTTTACCACGCTCGATCTCACCAAGGGTTATTGGCAGGTACCTCTCACAGATTCGGCGAAGGAAAAGACCGCCTTCGTAACTCCGGAGGGTCTATTTCACTATGTGGTCTTACCTTTTGGGTTACATGGGGCCCCGGCTACATTTCAGAGATTGATGGACATAGTGCTAAAGCCGCATCAGGAGTACGCGTCCGCGTATCTAGATGATATCATCATATTTAGCTCCGACTGGCAAACGCATCTAACACACGTACAAGCGGTGCTGGATTCTCTCAGAGCCGCAGGGTTAATGGCAAACCCAAAAAAATGTGCGATAGGGCTGGAGGAAGCTCGATATTTGGGGTATGTGGCCGAGGAGCTATCAAGCCCCAAATCAGTAAAATTGAGGCCATAAAAAACTGGCCTAAACCATCGAGTACAAAACAGGTGAGGGCGTTCCTTGGCATCCTTGGGTATTACCGCCGGTTTATACCTAATTTTGCCAGGCGAACGGCGGCCCTAACCGATCTCTTGAAAGGAAAGAAAACGGTAATGGTTCGGTGGAACCCTCAGGCAGAAGAAGCCTTTCAGTCCATGAAGTTGGCCCTGTGTGGACAGCCGGTCCTCATCAGCCCCAACTTCAATGAAACCTTCATTGTACAGACAGATGCCTCGGAGGTAGGACTAGGGGCGGTGTTGTCACAAAAAGTGAATGGTGAAGAGCACCCGGTCACCTACTTGAGTAGAAAACTTGTCCCGGCAGAGAAAAACTATAGCGTAGTAGAGAAGGAGTGTTTGGCTATTAAGTGGGCCTTGGAATCACTACGTTATTATTTACTCGGGCGTCAGTTCCGCTTGGTGACGGACCACTCACCCTTGGTATGGATGAGGAATGCAAAAGAGAGGAATGCGCGAGTCACCAGGTGGTTCCTGTCACTGCAAAATGTCAGTTTCTCTGTAGAACATCGCCCTGGGAAGTTGCAAGCAAACGCGGATGCCCTGTCCCGGGCACCCTGTATGGTGGCAAATGTTCAACCCCACAAGTTTGAACAGAGGGGGGGAATATGTGAGGCAGTGACCGGGATCGTTTACGAGGGACGTTATATTTCCCCCAGAATGTGTACAGAGACCTATTAAAGCCATTGGAGTGCATTGCAGTCACACACACACAGCTGCGGCTGCAATGCAGGAATGAAGGTGAGCAATGACCTAGTCAGACTACCTGGCTAAGGCAGATTAAGTAAAATCCGGCAGGGCCTTCATTTCTTGGAGGAGGTCACAGGAGGAAGTGGGGCGGCCTCCTCCCTCCAACCCGGGTTTTCCAGTGGCTTTTGCCACAGGTCTTTAAAACTCCTGCACTAAGGAGTAGTGTTGTTCTATGTTGGGACCCTGCAAGGAGCATAGCAGGAAAGCTCCACAGGACTGTGTGTAGCTGAACCCAGGCCTGGGACGGCTCTGCACCAGTCAGGCTCTGTTCGGCCCGGCGCGGCCGTTGTCCCCGGCAACCAGTATTTATGGACTGATGTTAACCCGGCTGCGTACCGGAGGACTGTTCCTGTTTTACCCGTGAGTTGCTGAATAAAAGCTATTTATTTTGGACTTGCTTGGGTCACTGCCTCAGTGTCATGTGTGCATTGCCACGAAGATCGTCGCGGTTGCACATTTTGACTTCTCACAGCTGAGTTGCTGTTTCTTTGTGTTTGGCAGCTAGGGAGTTAATTCTGTCTGTGCTCGGTGCTGGGACTGGGTGCAGTTTCTCCCGGCTGCAATTGATTATTTGTTGATTGGTTTCCTTTAAATTCCTGGTTGTCTGCTTTGGGAGTTGCCAGTGAAATCCTTCATTCAGTCCACAGATAGGAATGAATCTGTATTGACTTAAGTTGAGAGCTCCTTAGTTGTTTTAAGCTCAACTTGCTTAGAGTTTATTTCCCAGACCATTTATGTTCCTTCGGTGTTTGAGTGTGTATGCAAGTGAGTGCTATCCTGTCTGTCTTATATGTCTTATCTGTGTATTTAGCTGAGATCAGCCCATATCCCTTTGGTGGTAATCAGGATCCTTCTTAGGACTGATTACAGGGTTCAGGGTCTGATAGGAGACAGGGTTAGGTTGGAGACTTGGACCTCTGAACCATTATCAGTACCTCCAAGGTAAGGGATTAGTTAGGACCCCAGTGTAGGGTCAGGTTAGACCCCGGTCCTCCTCTTTCCTGTTACAGCTCATCAAGTCCTCAAGATTAACCCTGAAGTAAACAGAAATCGTTTCTGCACATCTAGTCCTCAAGATTTACCCTAAGTTCTGCAGATATCGTGTCAGGTAAATCTATTTTATACTTACATTCTGATGTTGCTAAACTATATGTTGTATAGAGTGTGGTTCCTGTATAAATAGTTTACTGACATTGTATTCATATCATTAGACAGCGTGACACTCAGTTACTGAACGGTGTGAACACCGCTGTCTTACAATATATATATATATATATATATATAGATATAGATAATAGATACCATATATACTTGAGTATAAGCCGACCCCCCTAATTTTGCCACAAAAAAACTGGGAAAACTTATCGACTCGAGTATAAGCCTAGGGTGGAAAATGAGATTATGCCCCATATGCTGCCCCATGTATTATGCCCCACAAGATACTCCATAGATTGTGCCCCATATGCTGCCCATGTATTATGCCCCCATAGATGCTCCATAGATTGTGCCCTCATAGATGCTCCATAGATTATGCCCCCATAGATGCTCCTTAGATTATGCCCCCATAGATTATGCCCCCATAGATGCTCCATAGATTATTCCCCCATAGATGCTCCTTAGATTATGTCCCCATAGAAGCTCCATAGATTGTGCCCCCATAGATGCTCCTTAGATTATGCCCCCATAGAAGCTCCATAGATTGTGCCCCCATAAATGCTCCTTAGATTATGCCCCCATAGATGCTCCATAGATTATGCCCCCATAGAAGCTCCATAGATTATGCCCCCATAGATTATGCCCCCATAAATGCTCCACAGATTATGCCCCCATAAATGCTCCATAGATTATGCCCCCATAGATGCTCCATAGATTATGCCCCCATAAATGCTC
Organism: Oophaga sylvatica; assembly: GCA_033576555.1. Taxonomy (NCBI): domain Eukaryota; kingdom Metazoa; phylum Chordata; class Amphibia; order Anura; family Dendrobatidae; genus Oophaga; species Oophaga sylvatica. Next base: position 127,541,411 of record JARQOD010000007.1, read on the forward strand.
CACAGATTATGCCCCCATAGATTATGCCCCCATAAATGCTCCACAGATTAAGCCACCATAAATGCTCCACAGATTATGCCCCCATAGATTATGCCCCCATAAATGCTCCACAGATTATGCCCCCATAAATGCTCCACAGATTATGCCCCCAGATTATGCCCCCATAAATGCTCCACAGATTATGCCCCATAGATTATGCCCCCATAAATGCTCCACAGATTATGCCCCCATAGATTATGCCCCCATAAATGTTCCACAGATTATGCCCCCATAGATTATGCCCCCATAAATGCTCCACAGATTATGCCCCCATAGATTATGCCCCCATAGATGCTCCACAGACTGTGCCCCCCATAGATGCTGCAAAAAAAAAAAAAAAAGACATACTCACCTCTCGTCGCTGGGGGCCAGGTGCTGGTGTCCTGAGCAGGCGGGGACACCGGCGCGCTATGGGTGACAGGTGCCGGTGTCACCACTGGCTCAGGGCCCCGGCACCTGTGATATTTACCTGTCACCGGGTCCACTGCTGAGCGCCGCTGTCTTCGGTCCTCCGGCAGTGAATGCTCAGGCAGGGGGCGCGGCGCTCACTAATGACGTCATCGCGCCCTCTGCCTGAACATCGCAGCAAGAGGACGCGAGGACACAGCGGCGCTCAGCGATTGGAGCGGGTGACAGGTAAGTAATGATATTCACTGCTTCCCACGCCCATGTGGGCGTGGGAAGCAGTGAATATTCATTTCTCTTTAGCAGCGGGGACAGGTGCTCCTGCCTCCTGTCACCCGCTGCTGCTCCGCTGGCACGGGGCCCCCATGGCAGCTGCGTGGTGTGCCGCTATTAGCGACACGCCACCGGCTGGGGGCCCCTGGAGCAGCGGGGGCCCTAGGCAACTGGCCCCTGTATGCCAGCAGGTGCCAGGGCCCCCCAGATGCCAGGGCCCACCGGAGAATCCTCCGGTTCTCCGGTGGGCCAGTCCGACCCTGCCTCCAACCACAGATCCTGTCTTCCTTCGGCATCAAAGACCTTGCCCTATCCTGGATCTCCTCATACCTCTCCAACCGCATATTTAGCGTCTCCCACTCCCACACTACCTCCTCAACCCGCTCTCTCTCTGTTGGTGTCCCTCAAGGCTCTGTCCTAGGACCCCTACTCATCTCCATCTCCTGTGGCCTGGGACAACTCATGCAGTCCCATGGCTTCCAGGACCACCTATATGCTGATGACACTCAGATCTACCTCTCTGGCCCAGACGTCACCTCTCTGCTGTCCAGAATCCCAGAGTGTCTATCAGCCATATCCTCCTTCTTCTCCTCTTGCTTCCTCAAGTTCATTGTGGACAAATCTAAACGCATCATCTTTCCTCCATCTTGCGTATCTTCCCTACCTGATCTAGCACATAAATGACACCACGCAGACCCGTACCGTCAGAGAAAAAAAACAAACAAATCTAACCAGTGTCATGAAAATAAAAAAGCTTGAAAAAGATGTCATGAAAATCACCAAAAATTAATGAAATTTTTTTTGTTATAGAGAGGCCTAGAACGTCATTAGGTAAAAAACAAAACCAGATTTGAATGTTTAGACTGAAAACGCTTCAAAATTCTCCTCAAAAGCTGTGGAGTTTTCGCTCATTTTCTGCTTCAAAAACCTCAGCGCTCACACATAGAAGAAAAACAAATCTCCACAGGGCCGGGAAAGAAAAATGCTTGAAAAGAGGTCTTCAAAAACACCCGAAAATTCAAAAAAGGTGAAAAACTTGTGTTTTAAAGAGGTTTGTAACGGTAGATGTGTGATTTATTTATCTACTGTATATATATATTTATATATTGCAAAAATAATAAAAAAGAAGCCTAGAACATCATTATGTAAAGAACAAATCTACATTTTTATGGTATTTTTTAGGGTATGTTCACACTGAGGCATGGGCGTACCCACCGTGGGGCACGTGCCCCCCCCCTAGAAGCAGGGGCACACAATGAAAGAGAGCGGAGAGAGCAGCACAATGCCGGCTCCCTCTGCCACAGGTTGCAGAGCCTGTCTGTGTGCGCAGTGCACGGAGCTGCTGTCTCACCAGAGGAGCTCCTTCCTTCCTGGCGGCAGCAGCTGTAGTTTCACTTTCTGCCCTGCGGCTCTGGTGTCTCAGCCACACTGGGTCCTAGTGCCCTCTGTGTGCAGACACTGGACACTTCCTGCTCCTGCCTCAGTCACTGCCTGCAGCTTCATGGTAAGAGGGGATGGAATTTATTAAATTCATTCTGCTCAGGCATGTCATGGTCACTGTGGGGGAATGTGAGAGGATGAGGGTACAGTGGGGGAGGGGTACAGGGCACTGGGGGTGAATGTAAGAGGATGGGGTATTGTGGGGACTGGCACACAGGGGTTAATGTGAGAGAATGGGGGTATTGTGGGGGAGGGGTACAGGGCACTGGGGTGAATGTAAGAGTATGGGGTATTGTGGGGGCTAGGGCACTGGGGGGTTAATGTGAGAGGATGGGGTATTGTAGGGGCTAGGGCACGGGGGGGTTAATGTGAGAGGATGGGGTATTGTGGGGAGGGGCAACAGGGCACAGAGAGTGAATGTGAGAGGATGGGGTATTGTGGGGGAGGGGATACAGAGCACTGGTTGGTGAATGTGAGAGTATGGGGTATTGTGGGGAGGGGATACAGGGCACTGGTTGGTGAATGTGAGGGGATGGGGATATTGTGGGGGCTGGCGCACAGGGGTTAATGTGAGAGAATGGGGTATTGTGGGGGAGGGGTACAGGGCACTGGGGTGAATGTAAGAGTATGGGGTATTGTGGGGGCTAGGGCACTGGGGGGGTTAATGTGAGAGGATGGGGTATTGTAGGGGCTAGGGCACGGGGGGGTTAATGTGAGAGGATGGGGTATTGTGGGGAGGGGCAACAGGGCACAGAGAGTGAATGTGAGAGGATGGGGTATTGTGGGGGAGGGGATACAGAGCACTGGTTGGTGAATGTGAGAGTATGGGGTATTGTGGGGAGGGGATACAGGGCACTGGTTGGTGAATGTGAGGGGATGGGGATATTGTGGGGGCTGGCGCACAGGGGTTGATGTGAGGATGGGGTATTGTGAGGGAGGGTGGACAGGTCACTGGGGTTGAATGTAAGAGGATGGGGGTATTGTGGGGCTAGAGCACTGGGGGTTTACTGTGAGAGGATGGGGGTATTGTGGGGACTGAAGTGGGGAGGGGCAACAGAGCACTGAGGGGTGCATGTGAGAGGATGGGGTATTGTGGGGTCAGTGGGACAGAACACTAAGGGGTGCATGTGAGACATGGGCTGTTGGGGTGTGGGTGGGGGACAGGGGAGGTAGGGGGCTTTTTTTTACTTGTGAGCTCGTTAATACTTTAATAATAGATTAATATTTCAGTATTATTATAACAAGGGCATAGACAGACGGCCGTATAACTCATGCGAGGATCGCACTGCAATCCTCGGACTTGCTGGTACCGCTCCTGACATGAGCGCGACTGCCATGTATAATATATGGTATATACAGCATAGTGTCGCATACACTGCTGTATTATACAATAGTTCTAATGCTCCATACCTAATATGCAGGATAATGTACAGTGTATATGATGTAACCTGTATAAGATGTGACATTGGCTTGCCCCCCCTAGTTTTGATCCTGGGTACGCCCATGCACTGAGGGTTTTGTTTAGGAGTTTTTAGAGCAGAAACGCTTTCAAATCCTCCTCAAAACCTTGACCTAAAATGATCCTTAAATGCAAAACACAAAACTCATTTCCTAAAGCAAAAAAAAGTCAATAAAAAGTAAATAAAAATGTCTGGTTATGATGACTAGAATGCAGCGCGCTATCCCCGGTAGTGACCACCAGGTGGCGCGCACCCTCCCCCCACTGCCAGAGTAGACGCCCCTTGCCCGCGTTTTCCCCTATGACGTCAGCCCCTCCGCTCGCCGCCGACCTCCGGGGCGCACCTAGGCGCGTGCACGGCGCGTTTCGAGGCGCGGCCGGTAGTGACGCGGGCTGCGCGCTTCCTGCATCTTATTATTGAGGCGCTCCAGCTCCGGGCTCAGGGTGGTGGCCGCTGCTGCTTACACGGTGCCCGCGTCGGTCTCTCGTTCACAGAGGAGCCCGCCGGTGTCGCTGAGGCAGGAGTGAGCTCAGCGGGTCACCCGAGCAGCCCCGTCAGGCCTCTCGGCGCCGCCCTGTTTTATTTCTTCTCTCTTCCTTTTCCCTCTACCGGGAGCATCGACGCGGAGCAGCCATGCAGGCCATCAAGTGTGTGGTGGTGGGAGACGGGTGAGTGTCGCTCCGGGGCCAGGGGGCGAGGGCTGCAGGGAGCCGGGGCCTCAGCCGCCCCCTCCGGCAGGGCCTGGAGCTCTGGAGGGCAGGGCCGGCGTGGATCGGCTGTGGCGCCATGCAGTGATCTACTGGGGAGGATCTCACATCGATCTGGGATCATTGTTTAACCCCTTTGGTGCCACTCAGATTCCTGTGACCGCTATGAATATCTGAGCAGAGCAATCTGAGTGGTGCCAAAGGGAAATCTGCCTCTCCCTGTGTATGTGATATCTCAGGCTGATGGAAACGCGTTGTGAGGCTCCGTCACATCAGTTGTGGTAATAGGGGCCGCGCTCATTATTATGGGAGACTGTTTTATCTTCCAAAAAGTGCTGTTCTGTTTGCAGTGGATCGCTTAGACTGGGTTCATGTTGCGTTATGGCAGACCATTAACGCTGCCATTCACCCCCATTTGCGGGCGCATCGCGACGCATGCCGTAAAGCGGCATGTGTTCGCGACATGACGGAGCCTCGGACGCGGGTTGGTAAAACGTAACGTGAGCCTAACCTTATCGATTGTTCCTAATACTATGTGTGACCCGATTACTACGTGTGACCCGACTCATAGCTGATTCCAGCTGTATACAGCAGCATATATGGAGCAGTGTCGCAGTTTAAGCCCCTTGTATACCATGTGTGCCAGCTGTATATGGAGCACTGTCGCAGTCTAGGGCCCTTGTATACCATGTGTGCCAGCTGTATATGGAGCATGTCGCAGTCTAGGGCCCTTGTATACCATGTGTGCCAGCTGTATATGGAGCAGTGTCGCAGTCTAGGGCCCTTGTATACCGTGTGTTCCAGCTGTATATGGAGCAGTGTCGCAGTCTAGGGCCCTTGTATACCATGTGTTCCAGCTGTATATGGAGCAGCGTTGCAGTCTAGGGCCCTTGTATACCGTGTGTCCCAGCTGTATACAGCATGTATATGGAGCAGCGTTGCAGTCTAGGGCCCTTGTATACCGTGTGTTCCCAGCTGTATACAGCAGTGTATATGGAGCAGTGTCGCAGTCTGGGGCCCTTGTATACCATGTGTGCCAGCTGTTTATGGAGCAGTGTCGCAGTCTAGGGCCCTTGTATACCATGTGTGCCAGCTGTATATGGAGCATGTCGCAGTCTAGGGCCCTTGTATACCATGTGTGCCAGCTGTATATGGAGCAGTGTCGCAGTCTAGGGCCCTTGTATACCATGTGTGCCAGCTGTATATAGCAGCGTATATGGAGCAGTGTCGCAGTCTAGGGCCCTTGTATACCATGTGTGCCAGCTGTATATGGAGCAGTGTCGCAGTCTTAGGGCCCTTGTATACCTTGTGTCCCAGCTGTATATGGAGCATCGTCGCAGTCTAGGGCCCTTGTATACCGTGTGTCCCAGCTGTATACAGCAGTGTATATGGAGCAGTGTCGCAGTCTAGGGCTACCATATGTGCCAGCGTATATGGAGCAGTGTCGCAGTCTAGGGCCCTTGTATACCATGTGTGCCAGCTGTATATGGAGCAGTGTCGCAGTCTTAGGGCCCTTGTATACCTTGTGTCCCAGCTGTATATGGAGCATCGTCGCAGTCTAGGGCCCTTGTATACCGTGTGTCCCAGCTGTATATGGAGCATCGTCGCAGTCTAGGGCCCTTGTATACCGTGTGTCCCAGCTGTATACAGCAGCGTATATGGAGCAGTGTCGCAGTCTAGGGCTACCATATGTGCCAGCTGTATATGGAGCAGTGTCGCAGTCTAGGGCCCTTGTATACCATGTGTGCCAGCTGTATATAACAGCGTATATGGAGCAGTGCCGCAGTCTAGGGCCCTTGTATACCATATGTGCCAGCTGTATATGGAGCAGTGTCGCAGTCTAGGGCCCTTGTTATACCATGTGTGCCAGCTGTATACAGCAGCGTATATGAAGCAGTGTCGCAGTCTAGGGCCCTTGTATACCATGTGTGCCAGCTGTGGATGATGACTTGTTTCATGTTGCCGGCTTTCCCCTATGTACAGGAAGCGATTGTGAATATATATTCTCTAGTGTGTGTAGTGTAGGGTTCACTGTGATGGAGGGACAAGTGTACATGATGTCTATTGGGGGGTGTCTCTAACCTCATGCGTAGATCTGAAGCCCTCCGATCCAGGAGGGTTATTAGGTGCGGATGTTGCAGTTTCCAGACCCCTTCCAGCATGCCTCAAAACATTCTTACAGGTGAACATTCCCTTTAAGTGAGGGTTTAGACAGACATCAATGTCATTAAAGGGGTTGTCCCAACAGAAATAAGTAATCTATGTCGGATAAGTGCTGATCGGTGGGGGTCTGACTATTAGGACTGGCACCGATCAGCAGAATGGGGAATTTTTATCCCAAATTACAAAAGAGACCGTCGGGTGGGATGTCTGACCACAGGTCCATTCATTTTGAGACGTCCAGAAAAACCTGAATTCAGCACTAAGTAGCCCCATAGGGATCTGATTTTATTTCTTGGATCCATGACTTTCACAGCTGTGTGAATGGACCAGTGACTCTATGGGTCAAAGTGCTGTCCAATTAAAAAAAAATACATATAGATCAGCAAGCACTTGGACATTGCACGTGGATGTGTGCATGCATGTCAATTGGAGCAGGTCCCAGCCATTGGACCCCACCGGTCAGCAAGTTATCACCTACTTGTTTTCAGTGGGCAACCCCTTTAAACAAGCAGTGGCTGGAGAAATCCAATACACCTCCAGATTTCCTTCCTAATAGGATCTATTTTATATATTTTTTCTGAATCAGGGAGTGAATAGGGATGACATTGCTTGCATTAGTCCATCTATAGTGAAGTTGGTGTCGGTATACTGTATATCTTTTGTATGACTGCTGTAGGCCTGGTAGTAATACTGCTGATAATCTGCGTTTGGCTGCAGTGATGGGAATCGGTTCGGTCGTTCAACCAGGGCTGTGGAGTCGATAAGCCAAACCTCCAACTCCTCAATTTCCATGACTCCAACTCCACCAAAATGGGCTCCGACTCCACAGCCCTGCATTCAGCGCATTGGTCATACATGATCAGGTCATGGACGATAGCAGTTAACACCAATCGGCTGAGAATGTCACCGTGCAGGTATTCAGTCAGCAATCTGGAAAACGCTGAGCTGTAATTCCTCGTAGAGTCCATGGATAAGAGTCCTAGTCTTCTAATCTCCTACAGCCCTTTTTAACTCTTGTGACCATTTAATGCGTCAGCTCGTGGTATTATTGGGGAACGTGCTCACCGGTCGTATCCGCTGCTAAATTACAGTGGTTGTGCGACATTCTCTTGAACCCTTTGTAGTTCCAAAGATGAAGGTGACAGGCTGCAGATGTAATGTCCACAGCCCCGCTCGATTTCTGCTTTGGTTTTCAGGAAAACTTTATCCACAGTTCTACTATATAATAGCTGCAGATTTGCCCTTTTTGCCTCATTCTGACGTCCCGTTTTTTTCATGTCTTTTGGTTCAGTTAATTTTTACCATCAGTGATTTTTCTCGTATACAAGAAAATAAAACTTGCAATGATAAATATCAATGTGCCTTCTGTGATGGTTACAGACCCTAGAACTTGGATGGCTGATTTTTGATCCATGACTCCAGGATTAAAACAGGCGTGTGTTTGTTTTTTTCTGGGTGAGCTCAGTACACAATAAAAAGATGTGAAGAAGAGGACCGTATACTTTAATGGGTATGTGTTTTAGCCGTGAGACATGGTACTTATAATCACACCCTTAGGCCTCATTCATATGCAACAGTAGTGCACTGCATGGGCAAGAACCATGACAAGTATACCACAATAGAAGCACATGCTGGTTTGGTGGACTGTACGTCACAGACCTCTGTAATCAGTGTCGCCTCTGGTTGTAGTAATACCTCCTACATTTAGGTTGTCTTCTGACCTCGGCACACACTGAAAATATGCCAAAAAGGTGCCAAATATGAGACTAAGCTTGATATAGCTGCAGGCAGAGAAAGGCCTGGGTATCATATAATCGCTTTTCAAATCAACAGTCCCAGCTACACCTAAGGATAGAAGTATTGAGACTTGGCATAGAGGATTGGGCGGTCGTTGGGAGTACTAGGATGTTTATTAGGCGATGTTCCCACCACGAGCTTTTGTTTCGTTTATGTTGCAGAATTTCTGTACCTATTTACATTAGGTTACTTGCGTTTTTTAACATTCCCGTTGTCTCGTTTTTGACTGGCGTGTCATACTTTAAGTAAAACTGCTTTTGTTTTTTATACTTCATGGTTTTTTTTTTTTTCTTTGACAACTTTAATGACATGCTTAGGTGCGGAATACATGTATTCTTGATGCGTTTTCACCAAGGAAACTAAAAATGCTTTTTTTTTTCCTACATATTTTCCGCATCTAATGTAAATCTCTAGGGAAAATCTGCAAATAAAACTCAGCGTACCCCATAGAGAAATTAACATGTTGCGGATTGGAAAAACGCACCGCAGATGAGTTTACGCAGCATTATAAAGAAGCACAGTGGGCATGAGATTTGCCATCCCGTCCACTCTACTAGAACTGTAAGACACGCTGGGACGCGTCAGTCTTAATAGATTTTTCCTACAGCTTTGAGGATCTGTATATTCATGTGAGCGCTGGAGCCTATCGCTGATCTTGGCAATCTCCTATTGTACAACCAATAATTGCCTGTGATTGGCTGCAGCGGTCACGTGAATATATAGCTGTAAGAAAATCAAGAAATACATAAGCATCACCGGGGCTGCTTATTATACTCTATGTATGTTCCCAACAAATGTGCGTCATTAGGCCCAAAGAGCATTAACAAACCCCAGAGGATTTTTTTTTCTATTCTCTTTTACGGTAGTTTAATTTCTTCAATTTTTAGATAACTTCTCTAAGAAATACTACAGATGTTAATTGTTAACCTGTATATAAATGTCTTGTCAAGGTGTTTTTTTTTTTTTTTTTTTATATATAGTTATCTTCTAGGAATCCCTGCACTCGCTTTGTAAGTGATTTCATTAGACCAACCATCCTTACTCTTTTTTACTTTAATACCATGCTGGTCCTGATTTTAATAAATCTCTACTCTCCTACTGATCCATAGTGCCGCTCGGGTCCCTGACGATCATGCGGCTTCCTTTTCCAGCATAGTCGGTACATGACCACTGTGTGGTTAAAACGGTTCTGCGCTGTCCATTGAGGATGAGAAAGCAAGGAGACAGGTGGGATCGGTAGAAGAGAAGAGTTTTTGTTTTTTTCTTGCACTGCAGTTTAAGCTATCCTAAATTCTGGTATATTAGGGCTGATATCTCACTAGCTGTTGGGATGCAGGCTAAACTTAGGCCACCCATAAACAATAAACTAAAGTCGTCCAAAGCTGCCGATATCGGTGGGATCTGTTGACAGTCGGCCGGCCTCTCCGGACTCATCACTGACGGATGAAGTAATGGAAGAGAAGGGTCCGGCCTGTTGGATTTCTAACAGCCGATCCTCTTGTTCTCCTGGAGATGAGCTGTTGCCAAAGGAGTTTTCTCAGCGGCTGTCTAATACAGAACAGGGGAACGCTGGACCCAGCCGAGCTTCGTGCTGTCTGACGTGAATGGGGCCTCTACATGAAAATGTACTTGGTGTTAGGCTGCATAATGCTGGAAGGCCCTTCTGTCTCCGTGTAGTAGTGTATGAAGTCTGTTATTCCAAAAATAAGGTAAAGGCTGTACAGGCATGTCATGTATAGGTCTGCAGGAGAGGCAGACTTGACTTCTCACGGTCAGTATAGGAGACTGGAGCCACTGGCCATACTGATCTATCAGGCCGCTATAGAGCGCGGTGTTGAATCTCATTAGTTCTAGTGCTGCTTCCTTGGAATGCTTTCACATGTTAAAAACCTTACGGAATTTGGAGCTGTCACCATCGGGGCAACCCTGGATTATTACATACATTGTATGGGACATTAGGACGGTATAGGAGGGCGATCTACAAAGATAAATGTTCCTACAGACACCCTGGTGTGCCAGGGTTATGGCATCTGATGGTTTTTGGGGTGTCCCCCCACCCCTCTCGCTTTACCCTGGGGTTGAGGGTTTTTTTTTTTTTACCAGATGCAAACAATGCATTGATTTATCTAGAAAAATATTTAGAGTTGAGAGTCCTCAGTGGTTGATACCTTTTAATGGCCAACTGAAAAGATGGTAACAAATTGCAAGCTTTCGAGACTACTCAGGTCTCTTCATCAGGCTAGACTAATACAAAAACTGAAGAATCACATATTTATACACAAGAGGACACAGGAATAATGCAATAGGTAAGACATGTGACGTGAAGCAGAACTGTCATTATGGCAGAGGGATGAACATAAATATTGGAACAGTTCATAGATAAGGAGTGAGAGTTTTATTGCCCTCTGATTGGGGTCTGGTATTGTGTTTTGATGCCCCCAGGTCAGAGAAGCAGATTCCTTAATTGATGTACACAGACATGAATCCATGTGACACGTTCATTCCAGCACTAAGAGTGTCAAAGGTCATCATAAGTTTATATTCCCAAATCTTTCTATCTTTCTCAGATTTGAAGTTAGCTTTTAATACCAGTAATTGATTTATCTATTGACTCACATTGTAACACCTCACAACATTGCACACGTTTATTGAATTATACTTTATCGCTTTTAAGGCAATTGCACATCAGATTGAGACCTTTTAAATACAAATCGTTTTCTGACAACATGTTCCTGTGGAGTGAATGGGATTTCCTGAGAACTCCGTTTCTACAGTGTAACATCTGGCAAAAGTGTGGTTGGAGAGGAACATGTGCGTGTACCCTAAGGAATTCCGCAGCCCCGGCTATAACAAGTCTCAACTGCCAGAGCACGAGACGGGAAGAGTTGCCATAGGGACACTGGGACGATAGATGTTTTGCTGTAACATCACTCATTGATATCTCAGCACCTGGAGAGGGGAAATCTCAGTTGGGTTTTCTTATGTTTTATATTGTGTCTGAGCTGTATCTGATCCAGTAGATGGGCTAATTCTGCACATTTATTCACTTTATTGGTAGACAAGTTCCAGTCCAATACTACATTATACTATATATTGGGCTTTTTAATCAAGAACTGCATCAAAACTCTAACCCCTTAATGACCGGGCTATTTTTTTTTTGTTTACCGTATTTAAAAGTCTGACATGTCACTTTAATAATAGTAACTCTGGAATGCTTCAATATATCCCATTGGTTGAGACAGGTTTTTTGTTGTGACATTATTCTTTATGATGGTGAATTTAGGTTATGTTTTGCATTCATTTCCCTTATGCCTGCTTTACTTTACATCAGCGCCTTTTGTAAAAGGTTTGATAATGTGACAGTAACTTTTCATTTCTTTTCAAGGGAACCTTAAAAAAAATATATATATATATTTTTTTAGGGACCTGTTCAGTTTTTAAAGCGAATCTGTCAGCTGTTTTGGCCGCTATAAGATGCGGCCACCACCTTTCAGGGCTTATGTACAGCATTCTGTAATGCTGTAGATAAGCCCCCGGTCGACCTGCAATGATTCAATGATTCCCAGCCCTCCCGCCTTTATGGTTACTAGGAAGGGGAGTAGGTTGGCGCATTGATGCTTGGCTTACAGTTTGGACCAGCGGCATCGTCACACTGCTGGCCCTGACTGTGCGCTATTTTATGCGGTAAGCAGAGGTCGCTTGGCTTCTCCAGCATCGCAGACACTCTGGAGCCCCGAAGCTGCCCCGGATCAGCAGCTGACAGTGGGCTCCCGCTTGGACAAACTTTTTTTAAATGTATTATCCAGTGTAAAATAGAAGTAAGATGCTCGTTTTGCGCAATGTCAGTACCAGGGCTCTTGTGACAATATGGAACGTGAGCACTGCAGTCAATCATGGTGATGAGCTGCTTCGCTCACACTTATTTCGGATGACCCTTGGACATCTGGGGAAGGTGTGAGCACCGCAGCCCAATAACGTCCGCTGATGGCAGCCATGTTCATGTGGCATAAGAATGTTATGCAAGCCCTGGGAGACCCAGTGCGGGAGGGGAGCATTTACACTAGAGAATACATGATGTAAGAAGGTTGTCTTGAGTCGTGGAAAATCCCTTTAATAATGGAGTTGGTCAGAAATAACTGCACAGATGCACTTTGTATCGGGGGGCTGTGCCACCTGGAAGGATTCTTACCCTGTTCAGAGAACATAACCTTTTGGATTGATTATATTCTTATTTTGTAATTCACATGTTTTAGATTAAAAAAAATAAATATAATCTGATATTACCTCTAATATCCTATGGGCTGCAGGTACACTGTTTTACTGTGGGTTATCCTACATATCCATTAATTCATCTGCGTGTATCAGAGGGTAAAATACAGTAAATTATGGCCAGTCTAAGCAGTTGGTATCTGCTGGGCAGGTTGGTAAATGACATGCAGTAAAGTGTAAATATGCATTGATTTCTTCCAGGCTTCATTAACCTGTATATCTTCATATTCCAGAGCTGTTGGTAAGACTTGTTTGCTCATCAGCTATACTACAAATGCATTCCCTGGAGAATACATCCCAACTGTGTAAGTATCATGGCCCAATATTGTGCTCACAAACTTGTCCGTTTACCTGTGCGTTTTTCTCAAGAGATCTAGAAGTCAACAGCAATAAATGGCCGTGATGAGAGCTGCCTACATGTAACAGAGGTGGTGCAAATAGATTCAGGGCCCAGTCCAGCACCCAGGTGGGTAATTTTTGGCTGTAGGATAGGAGCACTTATTACCTCCTACTGGCATCTGCGGCTCTTGATTGGCTGGTCAAGCAAGACCTCATCATTATAGTGTGATGTCTTACCAAGCCTAAAGAAAAGCCATGGTGCTCAAGGCAGCCATCCAGCAGCCACAGATCGATATGGTAGCTGGGCTGGGTCCTGCGAATTGTTGTGCACCAACTCTAGCAAGGGCCGTGTGTTGGCAGGGCAGCTGTGACATGCAGTTTCTGTAACTTTTGTAAAGCGAATAGAAGTTATGGAAATTTTATCACACACTGCGCTGTTCCTCTGGACACTTAATAGACTGGTACACCACCCTATAGATTTGGTCACTGATCAAGTTGCATTGTGTTGGTGGTCTGCTGGTGGTTGCTGTTGTAAAGCTATACTTCCCTAGACTCGTATCTGATAAAATTATTGCTTTGTAAACCCGAATATCTGTCTCCGAACTATTGAGTGTCGAACGACTATACATTATACCACAACTAGAATGCGTCAGGATCAGCCCCAGCTTCAAGTGTGCCACAAGTGTCCTGTGGGGTCTTTAGTTTTCCACCTCCTGTGACGTTAGATTTGTTTTGAACCCCACACCCGATTGCCCAATCCGCCTTTCCTTCCGAATGACCCTGTTTCACCTGAAGCTCGTCTCTTGGGTTCCCTTGATAAACTACAGGACCAAAACCTCACTAAAACATGCCATTTCTATTTAGTCTTTTTTTAGCTATGCATTAAAAATTATGGAAAAAAAAATAGCACCAACAATTTTATATAAATGGGCAAAATCTGATGTATATACCTCAAAATGTAAGAGGAAGGGATTTGATGACATATGAGGCACTAAATGTGCAAATAATCGTAATAAAAATGATTGACTTCCCCCCACACACCTGCGGAGACCCTACGGAGGTGTAGATCTCTGGGTGATCGTTTGGTCCATAGTCACGTTATTCCACCAAAAATCATTTGGAACCTGGTTGGGCCATAAGGTTACTGATGCCTTTAGATACAGGTCCTTTAGGCTTTGCCAGTATATAAACCTCTCAAGGATGTTTGTAAATTGTTATTGTTTTATATTGAGCCATTCTAGTAATACTGTAGATGACTATCTCCCTCATGTTTGTTTTTTGTAATAAAAATGTCCATTTTCCAGCAGACTGGCCACCATAAGACAGTGCCACCTTATGAGCCCCGTATGTGTGTGGGTACTATGCCACAAGCTGTACCTGCATCAGAGAAAAAAATGCTGCAAACTCTGCAGCAATAAATACCACTGTGGATTTTATTTAATTTTTTTTTTTTTTTTTGGTGGAAAATGTGCAAGTTTTATTCTCTGTACTTCAAAGGGTCAAATGTGCGCGGACATCATCAGCATAAATTGACGTGTTGTGGCTCTTAAATCCACGGCATGTGCATAACATTTTCTCGGAAGCTCATTCCCAATGCTGCTACTGTAGCACTGAGGACTTTTACACTTAGATCTTCCGTGGAACATACCCTAAATCTTAGTTTTAGTCGTGAGCAGTTTAACCTTTTAAAATTTTCTTTATTATCCACTAATATTCAGATTTGACAACTACTCTGCCAATGTCATGGTGGATGGAAAACCAGTGAATTTAGGATTGTGGGATACTGCTGGACAAGAAGATTATGATAGGCTGCGTCCGCTATCTTACCCACAGACGGTATGTATCTGTTTATTTCTTTGTTATGGAGCTATTTCTGTCTTGTATCAATCTTATTTGCTATATCAAGCCTGAATGCTTTTTGGGGATGCAAGTTTCCTCCTGAGTAATTGTAAGGTGTCTTGCGTGCATCGATGTGGTGGAGGGGTAAAGCCGTTTTGCTCGCTCGGTTCAGTCTCTGTTGGGTTTGCTCGGTTCAGTCCTGGTAGAACATATTATTTGCCAGTGTTACTTCTTGAAGTGATATGTGATGGCTCAGGCATGTGCATTGGCTGCATATAGACGCGATCTGTTAGTAAAACCAGCTGATGCGGTGCCTAAAACTTTACAAAGATCGTTTGCAAAGGACATCTGATCTCCTGGCAAGTTGGTTTTCGACTAAGGTATTCCAAATAAAATAACAATTCTAAAGCAACTTTTCCTGTGTTGCTCCCCTGGGAAATGTATAAACACATTAGTTGCTATTCCTCTTGCCAATGGGACACGTTTACTCGCTGTATTGACAAGAGGAAAGCTGACATTAAATATTATCCATGTATTGTCAAGACTAGTGGAACTCCATGGCGTTTTAAGAAAAGTTTCTGCTGAATTATTTCATAAAGGTTTTTTCGTCTTTTTACTTTCCCGGGAGCTACCACTCAGTGGGTTATCTGTATGGTGGGTGAATATTGGGTCAGCAGTAGTGATGAGTGAACGTTCTCAGATAAGGCGTTATCTGATCATGCTTGAGTGCTGACTGAGCGTCTTCGGTGTGCTCGTATAATATGTTCCAGTCCCCGCAGCTAACAAGCAATCCCTGCATGTGTTGCTGCTGGCGAACAACTGCGAGACATGCAGCTGCGGGACTCGAATAATATGTTAGAGCATGCCGTAGAGGTAGACACTCGGTTAAGCACTGGAGCATGCTCGGAAAACGCCTTAGCTGATCATGCTTAATCATCACTAGTCAACATCATTCATGTGCCCCCCGCTCCTCCCGGTAGTCACAGCGGGCCTCCAAGACTTTTAGGGAAGAGATATTTCTTCCTGTATGATTGTATTGTAGGGTTTTTGGGAAAAAAAATGCACCAAAACATTCATGCACAGACCAGTTTATAATCTGCCCCAATAGTTGCAGTTTACAGTTTTGTTTTTTTTTGGGAATTTTCTAAAACTATAAAGCAGAATTTTTCGCTTCCATCTGTCTCTCTGCTCTGCCTTCATCTCTCTAAGGCCAATTTTAGCCCTCGTTACACGAGACGTGGGCGGTAATTTCTCCCAGTCACAGGAGGGAGGCGAGCGTCCATAAAGCGCTAAACTTTGCTTTTGAATCTGAATATTTTTTGCTAGGCTATAAGCCCGAGCCCCAAAGCTGCCAATGTTTCGGTGAGTTAATGAAAGCCTGCAGCTAACAGAGCGGTCTGCCACGTCTGTCATGTCCGCCACTTTCTCTTGGTGTAGGCTGCGATCTGCGGAAAGTGTCGCCTTGCTTGCAGAGCACAATTAATGCTTTTTATGTCCCTTTTGATCTACAATCTAAAACCACCCTGAATGGGAAATAGAGGAAGAAGTAATTTCATTTTCATGTTCTTCTTATGTTTTCAATGTGGTTTGCACTTCCCTGATTCTAAATTTAAAGCACTTTCCCCTTCCAAGTAATATTTGCTTTTCTGATCTTTTTGCAGTCTTTAGTTTCATGTCTGATTTGTATGTTAAATGAACGCTATTCACTTTTATTGTTTTTCCCTTGATTTCTAGGACGTGTTTCTAATTTGCTTTTCTCTCGTGAGCCCGGCTTCCTTTGAAAATGTCCGTGCTAAGGTAAACGCACAATTCCACTTGGGAGGTTTGCTAGAGTTGCAGGAATGTGGGGATGTTTATAGGCTGCCGGTGGGTCGGAGAGGTTTTGTTCTGGGGGTGAGAAGTTCAACGTCTGGTGAAATGATTCCACGTGAATGAATAGGGGGACGCACTGGAGCCAGGGGCTCTGGTGTTTGGACTCGCAGCGAGTCCTGACTTCTATCATGGTGTTAGTGTTAAGCTGCCTCATTGTTTGGAAGGTTTATTGGTGCAGACATGACACAGATCTACACGACTGACGATGACACTCTTTATTTCATTTACCCTCTTATTCTTAAGTGGTACCCGGAGGTCCGACACCATTGTCCTAACACTCCCATTATCCTTGTGGGCACAAAACTTGATCTGAAGAGACGATAAAGACACAATCGAGAAGCTGAAGGAGAAGAAGCTTACACCCATTACCTATCCTCAGGGACTTGCCATGGCAAAAGAGATCGGTATGCAACATTTTTATCTTTTTCTTTAACACTGTATGTTAATGGTGATGGGGAAAAATATCTGTACAGTCTAGATCTAAATAAAGATCTTACATCGTCAGGAAAAGCCGGTTCTTCAGCATCGTAGGTCACTATTTTACATAAAAACTCCCAGCAGGGGGAAAAAAATCTGCATAAATACCGGCATTGTATCCTGAAATGCTTCTCTGCTGATCATGTGTATGCATGTCAGTGTCGCGGTAATTTATCATACACTCCTGAATAACGACAGACAGGACTTCTGCACCAGCAACATCTACCACATGAGACAAGCATCCGCACATAAATGACTACACAGGTTATTTTAACACTATGAAAGCAAATATGGGTGTGAATCCAAAGGCAAGAAGTTATAACATATTGAGATGAGTGGTGGATACACAAAATATACAAGCAATGACAAACGCCTTACAAGATCTAAATGAATAATGCATTATCAGGAGAGGTTGTATTAATTAAACTGACAGAAAAAGTGACCTAAATGGAATGAGACATCGCCACGTGATAGAGCGTATTCCTGGAATTGGCAAGTGGGAAAGGAGTCCGATAGTGTACCTGCACCTGTCAAAAGTTTGAATGGGGTCCACATAAATTCTTGAAGGAAAGCTAAACTGACGGTGCAGAAGCTGCGATCTGCTCTTTTCTAGACAGAGGAACCTGAAAGTTCATACAGCTGCCTGAACCACATGCTGCATGTCTCAGCCATGAATGTTTCACTCTCAAGCACTGCAACATTTCAGTGAAATCAAACTTTAAAAGATGCCGGGGACTGAGCGGCACGTGAGACTCCTCCTCACCAGCTGCCGGTGACTGACAGGTATTCTCTATACAGGGGGAAGTGCGGCGAAAAGTCGCTGTGGACTCATCTGTTCGACTAGTCTCCCATACAGCTTGGTCGTCAAGTTAACCAAACATGACTGAAATCATGCAGCTAGTGATCAGGCAGCATGTGTTTTAAAGGGAGTCTGTCAGCAGGTTTTTGCCATGTAATGTGAAGACTGCAGGAGATAGAGGCTGAAACACAGAATTCAGGGATGTCACTTGTCAAAGTGTGAGCTGTTTACTAACTGATGGATTGATCAGTAGATTAACATTGCTGGACTAGTCCGACTCCGCCCCTCCTGTGATAAGCAGCTCACTGTCCATAGCAATGTACACGAAGCCTGGTGTGGGCGGGGTTAGCTTTCTCAGCTCTGCTTCATTCTAAATGTAAAAGCTCTGTCAGCACATCTGAACCCAGTAATCTAGCGATGCAGCGTTGGATTCAGCTTCTCTTTGCCTATGTTACGCTTCTCTCAGATGAGGTAGCAAAAACCTGCTGACAGATTCCCTTTAAGAAACTATTGGAGCTTATCTTAAAGGGGTTGTCCAATGATGCCAAATCCCTATCTACAGGAGATCTGCATTGATTGGCACTCACTTACATCTCCATCAGTATGGAGCGGCAGTGCACCTGTTTGACTCGTTCCCAGTGGGACTGCTGAGCACTGCGTGTGGCTTTTTCACAGCAGCCCCACAGAGAATGACTACCCAGTCGCCACTCCAATTTTGCAACCAAAATAAATCTCCGTTCATCCTCTCGTGCAGGTCCCAGAGGTTGGACCTCTTCAAATTCGCTCCACTCTTGTCTTGCTGAGAAGTGTATTGTGTCATGGAACATTTTGTATTGATCTTTGTTGTGAGAAGATGAAGAAAAGGCACAGTGAGTGCGTTCATCAGCCGGCAGTGGTAGGATGGCAGCGGTTTCTCCACTTTACATGTCTTGGTTGCACATAATTTTTACCTTGCAACCTTTATTGAACCGCAACGGTTGGTCCCAGAGAAGTGCAAAACTTCTTAAAGGAGGCCTCTCCACGTCTATGTTCTGTAAGATCTGTTTGTGCTTTCTATAAAACAAGTACGAGGTCCCTGTACAGGAATTAAGTGTTTGGCTTTCTTCCAACAGGTGCGGTGAAATACTTGGAATGCTCGGCCCTTACACAGCGAGGACTGAAGACCGTGTTTGATGAAGCAATACGAGCTGTTCTCTGCCCACCCCCAGTGAAGAAGAGGAAGAGAAAATGTCTGCTTTTGTAATCCTAGCTCTCCTCACCCAACCCCGGTCCTAAACTCCAACAATGCCAACTCCCCCAGCCCTATTTGTAATACTTCATTCTCTGCCTATAATCTTGAATCTACAGAATATTACATTCATTTCCTCCCACATGTGACATGCATCTTTTCTCCAGATTCTACTAATCCTGCCTTCCCTAAAGGATAGATTAACCTATTTAGCCTTATTTCCTTTCTGAAAACGGTTTTTCCACTACTTTTTTATTTTTCTCTCCTCCACTAATTAATTGTTGCCAAAATGCCCACCCATCGGTTCCATATTTTTGTGCTACGATCATGAGCCATTAAAAAAACTCTATATAATAGACATGACTTTTTACTCCGAAACGACTTCTGACTACACAGGAAGCGGCTGTAGCGATACGAGTTGATACTGTTCATACATTGACGGGAGGCGCGAGGGCCTTACTGCGTATATTAAAGAAAAAAAATAAACTTTATTAACCTTAAGTCACTGTATTGCATTGTAAATCAGAATGGTTATTTAGGAATGTTAGAGATAAAATGTATCTTTTTACTGCTTGGGTTACCAATATAAAATTTTGGTTAAAGGGTACTAATCTGCTCTTTTGGACAAAAAAAATCAAAAATAAGACGGCGATGTTAAATATAGGTTTCAGGGTTTTACTAGTAAACTGAAGCGACAGTATTTAAAGGTGACACTACCGCTTTGAAACTAGGTAAAAAAAAATTGCGTGTTATGGGTGCAGCAGGAAAGGTTACTATAGGGTGAGTTGTTCACCAGCTGACTCCCCGTTTTGTAGGGCATTGAGTCCTCCACCTTGGTTTAGGTGGCAGAGCACGTATATCACTAGGGGTGCACCGTGGTATTTTCGGGAGTGTAGTACCCAGCGATGCGCGTCCCTTACAGTATAGAACGGTCATTCCCACAGATTCGGAGTTGTACATGCTTTCCATGTTATCTTGCTCGTAAAGTATCTTGTATTCTAATATCTGATTATTGTAATTTGCCTTTTTTTTTTGTAGTTTTATGAAAGTTATACCCAATACTGATACTTTTTTTTTTTTTTTTTCTTAATTTTGCTTAACAGTGTGCTCTTAATGGTTTTCTTATAACACTAGGTGTACAAATCATGTGAAAATGCTAAACCAGTGTAGACCTTCTTATGTTGGCGACTCTTAAGCGGCCATACAAATGCAGTAATTTTACTAATTTTTCTTTAGTGTCATCTTTTTTTATTTTTTATGTCGTAATTATTATTTTTTTTTTAAGCATTGCCTTGAATCGGTTCTGCTCTCTAGGGGTCTGTGAGTTCTTGAGTATAGGGCAAGTATTAATGACATGGTGCGCATCCCTTAAACCAAACACCATTAGAAATGACAAGTGACTCAACCTTTCTACAACACGAACAAATTCAAAGCGCATTCAGCAATGTTGCAAAAAAAAAAAGCGAAAAGGAAAAAAAATATTGTGAACAGTGTTTTTACATTGATCTTTTGCTAATGCAATTTAGTGTTTTACATGCATGTTTGAATTAATAAATCCTTAAACTATAAAAACTGGTGCACGGCTCTGTTCATTTATGATCTTGTGTTAAAACTATTTTTTTTTTTTTTTCTATTTTATAAATTGACATGGCAAATTTTATATTTAAATGTGTAGCTGGAGTAGCCGGAATACATAGAGGATTGTTCTCAAGATGAAGCTTCAGGATCACACCGCTCCTAGCCCCTGGCTTCCTGCTCTGCCCCAGGGGCGGTGCGCTCCTGAAGAAAACTCCCAGGCTGCATGGCAGAGAACCGCTTGCTTCGGAGCGGTGCAAGCCGGCTGTAAAGCACTGCTCATGCAGTTGGCTCCTTGCCTAGGTAATCCGCCACACTGGGACTGGATGGTATACATGGCAATGACATTTATGCTATATAAAGTTTAAAACAAAACTTGGAACGTAATTTTTTTTTTTCTTTTTTAAGGGTTGAATTGAAAAATTGCTTGCTTTTTGCACTTTTAAGTTTATGAACTTGAGACAACACAAACTTTCATTAGTTTCCAAATTGATAAATTTATGGCATGTGGATCACGACCTTTCTAACGATATAGTAAGTTTTTCTTTAGAAACTTTTTGTATTGTCCAATAACCACTTCAGCATGCCATATATGAAACCTCTATTTTGAAGAAAACCTGTTGTCAGGATTTTGCTCAGTAAACTACATACTTTCATGTTGGCGCTGTTACATTGATTAAAATGATACCTGGGTTGAAGAAATCTGTCTTGTGGTTCTTGTTTAATCTGTGTTTGCACTTTCGAGTTAATGATATGTTCATGCTTTGGGGTGGCCTGTGGGCGGGGTTTTTTTTTTTTTTTTTCTTTTTTGGTGCCCTGGCCTAATCGTCGTCATTATGGGCTTGAACTTTCAGTGACCTGCCTTCTACATTAAATACAGCGGCTTGGCGGTTAATATTGTGGTCTTTAAAAAAAAAAATTGTCTCCAACAAAATGGCGGCAATGTGATGCTCTCAATCTGTGCGTGCACCGCACACTATGCGGAGGACCAGTGCAGTAGCATGCACAAGAGGAAGTCATCACCGCTGAACCTAGAAACGCAGCAGAAAAAAGGATTTTTTTTGTTTTTAAGACCATGATAATTGCACAGGTGCCATATTTCAATTAGGAGGCAGATAATGAAGGTTCAGTGATCTGTCAATTAAGCCAGTATGATGAAGATGAGGCCGGAGAACCAAAAAGACCCACAGGCCGCCCCGGAGCATGAGAATTTCATTAACTCGAAACTTCAAACACAGCTTAAACAACAACCACAAGACTGATTTCATCAACCAAGGTATTATTTTAATCAGTATAAAGACTAATCTGTCCATCTGTGCCCATGGCGCTATGTGGCAGTGAACATGGTCTATTTTGCACACGGACTTTGATATTGGGTAGAATGTCATCTGCACTTGCCATAAAAGAGCTGTTTGTCAAGAACTAAACTATGGCCGCAAGCACGTGTCTGTTTCAAGAACCTTGATTTCTGTACCGGCCGTGGGTCTCCACACCCAAAGTCAATGGCCTCATATACAGTGGGGAAAAGAAGTATTTGATACACTGCCGATTTTGCAAGTTTTCTCACCTACAAAATGGAGAGGTCTGTAATTTTTATCGTAGGTACACTTGAACTGTGAGAGACTGAATGTAAAAATACAAACCAGAAAACCACATTGTATGATTTTTAAATAAATTGCATTTTGCTGCATGACATATGTATTTGACCACCTACCACCCAGCAAAACTTCTGGCTCAGAAAGGCCTGTTGGTTTTTAGAATCCCTCCTACTCTGCACTCATTACTTGTATTAATTGCTCCTGTTTGATCATGTTACCTGTATAAAAGACACCTGTCTACACAATCAAACTCCAACCTCTCCACCATGGCCAAGACCAAAGAGCTGTCTAAGGACAACAGGGACAAAATTGTAGACTTGCACAAGGCTGGGATGGGCTACAGAACATTAGGCAAGCAGCTTGATGAGAAAGCAACAAATGGCACAATTATTAGAACATAGAAGAAATATAAGTGACTATAATCTTCCTTGGTCTGGGGGCTCCATGCAAGATCTCGCTTTGTGGGGTAAGGATGATTCTGAGAAAGATCCGGAATCAGCCCAGAACAACATGAGGACATGGTCAATGACCTGAAGACAGGTGGGACCACAGTCTCAAACATTATCGTTAGTAACACACTATGCCGTCATGGACACACAAGGTCCCCTGCTCACAGCAGCACAAGTACAAGCCTGTTTGAA
The DNA here is from genome assembly GCA_033576555.1 of Oophaga sylvatica. Lineage (NCBI taxonomy): Eukaryota > Metazoa > Chordata > Amphibia > Anura > Dendrobatidae > Oophaga > Oophaga sylvatica. Next base: position 127,564,332 of record JARQOD010000007.1, read on the forward strand.
GGTCACCAATGACCATTTGGATGATCGAGAGGAGGCCTAGGAGGAGGTCAGATGAGACCAAAGTAGAACGGTTTTGTATCAATGCCACTCGCTGTGTTTGGAGGATGAAGATGAGTACAACCCCCAAGAACACTATCCTAACAGTGAAGCATGGTGGGGGAAACTTCTTTGAGGGTGCCTTTCTGCAAATGGGACAGGATAAACTTCACTGTATTAAAGGGAGGGTGGATGAGGTCATGTATTGCAAGATCTTGGCCAACAACCTCCTTCCCTCAGTAAGAGCATTGAAGATGGGTTGTGGCTGCGTCTTCCAGCATGCCAATGACCCAAAACACAGCCAGGGCAACTGTCTGTTGATGGGAAGACTCGGGAGTGTATCAAATGCTTATTTTCCCCACTGTATACCTACAGGGGTTGGACATAATAATGGAAACATCAACAAAAGTTAAATATGGTGTAGGTCCACCTTTTGCGGCGATTACAGCCTCAATTCGCCGAGGTATGGATTCATACAAGGTGTGAATTGTTTCCAAAGGAATTTTAGCCCATTCTTCAGTTAAAACACCCTCCAGTTCTTTGAGCAACGATGGTGGCGGAAATCGACGTCTAACTTGAATCTCTAAAATCGACCAATAAAAAAATATTTAGAATTGAGAGTCCTCAGTGGTTGATACCTTTTAATGGCTAACTGAAAAGATGGTAACAAATTGCAAGCTTTCGAGACTACTCAGGTCTCTTCATCAGGCTAGACTAATACAAAATCTGAAGAATCACATATTTATACACAACACAGCACAGAAAAAATGCAATAGGTAAGACAAGTGACGTCGACCAAAAATGCTCAATAATGTTGAGGTCTGGGGATTGTGGGGGCAGATGAGATGCTCAACTTCATTAGAATGTTCCTCGTGCTTTAACGATTCTAGCTGTATGAATTGGTGCATTATCATCCTGAAAGATGGCGTTCCCCTCCGGGAACAGTGCTTGAACCATAGGATGCACTTGGTCGCCCAAAATGCCTAAATAATTGCGGCTGTTAATTCTTCCATGAAGGGATATCATTGGTCCGGTGGATCTCCACGAAATAGCACCCCAGATCACAGAACCTCCGCCATGTTTTACGGTTGGGAGAAGGCAGTCAGGATGGAATGCTTCTTTCGGCAGTCTCCAAACGTACACGCGGCCGGAGGTCGGAAATAGGGTAAACGATGATTCATCTGAGAATATCACGTTTCCACGGCTCGAGGACCAATTCTGGAGGGTTCTTCACCATTCTAAACGCTTGGAAACATTTGTCATTGAGAGCAGCGGTTTTCGAATTGCAGCTCTTCCGTGGAATCCAGATTTGTTCAGCTGCCGACGAACAGTTTTCGTGTAAACTGGGTTCTGTAGGTGTTCATTGAGCTCAGCAGTGATTTTCGGAGCCGTGGTCTTGCGATCCTCTCTCACAATTCGCTTTAGAGTCTGACGGTCTCTCTCAGTCAACTTCGACTTTCGGCCGGACCTGTGCTTTGCTGCGGACGTTTTTCCTTCTCTTTCAAACGCAGTCATTACTTTGGAGACAGTACCTCTTGACACGCCAAGCATTCGGGCACTTTCGGTTACACTAGCGCCTGCCATACCAGCACCAACAATTTGGCCTCTTTGAAAATCCGAGAGGTCTGCCATTGTATCAGGTTCTCATCAATGTTCTTACAATTATGCAAAACAAACAGTTAATTTACATAAACATATCACATAACACAAATAATCAACTACAAAACATTACCATATGTCACGGTTTGCATGTTTATAACATGTTCCAAGATTATGATGCCAAAACGTTAGTTGTTTCCATTATTTTGTCCAACCCCTGTATATAGCTGTTGAGTTTGGGTCAGGAGACAGGCGGATGGTCCAGCAAGAGATTTTGAAACAGACGTGAATGCAGCCTTATGGTGGATTGTAGAAATCGCAATATACAGCTGCTGAGTGAATGCACCTGAAGAGTGAAATTGGTCTACAGGATTGTGGTATTGGACCTGGTGAGCTAGTTGTTGGTGTGGCCGTATATAGTAAGTATGTTGAAATTACACCAGTTATTCTTTTTTCCGCTCAGAATTTTTTTGTGTTTTGGGGTCATTTCAAGAAACAACTCGTTTGTATTTAGTGCAGGATTTTACCAGGTGAGCCCGTACCTGACATAGTTTCAGCCACTCGAAAACTTTTTTTTGATGGGGGGGGCATCTTTGGTTTGGACAAAAATACCGTACTATTTTTTAGCTTCTTGTCATAGTGGTTGTCAGTGAGGGCTGGAAGGTCGGGTTAAAACCCAGAAAGATGATTGTTTGCATTTTGGGTGAAACAATTATGAAACCCCTGAGGACAGCAAAGGCGTGTCGTCTAAATGTAGAATGTTGTCACAAGGAAATCTGCCCAGGGAATCTTTTAGGTGCTTGATAAAGTCACCGAAGTTGGTTGTAAGTCAGGGATTTCCACAATTTTGTTCTTTTTCCTGAGTCTAATACTTTGAAGGGACAGGGATGTTACGATAAAAATCTATTTAAGAAAGTTGTCGTGGGTCGAGAAAAAGAAAATCTATTCTCTGGAATTATTGTCCCTATAGGGATGTGTCCAATAATTGCAATAAATGTGGATGGATGGGCTTTAGTGGATGGTGTAAATGGGGGATTAATGAATGACTTGTTGAACGCTGGGTGTATTGCATTGAAGCCCCCCATTTTGTTATTTTAGAACTAGTCTAACAAAGGAGTGCTGCTCCAGAGTCCAATGGCAACTGCTTTACACCACTCCATCTGACACTCTGCATTGTGCTTGGTGATGTACGGCTGCATGCAGCTGCTCGGCCATGATGCCCCCGATGGGGGGGCACAGTTTTGTGCTGATGTTAATCCCATAGGAAGTTTGGATTTTGAAGCTATGGAGTCAACAGAGCGTTGGCTACTTTTCGGTCTTCTGCTCCTCAGATCTCAGTGACCCCGCTCTGTAACTTAACGTGGTCTCCTCTTTGTGGCTGAGAAGCTACGGTTCCTAAATAATTATGACAAGGTGCTGGACCTTATACACCTGTGCCTATGGGACTGATTAAAAACTGAATTCAATAAATAAGATGTGTCCCAATAAGTTTGTTCAAATTGGGTTATTGCACTTAGTATTGTAGGGGTAAAGTGCAATTCCAGACTCAACCCAAGGGCAAGCGTGGCACTATTGTGTGGTTTGGGGTCTGAGCAACCTTTTTATTGTTGACACCCTGATTCAGTAACCAATTAAATGCAGATACAAATACAGTACTTAAAGAGAACCTATCGGGTCCCCTAACCATCCCAAACCACCATCATAGCCTAGTCTGTACTGATTGCTATCTTCTAATAGTCTTTTAAGTACCACATTAACAATTTTATCTTTTAAAAATTAACTTTTAATCCGTAGCTTGGTGTATTAAGTTATGCTAAAACTAGTGTCAATAACAATGACTGTACTGAAAATCCCCTGAAAAAGTTCAGGTAAACACTTCCTCATCGTCCTGGGCTCCAGGAGTATGATATGACCACAGGTAGATGAAAGAAGGTGCACATGCATGAGATTTCCAGCAGTCCTACCATGCCATGGATTGTAGAAGCAGCAATAGTCTAGGGGAAGCAACACATCGCCGAATTAGTCTTGACTAGAGATGGGCGAACCTGAACAGTAAAGTTCGGGGACCGTACCAAACGTCTACTGTTCAGGCATTGTCCATGAACACGGACTTCACCAGGAAGTCCATTTTACTGTCCGGCCCCCTGAACACTGGGTATTTCTCGCGCTGTCATCTGCATGACAGCGCGAAAAACATCGGCGCCTATGATCGCTCGAAAGATTAATGCCACCAGTCAGAGAGCTGCATTCTGCAGAATGAGCCCGCAGCAGTGATCAGAGTTAAAAAAATGTTTACCTCCAGTCACTTGCGTCGGCTGATGGGACTACTACTCTCATCAGCCTATATCTGCTGCCGCTAATAACAGCAAGACCAGGCGGCAGCTGATGGGAGTATTCATCAGCTGGCGCCGGCTCTCTAAATAAAAAAAAAAACGGTGTGGGTTTCCCTGTATTTTTCATAACCTGACAGCTGTTTTTTTTTTAATGATTTTGACAACCAGCCAAGCTAAAGCAGACAGCTGTGGGCTGGTACTCTCAGGCTGGCAAGGGGCCATGGATATTGGCCCACCCCAGCCTAAAAATAGCAGCCCGCAGCGACCGAAAGAAGGCACAACTGTTTGTTATTTTTAAATAAAAAAGTAAAAGTGTGTTTTTGTATTTCAAATAAAGGACTTTATTTCTGGCTGTGCCATTATTTACCATGTAACTATAGGATTAGTAATGGATAGGTGTCTTATAGATGATTCTCCATTACTAATCTGTGGGCTTAATGTCAATACAAAGGTGACATCAATCCCACAAATATGAACTCCACTTGCCACCGCTACAGGGCAAGTGGGAAGAGCTGGGCAAAGCGCCAGAATTGGCGCATCTGATAGCACATGACAGCTTGGCAAACACTGGATGTTCAGGCCCCCCCATTCAAGTCACTGAACAGTCACTGAAAGGCCGGACAACCCCTATAAATCACATTCTCTGCTCTTCATGCAATGGGCAGCACGTATCAGCTTTCCTTCTGACAATTCTTATTAGTCCACTTACCACGCTCTCTCAATTCTGGAAATCCAATAATTTATTACTATGGATTACGGACACTGCTTACATTTTGTGATGCAGAGGTTAGGACTTTTTTTTTTTTTTTTTAATTTTTTGGCTTGTTCAAGGTAAAACTGGCTTCTGACAGTGTCACTAGCCGGCAATCTTGATGATAAACAGATGTATTCTGCTCAAGTAACAAGACCTAACTAGAATGGAATTCCAGAGGGAACTGTGTGTGTTTCACAATGAGACTTATTGGTTACACAGCCATGAAACATGTGAAGAAAACATTCCAGCTTGTAGCTTGTGGTGTTACAGATTTACAAGACTGATCCAGGTCTGCGACCACCGTAAAAAGAAAGATGTGACGCTTTCCATCCAATTATGTGTCGTAAACTATGAAAATATGGAATAAAAGTCACAGAAGTCTATAATAATGGTCACAGCAGGACAACGCACAGTTTTATTTTGGGAAGACCACGGTTAGCGAAAAGGAAAACGTACCGTGATGACGTATATTTTGCGTAAAACCAATCTGCTGTATATGTGTATAATTATGACTTGTCTAGGCTCAAGGTGATAATAATATATTGAACGGACTGATGAATCCTTGAAGATTAAGTGCTGTCTCTCTGGAACCACCTATCAATAACTTTTTTTTTCTTGTTTACCTTGGCGATAAAGGTTTATAACAGACGATTGTTCTTGTGTTCTTTCTTTTCCTCCTATAGCCAATGATTCATTTTTATTATTTGTCTTTCTGTCTAGCAGGAAGTAAAGAGAAAAAGAATCCGGGCCGTTAAGTTTTGCTAAAACCGGGTGTCAACAACAATGACTGTATTGTAAATCCCCTGAAAAAGTTCAGGGAAACACTTTGTCATCGTACCGGCCTCCTGGGGAATGATGTCTACGTTCTAAGTAATGTCAAATACATAATATATAATGTACGTCATAGAAATAGGATTTGTAGTTCTTATACAAGAATGGATGATTGAACTCCAAACTACAAGGTTTCATTCAGGCGGACGTTTTGTATCCGTCTTTTTCACAGGTAAGCAAAATTGTCTCTTCAAAGATAAAGAGGCCTTGAACTCACACACCACCTATTGGAAATTTCAATGCTAAAAATCAATATCGACCATTTAACAAGCCTTGCCACAGGATTTCGGATAAAAGCTAAATCAAACACTATTTGCAGACCCGTGTTTCAGGGTGTTCGCCCCTCATCAGTGCAAAGCAAGAGACCTAATTTGGCTGGGTGAGAGGTATCGGACAGAGGTGGCTCGTTAAAAGGTTGATACTGACTTTAAGGATTGCTATTTACACAAGCAGTCGCTATTTAGGCCAGTTTTTATGTATATGTGTCTATGAACAACAACATCACAACACCAGAGGGCTCTTGAATTGTTGTTTCATGTGTAATACAAGAATATACTAAAACAGATGTGTCAGCAGAGGCGTACCGAGTGACTCACAAGTGATGTTTTGTCTATTTCTAGACCTTGCTTCTCTTTTTGTTCTCCAGTTCAGACCACCATGATGATTACTCCTGACCACTACAAAGGCTTCTACTGAGACACGTTTGCCCGTTTGACTCTGCAATTATTGCCAGTCTTTACAACAAAAATGAAGGCACCAGAATGGGTGGACCAGCTTTGGGGACTAATTTTACCTACAGATGAACCATCAACAGGATATTCAATCCCGTTGGGTGTAAAGCCCCTCTAATGCTTAATACATTCATACCTTACCCTACTTTGTTATGGCTTTTTTGAGAAATCCATACTTGAAGTTTTAATTACAAGTGCTGCGAGACAGGCCGTGCTCGTTCCCTTTTCCCCGCCTGCCTCTGGTCTTTGGTTGATGGGTCACTCTTCTCTCAATGACCCATCATCCCTGTACACGTGCCATCATTGCCCGGACTTGTTTCATCAGAAGGGACAATGTGAGAGCCGGTGAATTGATCTGTGCTCCGGAAACAAAGAGCCTATAAATGTTAAACGGTGGAAAATCTGGTGGCCAACCCAGTCTCAATCTTAGCCTTTCACGGATGAGGCAGGATTTACTTACGCGGTCAGACCCCGGACTAAGATTGTGCCACAGAAACTGCCAAGAGCCACCAAGATATGTTTCATAGAAACAAATAAGAGTAAGGGAAGAGACAGACGGCCGTAAAACTCGGGATGAGGATCACAACGCAATGCTCGGACTGGCCGGTGACTCTCCCCGCCAGAGTGTGACATCTTCATGTGTTTCTACGCAGCTGTCCAACTCGGGTCGGGAGAGCTGCCGGCCAGTCCAAGCATTGCGATGTGATCCTTATCCAAGTCATACGGCCGTTTGGCTATTCCCTTATGGAAACTGTGTCACCCAGCGGTGTCCATTGCTCCACCTGCAGTGGTCCGAGCTGGACCGGGTTTTTCCTGAGGTGGGTGTCACCTTTTAAAAATAAGAATCTACACAGAAGGAGAGAACTAGGCAGGTGGCCTCATGTGTAAAATATAATTAGTAAAGACGGCAGGCTTTTTTGCGAGTTACAAAAGGCACAGAACAAAGTATCTGATCAGTTCTGTATAGATAAGAAGTACAAAGATACAGCAACAATCTCCAACTTCTTCACATATTGACATACACCATTGGTCAACGATTGCTCATGTTGGGTGGTCAGTGGCTTAAGGTATGCCACACTAAACAATATCGCTAACGGGATCGCTAAAAAACGTCACTATTTAGCGATCCTGTTAGCGATATTGTTCAGTGCGGCAGCTGCCAGCGACGAGCTTCCTGCTGTGATCTCGCTCGTCGCTGGAATCGTTCCGGACCCTATTTTCTCGTCAGCGCTCCCGCTGGGTAAGTATCTAATCGCTGTGTGGCACCTTTTCTTAGCGATTTAGCGGTACTTTTTGTACCGCTAAAGTCGTTAAGAAGATCGCTAACGGCGATAGCGTCGTTAACTATATCGCTAAATGTGGCCGCACTTAGCGATATAGAAACAATCCCGCTAGCGATCTCATTAGTATGCGTCGTTATCGTGATCGCTAGCGGGATTGTTTAGTGTGGCAGTACCTTTACTCCTGCACGGGGGCCCAATGAGGGATTCACAGTGACTTGACTACTGACCAGTCCAACCTCAGGTGGCCCATCTTGGAGTGACCCACCGGGAATTTGACCGGTACATCAGACTGCCAGTTCGGGCCTGTTATAGCACAACTCATAGCTGCAATAACAAGGAACGTCTAGCTGAAACTTTGCTTTGGCCTCATTCAGGCATCAGTGATTTTTTAAATCTGCAAAAATATTGGTGTGAGTTTCATCAGTGTTTGGTTGGTGTGTCGTTTTTTACCATCCGTGTTTCATCAATGATTTTCTCAGATGATAAAGAACGAAAAGTTACAAAGCTTCTTCTGTCCGATATAATGTTAATTACGGACAGGCACAAGGATGTCATCCGTGTGCCGCATGATGTCCCAGATTTTCACAAACCTTTCACTTGTATGAATGATTTTGATCTGAGGTGCTGGACAAAAACGGACGTCTCCGTGAAAACCAGATACAACACATACATGAAAAACGGACCTCTAAATAAGGCCTTATGTTCCCACAATGAGCTTTTGATGTTGCAGATTTTCTTCATTTCTGCACCCATTATCTAAATTAGGTTACATGCATTTTTATAGGGGGCGGCTGTCCTTGTGGGGTGCCCTTATACAGTGCTGGTCAGCCACCTGATCTAATCGGCTTCACTATTAGGCTGTAATATGGAAACATTGAAATTGGAAAAAATAAGTTAAAAAATGAAGATACTTAGCTCATAAATTAGCCAATTCACGAGAGCCCAACAGCCATGATACGGCATACCCCTTTGTTGGGACCCGGAACTAATAGGATACCTCTCCCAGGCTAAAAGCTTACAGCTGGCGTCCTATACTAGCCTTATCCGTGCTCATTTATAACACTAGGCAGGCACACAACTCAATGACTACGGATTCGCTGAAGAAAGTCGTCCTGATTATGTAGAGATCAAGAGAGTCATATACAGAGACCTGTAAACCTTTGGATCCTTAAGACACAGGACTCTTAATTCCAAAGTGTCAGGATCTGACGGAGGACACGGTCTTAGTGACGGCCACCGGAGGTTATTAGAAAGCTACAGCAGTCATCATACAAGCTGCACCCTGATGATAACTCCGGGGGTCTGATGTCTCCAGGCTTTGAGTTTGCAGCAGAAGTTTCTTACTGATAATAAATTAGGAAGTTGCAGATGACACATATTTAAAATATCAGTTTCTTTCTAACCAAAAGATTACAAACTTCATACATATAGATTGCCTTTTTTAAGCTATTGAGAACGATCAGCGTCCTCACAGTCTGCGCTGACAAACCCTGTAACCCCAAAATAATGACTAAACAGGGTGACAAAGGTAGCAGATAAGGACAGCACATTATAAGTGACACCACTGATGTTTCCAACAGATTGCTGACAACGCAACCAACAGATGAAATCCCAAACATCAGGTCCCAGAAAATGTCTGGAAATCCCTGGCCAACCCCTCTATCCCATATGTATGGTTCCTACTATGGGGTTGGTACGATGTGATTGGCACTCTATATAACAATTTATGGGTAATTTTTTTGTGGCTTTTCTTACTGTGCTGGTGTTTTGTGGTGGATATACTGTGCTGGTGCTTTGTGGTGGATATTACTGTGCTGGTGCTTTGTGGCAGATATATTACTGTGCTGGTGCTTTGTGGCTTTTCTTACTGTGCTGGTGCTTTGTGGTGGATATTACTGTGCTGGTGCTTTGTGGCAGATATTACTGTGCTGGTGCTTTGTGGCTTTTCTTACTGTGCTGGTGCTTTGTGGCATCTCTTACTGCATGGGACCTATGGGGAATATAACAGTAAATAAGGGGACACTAAAGGCCTAAATGGGTACCGGTTGGCTAAAAGAACTATTATTTGCTCCATGTTAGTGATATTTAGCCACGGCTTTGTTCAGTAAAATGACCTGCTCCTGGTACTAGCACTCCCGCAATCTAGTGCCCACACCCCACACCAGTTTTGCATGCCGCCCCTACCTTCACACTGGTGATCAGCAGCGCTGGCTTGGATGTATCAGCATTAAGGGCGGCAGGGACATGCAAAACCAGTAGTCGAACTTTGGTCCCCATTAGATTGGCGCAGCAGTGCACATGCTAAACTTGTGCTTCAGTCATTCCCTATGGGGCTGCCAGAGAAACAGTCCAATACCAGATTACTCAGTGGCAAAAGTATGTGAACCTTTGCTTTCAATATCGGGTGTGACCCCCCCCAGATGTAGCAATAAGTTTATCTAAACATTTCCGTCATTGTTGATTAGTTCTGCACATCGGCCTGGAGGAATTTTAGCCCGTTAGTCCCTACAAAACAGCTTCAGCTCCATTATGTTGGTGGGTTTTCTCCCATGATCTGCTCGCTACAGGCCCTTACACAACATTCCTATAGGTTTAAAGTCTATGCATTGGCCATTACAAAAGGAACCTTATTGTTTTGTAGGATGACTGGGTCTTAGTATTTCTCAGTGACCCACGTTTTCTTAAAGACATGTCCACTACTTTTACATTGATAGCCTACAAGGCGGCCGCTGACATACAACAGCTGATCAGCGGGGTGCCGGGTGCCGAACCCTGCCAATCGAGAATAAGGATAGGTCATCAATGGAAAAGTAGTAGATAACCTCTAAGATTCAGCTTATGGACAGATGTCCTGATGTTTTTCTTTAGAATTTGCTGGTGTAATCAGAATTCATTGTTCCATCCTAGCCCAGATTACACAAACCAGGCCCAAACCATGATCCTACCGACACAGTTTTCACAGATGATAGGTTTTTTTATGCTATAATTCCAGGTTATTCCTTCTCCAAACCTAAAACGCTTCTCGTTTAAACCGAAGAGCTCTACTTTAAGTTATCTCATCTGTGCACAAAACACTATCAAAAGCCTTCTGGCCTGTCCAGGTGATTTTTAGCAAACTGCAGCCGGGCAGTAATGTTATTTTTGGAGAGCAATGACTTTCCTTTTCCAAACCTGCCATGTACACCATTGTTGCTCGGTGTCCTTCTGATACTAAAGTGAGGCCTTTAGTTGATTAGAGGTTACCTTGGGTTCCTTTGTGACACTGCAGACTATTATACACCTTGTTCTTGGGAGGTTCTTTGTTGGCCGAGCACGCTCGTTGAGAGTAATAATGTTTGTGAATTTCCTTCTTTTCTACAGTCTGTGATTGTGAATTGGTGGAGTCAAAACTTTTTAGAGAAGGTTTTTGAGCATGAATAACTCTTATTCCGAAATCCCAGATGTGATCTATAAATATTATATGGAAAATGATGCAATATCAATAACTATTATGGACTTATTTGTATGATTTGGCTTTCTTAATCTACTTTTCAGACTTGTGTGAAAATCTTAGTTTTAAGTTAAAATGTATGCAGAAACGTCCCTGCAAAAACAGCTGACCATGATTGATAAGAGATCTACCTGTAGTTTCTAACCAAGCACCGCCTATTTAACTTTTTACATTTTAACACTTATTGTTTAAATCATATTTCTGAATTTAAGTCATTTTATGATTATGATCGCTTATTGTCTAATAGATTTTCCCTTTTACTTGCAATAAACCTGTTTGTAATTAGCAGCAGTTTCCACCAGAGGGCACTACCGTAAAAGACACTGCAGTAATTTGCAGGAATAACCACTAGATGGCAGTAAAGTATTTCCATTAGTGAAGTCTGCTATGAACTGGTTATAAAAGACCACCATTTGACCCCCTAAAACTAACTTTAGGAAGTACATCTAATGGGAAGGGGAAACTGTGTCCATTTAGGTTACCTCATCTGTGGGCATATGGAAAAGGGTATAATCACACATTCTAAATCAACCTCAAAAAATACACGTGTTGTACCAGTCTTTAGCTGCAAAATTATAACCAGTGAACCAGTCACATCCCACCCTGTATTATAGGTGTCATGGCAGCCACTGGACATTTCTCGAATGACAACCATTCAAAATTAAAGAAATACACGGGCAGCCAGGAATTTGGCAGCAGCAATGATGTGCGCCATTGATATCATGTCACTGTTGCAGCTAAAACAGACAGTCTAAAGCAGATAGAGCCGGCGATGGACCTGGGGAGGGTGAGGACCTGGTCTGTTATTCTACAAGCATAAAAGCTTTTAGAACCACTTCTTCTTACGTGGAAATCCCCTTTAAGAAATGGCTGTAGCCTCTAGATCACAGTAAAGAGTTAATCAAAATTAGTCACACTCCAAACAGAAATTAAAAAATAAAATGTATAACCCCACATCCTGCGGCTTTTACATTGGGAAGCATGACCTAGTCAGAGACCCTGATTCCAGCGATGTGTCCCGTACTGGCTGTTTGCTGTAATTTGATAATATCACTGTTTTCTCTGCTGGCATCAATGGTGAGGTCTGTGTAAGTCCGCCCGCACTACTGACTGGCAGCTATCTGTATGTGCAGGCAATCAGTGGTTCAGTGCAGTGATAGACAGGGATCATGAATATCGAGTACTACAAAGCAGGAGCTCATCACGGAGAAGACTAGCAGAGCTGCAGCTGAAATGTTTATATCAAAACTACAGCAAGTAGCCCAGTAAGTGACCCAGCACTGGAATCAGGGTATCCGACTTTACACTGCTCGTTGATGGTGGAAATAAAAATCTGGTAACAGATTCTCCTCAAATATTTTAGCTTTTATACGTTTGTTAACCTGCATATGGTCGCTTCTAGTTTGCCAGTCAATAAGGCAAGCCACAGCTCAATGGCTGTACATGAATGTCACTATGGATGTGCACTAATATGGTTATGTTCTGAATTCCCCCCTTTGTTGGTCAGCAGTGGGGGGTCCTGGATTTAAGCCTATGTATCCCTAAACTAGGACTTTTATTAACATGGCTTCCCCTGCTTGGACCGAGGAGGTGCTGCTGCCAATGCCCTGCCCAGCTCAGGAGGGGAGGAGCTGCTGCCAACGCCTAGCCCAGCTCAGGAGAGGAGAAGCTGCTGCCAACGCCTGCCCAGCTCAGGAGGGGAGGAGCTGCTGCCAACGCCTGCACAGCTCAGGAGGGAAGGAGCTGCTGCCAACGCCTGCCCAGCTCAGGAGGGGAGGAGCTGCTGCCAACGCCTGCCCAGCTCAGGAGGGTTGGAGCTGCTGCCAACGCCTGCCCAGCTCAGGAGGGTTGGAGCTGCTGCCAACGCCTGCCCAGCTCAGGAGGGGAGGTGCTGCTGCCAACCCCTGCCCAGCTCAGGAGGGTTGGAGCTGCTGCCAACCCCTGCCCAGCTCAGGAGGGGAGGAGCTGCTGCCAACGCCTACCCAGCTCAGAGGAGGGGAGGAGCTGCTGCCAACGCCTACCCAGCTCAGAGGAGGGAAGGAGCTGCTGCCAACCCTTGCCCAGCTCAGAGGAGGGGAGGAGCGCTGCCAAAGCCTGCCCAGCTCAGAGGGGAGGAGCTGCTGCCAAAGCCTGCCCAGCTCAGAGGAGGGGCTGCTGCCAACGCCTGCCCAGCTCAGAGGAGGGGCTGCTGCCAACGCCTGCCCAGCTCAGAGGAGGGGCTGCTGCCAACGCCTGCCCAGTTCAGAGGAGGGAGGGGCTGCTGCCAATGCCTGCCCAGCTCAGAGGAGGGGTGGAGCTGCTGTCAATGCCTGCCCAGCTTAGAGGTAAGAGCTGCTGCCAACACCTGCCCAGCTCAGAGGAGTGGAGGAGCTGCTGCCAACCCTTGTCCAGCTCAGAGGAGGGGAGGGGCTGCTGCCAATGCCTGCCCAGCTTAGAGGGTAAGAGCTGCTGCCAACGCCTGCCCAGCTCAGAGGAGGGAGGAGTTGCTGCCAACGCCTGCCCAGCTCAGAAGAGGGGAGGAGCTGCTGCCAACATCTGCCCAGCTCAGGAGGAAGGGAGGGGTTGCTGCCAGTGCCTGCCCAGCTCAGAGGAGGGGAGGTGCTGCTGAAAATGCCTGCCCATTTAGAGGAGAACAGAAGCACTGGACAGAGGCAAGTTCTGGCTCCACTGCTGTGGTACACCAGCATATACATTAAACAAAAAAAAAGTACCAGAAAGATTTTAAAAATATTTATTCTGACATCTCAGCAGCATAGGAAATGTTTATATAACAGCATTCACAATGTATGTACATGAGCACTTAGACAACGCTCAAACATCCTCAATTCACAAAGTAATGTGCAAAAGTGTGAAATGAATACGGCACAGAGCTGAGAAATAAAGAGGGGCCACGTATGGAGCGGTCCCTCATACATTCATTGATAGTGACTGCTACGGGACAGATAGACCCGGAGCTGGCCCGTAAATCTGCATTCTGGAGAAAACTAGACTAAGACTTAACTCTTTAAAATGGGTTGTCCAGTACATTTCTAGTGATGGCCTCCTTTACGACAGGTCCTCAATATCAAGTGGTTTTTTGGGGGCAGGTTAAGAAATAAGTGAAAACCTCCTTTTAAACTGACCTCATCGATATTTGCGTATAGGTGTCACCATGAATCAGCTCGAGTGCTGTCATTTTTAAGGAAAAGATGAAAAGCCGATCTCTACACTAAGCTGAGCTGACAGTGCAGTCCCCTGTATTAGCCAATGGTGAGGACTCTGCTCACGTAGGACCATGGAAAGTGACCTCAAGGAGCGAGACCCACAAATTTTCATCACGGTCCCGACTTTTGTCCGATATGGGGTCAGTAAAGCTTATTGCACGTGCTCATGCTGCACAATATATCGAATTTATAGCGTATGGTAACTCGGGTTGCTTCGAGGAGATCTTGGGGTCCGAGGCTACGTGGGCGGCTGTAATCTATTCATGGGCCTAGAGACCAGTATAAATCTATTTATTGCATCTTGAAGTATCCCTTTATTACTGCATCCCTGATATAGCGCAAAAGGTGCTATAACAAGACTTGTGCTGTCGTTTTCCACAGACGGACAAAAGCTAAGGGCCCCAGCACCTTGTAAATGGGTAGCTGCTTACAGACGCGTCTGCTGCACATCCACAGACTATTACAGGTATAAACACACAACACACTGCTGGCAGACATGGACCGACACACACCGCAGTCTACAATTTATTTTTCCAGAATATCTTTTGTGTTTACAAAGATCACAGCTTACTATGTAGTCAGTGAATGAGTCCATTGTCCCTATATATTCAAAGGCGGCAAACCTAAGCAGACCTCGTCCTACTCTCATCTAAATTACAATGCCAAACTGATACCCTTGATGAAGCACACTGTGAGAAACCCTGATGAAGCACAATGTGCGAAACCCCTGATGAAGCACAATGTGCGAAACGCACGACTTACGCCCTTACCTCTGGTTGGCACTGTTAGATCTCACTCTGCATTATATATGTACAGAGTTTCACTATATATGTGCTTTTATTAGTATATGGCTGCCACCATAGACTATTAGATATATACTTACTATTTATTCTATATAGATTATATGTCGCGTTTTTACATATATTTTTCTATATGTTTTTTCTTACTGTATACTATTAAAGTTTATTTATGTTTTATGGCGACATGTGGTCATAGTCATGCTTTCTTCCGTGGGTTACTTGTTTCGTATTTGAATGAGACCCTATATATGATTTTTTTTATAGACTTCATCGGTGTTATTATTGAAGCAAACGGTGAAAAAATTGTCCTACTGCTGCCGAGAGAATACCAGTGTACTTAATTCTTGGCCATCAGAAGAACGAGGTCTGTATGTGTTTTTAGCTTCTGTTTGTACAGAAGAATCGTTCACTGACAGCAAGCAGAGATCTGAACGCAAAACACATGTACGACGCTCCATTTTTATAGTGCATTTGCTTAATTTGTTTAAATTAATAAATTCCCTGTAAAAAAAGGATAAAATATGAGACCAGACTGTTCCAAATAATATTAAACTCACAAAGCATAGTGCAAAAAGCTACCTCACTCGACTTGTTTCATGCCTCCAGGATCACCTCCCTGCTGCGGCGTCACCATCCTGCAGTAAAGGGAACGTTCCTGTGTTATTAATACTCATGTGAACACGGCTTCACTTGTCCCCCCCTGAATCCAGAGGCGAGAAGGTGCAACACAGCAATGGCTTAGACCGGATTGTCCGTAAAGTCTGCGTGTAGTCTGACAGGGGCCGCAGCCGGCTCGCTCCTGACACAGGCTCCTGAGACGCCTCAGTACAATGTCAGGCATGTGGTCGGTGATCATCCTCGGGCTGATGTATATGCTGCTGAATGAAGTCTCTTTTGACCACCGTGCGTTGTATTTCACATCCGAGAAGCAGAGCCTGTAAAGAAACACAAAGGGGTCAGATGTGCTCACTCCAAATCAAAGGGCCTGGGCAGTACTGCAAGTATACGGTCCTATACGCACTGTATATACAGGGGCTGCCAAGCATCTGATTAAACTCAGGTGGGCGGGGATTTCCCTTGCAAGGATGTCCTGAGCTGTATGGAGATCAAACAGCAATAGATTTTCCTTCTTTAGTACCGGCAATCACACGATGGCCAGCTGCCAGGAAGACTAGACGCTGCTTGGTCTTGTGCCAAGTTTCAAAGTTATCCACAATCCCAAAGAATAGCAAACAACGTTCATTGTGGGTCCGAAAGATACCGAACATGGCGCTCATAAGAGCCCTGTGCGCATGCAGCAGTGGCCGAGCATGCTCCATTCATTCTTAGTGGGACCGCCGCATAAGAATGAATGAAGTAGAGGGGGTGCTCATGCTCCACCTCCGCTCCTTTCACAAGCCCTACGGTGAGCCCCCCAGCAATCAGGAACTTCGTCCTTGTCCCAAGAATAGGAGATGACATCCAAACTTAGCACAAGTCCCAATATATTAGACTAATCATTTGAAGATCTGCAATTTCTCCCCCCTATAGAAGAGCTCATGTGTTTTCTAAGGGTAAAGCCCCCTAACACAAACTGTCAGCCGATCACACAGATTTGGGGCCTTCATCCAACTTTAGTCTAATGTGTATGGAGGCATTTAGCAGAGCATGGGGCTACTCTATGGTGCAGTCTGGAGAAGCATCCCGCCCTGCTACTAGGCAAGCCCCAGTTACAGGGAAAATCAAGAATGTATATTGTAATGCTGACACGCCCTCCAAGATCTGCTCCCTCTATGTAAATTTTTAAAAAAGAAAGCCACTGCTATCCCAACTGCAAAAAAAACAAAAAAAAATATTCTTAGACTAAGTGAAAACCCCCCGGTAAGTAGCAAAGAATTTATTCTACTAAAAGACCACAGCTGATGTCCCGTAGATTAACTCTATTCAATGTGGTTGGCAGCACAGTGTCGCGTCAAAAAGGACACTCATTTTTTTTGTGTGTGCCCACCATGTCAAATCTGCTGCAGAAAAATAGGGAAACGTGAACTACGCTGCAGTTTTCCCACTAAAAGGCAATAAGAGGGCGAATACATGTGGTTTTTAAGTTAACGCCACCGGGTAAGGCCCAACATGGCTATCTTTAAAGACCCTGCCAACCGTGCTCTAAAACGAGCTGGTTTAAATCCCCATAAAGTGCAGAGTGCACAAAAAATCTGCAATTTTTTCACCTCTATGGATCTATATTTTTTTGGGGGCCAAGCTGGACCTCCCCCTTTAAAAATGCTATGCAGTGCTAGAACAGCTTACCCCCCCTGCTCTGCTGTCTTCTGTAATAAGGATGATTTTCCTGTAAAAACAGAGGGGGAAAACGGGAGAATCAGAAGGGACCCTTCTGTTAATGTGCTGTATGAAGACGACTTCTGGATCAATAAAGTCTGTCACCAAAAATGGCTGTTTAGAGATGCCATGTTTCTACCATCCAGTTCTGTCGGAACCCATCTGGATACCCCAATATTTCATACCAAATCCATAAGCAGGATCCATACTGAGAGTCAAGAAAAACCATTTCATCGTCCCCCGAAAAATCCGTGCTATAAAAAGGGAGAAATCACTAAAGAAGGATCAAATTTGCTCTGGCCCTCCCCGGCTTCCAGGTTAGTCATTTTCACCCTTTATGATACATCTTTTCCCCCCAATCACATACCTTGCGGTTACAGTTGACCACCATCCTCAATATTCGGTTTTTAAAGATCTCCATGTGGGAAAACCCTTCCACCCTGTAGAGGAAAAATAGAAGACCATGAATGGAACATGTGGATTTTTAACGTACAGGTCCATTCCAAAAAACCAAGCCTTACCCCTTTGGGACCAGATCTTTCCCAACATTATCGAGATAATGAAACTTTTGGAAAAATCAGCAAGAGCTTTGCTAGAGAAGGAATCAAAAAGTTAAATCCATAACAAAAATTAAACCACCAAAATGTCCCAAAAAACTTCTCATTCTGCGTGAAAAACTGGCGACAGGGACCCCCCAAATTTCCTTTTGTGTGTACTAAATGGGTACTTGCGTAGTTTTTTTTAAAATCCCTGTTTTCTCAGGAGGATAATATTACGATGGTAAACCTGCTGCCATTTCCTCCCCCAAATTCACACTCTTAAAACCCAACCCCCACCCCAAAGATTGGTGCTTTCCCGCCTAAACACAGCTCACCTGAAAGGCCCCCCTGGTGGTGAAAACGCAAAGCACTTGAGGTAGGAAAGAATTCGGGAAACTTGAAATGCCAACACCCGAAGCGGCTCCAGCCCCTAAACGTGTCCTACAATGACAAGTTGAATTTTCCCGCAAGAAAAGATAAAAATGAAAGGAAACAGAGCGCCCGTTCCTCGCTGGTCACCGAGAAGTAGGCACTTACGGAGCGAGGTGAACGCTTGATTCAATATGCCAAACGTTTATGAGTTTTTCTGTAGATGTAACTTGCAGCCTACTATACCCCAAAGAATAGGAAATGTACAAAGTGTGATGAGCACAAACGAAATCAACCTATGCCTAAATCGGCTCTGCGCCATCACCGCAAGGAGCCGCAAACGGCCCCGACGTCCATGACCATCAGCCTCATTCAGACGGACGTTTTTTCCCCGTACAGGTCCCGCCGGTTTTTTTATGAGGGAGAACTAAAAGTCTAAAGAGCTGTTCACATGTCCCTTTTTTTGCAGACTTCACAAAAAAAAAAATCCCACAGACATTCCGGTTTTTTTTCTGAATCGGGCATCAAAAATCATCCGTAAAAGTCTAGGGGATCTACAGTTATAAGCACTTCTGCCCCTTTTTTACACTTGTCTTATTCTGTTTGAAGGTGCGGTCAGGTTTTTTTACATTTTGATATAGTGAGGAGTCCCTTTGGTCCAATATGTTAAAAAAGGGCCACAGTTAATTGGAAATTTGGACAGACAAGCTTAGATTTTCCCAAAAAAGGCATCATGGATCACTTAAACCGAAAAAGACCCCCTTTATGTACAACCCTTTTAGATAATGTAGCTAATGTTTGTAGATTTGTGACAAAATTTTTCTTCCACAGGCTACAGCATGTGACCACTGCAGAAAAGTCACTGGTTTCAGGGTTTTTGGGGGGGGGGGGGGGGGGGTACAAAAGCCCAGGATTATCTGCGCGGTCATGTGTGCAAAAATCATGTCGCTACGCAATGTAAAAAAAAAAGAGCAGAGAGGAGGGAGTTGGAGTAAACGGCCGCGAGTAAGGGATCATTTTTAAAAAAAAATTTTTTACAGCAAAAAGCCAGAGGAAAATATAATAAAAAAGAAAAAAAAATAAGTCCTGGACGCAGCTTTAAACTTTAATTGAACGGCTTTGCAACAAAGTGCACAGGA
The DNA here is from genome assembly GCA_033576555.1 of Oophaga sylvatica. Classification (NCBI taxonomy): domain Eukaryota; kingdom Metazoa; phylum Chordata; class Amphibia; order Anura; family Dendrobatidae; genus Oophaga; species Oophaga sylvatica. Next base: position 127,583,755 of record JARQOD010000007.1, read on the forward strand.
AGGTGTTGGAGTTGTTTTCAATGTCAAGCCTAGGTGCAAATGCCAACATGTTTTTGATCGTGCCCCATAAAATTTTGGGCTTTTAAAACCAGGCAGAGCAAGGGGGCCCAGCAGAGCAAGGGGCCCGGGCCCGAGCAAGGCCCAGGCAGAGCAAGGGCCCAGGCAGAGCAAGGGGCCCAGCAGAGCAAGGGGCCCAGGCAGAGCAAGGGGCCCGGGCAGAGCAAGGGGCCCGGGCAGCGCAAGGGGCCCAGGCAGCCAAGGGGACCAGCAGCGCAAGGGGGACCCATGCAGCGAAAAGGGGGCCCAAAAAAGGCAGCGCAAGGGGGACCAGGCACGAAAAGGGGACCAGGCAGCGCAAGAGGCCCCAGGCAGCGCAAGAGGGACCAGGCAGCGCAAGAGGGACAGCAGCGCAAGAGGGACCAGGCAGCGCAAGAGGGCCCCAGCAGCGCAAGAGGGACCAGGCAGCCAAGAGGACCAGGCAGCGCAAGAGGCCAGGCAGCGCAAGGGGGACCAGCAGCGCAAGAGGACCAGGCAGCGCAAGAGGAACCAGCAGCCAAGAGGGACCAGGCGCGACAAGAGGGACCAGGCAGCGCAAGAGGGCCCAAGGAAGCGCAAGAGGGACCAGGCAGCGCAAGAGGGACCAGCAGCGCAAGAGGGACCAGGCAGCGCAAGAGGGACCAGCAGCGCAAGAGGGACCAGTGCAGCGCAAGAGGGACCAGGCAGCGCAAGAGGGACCAGGCAGCGCAAGATGGGACCAGGCAGCGCAAGAGGGACCAGGCCAGCGCAAGAGGGACAGGGCAGCGCAAAGAGGGACCAGGCAGCGCAAGAGGGCCCAGGCAGCGCAAGAGGGACTCAGGCAGCGCAAGGGGACAGGCAACGCAAGAGGGACCAGCAGCGCAAGAGGGACCAGGCAGCGCAAGAGGGACCAGGCAGCGCAAGAGGGACCAGGCAGCGCAAGAGGGACCAGCAGCGCAAGAGGGACCAGGCAACGCAAGAGAGCCCAGGCATTATATGCCGTTCTTTACCTTATGTGAAAAGCAAATTCGCCGTCCACACCCATCTGTGTGCAGATTCTCGCAGTCTGCAGATAGATCAGTAAGGACGTCCTACAAAAGCAGAAGCTCAGGATTAGTGATGGCAGTCATGAGACAATACAGTTTCTAATAATATGTAATTACAGGCATGATCCAATAGTGTGTAGTCAATAATGCACCATTTCCAGTGCTGCACTTGGACATCACACTTGTTGGTCATGGTGTATTTAAGGAGTTAATCGAGAATGAAAAAATTAATTTCATTGTTGGTTGTCGTACCCTCAGAACCCACTTTGATCATCAGAAGGAAGTGCAGGAGCTGCAGTAACCAGGCACAGGGACTCGTAGGTATTAGCCCGTTCTCACAGGCCACAATGTAATGCTTCATTTGCCAGATTCCAAAACAACAGGAAAAGCATCCCCATAGCCGATATCTGCAGACACAAGTAAATGTTCGATGATCATCACTCACCTGAAGGGACAATGTTCCTCTTATGGCTACCAAGATGGCTATCTGTTTTGTGATCAAGGGCAACAAAAAAATGGTATTTCATAGATCTACAAGATAAAAATATATAAGATATTACTAGTTTGTAGTTTTTACTCACCGCTGGGACATGACGGTTATCGTCCCCCTCACCCGGTATGAAAGCTGATGTGGATGAAGTCCCGGTACTGCAGTCCTGTTGATTGCAGAATGGAGCCAAAATGGCATTTGAGGTGATCACCGCCCACCAATATCGCCGGGGCTCTCCGGCTCTGGCACTAGAATAAAAATAAGGATATGATCAGATCTATGCGGAAATATAATGGGATGGAGGGTCCGTCATATTGTAGGTGGACAAGCTGTCAATCATTCACAGTGAGCGGGAAGCAGGACTTCTAAACTTTCTACCTGGGATCTGGCAACATTCATTAGTCCCCTCCTTTTAGATTTCATGTAAGGAAAGGCGACGAATAAAATCAAAAGGATGAACCTAATCTTAATAAATTAGACTGATGACACCACACTCACCATTTCTCCCGCACCAGTTTGCACAGTCCAGTTAGGGGGTTACTGTACACATAAAGGGCCATCCGTAGGCAGCGGCGGCCAACTGCATGTAGTGAGCGGCTTATCCAGCTACCACTTCAAGATCATCTCTCTGAAAGGAGAAGGGAGGAAGGTTTTATATCGGAGAGCAGCTTTTTTTAGAGGACTCCCATTAGCAGGACTGACCCTCGGGATGTGATGGCGACTGGGAACAACACTTCATCTGGATCTCGGCTCAGTTCATCTTATCTTGCATCCTGATGAAGGGGTCAGGCCACAGCTATGTCACTGGGGGACCAAGTCTGTGTCCTGAAAGAGAGACGCCAACTAATCCAGACTGGCCACCCAGAGTCCTGATGTCTACAACAGAATTAAAGGGTATTCCCATCTCCACGATCCTATCCCAATATGTAGTCGTGCAATAATAATAGCAAATACCTTAAATTAAAAAATGTAGTATAGTTCTTCCTGATTCACTATATCGCTTACCCTATTGTGCAGGGCATTGCAGTAGCTTACTATCCATGGATAAAACCACTTATAGTAACAGTAAGTTAGTTAGCTAGTTGTCATAACCATGGATGCATAATCAACTTCAATGCCCTGCACATGGGGTAAGCGACATAGCGAATCAGAAGACTATGCTACATTGCTAATTGGAGGTATTTGCTAATATTATTATTACACCTACTACATATTGGGTTTAGGATCTTGGAGATGGGAATACCCCTTTTAAGAAACAGTCTGGATAAAACTATTACACCAAGTGCAGGGGTTCAGGAGACTGTGCATGTGGTGCGCACCCCCATCTCAGGTCCAGAGAGGTCCTTTAAATTGAGACACTACATCAGATTCGGTGCACACTACAACCTAAACACCTCAGATTGGTGATAGGTAGGAATAAGGGCAAGAGCTACTAACTATCCAGGCTTAAAGGGCAGGTCACATTTTAAACACATTTGCTACATAAATATAATTTGATCACCTATATATGCATTTTTATTGGAAAAAAAAAAAAAAAAAAGGATTTTTTCAAAATAAGGTTTCATTAAAAAATGTTTGGACCATTTGGCTTCTACAGCCTCTATGTATCACAGACTACAAAATGAGCCAACAGTGAACATATCAGTTCTCATGGCAGGGTCTGTCAGGATCATCTTTACTCTCTTGACCAAGTGAGTAAGTGGATTTGGGACCAAATCGAAAGGTGAACTATGATGTGCTCAGAATTCAGATAGAAGAGTAGTATTACAGACCACACTGTCAGAACAAGCTCACTGATGGATGCATCGTTAACTCATCTACAACCAGCTATGTACTGTGATACATAAAGGCTGGGGAAGGGAAATGGTTTAAAATGGTTAATAAAACCTTATTGTAAAAATGCTTTTTTTTTTTTCTAAAATTCATCCCTTGACAAACATTGCTACAAGACTTCTCAAGTGGTACATTAGGGGGGCTGCTAAATGCCTTTAGTAAGTCTTGATTTTAGCCATCATGTCAGCTGTGATTTTATACCCCTAGAAAACTGCCACAAAATCCACACCTTACAATTTGGATTCATCTCGAAAATGGTGCAGAATTGGCAAAGATAAAATCCACAGCAATTCTATGGAGGAAAATTACGGCCAGTGTGAATCTACTATTCGAGCCATAGATGTTTGAAAAGGGAAAAAAAAGCCCTAACAGCAGGTTACAACAGCAAGCTGCAAGAACCGGCTTCACATAGAACGGCTTACGGCAAAGTAGCTGGTGAAGAGTTCGGCGATGCTGGAGAAAGCCACCCGTTGTCGTTGTCATTGCCTATGCAGCAGCACAGCAGGCGGATGCGCGTCTCCCACACCTTGGTGGCGGTCTTCCTGAAGTTGTACAGCAGCTGCTCGGACTGGCTGCTCTCCAGGTTGTGGTCTTCATCTCTCACGAAATATAAAGCTTTCTTGCGTCCCAGGGGATCGAAAACGATGAAGACCGCTATAGTGGTGAACAGCATGATAATCCAGCTGTAATACAGGGAGAGATGGCAGGAGGTGACACCCTGCGTCCGGTAGGCATCTTATTAGTCTAAGCTCTGAATTTTGATAGTGTGGTATTCCATCTCCAGGATCCTATCCCAAAATGTAGGTGGTGTAATAATAATATTAGGAAATACCTCCAATTAGAAATGTAGTATAGTTCTTCTGATTTACTGTGTCACTTACCTCATGTGCAGGGCACTGCTGCAACTTGGGTATCCATGGTTACAACCACTCAGTGAAAGTTAGTCGTAACCATAGATACCTAAGCTCCTGCAATACTCTGCACCTGGGGTAAGCATCACAGTGAATCAGAAGAACTGCACTATATTTCTAATTGAATAATAAATTATTATTACACCCAGTACATATTGGGCTGGGATCTTGGAGATGGGAATACACCTTTAACAAACTAATCTTCTCCCTGACACCACTGTAAGACTTAAGTGTTTGCAGGGCAATGGCACTGGGTTATAGCAGGATAGCCAACAAGTCTGCAGGCCAATGGCCCACGGTGATAGCAGGATAACTAACAAGTCTGCAGGGCAATGGCAAATGGGTGATAGCAGGATAACCAACAAGTCTGCAGGGCAATGGCACTTGGTGATAGCAGGATCACCAACAAGTCTGCAGGGCAATGGCACTGGGTGATAGCATGATAACCAACAAGTCTGCAGGGCAATGGCACTGCTTGATAGCAGGATAACCAACAAGTCTGCAGGGCAATGACACAGGGCAATATTAGGATAACCAACAAGCCTGCAGGGCAATGGCACTGGTGATAGCAGGATAACCAACAAGTCTGCAGGGCAATGACACAGGGTAATATTGGGATAACCAACATGTCACTTAAAACTTTCTAAGAACTCTGTGTAAAGGCTCATTCAGATGTCTGTGCACGTCGATTCAAGATCAGACAGCTAATGGCATAGACTGGCTTCGAGTCTCTCGACCCGAGTGCGACACCGTAAGAGACTCACCACGGCTCTAGTAATATAACTTAGGTTGTGAGTCTTACCTAGCAATGACAGTCAGCAGAATGACATGCACGACTGTTTTATCACACTGAAATCCATTATCGGACACCCAGACTGCCCCCATGATGGCCCAGGCGAATTCTGGAATATAGAGAGCCAGGCGGACATAGACCAGTTTGGGCATGCACTTTCTGGGCCCTGGGTTGGCGATTGTACCTGTAAAAGCACAAAGAAAAAGATAAAGAAATCCCAAAACACAACACTTGTCACTAAGTCTAGTCCGACTACCATTCCCAGTATGCTAGCAACTGCCAACACTACTCAGAGCAATCAAAGTACTTCAGTGAGACCGAGCTGTAAGGTTTAAGATCTGTTCCACAAAGTGGGATACAGTTTAGAAAAACCCAATTTCAGATGCCCAACTATGAGGAGGGAGTCCCCTGATCTAGGGTCTTCATCTCTGGGTGGGAAAAAAGTTAGGTCTCTCGATCTGGAGGACCTGTCCTGCATTACACAGAAAGCACATTGATGTGGATGAATCCTGTGTAATGTTTCATTTTCCCCTGTGGTGCGCTATAGGGTTTCCATAAAGATAATAGCTGATTGTTATGACAACTTTACAACAAATAGTAGGCCCTGTCACTTGCCATAAATATGCATTTTTTACCTGGTGTAAATGCCGATGTTCTTGTAAATCTGGCGCCGTTTGTCTTTTGCTTCTGCCCCTCTCCTGAGGTACGGCCCTTTCTTCCCTGTATGTACATATCTAGTATTTCTATCCAACTAGGCGTGGTCAAGAAGACTCCTATAAAAGTTAAGGACCATGCCCAGTTGGCTAACAAGATGTCCCCTACTACATTGTGTGCTGCCATCATGACGTCAGCGCTGAGGACAATAACACGCCGGGGGAGTGGTGGAGACTTGTCATTAGACCTGGGAAGGGTGAGTAAAGCAAAGTTTTGTTTTTAAATAAACCCAGTCCTTCCAAAGTCTAGCGAGGAGTCTCAATCGCCGCCCCCGGTATCTGTTATTGTCTGCAGCCGATCAGTGACTGCCAGAGTGGGCAGCATGAGCCGCTGAGCTCAGTCATTGTGGCGTCAGCGCTGCAGACAACGTAAGACACAAGGAGCAGCGGCTGAGTCGTGTTGGTCCCAGAGAGTGGAAGAAAAGCACTTTTTTTTTTTAACCACAGTGTCCAACTGGGGAGAGGGATTTTCTGAAACTGGCAACCTCATTAATTATCAAACAGCGACCAACACAAGGATTTGGGCATTTCCAATTACATTGATTTCTCAACCAAAAATCGCCTCCAAATTTATTGGGAAGCAATTTATCCCCTGCTACTCACTGTAATGTCATGCCCATTGGGGCAAAAGCTATAGTGAGAGTCTATGATGCGGGCACATTAGGGTCTTACAATGTGACACTGACAACGCATAATTCATATACTTTTTTTGTTCTAGAACGTTTACAGTTGAGAGAGACAAGTACGAGCTCGTTTAGAAATCCCACCAGAATTCTGCCTGAAGCCTAAAATCTGAGCTAGGAAAAAAGTGGTCTCCATATGAGACAGGACTCGCAGAAAGAATGAATATAGACATGTAAAAACGGGCGATTTCAATGTAAGCACATTACTAAACAGAACACTTATATCTGATGAATTTGATGTACTTACTGTGACAATCCACATCAGAACGCCTGTATAATCCCAATATTAAAAAAACACGGATTTTGGTAAAAACTTACCTGTAAAATCCTTTTCAGCGAAGGAAGGAAGAGAGACACAGTATTCATTACTGATGGGTAGGCGGAGCCCCAGATCAGGATGTTACCTCAGATCAAAAGAGTGATGACTGGCTGGCCCCTCCAGCTCGGGCTCCTCCTACTCAGCTCCAGTCGTACCAAAGCTTTTAGGAAAAGAGCCAAGATCACCAGCGGAGCAACATAACCCCTTCTGAAGGAACTTCAGAGAAAAAACACAAGGATACAGGTTATGCATGCAAAGAAAGCCAAAAACCACAGAGTTCCAGGTACTACTCACGGAACCTGACTACTGCGATGAGCTGGCGATGCCGGAACAGAGCCTTAGCGCGCTGACCTCAGCCCAGATAATCGCTATCAGATAAGGGTCGCGCTGCATCTGAAAACATCAACACACTTCTGCCGTGGGAGGGTGCTGTGTCTCTCTTCCTTCCTTCGCTGAAAAGGATTTTACAGGTAAGTTTTTACCAAAATCCGTGTTTCAGCTGCAGATGGAAGGAAGAGAGCCACAGTATTCATTACTGATGGGACGTCCCAAAGCAGTTCAAAATAAGGGTGGGAAAAACCAACAAAAGGCAGAAACCCAACAACCTTAACAACAAAGCGCAACCAGCGCTAAACACAAGTTCATCCAGAACTTTAAACTACAGCTGCCTGCAGGACCCTACGTCCGAGGGCTGCATCAGCGGAAGCACTGACGTCCACTTTATAAAACCTTGTAAACGTGTGGACAGAGCGCCAAGTTGCCGCTCGGCAAAGCTGCACTGCCGAGGCACCTTGATGAAAAGCCCACGATGAAGCCACAGCTCTCGTGGAATGGGCTCGAATCTTAATCGGGCAAGATTCACCCCGAAGGCGGTAAGCTTCCAAAATAGCTGACCGGATCCAACGAGCTATAGAATCCTTGGAAGCTCGTTGACCACGCCGACGACCTGCTGGAACCACAAACAGGGAGTCCGTCTTACGAAAACCTTGAGTAATAGATAGATAAAACTTCAAGGCCCGCACTAAATCCAATGTGTGTAAATCTCGCTCTTTCGCATTCTTCGGATCCGGACAGAGTGAAGGCAACACAATATCCTGGTTAACATGAAATTGTGACACCACTTTAGGCAAAAAATCACCCCGAGTGCGAAGCACTACACGATCCGGAAAAAACTCCAGAAAAGGAGGCGAACAAGAAAGAGCTGCCAACTCAGAAACTCTCCTCAAGGAAGTGACTGCAACAAGGAAAGCCACCTTCCAAGAAAGTAAAGAAAGGCTAGCAGAAACCATAGGCTCAAAAGGTTTATGCTGAAGAGCCTCCAAAACAAGGTTGAGCCGCCAAGGAGACACGGGTGCCTTCCGCGGCGGAAACTTACGAGAGATACCTCGGAAAAAGGAGAGCACGTCTCTATTCGAAGCAATGGTTCTCCGGAACAATAAGGACAGAGCAGAAATCTGACCTTTCAGAGTGCTAACTGCCAAACCCTTGTCTAGCCCATGCTGCAGAAAAGCCAACAGGTTGGGAATGGAAAATTTTCTCGGGTTCCGAGAAGACCCCAAACACCACGAAAAGAAGGTTTCCCAAATTTTGTGGTAAATCCTAGTAGTAGCCGGACATCTTGCAGCACGAAGGGTAGCAATGACCTCGGCTGAAAAACCTCTACGGGTCAAGATTTCGGTCTCAAGAGCCACGCCGTCAAACGCAGGGACATCAAGTCCGGATGACAAACGGGCCCCTGAGTCAACAAGTCCGGTTGAAGAGGGAGTGGAAACGGAGGTGCCGCCAACAGCGACATTATTGTCGAGAACCACACCCTTCTTGGCCAGTCTGGAGCTATCAGAATAGCTGGAATTCTCTCTAGTCTGATCCGACGCAGCACTAGAGGAAGTAAGAATATCGGCGGGAATACATAGATCAGCTCGAACTGATCCCACTGAGCCACTAGAGCATCCACCGCCACCGCCTTCGGGTCCTTGTACCTGGACATGAATGTCGGTAACTTGGCATTGGACCTGGATGCCATCAAATCCACTTGGGGGGTTCCCCAGCGAGAGCACAGTAGTGCAAAAACTTCCGGGTGGAGGCTCCATTCCCCGGGATCCATCCTTCTGCGACTGAGAAAGTCCGCTGTAATATTCTGAACCCCTGGAATGTGAATCGCCGAAATGGCTGGTACACTGGCCTCTGCCCAAATCAGAATTCGGGACACCTCTACCATGAGTCTGGAACTCTTTGTCCCACCTTGGTGATTGATATACGCGACAGCCGTCGCATTGTCTGTCTGCACTCGGACTGGCAGACCGCTCAAAGGGACCGTCCAATGTTGGAGGCAAAGGAAAATCGCCCTCAATTCCAGGATGTTGATCGGAAGAAAAGACTCTTCCGATGACCATACCCCCTGAATCCAGAGATTGTTCCAAACACCCCCCCAGCCCGACAGGCTGGCATCGGTGGTTATAACTGACCACTTCGGAGGGAGGAAAGACTTCCCCAGGGAGAATGCCCCTGGATGTAACCACCATTCTAGAGAATCCCGCACCGCGCGAGGAATGGTGACACTGCAATCCAGCGATTGCGACTGGTTCCATCGACTCAAGATGAACCTTTGGAGAGTCCTGGAATGGAACTGGGCAAAAGGAATTGCCTCCATGGACGCCACCATCAGTCCCAGAAGACGCATACACTTCCGTAGGGACATTGCCGTTGAGGATTTCATAATCTGTACATGTCGAAGAAGACATGACTGTTTGTCTGGTGGTAGGAAAACTACCGACCGAAACGTGTCGAGATGCATTCCCAAAAAGAGAATTGTCCTCGATGGTTCCAGGGACGACTTCTCCCAATTGACCAGCCAACCGAAGTCCTTCAGAAACTGAAGAGACAAATCCCGAGCCGTCAACGCCTCCTCCTCCGAGGAAGCCACGATCAAAAGATCGTCCAGATAAGGGAGAATCGTAATCCCCTGTCTTCGAAGGAGTGCCATGAGGGGCGCCAGAATTTTTGTAAAGACCCTTGGCGCTGAGGCTAAGCCGAACGGCAGAGCCACGAACTGGTAATGATTCTGACCTATGGCAAATCGAAGAAAGCGCTGATGAGCCTTTCCGATGGGAATATGCAAATAGGCGTCGCGAATGTCGATTGACACCAGAAAATCGTTCTGTGACAGAGCTGCCACAACGGAACGAAGCGACTCCATGCGAAATTTCCGGGCATGGACATGCCGGTTTAATCGCTTGAGATCCAGAATCGGGCGAAATTTGTTCTCCTTTTTGGGAACTATAAAAAGGTTGGAATAAAAACCTTTCCCTCGGTCCTCTGACGGAACCGGTATCACTACACCCTTTTGTAGTAGAGATTCGACCTCTCGCTGTAGAGCGACAACAAGCTCGAGTTCCGACGGAACGCGAGATTGACAAAAAACATTTGGGGGTTGAGAAGCAAACTCTATGAAATAGCCTGCCGACACTATCCGCGTTACCCAGGAATCTGGAACGCGAGCCATCCAAGTCTCCTTGAAAAGAAGCAGGCGACCCCCCACTCGAGAATCCTCGAGTGGACCCCTGGCGTCAATCCGACTTTGCGGGTTTCTTGTCAAGTTCCCGCTTGTTCTGGCGGAAACTCTGCTTCCAGGGAGTACGAGTTTTCTGAGAGGATTTCTTTCCTGAGAAAGAAGGACGACCCGATCCCCACGAGGAGTGACTAGATCGTCCTCGGCCCCGAAAGGACCGCCGACCACTATAGACACCAGGCTTACTGGACACCGAGGCCATGGCCCTTCGCTGTGGTAATGCTGATTCCTTCGCCTTAGCCTTGGAAATCAGCTCTGTGAGGTCGGATCCAAAAAGATGGCCACCCTTGTAAGGTAAGGCCAACAACCCTTGTTTGGAAACTGCGTCCCGGCCCACTGTCTGAGCCATAAAGCTCTTCTGACTGTGACCGCTGAAGCTTGCGCTTTGGCCAGCAGAGATGCCGTATCCAGACCGGCATCAAAGATATAACAGGCTGCCGTTTCTAACCATTCACAAGTTTCCCGTATCTCAGATAACGGAGATTCATTTTGCAACTCCGTCTTCAGACGTGCCAACCAGCTTAGAGAAGCTCTAGCAGCACACATGGATCCTAGCACTGCTCGAAATCCATGACCCGCAGCCTCATAGCTTGCTTTTGCCGCCAATTCTGCCTTTCTATCCAAAGGCTCCTGTAAGCTCGCTTTTCCCTTAATAGGGAGTAGAGAGGATTTACTAAGCTGAGACAAAGACACATCCACTTCAGGAGCAGAAGTCCAATTAGCCTTTAACTCCGCAGAGCAAGGATAAAGTGTATCAAAGAAATGCGTTCCATGAAAACGCTTATCTGGACATAGACGTTCCTCCTCTATTACACCATTAAGCTCATCCAGAGCTGGCAATGTTGTGCGCGAAGCACGGGACTCCTGGAACATGCGTGCTGATTTACCAGGACGACTAGTTACCTCCTCCGGTAACTGTAGTATATCTCTCATGGCTTCAATTAATGCCTCCGTACGCTTCGCCATAGAGGAACGCCCCTGCGGCTCGTCCGCATCTGAATCGGATATTTCTCCATCCGAATTTAAAGGGGAACTCTGCCCAATATCAGATACATCTGACTCGCTCCGTGTAGAGGCCGGTAACGGCCTGCGTCGCTTCCTCTGAGAGGAATTAGCAGACACATATTGACCTAAAAGGTCAGACAAGTTATTAATCGATCGAGCGATATCATCCAATTTTCCACCGCTGTCGACCGCAGCGCTAGACGCTGTGGAGGTCTGCGTATCTGATTGCCGCAATGGCACTGGGACGTGATCCGCGGCATCTGAACTCTGTTCAGACATGTCTCACCTGTATGAGCAGGTCAAAGCGGTAATACCAGCAAAAAACTATGCGGTTTTTTTTTTTTTTTTTTCAAACGCTGAAGGGTTAACGCTCCACCAAGCAGGGTTACCCCAGCGGTATTCAGTCAGCAAATTTAGCTGGTAGAAATAACCCTCAGAGGGGTTAATATTGCAAACTCACCACAATATATATATATTTGTGAGCCCCAGCCAATTTTTATGTCTCTGATGAGACTGCAGCTGCAGGATAGCGATCGCTGCGCTGCGGGGTGAGGAATCAGCACTCACCCAGCTGGCCGTGGTGTCTTATGAGGAGAGGAGCGGTCCGAGGAGCCCAGGAGCCTGAGTAATGGCCGCCACAGTGAGGGGGTCGCAGGGGAAACGCCAGAGCGCGCGTCTTCCTGCTCAGAAGACCGGGAAATATTTAGGCCACGCCCCCCGCCAGCTCGAATAATGAGCGCGAACTCCCCCGCTCCTGCTCCCTCTCTGTCCTGCAGCTATCTGCCTGCGGACAAAAAATCACCACATCTACTTGTAACAGCGCTGTCACAGCAGCGCTGAAGCATACTGACATTACATGTAGTAGCGCTGTCACAGCAGCGCTGAAGCATACTGACATACATGTAGTAGCGCTGTCACAGCAGCGCTGAAGCATACTGACATACATGTAGTAGCGCTGTCACAGCAGCGCTGAAGCATACTGACATACATGTAGTAGCGCTGTCACAGCAGCGCTGAAGCATACTGACACAAGTAATAGCGCTGCTCATTCAGACGCTAAAGCACTCACACATAATTATTATCATTAAAATTTGTGTGGAGTACTCACCAGCCAAGGCGCCACAGGGACCCTCAGGGGTTTCTGGCGCAGTGCCCATGCTTCCCCCCCAGGGCGAAGAACGCAGTGACCGCACGTGTGGTTTGCGTCCCGCCAGGGAAGCTCTCCTCATCCCCCAGGGCCGGCAAGGATTCTGCAGGGACTTTGAGTAAATACAGATCCGCCAAGGGAGAGGTTGGGGTACAGCAGCGCTGGTACCCCTGAGACCTCTAGACCAACTAGTGATCCAAGTCTCCTGTCCGAATATTAAAATAATAAAATCTTCTGAGGAGCTGCATTAGCAGCGACCATCCTCTGGACCTCAAATCTTAGACTGGAGCTGAGTAGGAGGAGCCCGAGCTGGAGGGGCCAGCCAGTCATCACTCTTTTGATCTGAGGTAACATCCTGATCTGGGGCTCCGCCTACCCATCAGTAATGAATACTGTGGCTCTCTTCCTTCCATCTGCAGCTGAAAAGCATTTTATGAGTCCAACTAGAGCTGGCCTCAAATGTCCATATTTATGACAGGCAGGAAGGATTACACAAACATTCTGACATGGATTTTCAAAGTAAGTACACCAGCCTCATCAGGGCTAACAGGCTTATGTAACACTATATGCAGTTTCTATTGTGAAATCTGGTGACAGGTCCGCTTAACTGGCTCCTGGGATTTCTTCAGACCACATTGAAAAGCAAGGCCAATGATCACTACAGGAACCACAAACAAGCAAGAAAATTACAATGGCACATTCCCACCTTGCATACTGACATAGACGATGGCCGAGATTGAGCAAATAATGGCAGCCAGCATGACGAGAAGTACAATGATGTAGCTCTTTAGTATGGGCCCACCGGGACAGTCAAAGTGCCCTTTATGGACCGAGTAGAGAGACAGGACCCCAATCCACCTGGAAAAGAGAAGCAAACAATGTGAACGCAAAGTATACTGAACATCACCTTCTTGGAAAATCCCTTCTGTTAAAAGGGTCATTCCCAGTATTGCACGTGATCACATATCC
>JARQOD010000007.1:127597346-127699602 GCA_033576555.1 Oophaga sylvatica
TGTTTGGGGCTTATTTAAAAGGGGTTTTTCCAATGATGCCAAATCCCTATCTACAGGAGATCTGCATTGATTGGCACTCACTTACTCTCCATCAGTATGGGCGGCAGTGCACCTGTTTGACTCGTTCCAGTGGGACTGCTGAGCACTGCGTGTGGCTTTTTCACAGCAGCCCCACAGAGAATGACTACCCAGTCGCCACTCCAATTTTGCAACCAAAATAAATCTCCGTTCATCCTCTCGGTGCAGGTCCAGAGGTTGGACCTCTTCAAATTCGCTCACTCTTGTCTTGCTGAGAAGTGTATTGTGTCATGGAACATTTTGTATTGATCTTTGTTGTGAGAAGATGAAGAAAAGGCACAGTGAGTGCGTTCATCAGCGGCAGTGGTAGGGATGGCAGCGGTTTCTCCACTTTACATGTCTTGGTTGCACATAATTTTTACCTTGCAACCTTTATTGAACCGCAACGGTTGGTCCCAGAGAAGTGCAAAACTTCTTAAAGGAGGCCTCTCCACGTCTATGTTCTGTAAGATCTGTTATGTGCTTTCTATAAAACAAGTACGAGTCCCTGTACAGGAATTAGTGTTTGGCTTTCTTCCAACAGGTGCGGTGAAATACTTGGAATGCTCGGCCCTTACACAGCGAGGACTGAAGACCGTGTTTGATGAAGCAATACGAGCTGTTCTCTGCCCACCCCCAGTGAAGAAGAGGAAGAGAAAATGTCTGCTTTTGTAATCCTAGCTCTCTCACCCAACCCCGGTCCTAAACTCCAACAATGCCAACTCCCCAGCCCTATTTGTAATACTTCATTCTCTGCCTATAATCTTGAATCTACAGAATATTACATTCATTTCCTCCCACATGTGACATGCATCTTTTCTCCAGATTTACTAATCCTGCCTTCCCTAAAGGATAGATTAATCTATTTAGCCTTATTTCCTTTCTGAAAACGGTTTTTCCACTACTTTTTTTTTTCTCTCCTCCACTAATTAATTGTTGCCAAAATGCCCACCATCGGTTCCATATTTTTGTGCTACGATCATGAGCCATTAAAAAAACTCTATATATAGACATGACTTTTTACTCCGAAACGACTTCTGACTACACAGGAAGCGGCTTGTAGCGATAGAGTTGATACTGTTCATACATTGACGGGAGGCGCGAGGGCCTTACTGCGTATATTAAAGAAAAAAATAAACTTTATTAACCTTAAGTCACTGTATTGCATTGTAAATCAGAATGGTTATTTAGGAATGTTAGAGATAAAATGTATCTTTTTACTGCTTGGGTTACCAATATAAAATTTTGGTTAAAGGGTACTATCTGCTCTTTTGGACAAAAAAAAATCAAAAATAAGACGGCGATGTTAAATATAGGTTTCAGGGTTTTACTAGTAAACTGAAGCGACAGTATTTAAAGGTGACACTACCGCTTTGAAACTAGGTAAAAAAAATTGCGTGTTATGGGTGCAGCAGGAAAGGTTACTATAGGGTGAGTTGTTCACCAGCTGACTCCCCGTTTTGTAGGGCATTGAGTCCTCCACCTTGGTTTAGGTGGCAGAGCACGTATATCACTAGGGGTGCACCGTGGTATTTTCGGGAGTGTAGTACCCAGCGATGCGCGTCCCTTACAGTATAGAACGGTCATTCCCACAGATTCGGAGTTGTACATGCTTTCCATGTTATCTTGCTCGTAAAGTATCTTGTATTCTAATATCTGATTATTGTAATTTGCCTTTTTTTTTTTGTAGTTTTATGAAAGTTATACCCAATACTGATACTTTTTTTTTTTCTTAATTTTGCTTAACAGTGTGCTCTTAATGGTTTTCTTATAACACTAGGTGTACAAATCATGTGAAAATGCTAAACCAGTGTAGACCTTCTTATGTTGGCGACTCTTAAGCGGCCATACAAATGCAGTAATTTTACTAATTTTTCTTTAGTGTCATCTTTTTTTATTTTTTATGTCGTAATTATTATTTTTTTTTTAAGCATTGCCTTGAATCGGTTCTGCTCTCTAGGGGTCTGTGAGTTCTTGAGTATAGGGCAAGTATTAATGACATGGTGCGCATCCCTTAAACCAAACACCATTAGAAATGACAAGTGACTCAACCTTTCTACAACACGAACAAATTCAAAGCGCATTTCAGCAATGTTGCAAAAAAAAAAAAAGCGAAAAGGAAAAAAATATTGTGAACAGTGTTTTTACATTGATCTTTTGCTAATGCAATTTAGTGTTTTACATGCATGTTTGAATTAATAAATCCTTAAACTATAAAAACTGGTGCACGGCTCTGTTCATTTATGATCTTGTGTTAAAACTATTTTTTTTTTTTTTCTATTTTATAAATTGACATGGCAAATTTTATATTTAAATGTGTAGCTGGAGTAGCCGGAATACATAGAGGATTGTTCTCAAGATGAAGCTTCAGGATCACACCGCTCCTAGCCCCTGGCTTCCTGCTCTGCCCCAGGGGCGGTGCGCTCCTGAAGAAAACTCCCAGGCTGCATGGCAGAGAACCGCTTGCTTCGGAGCGGTGCAAGCCGGCTGTAAAGCACTGCTCATGCAGTTGGCTCCTTGCCTAGGTAATCCGCCACACTGGGACTGGATGGTATACATGGCAATGACATTTATGCTATATAAAGTTTAAAACAAAACTTGGAACGTAATTTTTTTTTTTCTTTTTTAAGGGTTGAATTGAAAAATTGCTTGCTTTTTGCACTTTTAAGTTTATGAACTTGAGACAACACAAACTTTCATTAGTTTCCAAATTGATAAATTTATGGCATGTGGATCACGACCTTTCTAACGATATAGTAAGTTTTTCTTTAGAAACTTTTTGTATTGTCCAATAACCACTTCAGCATGCCATATATGAAACCTCTATTTTGAAGAAAACCTGTTGTCAGGATTTTGCTCAGTAAACTACATACTTTCATGTTGGCGCTGTTACATTGATTAAAATGATACCTGGGTTGAAGAAATCTGTCTTGTGGTTCTTGTTTAATCTGTGTTTGCACTTTCGAGTTAATGATATGTTCATGCTTTGGGGTGGCCTGTGGGCGGGGTTTTTTTTTTTCTTTCTTTTTTGGTGCCCTGGCCTAATCGTCGTCATTATGGGCTTGAACTTTCAGTGACCTGCCTTCTACATTAAATACAGCGGCTTGGCGGTTAATATTGTGGTCTTTAAAAAAAAAAATTGTCTCCAACAAAATGGCGGCAATGTGATGCTCTCAATCTGTGCGTGCACCGCACACTATGCGGAGGACCAGTGCAGTAGCATGCACAAGAGGAAGTCATCACCGCTGAACCTAGAAACGCAGCAGAAAAAAGGGATTTTCAGCTGCAGATGAAGGAAGAGAGCCACAGTATTCATTACTGATGGGTAGGCGGAGCCCCAGATCAGGATGTTACCTCAGATCAAAAGAGTGATGACTGGCTGGCCCCTCCAGCTCGGGCTCCTCCTACTCAGCTCCAGTCTAAGATTTGAGGTCCAGAGGATGGTCGCTGCTAATGCAGCTCCTCAGAAAATTTTATTATTTTAATATTCGGACAGGAGACTTGGATCACTAGTTGGTCTAGAGGTCTCAGGGGTATCAGCGCTGCTGTACCCCAACCTCTCCCTTGGCGGATCTGTATTTACTCAAAGTCCCTGCAGAATCCTTGCCGGCCCTGGGGGATGAGGAGAGCTTCTCTGGCGGGAACGCAAACCACACGTGCGGTCACTGCGTTCTTCGCCCTGGGGGGAAGCATGGGCACTGCGCCAGAAACCCCTGAGGGTCCCTGTGGCGCCTTGGCTGGTGAGTACTCCACACAAAATTTTATTATTAATGTGTGAGAGCGTCTGATGGCAGCGCTATTACATGTATATCAGTATGCTTCAGCACTGCGGTGACAGCGCTATTACATGTTTATCAATGTATTTCACCAGCCTCTCCCTTGGCGGATCTGTAACTACATTATGGTCCCTGCAGAATCTTGCCGGCCCTGGGGGATGAGGAGAGTTTTCCCTGGCGGGGGCGCAAACCACACACTGGGGTCACTGCGCTTCCCGCCCTGGGGGGAAGCATGGGCATAGCGCCAGAAACCCCTGGGGGTCCCTGTGGCGTTTCGGCTGGTGAGTACTCCACATTTTGGTAAAATGTGTGTGAGTGTTTTAGCGACTGCTGCGGCAGCCGCTGTACAATATATGCCGATAACTAGTTTTTTCTATGTCCGCAGGAGGATGCCTGCAGGACGAGGGAAAGGAGGGGAGTACGCGCTCTTTTTATTTTTTGAATTTCGCGCCGCTTCTGAGCGCGCGCTTTACTGCAGCCTCCATTTCCGGCTCCTCTACATGGAGCACACGGAGGCAGAGCGCGGCGGCCATTGCTGACAAGCGAGCCGGCCGGACAGAAGCTTAACCCCTTCACCTCCACAGCGTGGCTATTGCTGATAAAGCGCTGTAGGTTGAAAGCTCCCGGATCGTTCTCCTCCCCTCCCGGCTAGAATACGTGTCCAGCTTGGTGAGTCGCTTCTAGCCCGCCGGGCAGAAGCTTAACCCCTTCACCTCCACAGCGCGGGCGCCGTCTGGGGACACTTCTGAGTGACAGATTGCGCTGTCCTGCGGCTGTTCTCGCATAAGGGGCTCGCACACTCTTTTAATATTAATAAAGAGGCTGTGGGGAGTCTGCGACATTAATGCTGCCACTATACGTTTCCGCTGACGATCCTGATGGCGTCGCATAATATTGCGATCGTTTGTGTGTCATTTTTAATGTCGCTATTAGCTGCCAATCTGGGCGATCTCATTAGCATCGCATAGGCGATTAGCGATCTCCTTGACAACTTTGGCGGTCATTGCGTTATAAAAAACAGCGCAATTTTTTAGCGATCTTGTGGAACGTTTTCTGTTTAGTGTGGCATGGCTGTCCTGCAGCTGCGACCTTATAAGAGGCGCCTGAGATTCGCACACCCTTTTTCACTATCAAGGTTGTGGGGAGTCAGCTACTTTAACCCCTTCTTAGGAGGTTAACTCTTAATGGGAGACAGCTGGGGTAGCTCTTTCTTTTGAGCTTTAACCCTTCAGCGTTTGTTTTTTATTTAAGTACTGCTCTGGTTACTGACAGGTTTATCCTGCCATATACTATGCAAGGGTATGTCAGAGACCCTCTCCCAGATCCGTTACGGATCAGCCTCGCGTATCTGACACGCAGACCTCGACTCATACACGGTCAGAGGTTCCAATGGTGTCAAAATGAAGGCCTTCACTGGTTTCTATTGATGACCTTTTAGGTTATGGAGTGTCAACTAGATCCTCTCAAGTGGAGCGACACTAATCGGTGTTTTTCCTTCTCGCTTAGCGAAGAAGTCCGATTCGGTTAAGGAGGATCGGCAGGGACACCCTGCCTCTCTCTCAGGGGCCGTACTAAAATTTCTGTGGAAGCCATGTGGACGTTACAGTTACCAGAGGAGGTAACTAGTCGTCCTGGTAAGTCGGCCGGATGTTGCAAGGGTCGCATGGGTCGCGATGACCTTACAAACTGTATCCGTTTTTCTACGGAGTTATTTGTTAATTGGACCCTTCTCCTGAAGTGAATGTTCCTTCATTCCAGCTTAGCAAATCTTCCTAGTAAAAGGGAAGACGAGTCTGCAGGACACGCTGGACAGAAAAGCGGAGATGGCAACAATTTCCATCTGCGAGGCCGTGGATCATAGATTCGGTATTAAGGATCTAGGTGTACTTGTTAAGTTCCCTGAGCCGGTTGGACCGTCTAAGGACGGCGTGGCAAGTTTCCCTCTATCAAGGTAGATGGGCTTTTCTAGTTGAAGGATAATGCGTCACTGCTATCCAGGGCGCAATCCTCGGCAGTTACAGTCAGAAGAGCACTGTGACTTGGATGGAACGCAGTTTTCCAACAGGGTTTGCTATCTTTAGCTTAGAAAGTGGTCAGCTATTTGACTGACCTTACGGAGCTGATGCCAAGGCAAAGGCAAAGAAGCAGCTTTACCGCAGCGCAGAGCTGTGACTTCTGCGTCTGGCAGGACTTGTGCCGATAGTTATCGGCAGTCCTTTTCGGTTCAAGGGATGATCTGACCAACCCTCTGGGGGTTTGTGTCGTCTCTCTCTTTTAAAAAAAAAAAAAAAAAAAAGGGGGAATTCTCAGAAATTCCGCATACCCTGGAAACAGAACTTCTGTTAAGGCAGAAGCTGGCAAAAAAAAAAAAAAAAATCCGCTAAGGCGGACTGACTTCTGACATTCCGTCAGAGCCGAGCATGAAGTCGCTTCGCTCAGTTATGGCAGCCCTGTCGCAGAACGATCAATCGACATTCGCGACGCTTTTTGGCATGTTCCCATCGGAAGACCTCACCCAGGTTGTGGCTCGACCATTCGGTTTGGCTTTAACGCCAGAATTTTTACAACGATTCTGACGCCAGAATCTCATGGCAATCCTTCAAAGACTGGGACTTACGATTCGTCCTATTTGGACGGCCTTTTCGGTTGTGGCTTCAAAGGAGAAGTCGTCTCTGGAATCGTCGTAGGCAATCCTGTTTTTTAGGATGCATTTCGACATGGTACGGGCGGTGTTGTCCCTACCTCCAGACAAGCAGGCATGTCTGCTCCAGCATGTACAGACTATGAAGTCTGCGACAGCAGTGTCCCTTCGGAAGGTATGAGCCTTCTGGGTCTGACGGTGGCGTCCATGAGGTTTTTTCCGTTTGTCCAATTTCATTCCAGAGCTCTCCATAGGCTCATTCTGAGTCGTTGGGATTAATCGCAAGGTTCGCTGGATTGCAGCGTCATCATCTCTCACAGGGTGCGAGAATCCCTAGGATGGTGTTTATGTCCAGGAGCGTTATCCCTGGGAAAGCTTTTCCTCCCTCCGAAGTGGTCGGTCATAACCACCGATGCCAGCCTGACGGGCTGGGGGGGGGTGTTTGGAACAATCTCTGGATTCAGAGAGTATGGTCATCGGAAGAGTCTGTTCTTCCGATCAACATCCTGGAATTGAGGGCGATTTTCCTTTGCCTCCAACATTGGACGGTCCCTTTGAGCGGTCTGCCAGTCCGAGTGCAGACAGACAATGCGACGGCTGTCGCGTATATCAATCACCAAGGTGGGACAAGGAGTTCCAGACTCATGGTAGAGGTGTCCTGAATTCTGATTTGGGCAGAGGCCAGTGTGCCAGCCATTTCGGCGATTCACATTCCAGGGTTCAGAATATTACAGCGGACTTTCTCAGTCGCAGAAGGATGGATCCCGGGGAATGGAGCCTCCACCCGGAAGTTTTTGCACTACTGTGCTCTCGCTGGGGAACCCCCCAAGTGGATTTGATGGCATCCAGGTCCAATGCCAAGTTACCGACGTTCATGTCCAGGTACAAGGACCCGAAGGCTGTGGCGGTGGATGCTCTAGTGGCTCAGTGGGATCAGCTCGTGCTGATCTATGTATTCCCGCCGATATCCCTACTTCCTCTAGTACTGCGTCGGATCAGACTAGAGAGAATTCCAGCTATTCTGATAGCTCCAGACTGGCCAAGAAGGGTGTGGTTCTCGACAATAATGTCGCTGTTGGCGGCACCTCCGTTTCCACTCCCTCTTCAACCGGACTTGTTGACTCAGGGGCCCATTTGTCATCCGGACTTGATGTCCCTGCGTTTGACGGCGTGGCTCTTGAGACCGAGATCTTGACCCGTAGAGGTTTTTCAGCCGAGGTCATTGCTACCCTTCGTGCTGCAAGATGTCCGGCTACTTCTAGGATTTACCACAAAATTTGGGAAACCTTCTTTTCGTGGTGTTTGGGGTCTTCTCGGAACCCGAGAAAATTTTCCATTCCCAACCTGTTGGCTTTTCTGCAGCATGGGCTAGACAAGGGTTTGGCAGTTAGCACTCTGAAAGGTCAGATTTCTGCTCTGTCCTTATTGTTCCGGAGAACCATTGCTTCGAATAGAGACGTGATCTCTTTTTTCCGAGGTATCTCTCGTAAGTTTCCGCCGCGGAAGGCACCCGTGTCTCCTTGGCGGCTCAACCTTGTTTTGGAGGCTCTTCAGCATAAACCTTTTGAACCTATGGTTTCTGCTAGCCTTTCTTTACTTTCTTGGAAGGTGGCTTTCCTTGTTGCAGTCACTTCCTTGAGGAGAGTTTCTGAATTGGCAGCTCTTTCTTGCTCGCCTCCTTTTTCTGGAGTTTTTTCCGGATCGTGTAGTGCTTCGCACTCGGGGTGATTTTTTGCCTAAAGTGGTGTCACAATTTCATGTTAACCAGGATATTGTGTTGCCTTCACTCTGTCCGGATCCGAAGAATACGAAAGAGCGAGATTTACACACATTGGATTTAGTGCGGGCCTTGAAGTTTTATCTATCTATTACTCAAGGTTTTCGTAAGACGGACTCCCTGTTTGTGGTTCCGGCAGGTCGTCGGCGTGGTCAACGAGCTTCCAAGGGTTCTATAGCTCGTTGGATCCGGTCGGCTATTTTGGAAGCTTACCGTCTTCGGGGTGAATCTTGCCCGATTAAGATTCGAGCCCATTCCACGAGAGCTGTGGCTTCATCGTGGGCTTTTCATCAAGGTGCTTCGGCAGTGCAGCTTTGCCGAGCGGCGACTTGGCGCTCTGTCCACACGTTTACAAGATTTTATAAGTGGACGTCAGTGCTTCCGCTGATGCAGCCCTCGGACGTAGGGTCCTGCAGGCAGCTGTAGTTTAAAGTTCTGGATGAACTTGTGTTTAGCGCTGGTTGCGCTTTGTTGTTAAGGTTGTTGGGTTTCTGCCTTTTGTTGGTTTTTTCCCACCCTTATTTTTGAACTGCTTTGGGACGTCCCATCAGTAATGAATACTGTGGCTCTCTTCCTTCATCTGCAGCTGAAACACGGATTTTGGTAAAGACTTACCTGTAAAATCCTTTTCAGCGAAGGAAGGAAGAGAGACACAGCACCCTCCCACGGCAGAAGTGTGTTGATGTTTTCAGATGCAGCGCGACCCTTATCTGATAGCGATTATCTGGGCTGAGGTCAGCGCGCTAAGGCTCTGTTCCAGCATCGCCAGCTCATCGCAGTAGTCAGGTTCCGTGAGTAGTACCTGGAACTCTGTGGTTTTTGGCTTTCTTTGCATGCATAACCTGTATCCTTGTGTTTTTTCTCTGAAGTTCCTTCAGAAGGGGTTATGTTGCTCCGCTGGTGATCTTGGCTCTTTTCCTAAAAGCTTTGATACGACTGGAGCTGAGTAGGAGGAGCCCGAGCTGGAGGGGCCAGCCAGTCATCACTCTTTTGATCTGAGGTAACATCCTGATCTGGGGCTCCGCCTACCCATCAGTAATGAATACTGTGTCTCTCTTCCTTCCTTCGCTGAAAAGGATTTTACAGGTAAGTCTTTACCAAAATCCGTGTTTTTTTGTTTTTAAGACCATGATAATTGCACAGGTGCCATATTTCAATTAGGAGGCAGATAATGAAGGTTCAGTGATCTGTCAATTAAGCCAGTATGATGAAGATGAGGCCGGAGAACCAAAAAGACCCACAGGCCGCCCCGGAGCATGAGAATTTCATTAACTCGAAACTTCAAACACAGCTTAAACAACAACCACAAGACTGATTTCATCAACCAAGGTATTATTTTAATCAGTATAAAGACTAATCTGTCCATCTGTGCCCATGGCGCTATGTGGCAGTGAACATGGTCTATTTTGCACACGGACTTTGATATTGGGTAGAATGTCATCTGCACTTGCCATAAAAGAGCTGTTTGTCAAGAACTAAACTATGGCCGCAAGCACGTGTCTGTTTCAAGAACCTTGATTTCTGTACCGGCCGTGGGTCTCCACACCCAAAGTCAATGGCCTCATATACAGTGGGGAAAAGAAGTATTTGATACACTGCCGATTTTGCAAGTTTTCTCACCTACAAAATGGAGAGGTCTGTAATTTTTATCGTAGGTACACTTGAACTGTGAGAGACTGAATGTAAAAATACAAACCAGAAAACCACATTGTATGATTTTTAAATAAATTGCATTTTGCTGCATGACATATGTATTTGACCACCTACCACCCAGCAAAACTTCTGGCTCAGAAAGGCCTGTTGGTTTTTAGAATCCCTCCTACTCTGCACTCATTACTTGTATTAATTGCTCCTGTTTGATCATGTTACCTGTATAAAAGACACCTGTCTACACAATCAAACTCCAACCTCTCCACCATGGCCAAGACCAAAGAGCTGTCTAAGGACAACAGGGACAAAATTGTAGACTTGCACAAGGCTGGGATGGGCTACAGAACATTAGGCAAGCAGCTTGATGAGAAAGCAACAAATGGCACAATTATTAGAACATAGAAGAAATATAAGTGACTATAATCTTCCTTGGTCTGGGGGCTCCATGCAAGATCTCGCTTTGTGGGGTAAGGATGATTCTGAGAAAGATCCGGAATCAGCCCAGAACAACATGAGGACATGGTCAATGACCTGAAGACAGGTGGGACCACAGTCTCAAACATTATCGTTAGTAACACACTATGCCGTCATGGACACACAAGGTCCCCTGCTCACAGCAGCACAAGTACAAGCCTGTTTGAAGGTCACCAATGACCATTTGGATGATCGAGAGGAGGCCTAGGAGGAGGTCAGATGAGACCAAAGTAGAACGGTTTTGTATCAATGCCACTCGCTGTGTTTGGAGGATGAAGATGAGTACAACCCCCAAGAACACTATCCTAACAGTGAAGCATGGTGGGGGAAACTTCTTTGAGGGTGCCTTTCTGCAAATGGGACAGGATAAACTTCACTGTATTAAAGGGAGGATGGATGAGGTCATGTATTGCAAGATCTTGGCCAACAACCTCCTTCCCTCAGTAAGAGCATTGAAGATGGGTTGTGGCTGCGTCTTCCAGCATGCCAATGACCCAAAACACAGCCAGGGCAACTGTCTGTTGATGGGAAGACTCGGGAGTGTATCAAATGCTTATTTTCCCCACTGCATACCTACAGGGGTTGGACATAATAATGGAAACATCAACAAAAGTTAAATATGGTGTAGGTCCACCTTTTGCGGCGATTACAGCCTCAATTCGCCGAGGTATGGATTCATACAAGGTGTGAATTGTTTCCAAAGGAATTTTAGCCCATTCTTCAGTTAAAACACCCTCCAGTTCTTTGAGCAACGATGGCGGCGGAAATCGACGTCTAACTTGAATCTCTAAAATCGACCAATAAAAAAATATTTAGAATTGAGAGTCCTCAGTGGTTGATACCTTTTAATGGCCAACTGAAAAGATGGTAACAAATTGCAAGCTTTCGAGACTACTCAGGTCTCTTCATCAGGCAAAGACTAATACAAAATCTGAAGAATCACATATTTATACACAACACAGCACAGAAAAAATGCAATAGGTAAGACAAGTGACGTCGACCAAAAATGCTCAATAATGTTGAGGTCTGGGGATTGTGGGGGCAGATGAGATGCTCAACTTCATTAGAATGTTCCTCGTGCTTTAACGATTCTAGCTGTATGAATTGGTGCATTATCATCCTGAAAGATGGCGTTCCCCTCCGGGAACAGTGCTTGAACCATAGGATGCACTTGGTCGCCCAAAATGCCTAAATAATTGCGGCTGTTAATTCTTCCATGAAGGGATATCATTGGCCCGGCGGATCTCCACGAAATAGCACCCCAGTTCATCACAGAACCTCCACCATGTTTTACGGTTGGGAGAAGGCAGTCAGGATGGAATGCTTCTTTCGGCAGTCTCCAAACGTATACGCGGCCGGAGGTCGGAAATAGGGTAAACGATGATTCGTCTGAGAATACCACGTTTCCACGGCTCGAGGGACCAATTCTGGAGGTTTCTTCACCATTCTAAACGCTTGGAAACATTTGTCATTGAGAGCAGCGGTTTTCGAATTGCAGTTCTTCCGTGGAATCCAGATTTGTTCAGCTGCCGACGAACAGTTTTCGTGTAAACTGGGTTCTGTAGGTGTTCATTGAGCTCAGCAGTGATTTTCGGAGCCGTGGTCTTGCGATCCTCTCTCACAATTCGCTTTAGAGTCTGACGGTCTCTCTGAGTCAACTTCGACTTTCGGCCGGACCTGTGCTTTGCTGCGGACGTTTTTCCTTCTCTTTCAAACGCAGTCATTACTTTGGAGACAGTACCTCTTGACACGCCAAGCATTCGGGCACTTTCGGTTACACTAGCGCCTGCCATACCAGCACCAACAATTTGGCCTCTTTGAAAATCCGAGAGGTCTGCCATTGTATCAGGTTCTCATCAATGTTCTTACAATTATGCAAAACAAACAGTTAATTTGCATACACATATCACATAACACAAATAATCAACTACAAAACATTACCATATGTCACGGTTTGCATGTTTATAACATGTTCCAAGATTATGATGCCAAAACGTTAGTTGTTTCCATTATTTTGTCCAACCCCTGTATATAGCTGTTGAGTTTGGGTCAGGAGACAGGCGGATGGTCCAGCAAGAGATTTTGAAACAGACGTGAATGCAGCCTTATGGTGGATTGTAGAAATCGCAATATACAGCTGCTGAGTGAATGCACCTGAAGAGTGAAATTGGTCTACAGGATTGTGGTATTGGACCTGGTGAGCTAGTTGTTGGTGTGGCCGTATATAGTAAGTATGTTGAAATTACACCAGTTATTCTTTTTCCGCTCAGAATTTTTTTGTGTTTGGGGTCATTTCAAGAAACAACTCGTTTGTATTTAGTGCAGGATTTTACCAGGTGAGCCCGTACCTGACATAGTTTCAGCCACTCGAAAACTTTTTTTTGATGGGGGGGCATCTTTGGTTTGGACAAAAATACCGTACTATTTTTTAGCTTCTTGTCATAGTGGTTGTCAGTGAGGGCTGGAAGGTCGGGTTAAAACCCAGAAAGATGATTGTTTGCATTTTGGGTGAAACAATTATGAAACCCCTGAGGACAGCAAAGGCGTGTCGTCTAAATGTAGAATGTTGTCACAAGGAAATCTGCCCAGGGAATCTTTTAGGTGCTTGATAAAGTCACCGAAGTTGGTTGTAAGTCAGGGATTTCCACAATTTTGTTCTTTTTCCTGAGTCTAATACTTTGAAGGGACAGGGATGTTACGATAAAAATCTATTTAAGAAAGTTGTCGTGGGTCGAGAAAAGAAAATCTATTCTCTGGAATTATTGTCCCTATAGGGATGTGTCCAATAATTGCAATAAATGTGGATGAATGGGCTTTAGTGGATGGTGTAAATGGGGGATTAATGAATGACTTGTTGAACGCTGGGTGTATTGCATTGAAGCCCCCATTTTGTTATTTTAGAACTAGTCTAACAAAGGAGTGCTGCTCCAGAGTCCAATGGCAACTGCTTTACACCACTCCATCTGACACTCTGCATTGTGCTTGGTGATGTACGGCTGCATGCAGCTGCTCGGCCATGATGCCCCCGATGGGGGGGCACAGTTTTGTGCTGATGTTAATCCCATAGGAAGTTTGGATTTTGAAGCTATGGAGTCAACAGAGCGTTGGCTACTTTTCGGTCTTCTGCTCCTCAGATCTCAGTGACCCCGCTCTGTAACTTAACGTGGTCTCCTCTTTGTGGCTGAGAAGCTACGGTTCCTAAATAATTATGACAAGGTGCTGGACCTTATACACCTGTGCCTATGGGACTGATTAAAAACTGAATTCAATAAATAAGATGTGTCCCAATAAGTTTGTTCAAATTGGGTTATTGCACTTAGTATTGTAGGGGGTAAAGTGCAATTCCAGACTCAACCCAAGGGCAAGCGTGGCACTATTGTGTGGTTTGGGGTCTGAGCAACCTTTTTATTGTTGACACCCTGATTCAGTAACCAATTAAATGCAGATACAAATACAGTACTTAAAGAGAACCTATCGGGTCCCCTAACCATCCCAAACCACCATCATAGCCTAGTCTGTACTGATTGCTATCTTCTAATAGTCTTTTAAGTACCACATTAACAATTTTATCTTTTAAAAATTAACTTTTAATCCGTAGCTTGGTGTATTAAGTTATGCTAAAACTAGTGTCAATAACAATGACTGTACTGAAAATCCCCTGAAAAAGTTCAGGTAAACACTTCCTCATCGTCCTGGGCTCCAGGAGTATGATATGACCACAGGTAGATGAAAGAAGGTGCACATGCATGAGATTTCCAGCAGTCCTACCATGCCATGGATTGTAGAAGCAGCAATAGTCTAGGGGAAGCAACACATCGCCGAATTAGTCTTGACTAGAGATGGGCGAACCTGAACAGTAAAGTTCGGGGACCGTACCAAACGTCTACTGTTCAGGCATTGTCCATGAACACGGACTTCACCAGGAAGTCCATTTTACTGTCCGGCCCCCTGAACACTGGGTATTTCTCGCGCTGTCATCTGCATGACAGCGCGAAAAACATCGGCGCCTATGATCGCTCGAAAGATTAATGCCACCAGTCAGAGAGCTGCATTCTGCAGAATGAGCCCGCAGCAGTGATCAGAGTTAAAAAAATGTTTACCTCCAGTCACTTGCGTCGGCTGATGGGACTACTACTCTCATCAGCCTATATCTGCTGCGCTAATAACAGCAAGACCAGGCGGCAGCTGATGGGAGTATTCATCAGCTGGCGCCGGCTCTCTAAATAAAAAAAAAAACGGTGTGGGTTTCCCTGTATTTTTCATAACCTGACAGCTGTTTTTTTTTTAATGATTTTTGACAACCAGCCAAGCTAAAGCAGACAGCTGTGGGCTGGTACTCTCAGGCTGGCAAGGGGCCATGGATATTGGCCCACCCCAGCCTAAAAATAGCAGCCCGCAGCGACCGAAAGAAGGCACAACTGTTTGTTATTTTTAAATAAAAAAGTAAAAGTGTGTTTTTGTATTTCAAATAAAGGACTTTATTCTGGCTGTGCCATTATTTACCATGTAACTATAGGATTAGTAATGGATAGGTGTCTTATAGATGATTCTCCATTACTAATCTGTGGGCTTAATGTCAATACAAAGGTGACATCAATCCCACAAATATGAACTCCACTTGCCACCGCTACAGGGCAAGTGGGAAGAGCTGGGCAAAGCGCCAGAATTGGCGCATCTGATAGCACATGACAGCTTGGCAAACACTGGATGTTCAGGCCCCCCCATTCAAGTCACTGAACAGTCACTGAAAGGCCGGACAACCCCTATAAATCACATTCTCTGCTCTTCATGCAATGGGCAGCACGTATCAGCTTTCCTTCTGACAATTCTTATTAGTCCACTTACCACGCTCTCTCAATTCTGGAAATCCAATAATTTATTACTATGGATTACGGACACTGCTTACATTTTGTGATGCAGAGGTTAGGACTTTTTTTTTTTTTAATTTTTTGGCTTGTTCAAGGTAAAACTGGCTTCTGACAGTGTCACTAGCCGGCAATCTTGATGATAAACAGATGTATTCTGCTCAAGTAACAAGACCTAACTAGAATGGAATTCCAGAGGGAACTGTGTGTGTTTCACAATGAGACTTATTGGTTACACAGCCATGAAACATGTGAAGAAAACATTCCAGCTTGTAGCTTGTGGGTGTTACAGATTTACAAGACTGATCCAGGTCTGCGACCACCGTAAAAAGAAAGATGTGACGCTTTCCATCCAATTATGTGTCGTAAACTATGAAAATATGGAATAAAAGTCACAGAAGTCTATAATAATGGTCACAGCAGGACAACGCACAGTTTTATTTTGGGAAGACCACGGTTAGCGAAAAGGAAAACGTACCGTGATGACGTATATTTTGCGTAAAACCAATCTGCTGTATATGTGTATAATTATGACTTGTCTAGGCTCAAGGTGATAATAATATATTGAACGGACTGATGAATCCTTGAAGATTAAGTGCTGTCTCTCTGGAACCACCTATCAATAACTTTTTTTTTCTTGTTTACCTTGGCGATAAAGGTTTATAACAGACGATTGTTCTTGTGTTCTTTCTTTTCCTCCTATAGCCAATGATTCATTTTTATTATTTGTCTTTCTGTCTAGCAGGAAGTAAAGAGAAAAAGAATCCGGGCCGTTAAGTTTTGCTAAAACCGGGTGTCAACAACAATGACTGTATTGTAAATCCCCTGAAAAAGTTCAGGGAAACACTTTGTCATCGTACCGGCCTCCTGGGGAATGATGTCTACGTTCTAAGTAATGTCAAATACATAATATATAATGTACGTCATAGAAATAGGATTTGTAGTTCTTATACAAGAATGGATGATTGAACTCCAAACTACAAGGTTTCATTCAGGCGGACGTTTTGTATCCGTCTTTTTCACAGGTAAGCAAAATTGTCTCTTCAAAGATAAAGAGGCCTTGAACTCACACACCACCTATTGGAAATTTCAATGCTAAAAATCAATATCGACCATTTAACAAGCCTTGCCACAGGATTTCGGATAAAAGCTAAATCAAACACTATTTGCAGACCCGTGTTTCAGGGTGTTCGCCCCTCATCAGTGCAAAGCAAGAGACCTAATTTGGCTGGGTGAGAGGTATCGGACAGAGGTGGCTCGTTAAAAGGTTGATACTGACTTTAAGGATTGCTATTTACACAAGCAGTCGCTATTTAGGCCAGTTTTTATGTATATGTGTCTATGAACAACAACATCACAACACCAGAGGGCTCTTGAATTGTTGTTTCATGTGTAATACAAGAATATACTAAAACAGATGTGTCAGCAGAGGCGTACCGAGTGACTCACAAGTGATGTTTTGTCTATTTCTAGACCTTGCTTCTCTTTTTGTTCTCCAGTTCAGACCACCATGATGATTACTCCTGACCACTACAAAGGCTTCTACTGAGACACGTTTGCCCGTTTGACTCTGCAATTATTGCCAGTCTTTACAACAAAAATGAAGGCACCAGAATGGGTGGACCAGCTTTGGGGACTAATTTTACCTACAGATGAACCATCAACAGGATATTCAATCCCGTTGGGTGTAAAGCCCCTCTAATGCTTAATACATTCATACCTTACCCTACTTTGTTATGGCTTTTTTGAGAAATCCATACTTGAAGTTTTAATTACAAGTGCTGCGAGACAGGGCCGTGCTCGTTCCCTTTTCCCCGCCTGCCTCTGGTCTTTGGTTGATGGGTCACTCTTCTCTCAATGACCCATCATCCCTGTACACGTGCCGTCATTGCCCGGACTTGTTTCATCAGAAGGGACAATGTGAGAGCCGGTGAATTGATCTGTGCTCCGGAAACAAAGAGCCTATAAATGTTAAACGGTGGAAAATCTGGTGGCCAACCCAGTCTCAATCTTAGCCTTTCACGGATGAGGCAGGATTTACTTACGCGGTCAGACCCCGGACTAAGATTGTGCCACAGAAACTGCCAAGAGCCACCAAGATATGTTTCATAGAAACAAATAAGAGTAAGGGAAGAGACAGACGGCCGTAAAACTCGGGATGAGGATCACAACGCAATGCTCGGACTGGCCGGTGACTCTCCCCGCCAGAGTGTGACATCTTCATGTGTTTCTACGCAGCTGTCCAACTCGGGTCGGGAGAGCTGCCGGCCAGTCCAAGCATTGCGATGTGATCCTTATCCAAGTCATACGGCCGTTTGGCTATTCCCTTATGGAAACTGTGTCACCCAGCGGTGTCCATTGCTCCACCTGCAGTGGTCCGAGCTGGACCGGGTTTTTCCTGAGGTGGGTGTCACCTTTTAAAAATAAGAATCTACACAGAAGGAGAGAACTAGGCAGGTGGCCTCATGTGTAAAATATAATTAGTAAAGACGGCAGGCTTTTTTGCGAGTTACAAAAGGCACAGAACAAAGTATCTGATCAGTTCTGTATAGATAAGAAGTACAAAGATACAGCAACAATCTCCAACTTCTTCACATATTGACATACACCATTGGTGTCAACGATTGCTCATGTTGGGTGGTCAGTGGCTTAAGGGTATGCCACACTAAACAATATCGCTAACGGGATCGCTAAAAAACGTCACTATTTAGCGATCCCGTTAGCGATGTTGTTCAGTGCGGCAGCTTCCAGCGACGAGCTTCCTGCTGTGATCTCGCTCGTCGCTGGAATCGTTCCGGACCCTATTTTCTCGTCAGCGCTCCCGCTGGGTAAGTATCTAATCGCTGTGTGGCACCTTTTCTTAGCGATTTAGCGGTACTTTTGTACCGCTAAAGTCGTTAAGAAGATCGCTAACGGCGATAGCGTCGTTAACTATATCGCTAAATGGGCCGCATTTAGCGATATAGAAACAATCCCGCTAGCGATCGCATTAGTATGCGTCGTTATCGTGATCGCTAGCGGGATTGTTTAGTGTGGCAGTACCTTTACTCCTGCACGGGGGCCCAATGAGGGATTCACAGTGACTTGACTACTGACCAGTCCAACCTCAGGTGGCCCATCTTGGAGTGACCCACCGGGAATTTGACCGGTACATCAGACTGCCAGTTCGGGCCTGTTATAGCACAACTCATAGCTGCAATAACAAGGAACGTCTAGCTGAAACTTTGCTTTGGCCTCATTCAGGCATCAGTGATTTTTTAAATCTGCAAAAATATTGGTGTGAGTTTCATCAGTGTTTGGTTGGTGTGTCGTTTTTTACCATCCGTGTTTCATCAATGATTTTCTCAGATGATAAAGAACGAAAAGTTACAAAGCTTCTTCTGTCCGATATAATGTTAATTACGGACAGGCACAAGGATGTCATCCGTGTGCCGCATGATGTCCCAGATTTTCACAAACCTTTCACTTGTATGAATGATTTTGATCTGAGGTGCTGGACAAAAACGGACGTCTCCGTGAAAACCAGATACAACACATACATGAAAAACGGACCTCTAAATAAGGCCTTATGTTCCCACAATGAGCTTTTGATGTTGCAGATTTTCTTCATTTCTGCACCCATTATCTAAATTAGGTTACATGCATTTTTATAGGGGGCGGCTGTCCTTGTGGGGTGCCCTTATACAGTGCTGGTCAGCCACCTGATCTAATCGGCTTCACTATTAGGCTGTAATATGGAAACATTGAAATTGGAAAAAATAAGTTAAAAAATGAAGATACTTAGCTCATAAATTAGCCAATTCACGAGAGCCCAACAGCCATGATACGGCATACCCCTTTGTTGGGACCCGGAACTAATAGGATACCTCTCCCAGGCTAAAAGCTTACAGCTGGCGTCCTATACTAGCCTTATCCGTGCTCATTTATAACACTAGGCAGGCACACAACTTAATGACTACGGATTCGCTGAAGAAAGTCGTCCTGATTATGTAGAGATCAAGAGAGTCATATACAGAGACCTGTAAACCTTTGGATCCTTAAGACACAGGACTCTTAATTCCAAAGTGTCAGGATCTGACGGAGGACACGGTCTTAGTGACGGCCACCGGAGGTTATTAGAAAGCTACAGCAGTCATCATACAAGCTGCACCCTGATGATAACTCCGGGGGTCTGATGTCTCCAGGCTTTGAGTTTGCAGCAGAAGTTTCTTACTGATAATAAATTAGGAAGTTGCAGATGACACATATTTATAAATATCAGTTTCTTCTAACCAAAAGATTACAAACTTCATACATATAGATTGCCTTTTTTAAGCTATTGAGAACGATCAGCGTCCTCACAGTCTGCGCTGACAAACCCTGTAACCCCAAAATAATGACTAAACAGGGTGACAAAGGTAGCAGATAAGGACAGCACATTATAAGTGACACCACTGATGTTTCCAACAGATTGCTGACAACGCAACCAACAGATGAAATCCCAAACATCAGGTCCCAGAAAATGTCTGGAAATCCCTGGCCAACCCCTCTATCCCATATGTATGGTTCCTACTATGGGGTTGGTACGATGTGATTGGCACTCTATATAACAATTTATGGGTAATTTTTTTGTGGCTTTTCTTACTGTGCTGGTGTTTTGTGGTGGATATTACTGTGCTGGTGCTTTGTGGTGGATATTACTTCTGTCTGTGCTGGTGCTTTGTGGCTTTTCTTACTTGTGGCTGTGGTGCTGTGTGTGCTTTCATTACTGTGCTTGTTGGCTTTTACTTGTGGCTTTTGCATCTTACTGCATGGACCTATGGGGAATATAACAGTAAATAAGGGGACACTAAAGGCCTAAATGGGTACCGGTTGCTAAAAGAACTATTATTTGCTCCATGTTAGTGATATTTAGCCACGGCTTTGTTTCAGTAAAATGACCTGCTCCTGGTACTAGCACTCCCGCAATCTAGTGCCCACACCCCACACCAGTTTTGCATGCCGCCCCTACCTTCACACTGGTGATCAGCAGCGCTGGCTTGGATGTATCAGCATTAAGGGCGGCAGGGACATGCAAAACCAGTAGTCGAACTTTGGTCCCCATTAGATTGGCGCAGCAGTGCACATGCTAAACTTGTGCTTCAGTCATTCCCTATGGGGCTGCCAGAGAAACAGTCCAATACCAGATTACTCAGTGGCAAAAGTATGTGAACCTTTGCTTTCAATATCGGGTGTGACCCCCCCCAGATGTAGCAATAAGTTTATCTAAACATTTCCGGTCATTGTTGATTAGTTCTGCACATCGGCCTGGAGGAATTTTAGCCCGTTAGTCCCTACAAAACAGCTTCAGCTCCATTATGTTGGTGGGTTTTCTCCCATGATCTGCTCGCTACAGGCCCTTACACAACATTCCTATAGGTTTAAAGTCTATGCATTGGCCATTACAAAAGGAACCTTATTGTTTTGTAGGATGACTGGGTCTTAGTATTTCTCAGTGACCCACGTTTTCTTAAAGACATGTCCACTACTTTTACATTGATAGCCTACAAGGCGGCCGCTGACATACAACAGCTGATCAGCGGGGTGCCGGGTGCCGAACCCTGCCAATCGAGAATAAGGATAGGTCATCAATGGAAAAGTAGTAGATAACCTCTAAGATTCAGCTTATGGACAGATGTCCTGATGTTTTTCTTTAGAATTTGCTGGTGTAATTCAGAATTCATTGTTCCATCCTAGCCCAGATTACACAAACCAGGCCCAAACCATGATCCTACCGACACAGTTTCACAGATGATAGGTTTTTTTATGCTATAATTCCAGGTTATTCCTTCTCCAAACCTAAAACGCTTCTCGTTTAAACCGAAGAGCTCTACTTTTAAGTTATCTCATCTGTGCACAAAACACTATCAAAAGCCTTCTGGCCTGTCCAGGTGATTTTTAGCAAACTGCAGCCGGGCAGTAATGTTATTTTTGGAGAGCAATGACTTTCCTTTTCCAAACCTGCCATGTACACCATTGTTGCTCGGTGTCCTTCTGATACTAAAGTGAGGCCTTTAGTTGATTAGAGGTTACCTTGGGTTCCTTTGTGACACTGCAGACTATTATACACCTTGTTCTTGGGAGGTTCTTTGTTGGCCGAGCACGCTCGTTGAGAGTAATAATGTTTGTGAATTTCCTTCTTTTCTACAGTCTGTGATTGTGAATTGGTGGAGTCAAAACTTTTTAGAGAAGGTTTTGAGCATGAATAACTCTTATTCCGAAATCCCAGATGTGATCTATAAATATTATATGGAAAATGATGCAATATCTATAACTATTATGGACTTATTTGTATGATTTGGCTTTCTTAATCTACTTTTCAGACTTGTGTGAAAATCTTAGTTTTAAGTTAAAATGTATGCAGAAACGTCCCTGCAAAAACAGCTGACCATGATTGATAAGAGATCTACCTGTAGTTTCTAACCAAGCACCGCCTATTTAACTTTTTACATTTTAACACTTATTGTTTAAATCATATTTCTGAATTTAAGTCATTTTATGATTATGATCGCTTATTGTCTAATAGATTTTCCCTTTTACTTGCAATAAACCTGTTTGTAATTAGCAGCAGTTTCCACCAGAGGGCACTACCGTAAAAGACACTGGCAGTAATTTGCAGGAATAACCACTAGATGGCAGTAAAGTATTTCCATTAGTGAAGTCTGCTATGAACTGGTTATAAAAGACCACCATTTGACCCCCTAAAACTGACTTTAGGAAGTACATCTAATGGGAAGGGGAAACTGTGTCCATTTAGGTTACCTCATCTGTGGGCATATGGAAAAGGGTATAATCACACATTCAAATCAACCTTAAAAAATACACGTGTTGTACCAGTCTTTAGCTGCAAAATTATAACCAGTGAACCAGTCACATCCCACCCCTGTATTATAGGTGTCATGGCAGCCACTGGACATTTCTCGAATGACAACCATTCAAAATTAAAGAAATACACGGGCAGCCAGGAATTTGGCAGCAGCAATGATGTGCGCCATTGATATCATGTCACTGTTGCAGCTAAAACAGACAGTCTAAAGCAGATAGAGCCGGCGATGGACCTGGGGAGGGTGAGGACCTGGTCTGTTATTCTACAAGCATAAAAGCTTTTTAGAACCACTTCTTCTTACGTGGAAATCCCCTTTAAGAAATGGCTGTAGCCTCTAGATCACAGTAAAGAGTTAATCAAAATTAGTCACGCTCCAAACAGAAATTAAAAAATAAAATGTATAACCCCACATCATGCGGCTTTTACATTGGGAAGCATGACCTAGTCAGAGACCCTGATTCCAGCGATGTGTCCCGTACTGGGCTGTTTGCTGAAATTTGATAATATCACTGTTTTCTCTGCTGGGCATCAATGGTGAGGTCTGTGTAAGTCCGCCCGCACTACTGACTGGCAGCTATCTGTATGTGCAGGCAATCAGTGGTTCAGTGCAGTGATAGACAGGGATCATGAATATCGAGTACTACAAAGCAGGAGCTCATCACGGAGAAGACTAGCAGAGCTGCAGCTGAAATGTTTATAATCAAAACTACAGCAAGTAGCCCAGTAAGTGACCCAGCACTGGAATCAGGGTATCCGACTTTACACTGCTCGTTGATGGTGGAAATAAAAATCTGGTAACAGATTCTCCTCAAATATTTTAGCTTTTATACGTTTGTTAACCTGCATATGGTCGCTTCTAGTTTCCAGTCAATAAGGCAATGCCACAGCTCAATGGCTGTACATGAATGGTCACTATGGATGTGCACTAATATGGTTATGTTCTGAATTCCCCCCTTTGTTGGTCAGCAGTGGGGGGTCCTGGATTTAAGCCTATGTATCCCTAAACTACGTTTGATTAACTCATTGGTTCCGCTTTAGTTACCGAGTCTGGCCAATCGCCCAGCTCAGAGGCTGCTGAACTGCCACTATGGAAGTGAAAGGTGCTGCCAACGCTGCCCAGCTCAGGAGGGGAGGTCTGCAACGCCTCCAGTCAGAGGATAGGACTTTTTGCCATGCTGCCCGCTGGAGGGAGGAGCTGCTGCCAAGCCTGCCCAGCTCAGGAGGGTGGAGCTGCTGCCAACGCCTGCCCAGCTCAGGAGGGTTGGAGCTGCTGCCAACGCCTGCCCAGCTCAGGAGGGGAGGAGCTGCTGCCAACGCCTGCCCAGCTCAGGAGGGTGGAGCTGCTGCCAACGCCTGCCCAGCTCAGGAGGGGAGGAGCTGCTGCCAACGCCTGCCCAGCTCAGGGAGGGGAGGAGCTGCTGCCAACGCCTCCCAGCTCAGAGAGGGAGGAGCTGCTGCCAACCCTGCCCAGCTCAGGAGGGTGGAGGGCTGCTGCCAACAGCCTGCCCAGCTCAGAGGGTGGAGCTGCTGCCAAGCC
The DNA here is from genome assembly GCA_033576555.1 of Oophaga sylvatica. Classification (NCBI taxonomy): domain Eukaryota; kingdom Metazoa; phylum Chordata; class Amphibia; order Anura; family Dendrobatidae; genus Oophaga; species Oophaga sylvatica. The sequence continues at coordinate 127,620,968 of JARQOD010000007.1, forward strand.
TGCCCAGCTCAGGGAGGGAGCTGCTGCCAACCCTGCCCAGCTCGGGAGGGAGGGCTGCTGCCAACCCTGCCCAGCTCAGAGGAGGGAGCTGCTGCCAACCCTGCCCAGTCAGGGGGGGAGGCTGCTGCCAATGCCTGCCACAGGAGGGGAGGAGCTGCTGTCAACGCCTCCCAGCTAGAGGAGGAGAGCTGCTGCCAACCCTGCCCAGCTCAGAGGAGTGGAAGGAGCTGCTGCCAACCCTTGTCCAGCTCAGAGGAGGGGAGGGGCTGCTGCCAATGCCTGCCCAGCTTAGAGGGTAAGAGCTGCTGCCAACGCCTGCCCAGCTCAGAGGAGGGGAGGAGTTGCTGCCAACGCCTGCCCACTCAGAAGAGGGGAGGAGCTGCTGCCAACATCTGCCCAGCTCAGGAGGAAGGGAGGGGTTGCTGCCAGTGCCTGCCCAGCTCAGAGGAGGGGAGGTGCTGCTGAAAATGCCTGCCCAGTTTAGAGGAGAACAGAAGCACTGGACAGAGGCAAGTTCTGGCTCCACTGCTGTGGTACACCAGCATATACATTAAACAAAAAAAAAGTACCAGAAAGATTTTAAAATATTTTATTCTGACATCTCAGCAGCATAGGAAATGTTTATATAACAGCATTCACAATGTATGTACATGAGCACTTAGACAACGCTCAACATCCTCAATTCACAAAGTAATGTGCAAAAGTGTGAAATGAATACGGCACAGAGCTGAGAAATAAAGAGGGGCCACGTATGGAGCGGTCCCTCATACATTCATTGATAGTGACTGCTACGGGACAGATAGACCCGGAGCTGCCCGTAAATCTGCATTCTGGAGAAAACTAGACTAAGACTTAACTCTTTAAAATGGGTTGTCCAGTACATTTCTAGTGATGGCCTCCTTTACGACAGGTCCTCAATATCAAGTGGTTTTTTGGGGCAGGTTAAGAAATAAGTGAAAACCTCCTTTAAACTGACCTCATCGATATTGCGTATAGGTGTCACCATGAATCAGCTCGAGTGCTGTCATTTTTAAGGAAAAGATGAAAAGCCGATCTCTACACTAAAGCTGAGCTGACAGTGCAGTCCCCTGTATTAGCCAATGGTGAGGACTCTGCTCACGTAGGACCATGGAAAGTGACCTCAAGGAGCGAGACCCACAAATTTTCATCACGGTCCCGACTTTTGTCCGATATGGGGTCAGTAAAGCTTATTGCACGTGCTCATGCTGCACAATATATCGAAATTTATAGCGTAAGGTAACTCGGGTTGCTTCGAGGAGATCTTGGGGTCCGAGGCTACGTGGGCGGCTGTAATCTATTCATGGGCCTAGAGACCAGTATAAATCTTATTTATTGCATCTTGAAGTATCCCTTTATTACTGCATCCCTGATATAGCGCAAAAGGTGCTATAACAAGACTTGTGCTGTCGTTTTCCACAGACGGACAAAATGCTAAGGGCCCCAGCACCTTGTAAATGGGTAGCTGCTTACAGACGCGTCTGCTGCACATCCACAGACTATTACAGGTATAAACACACAACACACTGCTGGGCAGACATGGACCGCACACACCGCAGTCTACAATTTATTTTTCCAGAATATCTTTGTGTTTACAAAGATCACAGCTTACTATGTAGTCAGTGAATGAGTCCATTGTCCTATATATTCAAAGGCGGCAAACCTAAGCAGACCTCGTCCTACTCTCATCTAAATTACAATGCCAAACTGATACCCTTGATGAAGCACACTGTGAGAAACCCCTGATGAAGCACAATGTGCGAAACCCCTGATGAAGCACAATGTGCGAAACGCACGACTTACGCCCTTACCTCTGGTTGGCACTGTTAGATCTCACTCTGCATTATATATGTACAGAGTTTCACTATATATGTGCTTTTATTAGTATGGCTGCCACCATAGACTATTAGATATATACTTACTATTTATTCTATATAGATTATATGTTGCGTTTTTACATATATTTTTCTATATGTTTTTCTTACTGTATACTATTAAAGTTTATTATGTTTTATGGCGACATGTGGTCATAGTCATGCTTTCTTCCGTGGGTTACTTGTTTCGTATTTGAATGAGACCCTATATATGATTTTTTTTATAGACTTCATCGGTGTTATTATTGAAGCAAACGGTGAAAAAATTGTCCTACTGCTGCCGAGAGAATACCAGTGTACTTAATTCTTGGCCATCAGAAGAACGAGGTCTGTATGTGTTTTTAGCTTCTGTTTGTACAGAAGAATCGTTCACTGACAGCAAGCAGAGATCTGAACGCAAAACACATGTACGACGCTCCATTTTTATAGTGCATTTGCTTAATTTGTTTAAATTAATAAATTCCCTGTAAAAAAAGGATAAAATATGAGACCAGACTGTTCCAAGATAATATTAAACTCACAAAGCATAGTGCAAAAAGCTACCTCACTCGACTTGTTTCATGCCTCCAGGATCACCTCCCTGCTGCGGCGTCACCATCCTGCAGTAAAGGGAACGTTCCTGTGTTATTAATACTCATGTGAACACGGCTTCACTTGTCCCCCCTGAATCCAGAGGCGAGAAGGTGCAACACAGCAATGGCTTAGACCGGATTTGTCCGTAAAGTCTGCGGTGTAGTCTGACAGGGGCCGCAGCCGGCTCGCTCCTGACACAGGCTCCTGAGAGCGCTCAGTACAATGTCAGGCATGTGGTCGGTGATCATCCTCGGGCTGATGTATATGCTGCTGAATGAAGTCTCTTTTGACCACCGTGCGTTGTATTTCACATCCGAGAAGCAGAGCCTGTAAAGAAACACAAAGGGGTCAGATGTGCTCACTCCAAATCAAGGGCTGGGCAGTACTGCAAGTATACGGTCCTATACGCACTGTATATACAGGGGCTGCCAAGCATCTGATTACATCTAGGTGGTCGGCATTTCCCTTTGCAAGGATGTCCTGAGCTGTATGGAGATCATACAGCTATAGATTTTCCTTCTTTAGTACCGGCAATCACTCGATGGCCAGCTGCCAGGAAGACTTAGACGCTGCTTGGTCTTGTGCCAAGTTTCAAAGTTATCCACAATCCAATGAATAGCAAACAACGTTCATTGTGGGTCCGAAAGATACCGAACATGGCGCTCATAAGAGCCCTGTGCGCATGCAGCAGTGGCCGAGCATGCTCCATTCATTCTTAGTGGGACCGCCGCATAAGAATGAATGAAGTAGAGGGGGTGCTCATGCTCCACCTCCGCTCCTTTCACAAGCCCTACGGTGAGCCCCCCAGCAATCAGAGACTTCGTCCTTGTCCCAAGAATAGGAGATGACATCCAAACTTAGCACAAGTCCCAATATATTAGACTAATCATTTGAAGATCTGCAATTTCTCCCCCTATAGAAGAGCTCATGTGTTTTCTAAGGGTACAAGCCCCCATACACAAACTGTCAGCCGATCACACAGATTTGGGGCCTTCATCCAACTTTAGTCTAATGTGTATGGAGGCATTTAGCAGAGCATGGTCTACTCTATGGTGCAGTCTGGAGAAGGTCATCCGCCCTGCTACTAGGCAAGCCCCAGTTACAGGGGAAAATCAAGAATGTATATTGTAATGCTGACACGCCCTCCAAGATCTGCTACCATCTTATGTGAAATATATTAAAAAGAAAGCCACTGCTATCCCAAACTGCAAAAAAACAAAAACAAAATATATCTATAGACTAAGTGTAAACCCTCAGGGTAAGTGTAGCAACAGAATTTATTCTACTAAAAGATCCACAGCTTGATGTACCGTAGATTAACTCTATTCAATGTGGTTGAGCAGCACGAGTGTCGCGTCAACAAGGGACACATCAATTTTTTTGTGTGTGTCACGCATGTCAAATCTGCTGCAGAAAAATAAGGGACGTGAACTACGCTGCAGATTCCCACTGAAGGCAATAAGATGGCAGAATACATGTGGATTTAAGTTTACGCCACCAGGGTAAGGCCACACATGGCAGATCTTTAAAGATCTGCAACCGTGCTCTGAATTCGGAGCTGGATTTCATTCCCCATAAAGTGCAGAGTGCACAAAAAATCTGCAACTTCACCTCTATGGATCTATAAGTGCCAAGCTGGACCTCACCCTTACTAAATGCTATGCAGTGCATAGGACAGACTTACCACCCTGCTCTGCTGTCTTCTGTAATATGGATGATTTTCCTGGTAGATACAGAGGAGGATATCGGGGAGAATCAGAAGGGGACCCTTCTGTTAATGTGCTGTATGAAGACGACTTCTGGATCAATAAAGTCTGCTCAGCCAGCAATGGCTGTGTTAGAGATGCCATGTTTCTACCATCCAGTTCTGTCGGGAAGCCATCTGGACTACCACCGAATATTTCATACCAACATCCATGAAGCAGGATCCGATACTGAGAGTCAAGGAAAAGACATTCATCGTTACCGAGAAATCCTGTGCTATAGAAAGAGCATCACTGAAGAAGGCATCTAATGCTCTGGCCTCTCTCCGGCTCCAGGTATAGTCATTTTTCACCCTTTAGTGATACATCAGTTCTCCCCACAATCACATACCTTGGGTCGGTTACAGTTGACCACCATCCTCAATATTCGGTTCTTCAGATCTTCCATGTTGGGTAAACTCAGCCTGTAGAGGAAGATAGAAGACCATGAATGGAACATGTGGAGTTTACTGTATCAGGTCCATTCCAAAAACCAAGCCCTTACCTTGGCACCAGATCTTTCCCAACTATTATCGAGATAATGAAACTTTTGGAAAAATCAGCAAGAGCTTTGCTAGAGGAAGGAATCAAACAGTTAAAATCCAGTAACAATAAATTAAACCACCAAAATGTCAAAGAACTTCTCATTCTGCGTGATAACTTGGCGACAGGGACCCCAATTCCATCTGTGTGTCACTTACTGGGTTACTTGCTGTAGTTTTTATAAAATCCCTGTTTTTCTCAGGAGGAGATAATAGTTACAGGACTGGTAAACCTGCTGCCATGTCGTCCTCCAAATTCAGCAGCTCTGTATAACCCAACCCACACCAATGATTGGCTGCTTTCTGCCTAAGCACAGCTCACCTGAAAAGGCCTCCTGGTGGTGAAAACGCATAGCACTTGAGAGTAGGAAAGGAACTTCGAAGCTGCACTGCCAACACAGAAGCGGCTCCAGCCCCTAAACTGTGTCCTACAATGACAAGCTTGTATTCCTGGCAAGAAAAGATAAAAATGAAAAATGGTAGCAGAGCGCCAGTTGCATCGCTGGTCACCGAGGAAGTAGGCACTTACTGGAGCGACGGTGAACGCTTGATTCAATATGCCATCGTTTATGAGTCTTCTGTAGATGTAACTTGCAGCCTGACTTATACCCTAAAGGAATAGGAATTGTACAGAAGTGTGATGAGCACAAACAGAAATGCAACCTATGCTCTAATATCGGCTCTGCCGCCATCACCGCAAGGAGCCTGCAAACGCCCCGAGTGTCCATGACCATCAGTCCTCATTCAGACGGACGTTTTTCACGTACATGGTCCAGCCGTGTTTTTCATGAGCAGAACATTATAGTCTACAGAGCTGTTCACATGTCCCGGTTTTTTTTGCAGACTTCACAAAAAAATAATCCGCACAGACATTTCCGGTTTTGTTCTGAATCGGGCATCAAAAATCATCCGTAAAAGTCTAGGGGATCTACAGTTATAATGCACATATCTGCACCTGTTCACACTTGTCTTATTCTGTTTTGAAGGTGCTGGTCAGGTTTTTTTTACATTTTTGATATTAGTGAGGAGTCGGTCGGTCCAATATGTTAAATAGCCGACAGGTGTAATGTGCATTTGGACAGACAAGCCTTAGATATTCCAAAAGGCATCAATGGATCACTTCACCGACAAAGACCACTTTGATGTACAAGCCTTTTAGATAATGTTAGCTAATGTTTGTAGTATTTGTGACAAAGATTTTTCTCCACAGGCTACAGCATGTGACCACTGCAGACAGTCACTGGGTTCAGTGGTTTTGTGCCAACATAAGCCCAGCGATTATCTGCAGCGGTCATGTGTGCTATAATCATGTCGCTACTGCAGAATGTCAAAGACTATGAGCAGAGAGAGAGGCCGAGTTGGAGTCACGGTCGGCGAGTAACGATCATTTTTTTAAAAAAATTTTTTTACAGCAGATAAGCCAGAGAGAAAATATAATAAAAAGAAAAAAAAATAAGATCCTGGACAGCAGCTTTAAACTTTAATTGAACGGCTTTGCAACAAAGTGCACAGGAAGGTGTTGGAGGTTGTGTTCAATGTCATGCCTAGGTGCAAATGCCTACATGCTTTGATCTGTGCCCCATCAATTTGGGCTGTAAAACCAGGCAGAGCAAGGGGGCCCAGGCAGAGCAAGGGGGCCCAGGCAGAGCAAGGGGCCCAGGCAGAGCAAGGGGGCCAGCAGAGCAAGGGGGCCCAGCAGAGCAGGGGCCCAGGCAGAGCAAGGGGGCCCAGGCAGAGCAAGGGGGCCCAGGCAGAGCAAGGGGGCCAGGCAGAGCAAGGGGCCCAGGCAGAGCAAGGGGGCCCAGGCAGGCAAGGGGGCCCAGGCAGCGCAAGGGGGACCAGGCAGCGCAAGGGGACCAGGCAGCGCAAGGGGGACCAGGCAGCGCAAGGGGGACCAGGCAGCGCAAGGGGACCAGGCAGCGCAAGGGGACCAGGCAGCGCAAGGGGGACCAGGCAGCGCAAGGGGGACCAGGCAGCGCAAGGGGGACCAGGCAGCGCAAGAGGGACCAGGCAGCGCAAGAGGGACCAGGCAGCGCAAGAGGGACCAGGCAGCGCAAGAGGGACCAGGCAGCGCAAGAGGGACCAGGCAGCGCAAGAGGGACCAGGCAGCGCAAGAGGGACCAGGCAGCGCAAGAGGGACCAGGCAGCGCAAGAGGGACCAGGCAGCGCAAGAGGGACCAGGCAGCGCAAGAGGGACCAGGCAGCGCAAGAGGGACCAGGCAGCGCAAGAGGGACCAGGCAGCGCAAGAGGGACCAGGCAGCGCAAGAGGACCAGGCAGCGCAAGAGGACCAGGCAGCGCAAGAGGGACCAGGCAGCGCAAGAGGGACCAGGCAGCGCAAGAGGGACCAGGCAGCGCAAGAGGGACCAGGCAGCGCAAGAGGGACCAGGCAGCGCAAGAGGGACCAGGCAGCGCAAGAGGGACCAGGCAGCGCAAGAGGGACCAGGCAGCGCAAGGGGGACCAGGCAACGCAAGAGGGACCAGGCAGCGCAAGAGGACGGACAGGCAGCGCAAAGGACAGCAGCGCAAGAGGGGCCAGGCAGCGCAAGAGGGACCAGGCAGCGCAAGAGGGACCAGGCAACGCAAGAGAGCCCAGGCATTATATGCCGTTCTTTACCTTATGTGAAAAGCAATCGCCGTCCACCCCATCTGTGTGCAGATTCTCGCAGTCTGCAGATAGATCAGTAAGGACGTCCTACAAAAGGCAGAAGTCAGGATTAGTGATGGCAGTCATGAGACAATACAGTTTCTAATAAATATGTAATTACAGGCATGAACCAATAGTGTTGTAGTCAATAATGCACCATTTCCAGTGCTGCACTTGGACATCACACTTGTTGGTCATGGTGTATTTAAGGAGTTAATCGAGAATGAAAAAATATAATTTCATTGTTGGTTGTCGGACCCTCAGAACCCACTTTGATCATCAGAAGGAAGTGCAGGAGCTGCAGTACCAGGCACAGGGACTCGTAGGTATTAGCCCGTTCTCACAGGCCACAATGTAATGCTTCATTTGCCAGATTCCAAAACAAACAGGAAAAGCATCCCCATAGCCGATATCTGCAGACACAAGTAAATGTTCGATGATCATCACTCACCTGAAGGGACAATGTTCCTCTTATGGCTACCAAGATGGCTTCTGTTTTGTGATCAAGGGCAACAAAAAATGGAATTTCATAGATCTACAAGATAAAATATATAAGATATTACTAGGTTTGTAGTTTTTACTCACCGCTGGGACATGACGGTTATCGTCTCACCCGGTTATGAAAGCTGATGTGGATGAAGTCCCGGTACTGCAGTCCTGTTGTTTGCAGAATGGAGCCAAAATGGCATTTGAGGTGATCACCGCCCACAATATCGCTCTGGGCTCTCCGGCTCTGGCAACTAGAATAAAAATAAGGATATGATTCAGATCTATGCGGAAATATAATGGGATGGAGGGTCCGTCATATTGTAGGTGGACAAGCTGTCAATCATTCACAGTGAGCGGGAAGCAGGACTTCTAAACTTTCTCCTGGGATCCTGGCAACATTCATTAGTCCCCTCCTTTTTGATTTCATGTAAGGAAAGGCCGACGAATAAAATCAAAAAGGATGAACCTAATCTTAATAATTAGACTGATGACACCACACTCACCATTCTCCGCACAGTTTGCACAGTCCAGTTAGGGGGTTACTGTACACATAAAGGGGCCATCCGTAGGCAGCGGCGGCAAACTGCATGTAGTGAGCGGCTTTATCCAGCTCCACTTCAAGATCATCTCTCTGAAAGGAGAAGGGAGGAAGGTTTTATACGGAGAGCAGCTTATTTTTAGAGGACTCCCATTAGCAGGACTGACCTCGGGATGTGATGGCGACTGGGACAACACTTCATCTGGATCTCGGCTCAGTTCAATCTTATCTTGCTCCTGATGAAGGAGGGTCAGGCCAGCAGCTATGTCACTGGGGACCAAGTCTGTGTCCTGAAAGAGAGACGCCATACTAATCCAGAACTGGCCACCCAGAGTCTGATGTCTACAACAGAAATTAAAGGGGTATTCCCATCTCCACGATCCTATCCCAATATGTAGTAGGTGCAATAATAATAGCAAATACCTTAAATTAAAAATGTAGTATAGTTCTTCTGATTCACTATATCGCTTACCCTATTGTGCAGGGCATTGCAGTAGCTTACTATCCATGGATAAAACCACTTATAGTAACAGTAAGTTAGTTAGCTAGTTGTCATAACCATGGATGCATAATCAACTTCAATGCCCTGCACATGGGGTAAGCGACATAGCGAATCAGAAGACTATGCTACATTGCTAATTGGAGGTATTTGCTAATATTATTATTACACCTACTACATATTGGGTTAGGATCTTGGAGATGGGAATACCCCTTTTAAGAAACAGTCTGGATAAAACTATTACACCAAGTGCAGGGGTTCAGGAGACTGTGCATGTGGTGCGCACCCCCATCTCAGGTCCAGAGAGGTCCTTTAAATTGAGACACTACATCAGATTCGGTGCACACTACAACCTAAACACCTCAGATTGGTGATAGGTAGGAATAAGGGCAAGAGCTACTAACTATCCAGGCTTAAAGGGCAGGTCACATTTTAAACACATTTGCTACATAAATATAATTTGATCACCTATATATGCATTTTTATTGGAAAAAAAAAAAAAAAAAGGATTTTTTCAAAATAAGGTTTCATTAAAAAATGTTTGGACCATTTGGCTTCTACAGCCTCTATGTATCACAGACTACAAAATGAGCCAACAGTGAACATATCAGTTCTCATGGCAGGGTCTGTCAGGATCATCTTTACTCTCTTGACCAAGTGAGTAAGTGGATTTGGGACCAAATCGAAAGGTGAACTATGATGTGCTCAGAATTCAGATAGAAGAGTAGTATTACAGACCACACTGTCAGAACAAGCTCACTGATGGATGCATCGTTAACTCATCTACAACCAGCTATGTACTGTGATACATAAAGGCTGGGGAAGGGAAATGGTTTAAAATGGTTAATAAAACCTTATTGTAAAAATGCTTTTTTTTTTTCTAAAATTCATCCCTTGACAAACATTGCTACAAGACTTCTCAAGTGGTACATTAGGGGGGCTGCTAAATGCCTTTAGTAAGTCTTGATTTTAGCCATCATGTCAGCTGTGATTTTATACCCCTAGAAAACTGCCACAAAATCCACACCTTACAATTTGGATTCATCTCGAAAATGGTGCAGAATTGGCAAAGATAAAATCCACAGCAATTCTATGGAGGAAAATTACGGCCAGTGTGAATCTACTATTCGAGCCATAGATGTTTGAAAAGGGAAAAAAAAGCCCTAACAGCAGGTTACAACAGCAAGCTGCAAGAACCGGCTTCACATAGAACGGCTTACGGCAAAGTAGCTGGTGAAGAGTTCGGCGATGCTGGAGAAAGCCACCCGGTTGTCGTTGTCATTGCCTATGCAGCAGCACAGCAGGCGGATGCGCGTCTCCCACACCTTGGTGGCGGTCTTCCTGAAGTTGTACAGCAGCTGCTCGGACTGGCTGCTCTCCAGGTTGTGGTCTTCATCTCTCACGAAATATAAAGCTTTCTTGCGTCCCAGGGGATCGAAAACGATGAAGACCGCTATAGTGGTGAACAGCATGATAATCCAGCTGTAATACAGGGAGAGATGGCAGGAGGTGACACCCTGCGTCCGGTAGGCATCTTATTAGTCTAAGCTCTGAATTTTGATAGTGTGGTATTCCCATCTCCAGGATCCTATCCCAAAATGTAGGTGGTGTAATAATAATATTAGGAAATACCTCCAATTAGAAATGTAGTATAGTTCTTCTGATTTACTGTGTCACTTACCTCGTGCAGGGCACTGCTGCAACTTGGGTATCCATGGTTACAACCACTCAGTGAAAGTTAGTCGTAACCATAGATACCTAAGCTCCTGCAATACTCTGCACCTGGGGTAAGCATCACAGTGAATCAGAAGAACTGCACTATATTTCTAATTGAATAATAAATTATTATTACACCCAGTACATATTGGGCTGGGATCTTGGAGATGGGAATACACCTTTAACAAACTAATCTTCTCCCTGACACCACTGTAAGACTTAAGTGTTTGCAGGGCAATGGCACTGGTTATAGCAGGATAGCCAACAAGTCTGCAGGCCAATGGCCCACGGTGATAGCAGGATAACTAACAAGTCTGCAGGGCAATGGCACTGGGTGATAGCAGGATAACCAACAAGTCTGCAGGGCAATGGCACTTGGTGATAGCAGGATCACCAACAAGTCTGCAGGGCAATGGCACTGGGTGATAGCATGATAACCAACAAGTCTGCAGGGCAATGGCACTGCTTGATAGCAGGATAACCAACAAGTCTGCAGGGCAATGACACAGGGCAATATTAGGATAACAACAAGCCTGCAGGGCAATGGCACTGGGTGATAGCAGGATAACCAACAAGTCTGCAGGGCAATGACACAGGGTAATATTGGGATAACCAAACATGTCACTTAAAACTTTCTAAGAACTCTGTGTAAAGGCTCATTCAGATGTCTGTGCACGTCGATTCAAGATCAGACAGCTAATGGCATAGACTGGCTTCGAGTCTCTCGACCCGAGTGCGACACCGTAAGAGACTCACCACGGCTCTAGTAATATAACTTAGGTTGTGAGTCTTACCTAGCAATGACAGTCAGCAGAATGACATGCACGACTGTTTTATCACACTGAAATCCATTATCGGACACCCAGACTGCCCCCATGATGGCCCAGGCGAATTCTGGAATATAGAGAGCCAGGCGGACATAGACCAGTTTGGGCATGCACTTTCTGGGCCCTGGGTTGGCGATTGTACCTGTAAAAGCACAAAGAAAAAGATAAAGAAATCCAAAACACAACACTTGTCACTAAGTCTAGTCCGACTACCATTCCCAGTATGCTAGCAACTGCCAACACTACTCAGAGCAATCAAAGTACTTCAGTGAGACCGAGCTGTAAGGTTTAAGATCTGTTCCACAAAGTGGGATACAGTTTAGAAAAACCCAATTTCAGATGCCCAACTATGAGGAGGAGTCCCCTGATCTAGGGTCTTCATCTCTGGGTGGGAAAAAAGTTAGGTCTCTCGATCTGGAGGACCTGTCCTGCATTACACAGAAAGCACATTGATGTGGATGAATCCTGTGTAATGTTTCATTTTCCCCTGTGGTGGCGCTATAGGGTTTCCATAAAGATAATAGCTGATTGTTATGACAACTTTACAACAAATAGTAGGCCCTGTCACTTGCCATAAATATGCATTTTTTTACCTGGTGTAAATGCCGATGTTCTTGTAAATCTGGCGCCGTTTGTCTTTTGCTTCTGCCCCTCTCCTGAGGTACGGCCCTTTCTTCCCTGTATGTACATATCTAGTATTTCTATCCAACTAGGCGTGGTCAAGAAGACTCCTATAAAAGTTAAGGACCATGCCCAGTTGGCTAACAAGATGTCCCCTACTACATTGTGTGCTGCCATCATGACGTCAGCGCTGAGGACAATAACACGCCGGGGGAGTGGTGGAGACTTGTCATTAGACCTGGGAAGGGTGAGTAAAGCAAAGTTTTGTTTTTAAATAAACCCAGTCCTTCCAAAGTCTAGCGAGGAGTCTCAATCGCCGCCCCCGGTATCTGTTATTGTCTGCAGCCGATCAGTGACTGCCAGAGTGGGCAGCATGAGCCGCTGAGCTCAGTCATTGTGGCGTCAGCGCTGCAGACAACGTAAGACACAAGGAGCAGCGGCTGAGTCGTGTTGGTCCCAGAGAGTGGAAGAAAAGCACTTTTTTTTTTTAACCACAGTGTCCAACTGGGAGAGGGATTTTCTGAAACTGGCAACCTCATTAATTATCAAACAGCGACCAACACAAGGATTTGGGCATTTCCAATTACATTGATTTCTCAACCAAAAATCGCCTCCAAATTTATTGGGAAGCAATTTATCCCCTGCTACTCACTGTAATGTCATGCCCATTGGGGCAAAAGCTATAGTGAGAGTCTATGATGCGGGCACATTAGGGTCTTACAATGTGACACTGACAACGCATAATTCATATACTTTTTTTGTTCTAGAACGTTTACAGTTGAGAGAGACAAGTACGAGCTCGTTAGAAATCCCACCAGAATTCTGCCTGAAGCCTAAAATCTGAGCTAGGAAAAAAGTGGTCTCCATATGAGACAGGACTCGCAGAAAGAATGAATATAGACATGTAAAAACGGGCGATTTCAATGTAAGCACATTACTAAACAGAACACTTATATCTGATGAATTTGATGTACTTACTGTGACAATCCACATCAGAACGCCTGTATAATCCCAATATTAAAAAAAACACGGATTTTGGTAAAAACTTACCTGTAAAATCCTTTTCAGCGAAGGAAGGAAGAGAGACACAGTATCATTACTGATGGGTAGGCGGAGCCCCAGATCAGGATGTTACCTCAGATCAAAAGAGTGATGACTGGCTGGCCCTCCAGCTCGGGCTCCTCCTACTCAGCTCCAGTCGTACCAAAGCTTTTAGGAAAAGAGCCAAGATCACCAGCGGAGCAACATAACCCCTTCTGAAGGAACTTCAGAGAAAAAACACAAGGATACAGGTTATGCATGCAAAGAAAGCCAAAAACCACAGAGTTCCAGGTACTACTCACGGAACCTGACTACTGCGATGAGCTGGCGATGCCGGAACAGAGCCTTAGCGCGCTGACCTCAGCCCAGATAATCGCTATCAGATAAGGGTCGCGCTGCATCTGAAAACATCAACACACTTCTGCCGTGGGAGGGTGCTGTGTCTCTCTTCCTTCCTTCGCTGAAAAGGATTTTACAGGTAAGTTTTTACCAAAATCCGTGTTTCAGCTGCAGATGGAAGGAAGAGAGCCACAGTATTCATTACTGATGGGACGTCCCAAAGCAGTTCAAAAATAAGGGTGGGAAAAACCAACAAAAGGCAGAAACCCAACAACCTTAACAACAAAGCGCAACCAGCGCTAAACACAAGTTCATCCAGAACTTTAAACTACAGCTGCCTGCAGGACCCTACGTCCGAGGGCTGCATCAGCGGAAGCACTGACGTCCACTTTATAAAACCTTGTAAACGTGTGGACAGAGCGCCAAGTTGCCGCTCGGCAAAGCTGCACTGCCGAGGCACCTTGATGAAAAGCCCACGATGAAGCCACAGCTCTCGTGGAATGGGCTCGAATCTTAATCGGGCAAGATTCACCCCGAAGGCGGTAAGCTTCCAAAATAGCTGACCGGATCCAACGAGCTATAGAATCCTTGGAAGCTCGTTGACCACGCCGACGACCTGCTGGAACCACAAACAGGGAGTCCGTCTTACGAAAACCTTGAGTAATAGATAGATAAAACTTCAAGGCCCGCACTAAATCCAATGTGTGTAAATCTCGCTCTTTCGCATTCTTCGGATCCGGACAGAGTGAAGGCAACACAATATCCTGGTTAACATGAAATTGTGACACCACTTTAGGCAAAAAATCACCCGAGTGCGAAGCACTACACGATCCGGAAAAAACTCCAGAAAAGGAGGCGAACAAGAAAGAGCTGCCAACTCAGAAACTCTCCTCAAGGAAGTGACTGCAACAAGGAAAGCACCTTCCAAGAAAGTAAAGAAAGGCTAGCAGAAACCATAGGCTCAAAAGTTTATGCTGAAGAGCCTCCAAAACAAGGTTGAGCCGCCAAGGAGACACGGGTGCCTTCGCGGCGGAAACTTACGAGAGATACCTCGGAAAAAGGAGAGCACGTCTCTATTCGAAGCAATGGTTCTCCGGAACAATAAGGACAGAGCAGAAATCTGACCTTTCAGAGTGCTAACTGCCAAACCCTTGTCTAGCCATGCTGCAGAAAAGCCAACAGGTTGGGAATGGAAAATTTTCTCGGGTTCCGAGAAGACCCCAAACACCACGAAAAGAAGGTTTCCCAAATTTTGTGGTAAATCCTAGTAGTAGCCGGACATCTTGCAGCACGAAGGGTAGCAATGACCTCGGCTGAAAAACCTCTACGGGTCAAGATTTCGGTCTCAAGAGCCACGCCGTCAAACGCAGGGACATCAAGTCCGGATGACAAACGGGCCCCTGAGTCAACAAGTCCGGTTGAAGAGGGAGTGGAAACGGAGGTGCCGCCAACAGCGACATTATTGTCGAGAACCACACCCTTCTTGGCCAGTCTGGAGCTATCAGAATAGCTGGAATTCTCTCTAGTCTGATCCGACGCAGCACTAGAGGAAGTAAGAATATCGGCGGGAATACATAGATCAGCTCGAACTGATCCCACTGAGCCACTAGAGCATCCACCGCCACCGCCTTCGGGTCCTTGTACCTGGACATGAATGTGGGTAACTTGGCATTGGACCTGGATGCCATCAAATCCACTTGGGGGGTTCCCCAGCGAGAGCACAGTAGTGCAAAAACTTCCGGGTGGAGGCTCCATTCCCGGGATCCATCCTTCTGCGACTGAGAAAGTCCGCTGTAATATTCTGAACCCTGGAATGTGAATCGCCGAAATGGCTGGTACACTGGCCTCTGCCCAAATCAGAATTCGGGACACCTCTACCATGAGTCTGGAACTCTTTGTCCACCTTGGTGATTGATATACGCGACAGCCGTCGCATTGTCTGTCTGCACTCGGACTGGCAGACCGCTCAAAGGGACCGTCCAATGTTGGAGGCAAAGGAAAATCGCCCTCAATTCCAGGATGTTGATCGGAAGAAAAGACTCTTCCGATGACCATACCCCCTGAATCCAGAGATTGTTCCAAACACCCCCCCAGCCCGACAGGCTGGCATCGGTGGTTATAACTGACCACTTCGGAGGGAGGAAAGACTTCCCCAGGGAGAATGCCCTGGATGTAACCACCATTCTAGAGAATCCCGCACCGCGCGAGGAATGGTGACACTGCAATCCAGCGATTGCGACTGGTTCCATCGACTCAAGATGAACCTTTGGAGAGCCCTGGAATGGAACTGGGCAAAAGGAATTGCCTCCATGGACGCCACCATCAGTCCCAGAAGACGCATACACTTCCGTAGGGACATTGCCGTTGAGGATTTCATAATCTGTACATGTCGAAGAAGACATGACTGTTTGTCTGGTGGTAGGAAAACTACCGACCGAAACGTGTCGAGATGCATTCCCAAAAAGAGAATTGTCCTCGATGGTTCCAGGGACGACTTCTCCCAATTGACCAGCCAACCGAAGTCCTTCAGAAACTGAAGAGACAAATCCCGAGCCGTCAACGCCTCCTCCTCCGAGGAAGCCACGATCAAAAGATCGTCCAGAAAAGGGGAGAATCGTAATCCCTGTCTTCGAAGGAGTGCCATGAGGGGCGCCAGAATTTTTGTAAAGACCCTTGGCGCTGAGGCTAAGCCGAACGGCAGAGCCACGAACTGGTAATGATTCTGACCTATGGCAAATCGAAGAAAGCGCTGATGAGCCTTTCCGATGGGAATATGCAAATAGGCGTCGCGAATGTCGATTGACACCAGAAAATCGTTCTGTGACAGAGCTGCCACAACGGAACGAAGCGACTCCATGCGAAATTTCCGGGCATGGACATGCCGGTTTAATCGCTTGAGATCCAGAATCGGGCGAAATTTGTTCTCCTTTTTGGGAACTATAAAAAGGTTGGAATAAAAACCTTTCCCTCGGTCCTCTGACGGAACCGGTATCACTACACCCTTTTGTAGTAGAGATTCGACCTCTCGCTGTAGAGCGACAACAAGCTCGAGTTCCGACGGAACGCGAGATTGACAAAAAACTTTTGGGGGGTTGAGAAGCAAACTCTATGAAATAGCCTGCCGACACTATCCGCGTTACCCAGGAATCTGGAACGCGAGCCATCCAAGTCTCCTTGAAAAGAAGCAGGCGACCCCCCACTCGAGAATCCTCGAGTGGACCCCTGGCGTCAATCCGACTTTGCGGGTTTCTTGTCAAGTTCCCGCTTGTTCTGGCGGAACTCTGCTTCCAGGGAGTACGAGTTTTCTGAGAGGATTTCTTTCCTGAGAAAGAAGGACGACCCGATCCCCACGAGGAGTGACTAGATCGTCCTCGGCCCCGAAAGGACCGCCGACCACTATAGACACCAGGCTTACTGGACACCGAGGCCATGGCCCTTCGCTGTGGTAATGCTGATTCCTTCGCCTTAGCCTTGGAAATCAGCTCTGTGAGGTCGGATCCAAAAAGATGGCCACCCTTGTAAGGTAAGGCCAACAACCCTTGTTTGGAAACTGCGTCCCCGGCCCACTGTCTGAGCCATAAAGCTCTTCTGACTGTGACCGCTGAAGCTTGCGCTTTGGCCAGCAGAGATGCCGTATCCAGACCGGCATCAAAGATATAACAGGCTGCCGTTTCTAACCATTCACAAGTTTCCCGTATCTCAGATAACGGAGATTCATTTTGCAACTCCGTCTTCAGACGTGCCAACCAGCTTAGAGAAGCTCTAGCAGCACACATGGATCCTAGCACTGCTCGAAATCCATGACCCGCAGCCTCATAGCTTGCTTTTGCCGCCAATTCTGCCTTTCTATCCAAAGGCTCCTGTAAGCTCGCTTTTCCCTTAATAGGGAGTAGAGAGGATTTACTAAGCTGAGACAAAGACACATCCACTTCAGGAGCAGAAGTCCAATTAGCCTTTAACTCCGCAGAGCAAGGATAAAGTGTATCAAAGAAATGCGTTCCATGAAAACGCTTATCTGGACATAGACGTTCCTCCTCTATTACACCATTAAGCTCATCCAGAGCTGGCAATGTTGTGCGCGAAGCACGGGACTCCTGGAACATGCGTGCTGATTTACCAGGACGACTAGTTACCTCCTCCGGTAACTGTAGTATATCTCTCATGGCTTCAATTAATGCCTCCGTACGCTTCGCCATAGAGGAACGCCCCTGCGGCTCGTCCGCATCTGAATCGGATATTTCTCCATCCGAATTTAAAAGGGGGAACTCTGCCCAATATCAGATACATCTGACTCGCTCCGTGTAGAGGCCGGTAACGGCCTGCGTCGCTTCCTCTGAGAGGAATTAGCAGACACATATTGACCTAAAAGGTCAGACAAGTTATTAATCGATCGAGCGATATCATCCAATTTTCCACCGCTGTCGACCGCAGCGCTAGACGCTGTGGAGGTCTGCGTATCTGATTGCCGCAATGGCACTGGGACGTGATCCGCGGCATCTGAACTCTGTTCAGACATGTCTCACCTGTATGAGCAGGTCAAAGCGGTAATACCAGCAAAAAACTATGCGGTTTTTTTTTTTTTTTTTTCAAACGCTGAAGGGTTAACGCTCCACCAAGCAGGGTTACCCAGCGGTATTCAGTCAGCAAATTTAGCTGGTAGAAATAACCCTCAGAGGGGTTAATATTGCAAACTCACCACAATATATATATATTTGTGAGCCCAGCCAATTTTTATGTCTCTGATGAGACTGCAGCTGCAGGATAGCGATCGCTGCGCTGCGGGGTGAGGAATCAGCACTCACCCAGCTGGCCGTGGTGTCTTATGAGGAGAGGAGCGGTCCGAGGAGCCCAGGAGCCTGAGTAATGGCCGCCACAGTGAGGGGGTCGCAGGGGAAACGCCAGAGCGCGCGTCTTCCTGCTCAGAAGACCGGGAATATTTAGGCCACGCCCCCCGCCAGCTCGAATAATGAGCGCGAACTCCCCGCTCCTGCTCCCTCTCTGTCCTGCAGCTATCTGCCTGCGGACAAAAAATCACCACATCTACTTGTAACAGCGCTGTCACAGCAGCGCTGAAGCATACTGACATTACATGTAGTAGCGCTGTCACAGCAGCGCTGAAGCATACTGACATACATGTAGTAGCGCTGTCACAGCAGCGCTGAAGCATACTGACATACATGTAGTAGCGCTGTCACAGCAGCGCTGAAGCATACTGACATACATGTAGTAGCGCTGTCACAGCAGCGCTGAAGCATACTGACACAAGTAATAGCGCTGCTCATTCAGACGCTAAAGCACTCACACATAATTATTATCATTAAAATTTGTGTGGAGTACTCACCAGCCAAGGCGCCACAGGGACCCTCAGGGGTTTCTGGCGCAGTGCCATGCTTCCCCCCCAGGGCGAAGAACGCAGTGACCGCACGTGTGGTTTGCGTCCCGCCAGGGAAGCTCTCCTCATCCCCCAGGGCCGGCAAGGATTCTGCAGGGACTTTGAGTAAATACAGATCCGCCAAGGGAGAGGTTGGGGTACAGCAGCGCTGGTACCCCTGAGACCTCTAGACCAACTAGTGATCCAAGTCTCCTGTCCGAATATTAAAATAATAAAATCTTCTGAGGAGCTGCATTAGCAGCGACCATCCTCTGGACCTAAATCTTAGACTGGAGCTGAGTAGGAGGAGCCCGAGCTGGAGGGGCCAGCCAGTCATCACTCTTTTGATCTGAGGTACATCCTGATCTGGGGCTCCGCCTACCCATCAGTAATGAATACTGTGGCTCTCTTCCTTCCATCTGCAGCTGAAAAAGCATTTTATGAGTCCAACTAGAGCTGGCCTCAAATGTCCATATTTATGACAGGCAGGAAGGATTACACAAACATTCTGACATGGATTTTCAAAGTAAGTACACCAGCCTCATCAGGGCTAACAGGCTTATGTAACACTATATGCAGTTTCTATTGTGAAATCTGGTGACAGGTCCGCTTAACTGGCTCCTGGGATTTCTTCAGACACATTGAAACACAAGGCCAATGATCACTACAGGACCAAAAAAGCAAGAGTTACATGACTGCCTCAACTGCATATGTAGACAGGCCAGAAGATTACAAAATTCGGGACATGATTCAAAGAAGTACAAGATCAGGCTCAGTTTTAGTAACACTACAGTTGTGAAAGTGACAGGTGCCCTTATGGCTCCTGGTTACTCAGACCCTAAACAAGCCAATGAAAAGAGAACCACAAACAAGGAAGAAATTACATGAAACATCCACCTTCTTGACATAACATCCTTTGTCAAAAAGGTCATTCCAGTATGCACGAGAATACAATGATACCTATAGATGGCCACTGGGGACAGCAATGCCTCTTTATGGAGATAAAGACAACCCAACCACTGGAAAAGAAAGCAAACAATGGAAGCAAGTATATGACACACCTCTGAATTCCCTCTGTTGGGGTATAGTATGCACGTATAATATCCAGGATAGAGGATATCTGAGTCTATGCAGCAATAGGAAAAGACCCATGAAACAGAACTGCATATTCTTAGGTAGATCAGTCAAACTTCTCCATGATTTGTAAGGGACGACTCCAACCAATCTGCAGATTCCACAATTAAGCCATGACAGGTGGGAGCATCTGAATAGAAATCGAGGGTCAACATGCCCACCAACCATCGCACATGAATAGGGGGAGCAGCCCCCAACACGCAGCGCGCAGAGGCGGAGCAGCCCCCAACACGCAGCGCGCAGAGGCGGCGGAGCAGCCCCCAACACACAGCGCGCAGAGGCGGCGGAGCAGCCCCCAACACACAGCGCGCAGAGGCGGCGGAGCAGCCCCCAACACACAGCGCGCAGAGGCGGCGGAGCAGCCCCCAACACACAGCGCGCAGAGGCGGCGGAGCAGCCCCCAACACACAGCGCGCAGAGGCGGCGGAGCAGCCCCCAACACACAGCGCGCAGAGGCGGCGGAGCAGCCCCCAACACAGCGCGCAGAGGCGCCATTAATTTCACAGCATTTTACAGACATTACCATCACTGTGCCCATTGGGGTTCACAGGCTACATTCCCTATCAGCATGTCTTTGAGGTGTATGAGGAAACTGGAGAACCGGAGAAAACTCATGCAAACATGGGACGGGGGAACATAAAAACTCCTTGGTGGGATTTGAACCCAGGACCCCAGTTCTGCAAAGGAAGAGTGGTGACCACTGAGCCACCGTATCATCAATATAAACTAATGGAGGGGATATACAGTTATATGCAGGGCTGTGGAGTCGGTAAGCAAAACCTCCGACTCCTCAATTTCCATGACACCAATTCCAACTCCACAGCCCTGGTTATATGTACATTACACGTTCACTCATTACGTGAATTGTGCGTGTGGCAAGTATATATATATATATATATTATATATATATATATATATATATATATACACATACACACACACACACACACACACACACACACATACACACGTATATCTCTATGGCTACCAAAAAAGAAATAAATAGATTTGATGCAAATGACCCTGGCTACTTTGTGATAAAACACAGTAATACCGATCGCATTATTACTGATCATGTATACGACTATAGCACAATAAATTGGAACTGTCATTCAGATCCTGTAAAAGTCTTTCTGGTCAGGGACCGAGCTAAGTACTAGGATCAGGCTGAGAAGTTTGGATAATATGATCGCTGATCTGACATACAGAACTGTATCATTACTGATTTACCATACAGCCTAAGGCCGTGTTCACACGCTCAGTATTTGGTGAGGTTTTTGCATCAGTATTTGTAAACCAAAATCAGAAGTAAAACAATCAGGAAAAGTATACTAGAAACACGTCACCACTTCTGTATTATCACCCACTCCAGGTTTTAGCTTAAAAATACTGATGGAGAATACTGACCAAATACTGAACATGTGAACGTGGCCCAACACAGATTTACATCATCGAGTTCGGTGCAGTCATCAGACCCTTATAATTGCATAGTAGGGGAGAGTATTTTAACATTGACTGATGTCCATCCATGTTTTCGGTTGTGTATTCAGAGATCTGCCCCTCCACTGTGAGCTAATGAATGAATTTTGGGGCAATGGCCAGTCTATAATCACAGAGGCAGCACAGAAAGGCTCCTCGCACTTTTCCCTTTGTACCTTTGATTGGCTGATTGGATCCCAAGATCAAAATAACAGGCACAGACAGGGCAAAGCTCTCCATGCTTAGGGGTGCACATACCACTGCACCCATCCATCGGTGAATCACCAGATTTGTGGTAACATTTCAGAGCCCCTGATGACTCATGACAGCAATCAATGATGAAACGTGTGCGCTAGGGCGTATTTCTTTTTTTTTTTTGCTGTGGAATCTTTCTTATTGCCTTTGCTATCCTAACGAAGGAACAGTAATCAATCTAATAATCAAATGGATGAATTGGGGCAACAGGCAGTTCTCCAATGACTGAAATACTCCTACATCAGGGAGACTGCAGAAGAGAGTGAAGGCTGAAGAAAAGGACGTACCGAGAGGAACCATGGTACTTTTAACCAATGATCTTCAGATATCCATCCAAATCTACTAGAAGCCAAACAACTTTAGATATGAGGGTAATGGGGCATTTTCTGAAACTCCAGCCTTGAAAGCTTATCCTGCCATTGCACAACATCCCCACAATCCAATGGCGTCTGTGCGAGTATCTGAAGATCATACTGATGGAGATCTGGAAACCTAACATGAAGAGGCCACAATGCTACATAGCGGATGTGCCAAGATGCCTTTAAATGTCATAGGACATGAATATTTACTAATAACCTGTGGATCTCTCCTACTACAACCCCCTGCATGCTCAGATGCTTAGTCTTATATTTTCTCTATAACCCACACAAGTAAATTCTGTCTGCTTCCTCTTACTGGAGAAGTTACAACATTCAGTGTAACCATAAATGTCTTTCACCATTTCGCATGACAAAATTACAAATATGTAAAGCAGAAATAATAAGTGGCAGCATGCTGGTAGTAGTAGATAAGATCCACACTTCAACTTGCAATAGATGCATCCTGTGCACACCTGGCGCAACCATCTGCAAGGCTGCAACACAAAAATCCAGAAACCAGACGTCCTCCTTTTGGTAGACTTATTAGTAAAAAAAAAATCAATGTTTTGGATGTGCAGAGCCTAAATCAAACCTTTAAAAAAATGTATTTTTTATGGCTTGATAAAGGCCCTGCGCGGCCGAGAGGCTGTGATTTTTCTGTACTAATAAAGTTACCAAAAGGAGGACATCTGGTGCCCTGGTCCCTGGATTTTTCTTAGCACCACTCCTTCATAGCCTCCTTTTATATGGAAATCTGTGGGTGACGTATACTCACGTGTTACGCAGGAGGGAGTGGGGGGTGAAGGACAATAGATGCCATCTGAGTACAGTACCACTCCTGCACCACGGTAGCTCAGACTTGGACACAGATGGAGGTTGATGCCATCAATACTTGTATTCCCCATAATATAACAATTCGGGAGCACCTTTTAGAACTGCTCCTCTATTGTTCCTCCTGACAACTGGGTGCTACAAATTCTTGTATCAAAGAGACGTCTCATTTTGATTCTGGTAGCACTGTCAGAGCACGTAGGGATACGCACCCACCTGGAAACATCCAGCTGGCTTTTATTCCCAAATTTCCAAGAAGAATAACAGATGTTATGAGAAAAGTTGCTCCAGAATTTTTGATTAATATTTAATACAGCAGATATGTCAGGAGTGAGGACGGGTCCTCTTTAAAGGCGGTATTTTGTACTATGGGGTGATGGAAAATCTGCACCCCATGTAAATTGTGCCCCTATCCTGGCAATGAGCCTAACAGCACTTGCGGGACCCCCCAAGCAGGATCAGGGTGGGGGGACATGCTTGACATCCCGATCCTACCCTCTGAGTTCAGGGACCATTTTATATACAGTTTGTTATAACTTGTCATATAGATGTAGTCACCATCAGTATCGGATATGGGGGGTCTGACTGCTGGATTTGGGGGCAGCGCCCAGTCCGACACTGGGCTTATATGGCCACTTTCCAATATATGGATGTAGAACAGCCCAGCTATAGCCTGCAGTGAAGGGATAACTATCTACTATGTAAGGGCCCTGTAACCAATCACAAGTGCATTGTGGGATTTGTAGTCCCACAGCCCTAGAACACTACAGACACCAGGATCAGTAATAAACAGCAATGCTCACGCGCTGAGCTCAGAAGGCACGTTACCACAGCAACCACCACTACAAGTCCCAGCATACTCACCAGATGAACCTAATCAGCAGCTCGAAGGCTCCGGGAAACACCAGATCATCACTGGCTATGGCCCAGCGCCGAGCGAAGAGCTGCAGCCCCGGCATGGTGATGGCTGCCGGTCCGCTCCACACAGGACGGAGCAAGAGCTCTGCCTGCTGCGAACTGCTCCCTTCCCGCAGCCCGACTGACACACCAGCTTCCGCGACTGCCCGTGTGCACCGCTCAGGACATTCCGACCGGAAACAGAGGCGCCTGCGCCGGGCGGCCGCTGGGAGACGTGCAGCACCGTCACGTGACCGCTCGGCACTGCGCCCTTCACTCCTCTTCCTCCCACAACTTGTTCCGTTGTTTCATTTTCCAAAATCTTCAATTACAATTATATTAATGGGAAAGTTGTAAACCTCAACCAAAAACACCAAATCTGACATATAACCTGTCCGTTGCCGATAGCAACCGCTCACAGCGTCCATGTTTATTAACTCTTTCTAGTATAATTAGTTGTATGGGGTGAGTTGTCAAGGTATTTTCTGCCCCCCAAACCGGTGGAGCATTATCACTGCCAAGTCCCCACCACATGTCCTGTATGGACCCCTGATTCTCCCAGAGCACATGGATTGTGATGTTAGAGGGTGCTGGTGTACTTGCTGTACATTCCCATACATGCTCTTTAGAGGAACAGATGGAAATCGTGCAGACTGTGTTCAGGACTTTTTCATTCTAAAAATTAGACCCCATAATAATCCTGTCTCCATCTGTGTAACTGCTATAAAGACTTCTGCAATTTCTATTTATTCCTCTAAATGTATGGACTGTAAGTACACCGGTGTCTTCTTCCATTACAAGCCATGTGCTGGGGGATTCAGAGGTCAATTCTGCAGTTCTCTAAATGCTGAGCTATGTGTAACCCGCCCACATCACTGATTGACAGCTTTCTGCCTATGCACAGTACACAGAGAGCTGCCAATTAGTGATGAGCGAACGTGCTGGGATAAGGTGTTATCTGAGCATGCTCAGGGGCTAACCGAAAGTCTTCAGCGTGCTGGAAATATATGTTTGAGTCCCCGCGGCTGAAAGTCTCGCTGATGTTCAACAGCCACAACACATGCAGGGATCGTCTAACAAACAGGGAATCCCTGCATGTGGTGCCGCTGTCGAACATCAGCGAGACTTTCAGCCGCACGGACTCAGACACATTATTCGAGAACACCGAATTCACCGAGTTAGCACACGAGCATGCTCAGATAACACCTTATCCCAGCACGTTGGCTCAAAACTAAATTGGCAGCTGTGTACACTGTGCATAGGCAGAAAGCCGCCAATCAGTGGTGTCAACGGAGTTATACGGAGCTCATGAATATGGAGGCTGCATAGTAGCAGGTTTTCTAGTCCTGTAATGATCATCTGATGAAACTGTTTATCAAAACCACAGCAAGGAGCCCAGTAAATGACACATCACTGGAATCAGGGTCTCTGTCTCTACATTATGTTGCTCTGAGATTAGGCGTCATGGGATGCCATTTAATGGTTTGTCAGCGTTTGCTCTGATAAGAGCCCTATTGGGAGTGGGAAGGAGGTGAGCCGCTAAGATTAGAAGAGGATTTTGGAGAGTTTCTGCTCAGTGGCTATGTGCACGCATCTTTTTCCGGATGGATTTTGCCTGGATTCCATCAGGATTTGGAAACCCTGAAGCAGTTACAAGAAGTGACGCTCTCCTCTTCGAGAGGCTTTTGACCAGAAGTCGCAGCCCTCTGTACTTTGCAGAAAAGAGCAGACGACGGCGGCAGAGGAGCAGCCACAAGAACAATGGCGAAGGAAAACTAAGGCTTCTAATGTAAGCACCGCAGTGACCAGCGAGCCATTGCTGCCGGATGAGAAACCAAACGGATCCTAATAATGGCACCACACGGATCCTAATAATGGCACCACGTGGATCCCAATAATGGCACCACACGGAACAACATTGGGAAGGTTGCTCGTTGATAAGGCGAGATTTTCCGGGTAGAACCAGCAGCAATATCTGATCCGGACGTGTCCAGCATACCGTGACTGCGAGGATCCTTGGCGTGAACAAAAAAATGTTAGGAATGAATATTCATGAATGCAGAATAAGTCCTGATGTGCGGGACGTGAACGTGATCCGTGTGCTCAACAGTAATTAAAGCTCATTTATTCATAGACACCATTTATATTTAACGCCTAAGGAACACACAAGTGAATAGAGATGTATTATTAATAAATGGTGGTTGGAATCGGTGATTGGCCGAATTATTCATGACCACAGGACCTCCCAAGTGTCCCCCGTCAGTAGATGTGGGAGGAAAGAAAGCTCAGGCTTGTTGGCGTTTCTTACGCTAATTGCCTGCACCCTGCATTTACTTGCGCCGTCTCCAGTTTTTGATTCTGGATCGGGTTTAGGACAGGACACAAGGTTCGTTTTTGGAATATCCAAGCACAAAATTACAATATCTAAAGATAAAATATTTTCGATTTCCTACCAACAATTTATTTTAAGGCAAGAGTGAATCGCTCCAAGATCAGACCGCAATGCACGGACTGGCCGACGGCTCCCCCGACCCGAGCGTGACGTCATATTTCCATGCTCAGGAAATACTGATGCAGGAATAAGACTGGATTCACACCATAGGAGGGGCCGAAGACCAAAGCCCCGAAAACCATGATTCAGAGGTTCTCATCAGAGGCCGTAGACCAACTGTGCAAACAGGGTCCAACACGTACAACTTTGACCTTCATTTGCTCTTTTTAGCCCAACACTATAGTGTAGTCACGTAATCTGAAGTTCATGGCCCTCAACTATCTGTTTTTTCCTTTACTGGGGAGCGTTTTGGTCGCCCCTGCTCCTTCTACATTTACATCCTTGTTATTGTGTCCAGACCACCGGGAAAAAGGTCACTTGGAGAGCAACATTGCTTGTTTTGTACCCGGTTTGTATACTTGAACTCAATGGCTCAGTTTTGGACACGTCGGAATCACGTTTCTTGAGACTTTAGCTGAAAGTTCTTAACCAAAATTATGAATAGGCGTCCAGAACCAGATAAATGATTTCTCTAGACAGATTAAAGGGAATTTATCAAGAGCAGTGATTCGTAAACCAGAGTTGAACTAGTAGAAGATAGTGCGCCAAATGTTTTTTTCTAAGGAGCACACCTCTTAATAAATCTGGAACATCTTTCGGCACATGCATCTGTGACTTACGTGTCACTTATCTGCTCCTTGCCCATTATTTATAACTAAATCAAAGCTCTAAAATAGCCACGAGACAGCAAGTTGCGCAGATGCTTTAAGTCATGTGACTTTTGAGAATTACTTTCGTGCGACACTTGCCGTGCAGCCCCATCCTAATTATTAAAGCATTGGAACAGGGGTTAACCTCCTAGACGGATATTGTAAAATAGGGCTTGGAAAAATAAGCACTTTTGTAATTTACTGCTTACTAAAATTTGCTGCTATTCTTAAGATATTCGCACTTTTGTTTACAGCTCGGTGCCTAGGAGACCGACCACCACATCAGCGGAGTAAATAAACTGCGCTGGCCGAGATGAGGAGGTAACCGCGCGCTCCAGTGATCCTGGACAGCCTCAACCCGTGCTTACAAGCAGAATAGGAAAGGGATTGTAAGCGCTGCACGTGTCCTACTATCCAGCACCAGTAGTCGGTCTCCAAGGCAACAACCTGTAAACATATGACTAATGCCTCAAGAATAGTTGTAATAAGCAGTAAATTGCTTGCATTTACCAGCACTAATCGATAAAACCTTTCGTCGAGATAGGAATAACCCTTTATATGTAGGAGCTGCTTGATCTCTATGGGAGTTATTGGACACATTAACCTTTCTGTAGGTGGCAAGAATCAAGCTATTTGGCATGTATCAAGTTTAGAAGTCATTCCCCATCTACTCACTCTCTATAGGACTGCCAGAGACTCCAGCAGTCCCATAGAAAATGAATCGAGTGGAGGGGTGCGTGCTCAGCTTGCACTCTAACAGAGGGTGGTGGGGGGAGAATAACGTCAAAATTTGGTACAAATTGTTGTGACTTATATAATATTTTGCTCCCCTTGCTGGCAGCAGCTATAAATGTTTGCTAAAAGTTGTTGAGCAGGTAAAAGGACAAGGCCAGAACTAAATGGTGACTATGGCCGCAGCACCTGTCACGCAACCAAAGTTCACCAGATGTCGCTGCCACATTGCAGTGCAGAACAAGTGACTGTCACGAGAAGCAATTTGCAAGAATTCCAACTGGGGCAGATTTTTTGCAGTTTTCTTGTTGCAGTACCCTCAGGATCCGCAATGGGATCTTATTCACTTGTATTGAACTCTAAAGTAGTAACGACACTTCGCAAACATTGGTGCACGAGGCCGGGTAGACTGAAAGCATCTTCCAGCGTCCCACTTTTTTTGCATCGGTAGCAGAGAACAGCAGCCACAAGGCTTTTCCCTACTGAACTACGACTTGACTATGCTGGACACATCATACGAAGACCGCAATTATCACTGGAGAACGCCATCATGGTCAGAAGAAACAAGGTGAAGAGGAAGACCTGCAACCCGATGGCTTGATAGAATCAAGATCACAGCGGAGAAGACCCTGGTGGACCTATCTAGGCTTGTACAAGATCCATCTGGGTGAAGATCGTTCATCCATCAAGTCACCATGGTTCGAGATAGAGACAAAAGCATGGGCACAATATGAGAGTGACATACAGCAGCACGTGATAGCTACAGAACCATGTGGTGATCCATGATGCCTTTAAAGTATATGCAACGAAAATCCATTTAAAAGGAAGCAGTCAGTGTTATTAAAGGGGGTATCGGGGACTTTACAAAAAAAAAAAGTCTAAGTTACTTACCGTTAACGGTATTTTTCGAAGACCATGACAGCACCCAACGAGAGAGGGGATCTGCCCTTCAGGAACAGGAAACCTACAGATAGATAAGGGCGGCACCTCCCCCACGCATCAGTTGGTTTACAGAGCACAAGAGGACCACCAAGGTTAATGACAATCACAAGCTCTATACAACATTATTGCGTTTCAGTATTTCATCGTATGTGAAACTTATAAGAGGAAGAAGTGCACGCCGATAAGATAAAGAGAGGGAATACAAGGGGTGCTGTCATGGTCTTCGAAAAATACAGTTAACGGTAAGTAACTTAGACTTTATTCGAAGCACATGACAGCACCCAACGAGAGAATTACAGAGAGTAATAACTACTCAGGGAGGGACTACAGCCTGCAGCACCCTTATCCCAAAGGAGAGATCAGAGGAAGCACCCAAGTCTAATCTATAATGATTGAAGAAAGTGCTTGGAGAGGACCAAGTGGCGGCCTTACATATCTGGTCGATGGAGACTTCCGACCTTTCCGCCCACGAGGTTGCCACGGCTCGAGTGGAATGTGCCCTCAGTTTTTCTGGTGCCGGCCTGCCTTTTGAGGTGTATGCTAATGCAATAGCCTCCCTGATCCATCTAGCTAGTGTGGCCCTTGATACTCTAAGGCCCTTCCTGGGGCCTTGGAAGGAAACAAATAAGGCATTATCTTTTTTCCAGGGATCAGTAGTAGCTAGATATTCTAAGAGACATCTCCTCACGTCTAAGGTATGGAGTTTTTCTTCTTTTTGGTTACTAGAATTAGGCAGGAATGATGGTAGGATTATCTCCTGAGATCTATGGAAGGTGGATGCCACTTTAGGTAGGTATGCCGGATCGGCCCTAAGTATCACTCTATCGTCCTGAAATTGTGTATACGGAGGAAGTCTAGAGAGCGCCTGAATGTCACTCACTCTTTGTGCGGATGTTAGAGCCACTAAGAAAGCTACTTTGATAGAGAGGGTTTTAATCGAGGCGACTGAGATGGGTTCAAATGGGGCCTCCGTCATAGCTGTGAGTACTAGGTTTAAATCCCAAGGCATAAACATATTCTTGACTATAGGCCTGGATCTAGCTGCCGCTTTGATAAATCTACTGACCCAATAGTTTCTGGCTATGTCACAGTTAAAAAGGGCTCCCAGGGCAGAAACCTGCACTTTGAGGGTACTGGTGGAAAGACCCATATCTAACCCTTTTTGTAGAAACTCTAGAATCTGAGATATTGGGACTGATTCTCTAGCCATATTTCCTGAGACCTGTAAGAATCTCCTCCAGGTCCTGGCATAGATCTTAGTTGTAACTTCCTTCCTACTCTTAAGGAGGGTATTTATCAATCCAGGAGAAAACCCCCTATCTAACAATAGCGACCGTTCAAATTCCACGCCGTCAGATGCAGGCCAGCCACCTGAGGATGATATACTGGACCCTGGGACAGGAGATCCGGAACGTCTGGTAGAATCCATGGGTTGGTTACTGACATGGTCCTGAGGCTCGAGAACCACGCCCTTTTGGGCCAAAAGGGTGCTACCAAGATCACTTTTGCTTTGTCCTTTCTGATTTTTCTGACTACCAGAGGAATCAGAGACAAGGGGGAAAGGCTTAAGCTAGAGAAAAATTCCATTGTATTAGAAAGGCATCTACCGCCAGCAGATTTTCTCTGGGGTTTAGGGAGCAGAACTGTTTTATTTTCCGATTCCTTCTGGTGGCAAAAAGGTCTACGTCTGGTTGCCCCCATTTGTGTACAATCATGTCGAAGATGACGCTCTTTAGTGACCATTCCCCCTGTCTTAGAAGGTGGCGGCTTAAAAAATCTGCGGTGGTGTTTTCCTCTCCTTTTATATGTAATGCTGTTAAGGATAGACAATGTCTTTCCGCCAGATGGAACACGCGCTCTGTCACTTGCATGAGAGGACTGGATCGAGTGCCACCCTGGTGGTTGATATAGGCTACTGCGACCTGATTGTCGGACAGAATTCGCACGTGATGACCCTGTAGATAAATGAGGAGTCTTTTTACTGCCAGTTCTACTGCTGTAAGTTCTTTCATGTTAGAGGACAAGTTTATCTGATGATGTTGCCATAAGCCCTGCACTACAGAATCAGACATGTGAGCCCCCCAACCAGTGGGACTAGCATCTGTGGTAACCACTCTGGTTATGTTATACTCCCAGGGCACCCCTTTGGATAGGTTACGATTATCCAGCCACCATTCTAGGGATTTTATTGTGGCCTGGGATAAAGTTAGTCGGCTCTCCAGGCGGCCTCCCAGACTCTTATCATAACGCAAGACTTCAGCTTGTAAAGTCCTGGCATGAAACCGTGCCCATTGCACCACAGGGATGCAAGAAGAAAGAGAGCCCAACAAGGACATGGCTTTCCTAAGAGACATGGTTGGGTTATTGGAAGCATTTAGGATCTGATAGTGTAGGCGTATTAGTTTGTCGGGTGGAAGTCGGCATTCTTGCTTTTGGGAATCTAAGGTTAGGCCCAAAAACTGTTGTACTTTGATCGGCTGCAATCGAGACTTCGCAATATTTAGTAGCCACCCCAACCGTTCCAGAACAGATATTGTTTTATTTAACTGTTCCTGACAATGATCCGCTGTTTTGCCTATAATAAGGAAGTCATCGAGGTAGGGAATTATCAAGATTTGAGATTCTCGTAGGTGGGCCATCACTTCTGCTACAACCTTTGTGAATACCCGAGGGGCAACTGCCAGACCAAACGGAAGGGCTTTATATTGAAAATGTTGTAGCGAGCCTTTTAGCCAGACTGCAACTCTAAGAAAGCGCTGATGGGTTACATGGATGGGGACATGGTAATAGGCGTCTTTCAAGTCCAATACCACCATGAAACAGTTTTTAAACAATAATTTTATTGTGGAATTGACTGTCTCCATTTTAAACGGCCGTATTATCAGGAATCTGTTCAAGGCTTTTAAATTAATTATCGTCCTGAAGGAGCCGTCCGGCTTCTGGACTAAAAATAGAGGGGAGTAAAAGCCTCTACCCCTTTCCATTGCAGGTACCTGCACCAGGACCCCCTTATGGCATAAATCAAGAATTTCTGCCTCCAGTACCGCCTGCTCTGCTGAAGAAGAACGGATGGGAGTAATCTTAAAGGTATCTCGGGGTAGCTCCGAAAATTCTAACATGAGTCCTGAGGCCACCAGGTTCAAAATCCAACTGCTGCTGGATATTCTGGACCAGGCTGGGTAGAAGGCCGACAATCTACCTCCCACCGGAGCTGCTAGTCATTTGGAAGTCTTCTTAGAATCTCGAGACGGGCCTCTGAACATGTATCCCGTACCTTTCCTCTTTCTATCGTCCCATGTGCCTCGCTCCCTGGACGACCTTCTACGATTGAATCTCTTTCTGCTGAAGGGATGTCTATATGGGGATTCGGAATACTGGGGAATTTCTTCTTATCCCCTGCCTTCTCCAACAGTTTGTCTAGGACAGGGCCAAACAAATATTCTCCTTCACAAGGGATAGAACAGAGACGGGATCTGGCCTGAATATCACCCGGCCAACATTTGAGCCATAGTGCTCTTCTTGCTGCATTTGACAGTCCCGCAGCCCTGGCGGCCATCCTTACAGAGTCGGCCGAAGAATCTGCCAAAAAAGCTGCTGCATTTTGAATAATTGGGAGGGATTTTATCATGGACTCTCGGGAGGCACCTTCTTCCAACTGCGATTTTAATTGATCTAACCAGACCATCACGGATCTAGCCGTACAAGTGGCAGCCATCGCTGGTCTCAAAGCTCCCGCTGACATCTCCCAAGTACCCTTTAGAAAAGAGTCAGCTTTTTTATCCAGCGGATCTTTTAAGCTCCCCATGTCCTCAAAGGGTATGGAGGATTTCTTGGAGGCCTTAGCTACCGCAGCATCTAGTTTTGGAGCTTTGTCCCATTTATCCACCGCTGGATCTTCAAAGGGGTATCTGCGCTTGAATGCCAGGGCAACTGAACCCCTTTTCTCTGGCTTTTTCCATTCTTTATCAGATTTTGAATCAAATTATTTAAGGGAAAAGACCTACGTTTCTTTGGGTCTAATCCCCTGAACATAAAGTCCTGGACAGACCGCTCAGGCCTCGAGTCTTCTATCCCCATGGTGGATCTGATTGCCCTAACTAGTCTATCCTTCTGATCTAGGGGAAAACAAAATCTCGTAGACTCCTCTTCCGACGAGGAAGATGAGTGCGAAGGAGACGATGAAGTGGACCTCAGCGAATCTTCGCCTCTGTTAGGCCTGGTTGGGGAATCTGAGTCCGAGAGCCTTGAACCCCGTTTTTACCTAGATGATTCCCCTTGAGAAATAGCCTTCATCTCTGTCCTAATCATATCCCTCAGGTTTGAAGTAAAGTCGAGGGTTTCTTCAGCTACCTGTAGGGAGTGCGGGGAAGATCTGTAAGGCATTGCCCTGCATCAATCAGGGACTAACAACCGCCCCCATATTTCTGACCCCTACCGTCTGCTGAACACAAGGCTGACACAACCTTTTAGGGTAGGCGTCAGGCAGGGGCTGACCGCAGAGGGCACATTCCCTATGCTTCGTTTTCCCTGCACACTTCTTTCCCTGATAAAAGGAAACACAAGGGAGGAAAAAACTGCATCATCGGGTATACTTTCAGCGATCTCTTACCTGCTAGCAGCAATAGGTACCGGATCACGGGGGGACCAGGTGATGATGATGCCTCCACCGCTCTGGAGGAACCTCTACGGATGGACCCATGTCCTTTGGTCTTCAGCTGCGGCCTTGAGCGAGTCTCCTGCTCAACATGCAGACCCTGCTGCTCTGCAGGAGCTTCTGACCCCTCCATGTTGGATCAGAAGCGTCTGTGCAGCAGGTCAGGCCCCTTTTATCCCCGGATATCCGGTACAGCAGCGTCAATGCCAGCGGTCCGCCCCTCCCCCCCTGGTCTAACCCGCCCCCACAATGCAGCGCCCGTGCCCCCAACGCCCGCCGACCTAACCGCTCCGTGTATTGGAGTCGGCCCTGACATCCAGCGGCGCAGGTGGGAAAAAAACGCCGGCCGGCTCCTGACTTCCGATCCGGCGTCTCAAGCCCCGCCCCCCCCCCGACACACGTCACCTCCGCCCCACCGGAAGATCGCAGGGACGCGCCGGGGGAGGATGCAGAGGCGCCGAATCAGGCCCGGAGACCCCCGAAGCCTGTCACCCGCGTCGATTTCATGCCGGACAGCCGGCCGGGCGGTGCAGGACGTTTGGCCGCCAAGGGGGAACGAGTATCCAGGAGGGGATGGCTATACTTACCTCTCACGCTGGCCAGAAGACGGGATCCTCCGGACACCGCTTCCTGCTGCTCCGCACACTGCCGTGGAGCCCTGCCCGGGCCCACCGTGGCGCTCCAGGGGTCCCCGCACCAGGTCGAGGTAGGAGACCACTCGCTACCTGAGTCGACCGGCCGGCCTGGGAAAACGAGGAAGATTCTTCATTCTGTAGGATTTCCGTCCTCCAGGAACAGGAAACCAACTGATGCGTGGGAGAGGTGCCGCCCTTATTTATCTGTAGGTTTCCTGTTCCTGAAGGGTGGATCCCCTCTCTCGTTGGGTGCTGTCATGTGCTTCGAATAAAAATGTATTTAAGCGCTAACAGGCAGGTAATTGCAACTTACCTGCCTGTTGTGCCCGGCCCCGTTCTTCCCCGGCACAGAGCGGTCACGGACCGCTCCTGCCGGGGATTCAGCTGCCTGTGCTGGAAGGACAGAGCGGGACTTCTGAGGTCATTCTGATTGACAGCCGACTCCCCCAGTTAGGCAGTGAGGATCGGGCTCAGACCTCGGAAGTCCCGCACCGTCGACAGAGCGGAAGAAGACTCCAGCCGGACACAACAGGCAGGTAAGCGGCACAGTCACCATTCTGCGGATACAGAGCGTCATCTGTAACCGCGCCGTTGGTCCTGACTGACAGTGGTTCTGCATTGGGGTCAGCCGTCAGTCAGTGCCAGGGGGAGCAGTTACAGCGGCCGCCCCCGTGACTGAAACTGGAACGCTGCAGGGGGAATAAAGTTCATTTTCTCCCTACAGCGTTCAGGTATGTGTGGGCACTGGGCAGGTCAGTAACGCAACGCTATTAACCTACAGATTAACCCTATATCTGCAGGTTAATAGCATTCTTTCTGGTGACAGGTTCCTTTTAAGCTTCCCGGTAGAATTTTATTTATAGGCCAGTGAATACAAACAGGGAATTTGGATCTCTACATCAGTGCAACCATATATAAATATTAGGACGTTAATCAAAAATACAAGATGAGGATGATGATGATGATGATGATGATGTTGAGGATGTTCACGGTCCGGCAGCAAACTGCATTGTATACTTGTCCCATGCGTGCACTTAAACGGTAACGAGTAAAGAAATAAAGCTCGGTTTTGAACATATATACTTTTACTTCAAACCATTGATATTTCATATCAATTTCCTTTTCAACACAGAATGTACTGCAGGGCTAGATTCCAGAAAACAGCGAGACATCAGAAATGGCTTCGTTGTGGCTGAGAAGCTAATAAGAGGCCAGACCCAGAGACACCTGTCGGGATGCGGAGAGCTGGAGTCACAAGTAAGCCACTCGCACTGCTAAAGAGTGCGAAACCGGCATGAAAATCGGACATGTTTCTACCCATGACAGATTCCGAACACAGTGCCTGCACCAATAAAGCCACTGTCTGCCAGAAAAAAAGTGTCCTGTCAATCATTTTCTAGGGAATCGGTGACCTTTTTTGCATTAAAGGTTCTTATCGATTATTTAATGGCACTTCTTCTAGTCAATATTTTAATCTTCCTTTTGGCGATCAAGTCTGCAAAAAATAAACCTATACATACACTTTGTGACATGTATAAAATGGGATTTTTCTTCTTAGAACGGGACTTAAACCCACTTTACTTTATTCTGAGAACCATTTCATGAATACACATTAAATGAGACATTTCTTGAGATAACTGATTTAAAAAAAAAAAAAAAAACTTATGTAAGGTTTCTCCCCGAGAGAAAATAAATTATAGTGGAATGACTGAAAAATATTGGAGTTATTAAAAACAGACTATTAGAAATCAATGCAAAAAAAAAAAAAAATTACAAATCATTGGCTCTTCAGAAAAAGCTAGTAACTGGGGAGGGGAAAAAAAATATGCAAAAATTTGCACTTAAACCTAATAGTAAACTGCACAAGAAAAGAAAAAACTCGTCATTTTCTTTTTACATCTATTGAACTGAATCTGCGCTCTGGATCTATTATTACAGCATACCTTTTATGTAAAAAAAATCTTTATACATCAGAATAAAAAACAAGGAAGGCAAGATGCGTAAAACAAATCAGCTGGTATCCGGAGTCATCAATTAAACCACTTTTGCTGTTGGAGGGGCTGGCGTCACAGTCTGTCCCGGGGCCTCTCCGGCAGCAAATACGGCAGTTCTGCATAAAAAAAGTAGTGTATCTGACTCTGCTTCAGGCATCTTACACCTTCGCTCATAGTATGGATTGTTCTGTCCACGCGGTGTGGAGGACAGCAGCTGGTCCCGATCTTTGGCACTTATGCTGGCAAACTCAACTTCTTTCCTTTTAGTACTGAAAATGGAAGAAGAAAAACAAAACGTGAGTAATACATTAACAAAGCAGCGGACTTCATAGAGAAAGATGATCAAGACGACCTTCTACATTAAAAGGGATATCCGGGACTTTACAAAAAAAAGTTCATGGCGCCACTCCGGTGTCGCTTCGCAGTCTTGCAACCGCCTCTCCTGCCTGGCCAGAAGTTATAGCCAACAGTCACAAGCTCTCAACGTAAAGCTGACCACACACATTAGTCAGCCGGTGGCTTATCTCAGGGAGAACAATGATCGGCAGTCCAAAAAATCAGGCATGCCTGATCATCATCTCTCCCCGACCATCAGTCGGCCGGGGCTTCCATACACATTAGACCTTCGGCCAATAGATATTGACTGCTCATTGACCATGGTAACGTACTGAGAGCCTTCCAAATGGATTAACGAACGTCTTTTAATCATATGACGTCTTTCAAAGCCCAAAATGTTTCCAAATGGCTCAAAAGCCTGAACGTATGAACAGCAAGTAGTTTCCCAATTCTAATTAATAAAGCCATTCTTTTCTTCATGGTTAAAGCCTTTTCCACGATTTTTATTTATTTTTTTAGCGCAACTGCTCAAAAAAGTGGTGGAAAAAGATGCAATGTGAACATACAAGGTCGTAGATATCAGGGATGACAAAAAGGTATATATTAGGGAATGAATTCCAAGAAAATGTTAAAAAGATTTTTCTCTTGTGCATTTTTTTTTTTTTAAATACTTAAAAGCAAGCTCCCTTTACTGCACCGCCATGCTGCCTCGTCTACTGCTACCCAGGTCCAGAACAAGTCATCAGCAGACTAGGATCGGCATCTGACCATAGAAGTCAGTCACTGGCCACAGCGGACACGTTAAGTCTTTTGACAGTGTGGGAACCGCGAATGTCTGACCGGCAGTGATGATTTTACCGCCGATCAGAAGCAGTGTTTGCGGCGTTGACATGTACATGACAGCGTGGCAAACACTGGATGCTTGGACCCCCATTCAAGTGATTCGGGTACTGTTCTGGTACCCAAAAACTTTTTGGCCGAACCTGAACATCCAGGTGTCCACCCATCTCTACTGAGAACTGGTCCCATGTCTGTCCCAAAAGAGATTGGCAGGGGATCACGCAGCAATAAGATGAGTGGCAGGGATGACTAAGGCGAGAGTACCCCCTTTAAATAGTCTCCGCGCAATGAATATATACAATACCAAGACTGGCAACTGCAGTATTAACACAGAAAGCTAGTACTAAGTCTGTAAATGATTGCCAGACTGCGGGCCAGAATGAAGCTGACATGTTAGAAGGGTACTCACCTTTCGTAACATACAAGTAGAAGAAGTCGCAGTACAGGATGGTTTGGACCACACCTGCCACTATAGCAATCAGGTCAAAGAAACCTTCGAAGGAATAGCGCCAGATCCAGTTGAAGAGATACAAGGCACGATACAAGCCCAAGAAGAACAGGTAATGAGTAGTGATTGTCTCCGCTTCACCTGTTTTACTGATCATGAAGAGCTGAGGCAGGATGGCCACCGACTCCAGATAAATGGAAAAGGTCCATAGGATCTACAAGGCGATACAAAACAACACCTTTATATCATTAACAACAGTTAAAGGTTTTACTTTAAATGCAACTTTTCCGACAGTCATAATTCTGTAGGAGTGTTTTATGTACTCAGCTCCTACATGTTTATTAGGAAGTAAAGGGAGTAACGCAACACATGACTGCAGGAGTTTGTTTGCAGTTTCCATGGCTCAGCTAGGAGCTGTATACACGAAACGATAGCCAAGACTATGTGCAAAGAGGTTTAGTTTTAGATGCACTGGAGCAATAAAACTGCAGGACGGCACAAATGATAACATATGGTTGCATATTAGCTATATTTACTGCATTACGTCTTTTGCGGGGGAGAGAAATACACTAATTATTAGACGATCAGGCTTGAAGAAGAATTTTGCTGGTTGATGTATTTTTACTAGGGCTCCATAAAAGTCAGTACAGATACGCCACGAATTATCGCAGGTCACAAAAAAGGAGGGGACAGCAGAAAAAGCTCGTAAAAATACATACAAGAATGATAAAGTGTATACATAGGAAAGTAATTACCGTATTTTTTGGACCATAAGACGCACTTTTTTCCCCCAAAATTTTGGGGGAAAATGGGGGTGCGTCTTATGGTCGCAACATACCGGAAAGTTCAGTGGCGGCGGCGCTCCCAATGCAGCTTGGCTGCGATGCGGTGGTGGTGTCCGGGCAGCAGCGGGCCTCTGGGCTGCGTGGGGGGCTCCGCAGACATCTCGTCCCAGCCGGAAAGCCCCCCCGCAGCTGCGACGCGGTGCCGGCATGAGGAATGGCCGCCTGGGGCCTCCGGCAAGATGGCCGCTGCATACTCTCGTTCAAATCTCGGCAACGAGATCTTGTCCTGAGGGAAGAGATCTCGTTGCCGAGATTTGAATGAGAGTATGCGGCGGCCATCTTGCCGGAGGCCCCAGGCGGCCATTCCTCATGCCGGCACCGCGTCGCAGCTGCGGGGGGGCTTTCCGGCTGGGACGAGATCCGGCGGAGCCCCCCACGCAGCCCAGAGGCCCGCTTGCTGCCCGAACACCACCACCGCACCACACTTTGGATCGGGACCGCCACCGGAGGCACCGGCACTGCGTCGCAGCTGCGGGGGGCTTTCCGGCTGGGACGAGATGCCGGCGGAGCCCCCCACGCAGCCCAGAGGCCCGCTGCTGCCCGGACACCACCACCGCATCGCAGCCAAGCTGCATTGGGAGCGCCGCCGCCACCGGATTTGTGAGTATATGGCCACCCTGGCTACCCCACATAACACAGCCACCCCACATAACACAGCCACCCCACATAACACAGCCACCCCACATAACACAGCCACCCCACAGTGCCCAACCACCCCACACAGTGGTAAGCTAAATTCGGACTGTAAGACGGACCCCCATTTGACACATTTTTTTTCCCCAATTTTCCTTCTGAAAATTTGGGGTGCGTCTTATGGTCCGGTGCGTCTTATAGTCCGAAAAATACGGTACATGAAAATAATGGGTATTTTTCCTAAGTATCCATCTATTAACTGAAATAAGACTGATCACATGTTACAGAGGAAACCATGCTGCCATTTTGAGCAGTGCAGTTAAAGCGCTTTCATGGTCAATGGCTGCATGTTGAAGGAAGCTACGCAGCAAAACCACGTGGTCATTACCCATAAAAGAACTTGTAACGGGAAGATTCAGCTGCAATGTGACTGAGGCACACAGCATGGGGGGTTAAGAGGAGAACGGCACATCCAGAAATGCTATTTACCCGACGATATAAAGCCAATCTGCAGGTAAATAGCACTACAATCCTACTTGGCTGCCTTACTGGAGCAGCGGCTGCAGGGAGAACATGATGTTCTATTCTCCCTGCAGCTGCTCACTCCCAGTTATAGGGGCGGTGCAGGGAGCCATTACATCGCCTGCACTGCAAGCATGGCGCCATCACTGCCAGACACTGCTGTGCAGTCAGTCAAAGTGCAGGGGAGCAATAACATCCACGCTCACGGTATAGCGAGGGGTGACTAACCGCTCCCTGCGCCTACGGGGAGTTTGACATGGTTTTAAGGCCATTTACCTGCAAATTAACCCAATCCCTGCAGGTTATAGAGTTTCTTGACATGACAAGATCCCCTTAAAAGTGAATCCAAGTGTTGAGATATTTCCAAAATTCCACAGGGAGATAGGATTAGCTTAGAAGAATGAAGAGGAAACAGTCAGTGCAGAACCATAAAACTAACAATACCTCAAGAGGAGAGAAATCGTGATTGACGAGGACGGACAATCCACCGACAGGAACCACGAGGAACTCCACCCGGAAGGTGTCATGGTTTCCATCGTACGTGGCCTTGAACTTCATGTAGATCAGATAGACTGTTGCATATGCACAGGCGACATAGATGAGCTGGAAGAGAGCAGAATACATAATCCATGAGACCACACGCTGGAATATTGCACGGAGCTGGGATTAACTCCAGATTGCTCTCCTGAGCTGAACACCGCTTTTCCTAGGATCTTATAGTGCCAGAGGAGAAAGACGTCAAGAAAGGGTGGTCTGGGAATATGGATTTAACAAAAAAATAATAATTCTACAATTTTGTTTCCTTCCAAAAACTACAGGGTAGTGTCTAGTATTGCAGCTCAGCCCTACTGTAATAAATAGAGCCGTGATGCAATACCATTTACGACCTGTAGGCACGTGTGCCACAATTTTGGGACAAAAACCAAAAGCAGTTTTCTTATTTTAAAGGTTTGCTGCCGTACCATTGGCTGAAAAATACGGCTGCTATACGGTCATCTGACTCTAGTCTTCGCTGTTAAAGGGGTCTGGTCATCCCTTTAGAGGTTTCCGTTTGCATTTGCTAGAAAGTAGAAAAAAAATTGATGCACATGATCTCAGAATTCATCCGTAAAGGCAATCTGTCACGACGGTTTTTGCCACCTAATCTAAGAGCATGATGTAGAGGTGGGGACCCCAATTCCAGTGATGTATCACTTACTGGGCTGCTTACTGTAGTTTTAATAATAATCACCAATTTACCAGTTGTAGATTACCACTAGAGGACTGCTAAACCTGCTGCCAGGTAGTCCTCCACATTCATAAGCTCTATATAACCCCGCCCCTACCACTGATTGGCAGCTTTCTGTGTTCACACTGCATAGGCACAAAGCTGCCAATCAGAGGTGTGGGCGGGGTTAAACAGGGATCAGCATTTAAAGGAACAGCTAAATCTGCAGCAGAGAAAAGGGTTGCCCAGGACCTGCATATTTATGACTTACCCAGAATGGTGGGGTCCAAACATAGGTGAGTAAACTGCAGTACCTGGAAGTGGCCACTAGACGTACGGAGCTGCGGCATTATACTCTGTGTATTCCACCACTGCAGGAGCAGGTGTCAGTTAATTGGTAGTGAGGCAAGTGTCAGCCCACGGCAATCTCATACTGATTACCAAAGTCTAAAGCAACCGCTTTAACTGATACTTGCTGAATTTGGCTCCAGATTTTCGTGCAGCACTCAGACATCCACCATGCAGCATCTATATTATAAAAGTTCGTCCTGGCCACACTGCAAGTCTACAGACATCAACTATAATGCTGTCACATTGGGTGACAAACCTGACCGTAGATTCAGGACCTACTGCCACAATACACATGCCAAACGGAGCCTAAAATGGCCGCCTGCATGAGAACTTAATTGGGTTGTCCATCTGCTCTCTCTTCTGTATAAAGATGTGAGCGGTGCCGATGAAGTTGCGACACACAGTTGTCATCTGTCCGATTCTGTACCATAGTATGCATCCTGGCAGGTATGTGCAGACGCAACCTCACGGCGCTGAAGTGAGCGGAAAAGGACATCCCATTCATTAGATTGGATAGCAATAAGGCTAGTTTAGTAAAGGGATTGTCCAGACTGAAATGGTAAGTCTGCAATCACTATGCGACTACAGAATTGTGGAAGTGTGTGATGTACAGTCACAATTCCCCTGTATTTCCCAAGCGGGTGTGTGGTCATGTGACATCAGGTACGCCATCTTCATACTTGCGGTCACACACAGACTAGACTCAGCTGGTTTCTCTCAATTCTTTTCTACAGAGAAAAGCCAGATGATACTAGTCAGCCCATGATCAGTAGCATGGTGAATTTGGTAGTCAGCAAACCACACATTATCATGATTTGACAGGCTGCAGTCACACAAAGCGACTGCAGATTTTTCATTTCACCCTGAACAACCCCTATAATACATATTCCTAAAGGGCCTGTCCAGGCTGCAGTTACTGTGACTACAGATTTGAGAATCCTCATAGCACGCAGAGTAAGCGCTGTCAAGAATTCACCACTGCAGTTATGCGATTTGCATACATCTGGCCACATGCAGACTAGACTTCAACGAAAGACAATTGGGCGACGGCGGACAAGTCTAGTTGGAATGTGTCCGGAAGTATGCAAAAGTGCGTACTGTCAGGATTTCCAGAGTGACTGCAGACTTGAGCAGCAAGCCTGAACACAACCCGTTTATTTGGAGGCCGCCACATTGCGTGATGACGTTTATTGTAACATACATAGTCTCCTCTTTAGGGTTTTTGTCCTTTTTTTTTATATAAATGACATGATGAAGGATGAACAAGATCCTTGGAAATAAGTTTTCCATTCAATTATTTGAAAGCGATGCGCTTCCATCTGTAAAAACCGTAACATGCAACCGAGACGCACAATATTAAGAAAAACTGAAATAGCCATGCGCCCCTTATAGCCGCTCAGCCAGACTAACAGCATAAGAGCTTATTGAAAAGCCATCGAGAGCAGGGGATGAATAATGACTGCAACGTCGCTACAAGCGCGGATTCCAGAGGAGGCTGCAGATCAGAATGACGCTTAAGCCCCCGTCACACACAGCGATCTCGCTAGCGAGATCGCTGCTGAGTCACTAGTTTTGTGACGCAACAGCGATCTCCCCAGCGATATTGCTGTGTGTGACACTGATCAGCGACCGGCCCCCCTGCCGGGTATCGCTGATCGTTGTCCAAAGGCCAGGACATTTATTTGATTGTTGGTCTCCCGCTGGCCAGCACGCATCGCTGCGTGTGGCAGGCAGGAGACCAGCGATCAGCTGGTAACCAAGGTACACATCGGGTTTCCAGGCGCTGGGCGGCGCCTGGAAACCCGATGTGTACGTTGGATACCAGCGCGCTGCTGCAGGGGAGCTGGTAACCAAGGTACACATCGGGTTTCCTTGGTTACCAGCTCCCTGCACAAGCGGGCTGGTACCCAACATACACTGCGGGTAACTAAGCGACG
The DNA here is from genome assembly GCA_033576555.1 of Oophaga sylvatica. Taxonomy (NCBI): domain Eukaryota; kingdom Metazoa; phylum Chordata; class Amphibia; order Anura; family Dendrobatidae; genus Oophaga; species Oophaga sylvatica. The sequence goes on from JARQOD010000007.1 coordinate 127,664,036, forward strand.
TTACCCGCAGTGTCGCTGTCCTGATCGCTGCCTGTTTGGCAGCTCACCAGCGATCATGTAGCGACACACCAGCGATCCTGACAAGTGCATATCGTTGTCGGGATCGCTGGTGTGTCGCTATGTGTGATGGGGCCCTTACAGGACCTGGGGAAAGTGGACGGCGACAGATCATCACACAGGAGTCGATATGGACGTGACAAAGCCTCGGACTAGTGTCACACGTCCGACACTCCTGGTCTGAGTGCAGACCATGATATCCGGAGGTCTTCGGACCTCATAAACCGGCCCTGTTTAGTCCATTATGGCAGATGTATGGCAGTCCATGCAGGAGGGATCCGCTGCAGGAACTTTCTAAAGCACAATTTGCAACAATATATTTTGCTGATGATTTTGAAGTGGAATCTAGAAAACCTACAAAAATCTAGGCCATGAATTGACATCCTGCAAAATATAACAAAACTTACCCAATTTGCTGCATACAGCAGAAGATATGACGTCTGCAAACCTGGGCAGAAAATCCAAAGCATTTCTATCCCTTGGGATGTACCAGGGTGGATTGATTTAAATCACGCCGATTTAAATCAACGATTTAAATCATGATTTAAATCAAATGATTTTTTTCTATTTAAATCAGATCGATTTAAATTGTGATTTTAATCACTGATTTAAATCAAAAGATTTTTTTAATATAAATCACGATTAAAATCTAAAACTTTCAATCATTGTTCAATTAACTCCACACTTCTAGCTTGGTTTCACTTTCTGTAGCTTGGTTTCAGTTTCTTTTTCCATTCAGTTGACATGCCCAAACTTGTTGGATAGTCAGTCAGCAGTACTTGGCTGTAGTAACAATCAAGACTTCAGAAGTGATCTGCGTGAGCCATGGCAGGTCGTAAGAGAGACCCTATTTGGGTTCATTTTGTTGAGATGCCAGCAGAGCTTGGAAAGAAAGGTGGGAGAGCAAAGTGCAAATACTGTCAAAAGGATATCCAAGGACTTGTTTGCCGTTTGAAATCACATTATGAAAACTGCAACCAGAAGGGAAATGAAGATGTTGATAGTGATACAATTAATGTCAATGAACCAAGGACCAAGCTAAGGACTAAGGACCAAGCATTAAAAGAAGAACACTATTTAGCCAATATCTTGCATCCCATCTACAGAGGGAAAAAACTATCTGAGGCGGAAATCAACTCTGCAATGGAGTGGCTCGCCAATACTAACCATGACATTGTGGCAACTGTGCTGAAATTGAAGTGTGAATCTGCACCATTTCAAAAATACATGTTTGCAGATAACGTCGTTAATGAACTAAAACCACTGGACTGGTGGAAGTCGCAATCACTTGTTCTTCCAGCGAAGATAATAAATGTAGCTACTCAGCTACTGACTGCATCGGCTTCATCGGCAGGAGTAGAGAGATTGTTTTCTTCATTTGGTTTTGTGCACACAACAGTCCGAAACCGCTTAGGAACTGCTAAAGCAGGACAACTAGTTTTCCTATTAAAAGTCCTAAATAAACAGTAGGCTTAAAGGACTGATGTATTCACTGAAGATGTTTGCTTACTTCAAATGTTAGAGATAGGCTATTGTTAAAAAGTACTTACTCTCTGTAGTTCAATTCTGATTGTTTAATAGTGCAAATAAAAATTATTAGGTTTCATAATCATCAACTGTTTTAATATTTTTATTTGTGTAAAATAATTTGATTTGCAAAAAGACAAAGTTTTGCTTGTGTACAACTTGATTAAAAAATCCTATTTAAATCAAAAAAATCCGATTTTTTTTTATTTTTTTAAAAAAATCATGATTTTTATCCACCCTGGGATGTACCCTCGTGGAGGGCAGATATAATGCCAGCTGCCGCTAAGAGAACATCCACTATTGTACCAGCTGTCATGGCTCTTTACTTGTGGTCAGAGAACAGCAGACGTAACCTGGTCATCTGAAAGCTCACTAAGCGCCTGCAGGACTACAACTCTCAGCATGTGCAGGCTATCCGAGACTGTCAGATCATGATATTGCAACAGATGTTGGGAGACCACCGAGGTAAAGACCGCAGCCCCCTCGGAGCATCTGTACTATTACGCTGGACGCCATCATCTTACCTTCATAGAAGTGTTGTAAAATGAAATGAACGACGTGAAAAGATCCAGGTATCGGGTAGTGAACACCATCGCAAAGAGAAGCTGACTCTTCCCAGAAATGCCTGCAAATGACAAGACATTGCAATAAGAAAATGGCCAAATAAAGTGAACATTTCACTCCCGTCCCTTTTTATTACATAACCTGTGAATATAACACTAGAATAGAGATTACAACTAGTGATGAGCGAGCGAGCTGGGATAAGGTGTTATCTGAGCATGCTTGGGTGCTAAGAGTGACTTTGGCGAGCTCGAAAATATCATTGAATCCCCGAGGCTGCATGTGTTGCGAAGGCAACCAGCTGTATACAAAACGTAATCTCTTAACAACGGTTAAAAGCTCATATGCGGTAAATTTGCAAATTAATTAATTACCCAACTGTACCCATTCATGAAAAACTTTAAAGGGAAAAAGTATCATCAGAAAATGCCTTTAAATTAAGTTTTTTTGTGTTAATAGTATTTTTTCTTCATGTCTCATATCAGAATCTCTATTAGAAATCTTGCAATGTTCACGCTGGCTTCTGAGGATATTTTAGTATTGCATGTCCTTTTCTTTACTGGAGATTTTCCAGCAGTCTCATTACCAGCAGAGGCGGGATTACAGTAAAGGCTGGGTCTCACATAGCGATACACCAGCGATCCCGACAACGATATGCACTTGTCAGGATCGCTGGTGTATCGCTACATGATCGCTGCTGAGCTGCCAAACAGGCAGCTCAGGCAGCGATCTGGGACAGCGACACTGCGGGTAACATCGCTTAGTTACCCGCAGTGTACCTTGGATACCAGCGCCCTGATGCAGGGAGCTCAGGGCAGCGATCAGCACAAGGACACTGCGGGTAACATCACTTAGTTACCCGCAGTGTACCTTGGATACCAGCGCCCTGATGCAGGGAGCTGGTATCCAAGGTACACAGCGGGTTTCCAAGCGCTGCGCGGTGCCTGGAAACCCGCTGTGTACCTTGGATACCAGCTCCCTGCATCAGGGCGCTGGTATCCAAGGTACACAGCGGGTTTCTAGGCACAGCCCCGCGCCTGGAAACCCGCTGTGTACCTTGGTTACCAGCGGATCGCTGGTCTCCCGCCTGTCACACGCAGCGATGCGTGCCTGTCAGCGGGAGACCAGCGATCAAAAAAATGTCCTTGACATTTCAGCGACGATCAGCGATACCCGGCAGGGGGGCTGATCATCGCTGAATGTCACACACAGCGATATCGCTGGGGAGATCGCTGCTGCGTCACAAAACTAGTGACTCAGCAACGATCTCGCTACCGAGATCGTTGTGTGAGACGGGCCCTTAACAGTTAACACCTCTATACCCAGCTGATAACACCAGATCCAAAGGGTATGCCACACTAAACGAGATCGCAAACGAGATCGCTAACGAGATCACTAAAACGTCACTATTTTGCGATCTCGTTAGCGACCTCGTTGTGTGTGGCATGTAGTAACGACGTGGCCCCTGCTGTGATGTCGCTGATCGTTCACTAGAGTTCTGGACCGTTTTTTGATCGTTGGCGTCCCGCTGGTGAGCCTATATCGCTGTGTTTGGCACCTTTTGCGAACGACGAGCGACCTTGTTTGTGACGCATATGACTGTTTTGCGTCACGGAGTGGATCGCAATATCTGTAAGTTCTCTTTTGTGTCACAGAGAGGATCGCAGAAGTTGCAAAGCAAGCTAGCAGGAAACAGAGAGCAGGAGCGAAGCTGGAAATTCCTATGAATCAGAAGCGCTCAGTACATGCTAATGACAGATCCTAACGACCGCCAAAGTCGTTAAAGAGATCGCTGATGTGTCGTTTATGAGATCTCCTGTTTGGCAGCTACTAGCGACCTAAAAGAGATCACACCAACGATTGCGTCATTATCGTGATCGCTAACGAGATCGCTAAGTGTGGCAGTACCTCAACAGTCACAACAGTCAGTCACAGACAACCCTGCTCCCCTCCATTCACAATGACCTTTGGACAGGCTTCAAAACAAAAGACAGGGTCAGAGTCCATTCATTGCTGCTGATTTACAGGAGGATTTCCCAAAACAGCAGGAGGCCAAAGTCTAAATAACCCCCAGTGGTCAGTGTGAGAACTGCAAGATTTTGTTTCCTTTTTAGGATATGAAAAATAAAACATAAAAAAAAAAAAAAACTGATTTGAACAGTGAGTGCAACAGACGACAAAAACCTTTATTATCTGCATTGGTGAAAACTGGACCAATTGGTGTTAAAACAAAAAAGTCTGCAACTGCTCCTTGTGTAACTACCCTGCAGGTCCAGATGATTGTAGATTGTCTCATTCGAGAGAATTGGGCCAATTAAGCAAATGACACTCTGCTGAGAGTGCGATCAGATGAGGAGAAGATGGAGAATAACATTTCTCCATTCTGTGAGGCCACGAAAACCTGACTGCACTCAGATGTCATCAGAGTGCAGTCTGATGTTTCTCATTGACTTGCATGGACTTGGACAGAAAATATGCTCATCTGCAGCTGCCCTAAGGGAGGATATCCTATTGTCCTGCAGAGCTGAGATTCCCAGCGCAACCCCTGCAGATGAATAACCCCCCTATTCAGATCATACAATGAGATTTTGAACCAGGATGTTCTTTTCCTTGAGACTGTGTGTGCAGTAACCAAGAAAATAACGACTTATGTACTGTGTGCAAACTGAGATTCTGCTTTGGCTTTTATCCCAAGTCATATCACGAACTGGTTAAGGGGTCTTTCAGGATTTCTACTTCCAATAGGTGGCGCCAAAGTCCTAGTCCTCTTTGTCTCTGAAGAGGCGATTTACATATTTAATTCCCAGAGGAGCATGCAAGGCCTATAAGTCTCCTTACTGACATGCCAGGCCTGGCTTGTCACTCTCCACAAGGAACAATGTTACCCCTTAAAAAAAAAAAACCCTACTGGTTCAGCACATAGAAAAGTTTGTCATCACATCATCGATTTTTCGCAGGTTAAGTATAAACGGCCGGTTCTGGATTATTTTGGCAGCACATAGGAGTATAATTACCCCACACATTTTCTGTAAATATGTAACACGACTGCAGCCAACAACATCCAGCAGCAGAAAAGCAATATATGAAATGCTCTGCAAGCTATGTACAGTATACAAGGGAAGGTAGCGCTCAGATGATTACTACAGGACTAGTCATCTCCTGCCATGTAGTCCTCCTGCTTTGTATAACCCCGCCCCCACCACTGATTGGCAGCTTACTGTGTATATGTGACAAAAGGCTGCCAATCAGTGGTGTGGGCGGGGTTATATAGAGCTCAGCATTCAGAGAACTGATCAATTTGAAGCAGAGAAAACAGGGATTTTATCAAAACTGCACCAAGCAGCCCAGTAAGTGATACATCACTGGAATCAGGCTCTTAGCCCCTAGCTCATGCTGCTTTCAGATTACATAGCAAAAATCTGCTGATAGATTCCCTTTAAGAAAAAAAAATAATAGTCCCCACAAAAAGGTGGTCATAGACATAGGTCATGAATTATGGCGCAAACGCATCACTTCTATAAGACTGGCAGCCCTACTAGAACACATCCATGCTCGATTGTGCAGAGTATGCATGCAAGTGCAGGGAAGATTAGGTCTAAGCCAAACAAATGGTCCACACACAGTTATGTAAGGTGTACGGACACTTTAAAGCCAGGTAGAATCCAGGCCGTCAGACCTGCTTCTACAAACTGGCGGCCCAAGTCCGATCACACAGATATGTGCACAGAACATCGTGTTATCGGCAGGACGTCCCCTGGTTACACAGAGCAATGCGCTTCCGATAAAGAGGATTTTAAACCAGTTTCAAAATAGTCGCACCTGACTAACAAAGTTTTCTCGCAGAGCGGGGCAGCGGGCGGGCGCAGAGCGGGGCAGCGGGCGGGCGCAGAACACTTTTGAAGGTTTTCTACAAGTGCGGATAAATGCAGCTCCACAAAGGAAATAGATCATATACCTGCAAGAATAGTTGTGTGCAAAGGGATGTTCAGGAAATCTCTTAAAATATACTGAATTATTAAATGCACTAGATACAATAAACCTAAATAAGAAAAATGTATGAAATGATCAATGAACTGAAGCTCTGCTGCACCGCACAGGATGAGACCCCGCAGAGGATGTGACCCCACGCTACACCGCAGCAGGTAGGCAATCCTCTATGGTTAGCCAATAACAGAGGTGATGATGTGGCTGCATCCTCCTCACTAACAGCCCCAAGGCTCAAAACAAATATCGTCACCCGCTGTCTGGCAGAAACCTGGAAGGATTTCAAGTGCTAGTGATGGGGGCTGTAGGAGAGCTCCGAAAACTATTCAAGTCAGCTGCGGGGAAGAAGGGGTTAAAAGCCAACATGTAATAACGGGATCTCACTGTGATGCATGGTCTCGCCACGCCTTACAGCCGGCTGCCACGTCAGACCCACACACAGTCCATGTCGGAGCCTATCATCTAGTGCGAGCTCTGATTCATTGACTCCCAGCACATGAGGATAACCACTGAGTGCAGAGCCCAAGAGCCACACAAGGAAATGTTCACCTGCAACTATGGAAAGAACGACCTCTACTAATCATAGAGGGGGACGTCAACCAGTGGCACAACCCCTGATGTGTGGCAGGTGGCTACCTGCTGGGGAGAGTGCACTGGGGCCCTTACTACTGTACGAGGAGGGCACCAATGGGGCATTATTACTTTACAAAGGGGCACTCCGGACAATGCTACTTGTTCAGCGGGCACCTAAGAGACATTATTACTTTTTGAAGAAGTCACGCAAGTGGCATTACAACTTGTTCTGGAAAAACTTGGGGTCACTCAATACAATATTACTTTGAAAAAGGGCACTTTGGGCATTATTACTTCTTATTCAGCACTCAGGACATTGCTACTGTACAATGGTGCACGAGGGAGAGGCTTTTTTTTTCCCATAAGGGGAAACCCAAACATTACTACTTTATAAGGGGGAACTTGGGAATCTATAAGGGGGCACTAGGGGCATTACTACTTTATGAGGGGTTATATAAGGGGCACTCAGGGAATGTATAGTGGGTACTCCGGGCATTAATACTTTATAAGAAGGCAGTTGTGGCTTTATTACTTTATCATGGGACACTAAAGTGAGTATTCTATTAGGGCATTTCCACCATTACTACTTTGTAAGGGGCATCCAGGGAATTATAAAGAGCCACAAAACCTGAATGTAAGGTAAGAAAGGTTATCAACCTCTGATCTGCGGGATCAGTCATGGTGCTCAGAGATAAGCTTGACATCCTACTGTGAAGAATTTCAAAGTCTGCAGCTAAAGGCCTTATCAGATCTGTCAAAAGGAAAGTCATGTAGAGGAGGTGGCAGAAATTACAGGGCATGGCAGCCTGGTGACAAGGACCACTGCAGAAATGACGGGGCATGGCCCCCCATCTCACCCGTACCCGCGTGACGGGGCATGGCCCCCCATCTCACCGTACCCGCGTGACGGGGCATGGCCCCCCATCTCACCGTACCCGCGTGACGGGGCATGGCCCCCCATCTCATCCGTACCCACGTGACGGGGAATGGCCCCCATCTCATCCGTACCCACGTGACGGGGCATGGCCCCCATCTCATCCGTACCCACGTGACGGGGCATGGCCCCCCATCTCATCCGTACCCACGTGACGGGGCATGGCCCCCCATCTCATCCGTACCCACGTGACGGGGCATGGCCCCCCATCTCATCCGTACCCACGTGACGGGGCATGGCCCCCCATCTCATCCGTACCCACGTGACGGGGCATGGCCCCCCATCTCATCCGTACCCACGTGACGGGGCATGGCCCCCATCTCATCCGTACCCACGTGACAGCCAATCACGTGCCCCTCTGGTGTAAATCAGGGGAGATCTCACAATATGACAGAGACTTTTAATATTGACTCCAAATTGCAGAACAATAATTTCCGCTGCGTCCTCTTGCCCCGGGCACCAGACATCACCGAGGCCTCAGCGCTGCCAGGGGACATTACAGGATGAAGGCTCCTATAGAAACTTCTGCTGGCACTGCCCTCTGCACATACACCACCCTCAGCAGCATTGGAAACGCTGGAATTTGGTGAAGTTGCAAAAAATGTGTGGACAAATGATAAAAAAAAGGTTTCCCCTGCAGTCCTGGCAGAGCCCTGGTGTGTGCAGGGGGGCGCTGCAGAGGCACAGCCTGCACCCTCCCGCCCCAGACCCTGCCATCACTTACCGGCACAGGACCGGGTCTTCCAGATCTTCAGCAGCAGGATGATGATGGCTGCCAAATGGGACAAGTCCCCGGTTAGCCTGAAGACGTTCATTGTGCAGGGAGATAAGGGGTCTACGGTGACCGGGCGGGGGAGAAGCAAGGGCGAGAGGTGACCCGGGGACCGCGGAGACGAGCTGTGCCGCTGCAACCGCTGACTCCAATCCGTTAAAATGGCGAGCGCCGAGCTACGTGGCCCGGGGACGTGGCCTAACTGCAGCGAGCGCAGAGCATGCTGGGAAACGGCGCTCAGGCAAGGGTGACGTGTAGACCCCGCCCCCTGCCGCACGCCCCTTTCTCGACTGGCCCCGCCCCTTAAAGGCAGCGTGTCCTGGAATGTGCCTTGTCTTTTTGTAACTTTTTTTTTTAGTCACGTGTCTCTCCTGGATTTCTAGAACCGTCCTTGGAGCTCTGCCTGCTCTCCCTCCTGTCATCTGCAGCAGCATTCTGCAGAACAATTTATTAGATGTCTTTTTTTATTCAAAGATTTACTGCATTTTTTATTTTATATTTTCTGCACATTTTTTTCTCTTTTGGATATTCTTGCTTTTTTTTTCTGACAGGTGAGGATTTCATTTTTTTGCTATTGTCATACTTTTTTTGGCAATACTGGGAGGAAAATAATAGATTGATAGATTTTAACCCCTTCATGCCACTGCCCTTTTTCGTTTTTGCGGATTTTTTTTGCGCTCATAGCAATCCGGCAATGACAACCACAGGGGTCTGCTGCAGACTCCGGGTTGTCATGCCAACTCATCGGCGACCCGCGGTCATGTGACACGGGCGCCTATGGGTGGAATTAGTGACGCACTTCCGGCGCAATCACATTAAATGCCTCTGTCAGAGATTGACAGCGGCATTTAACAGGTTAACAGCCTCGGGTGGATCGCGATTCCACCCGCGACTGTTAGGGGCACATGTCAGCTGGTCAAAACAGCTGACATGTGCCAGGAAAGATGTGGGATCAGCGCCGGAGCCCACATCAAAGGCCGAAGTCACACTCAACGTATAAAAAATCGGTCCGATTTTGACGGCCAAGCTGCCCCATAGATTAACAGTGGTCCGAGTGCTATCAATGTTTTATCGCATAGCACTCGTCTGTATTTCTCTCTGGTGTGACTCCAGCCAAAGGGAGAGACACGACATGCGCCGTACATGTACGGTGCATGTCGTGAAGTGGTTAAAGTGAACTGTCAGCAGCATTTGTGCCCGATCCAGACGTCTATTTCAGGGAATGCGTCTATATACTCAGCAAGACAGTGCTACACCCCATACTGCATCCATCACACCAGCATGGCTCCGCAGAAGAAGGCCATGTTCACACGTCGCATTTTTGCTGCGTTTTTTTTTTGCAAATTTTTAAACTGCTTACAAAAATCAGGTTTTTGCTGTGTTGTTTTTGCTATGTTTTTATTGCTGCTTTTTTTGCTGCATTTTTGCTGTCTCTTGTGCATGGTGATAAAGTTTAATGCCCCCCTCCCAAAACAAAAGCCTGATTTAATTTCCCAAGGTTTTTGCACCAAAAACGCAGCAGCACCTGATACCTGAGTTTCTTCCTGCGTTTTTGCCCTAACCCATTGTTTCCTATGTGTGAAAAAAAAATGCTGCAAATAAGCAACAAAAACCCTGAAAGAAGTGAATAAAACACAGCGATAAGAGATTTCCAAAGCGTTGCATTCTCGTTTTCTTTACATTTTGCAACTTTTTTTGGAATTGGGGTTGTAATGATAGTTTGGCGCTAATTAAGTTTTATCCTTGCTTTGCTGATTCTCTCGAGAGATCTTGCCCCCCGCCAGACCTTTTTTAGGATAATGTCCGACCAAACAGTGATTACTTTAGGAAACATTGCCCATAACCTTAAGAGATCGAATTTGATGTCCCTTATCAACTCTCGCACTGGCCTCCTTCCCAAATCATTGCCCCGATGTGTAGCACTAGTACATCCGGAGCTTGATCTAACCTCACAAACCAGTGAAATTCAGTAAGAAATTGACTCCAAACCGTCCCCCCAATTACCGATCCACCGGAAAATGGCCTCCTCCCTTGAAACTCCCAGTTGCCTGCCTGACAGCCGAACCGAAGTCCACAACACCGCTCAGAATACAAAGGAATGGCCCATAATGCACACTAGCTAGAGCCCGGCGCCTGCAAGAGTGAACACAAGAATAATGTCTATTCCTCTGAAATACTTTTTTTTTTTTTTTTTAACTTAAAATTCATCAAGTCAAAAAACTCATAATTGGTTAGGCCGCACCTAAGACCTGAATCTACCGATTCCCACCTGCCAATCCGCTTCACCACCTTATCGCCTAGCCCTCTCCTCGCAGCTTCAGTAGCCGCCCCAATTCTAAAAGAATAACCACTACAGTCCACTGGTGACACCCCACCCAATCGCAAACAATGCCGAAAAATCAAAAAATGGTAACAAATTGAAAAAGAGACAAAACTGAGCCATCTTAGTGAACCAACAAAGGTGTGCCGAGTCCCTCACCATGTTCACCGAATTCCCTTAAGCAGTTCACTGGGCACATTACTGACACTATGACCAGGAAAATCGCTGGTCTACAATCTTTTCTAGACTGATTGATCTTAGATGAAGAAATTCCTAACTCAATCCTGTCATCATACAGAATAAGTCCACGTCTTCTCTCAGCAAACTCATTTTCTTCCTTTCCTCCATCCCCTTAAGGCCTGTAACACTAGGAAGGATCTTGTCAGATCAATAATCCCTCTAAGCTTAAAACCAAATGATAAGCCCACCACAAACCTGTTGAGCTTTGGAACCGACCATCCTTCTTCCCAGCAATGACCTACTAATAGCAGCAATGTACCTTCCTTGCCAACATTATAACCCAAGGATACCTTCCATTCCTCCCAGACCTTCCAAGCCAGAGAATACGCTGACCATGTCCCGCCATTCTGTCCATCTGCTTCTGTGAATAGCTCCAACTCATCAGTGTTGATAACTATGCCTAAAAAACTAAATTCCGTAACGGGCCCCTTCTGTCTTATCTTCTACCAAAGGAACCCCATACTTGCCGGCTACTCCTTCCGTAGTATGCAGCAACAAGGAACACTCAAAAGAGTTTGCTGGGCATATACACAAAAAGTCATCCAGATTTAACTCCCAAAACATGCTCGACTACCCATGCCAAAAAGGTGTTAAAGGATTCGAAGTAAGCAGAAGACAATGAGCATCCCACAGAGAGACAGCGGTCAACAAAGAATCCCCCTTCCCAAAAAAAGCCCAAATGGTGTATACTATCAGCATGCACCAGTAACAGTCTGAACGCGGCCTCAATATCAGTTTTCGCTAACAGTGCCCCTTTTGCTATTAACCATACCCACTGGATTGCTGCATCAAATGAAGTGTAAACTACTGAACATAACTCTGTGTCTATGCCATTGTTCACCTTCATGCCCCTTGGAAAGGATAAGTGATGAATCAGCCGAAATTTATTTATCTCCTTCTTTGGCATAAACCCCAATGACATTTTTAAGGGGAAATGCTGAAAAAGAACCATCCATGCATCCCAACAAAACTTCCTTTTAAATTTTCCTGATACTACCTCTTGAAACTGCGACGCTGGCATCAAATTTTTTGTAGAAAACTTTACTTTTTTATCCACAAATGGAATCTTTTATGCTCTATGATGGATGCTACATTATACCCTATGGGGTAGCTATATTATACTTTGAGGAGGCTGCATTAAACTCTATGGGGTGGCTGCATTGTACTCTATGAGGGGGCTGCAATATACTCTATGAGGAGGCTGCAATATACTCTATGAGAGGGCTGCATTATATTCTGAGGGGGTGGCTGAATTAATACTCTATGGGGTGGTTGCATTATACTCTATGGGGTGGCTGCATTATACTCTGAGGGGGGCAGCATTATACTCTTGATGACTATGGGTGCATTATACTATATGTAATATGTACTATACTAGCTTGACCCGTGCAAAATTTTTGCACAGTTATACTGTATTGAGGACTATGGGGAATGCACTATACTATATGAAGAACTATGGGGTGTATTATACTATGGGGAGTGCATTGTACTACATGGAGAACTATGGGGGGATGTATTATACAATTTGGAGGGCCATGAGGAGTGTATTATACTATATGGAGGACTAAGGAGTCTATTATACTATATAGAGGACTATGGGGAGTGTATTATACTATATGGAGGACTATGGGGCACATAATACTATATGGAGAACTAGGTTGCACATTATACTATGTAAAGGACTATGGGACACATTATACTATATGGAGGACTATGGGGTGTGCATTATACAATATGGAGGACTATGGTGCACATTATACTATGTGGAGGACTATGGGCTGTATTATACTAAACAAGCAAAATTCTGCCTATTTATTGAGTGGTTGAATTGTTTATGCCGGAACAAAAATCATTGTTCTCAGCAGCACATTGGCATGTGAAAACAGCAGATATGCTGATGATAACATGATACTGTATGTGGACAGATTATTCTATTAGTGATTGTTCTGTCACCATCATTGTTCCTCAGCCGGTGTAAAGAAGCCAGGAAACAAGCATCAAACGACTTCAATATTGTCAATCACGCTCATTTAGTGGCCTGAAATCAGTGCATGTAAATGCAACCAAAATATTTATGTGCTATGGTGCAACATATTAGCATTTGTGTGTCGACCCGCCACCACAATTGTGGGTTACCAGGGCAATGGGTACTCAGAGCCGAGCCCATGGAAGTCTATGGGATTTGTCACAGGTAGCTGTGGCTCGGTCTGTGGCCCTGGCGGTCTGGCGTATGTTGGGGATATATTTACAGGGGATAGATTTATATACAGTTTGTGACGCCACCTGTAGTCTTCTGGTAATTTGTACCAGCGTTGCTGTAGATCTCTGAGGGGATGGTGAGGCAGCTAGATGTCGGGTCCCCTACAGGTGGGACTCTTCCCTCAGGTCGGTAGTTAGGTAGGGATTGTGCAGGCATGCAATTAATAACTCAGTCTCACACGGTCAGCGTCTTTCCATACCTTTACTTGCAAGATGGTAAGGCAGATCCCAGGGAGGCTGATGGGGTTGATGGAGGATGAGCTTTGAGGCAACGGTTAAGCAAGTTAGGGGCCTCCTTTACTGTCCAATGCTGATGAGTCCAACCAGCTTGAAGCGTAGTTCCCTCTATAATTCCAGCTATTCCAAAGCTGTTCTGCCCGGTCAGTTTTGTGGTTGGAGCCTTCCTGTGAGAAAGCTGAATTCCTATCTTGTCGTGCACTGACTCAAGGTCCTCACTTCCCCTGACCCCAGTTACGTACTGACTCTTCAGGGCTGCTTGCCACGACCTAAGGTCCGGTAAGCCTCTGGTCTTCTTACCACTATGCTTGAAGCTATAGTGATCCTTCGGTCCCCAGTGACCGGTTACAATGTGCAGGTATCCTATACCTATGGCACTTCTCTGTTCTCTTCCACTTTGCCCTTCGATTTGCTCAACTCTTAATAGATATCTCAGTCTGTCTTCCAGTGGGGCACAGCTCTGACTAGGCTGAGGTGAACTAGGCCACCTGTACTAGCCTCCACTTTCTGAACTGCTAACAGGCTCAGACTGGACACGTCTACTCTGTCCAAGGACAGGAAACTGACTGACTAAATCACTCCCCTCCACACCCCTGCTGGGTGTGTCCGAAGTGTACATGATATCATGAAGAGCCCTTAACCGTTACCTCTCCACTCATCCTCCTGGTATTGTGTACCAGGGCTACACATTCCCCATGGTAAACGACAGCACTCCCGGGCTGTAAAATACAAAGAGACAATTTTGTTTATGCATTAAACATCAACATTAAACATTAATTCGTCCCATCTGGGAGGTAAGGATGTCTTGAACGTTGCAAAACAAAAACATTGAATATAGAAAAATACAATATTAAATAACATTTTCATATAAATAGACAATATGCTTGTGAAGGACCCGCACCAAACCTTCAACGTGGGTCCTGGGTGGGCTGCAGGACATCCGAATGCAGACCTCACTCAGTGCCACACCACACGGGTTTTATGTTCAGAGGTAAGTCAAGGCTTCATGTGAAACCATTAAAAGGCACCTTAGTGCAACTATTTACAGGATACAGTTTTTGGGCTGGCTCAGTCCTCAGCCTCTGAGTCCATTATAAGACACATTTATATATATACTTTTTACAATATTCACATTAATTTGTTATAATTACTGCTGGTATCGAATGGGTAACTTTCCTTTTGTGATTCGCTCTGATCTACGTGGAGTAGCCTCAGGTATATTAAGTTGCGATCTGTCTGCACTGCGTAAAGGCAAACTATAGAACTGCCTCAATCTTTCTATGGATCTGGCAAGCGTACTGATGGCTGGGCGGTGTGAGTCAGCTTCACCAGGGGATCCCATAGTATGGGGCGCTGCTTCAGATGATCCTTCTTGAGATTCCATAGGTTGAGGTGTTGCTGGGATGGGTAACTCCTGAACGGGCTCGACTGGCACCACGGGCACAACTGGAGGTAAAACTTCCTCTTGTGGCTGATAAAACTGCAACACCGGAACTATTACAGCATCTCCCAGTCTAGGCCAATCCGCAGGAAAATCTCCCAGATCGGTGTGTATGACCTCTTCTTTCCTTTCTTTTTGATTGATGACAGGGTTCTTGTCACAACATTTTAAGGGTTCTGGACACAATTTCAAATGGTCTCTGGACACAGTGGTTATTGTTCTTCCTCCGTCCTTACTGATGATACAAACTTTTCTGTTGTCATATTTAGAATCTTGTACAACGTAGGGTTCTTGCTCCCACTGGTTATCCAATTTGTGCATCTTCCTTTTTCTTTTTAATACTACCTCTCCAGGCATCAAAGGCTTGGCAGGAGCATTTCGGTTGTAAACATCTTCCTGTTTCTCCCGTGCCTTGTTGAGACTTTCCTCTACACAGATTTGCACTCTTCTGTACTGCTCTTGCCAATTTATGTCCCAGTTTTCAACGGCGTCGTCTGCCTCCGGTTCTACTACTCCAAGTTCTAAATCCATTGGTAGTCTTCCGGGCCTTGCTCGCATAAGATAAGCTGGAGTGCAGTTAGTTGAACTTACAGGTATATGATTATACAAATCAACCAAATCAGGTAGTAAATCCGGCCATCGATTCCTGTCTTCCAACGGTATGGATCTCAACAAGTCAAGAACAATATGGTTCATTTTCTCACAAAGACCGTTGGTTTGAGGGTGGTATGGTGTCGTTCTAATTTTCTTGCACCCGTACATGTGACAGAATTCCTTGAATAGATCAGCTTCGAAAGCAGGTCCCTGATCGGTTAAGACTTGCTCGGGATACCCATGCGGTCTGCAGAAGCTTGCTTGAAAGGTTTTCGCGGCCGTCACTGCGGTCTGGTCCTTAACTGGAACAACCACCAGAAATCTGGAGTAATGGTCCACCATGGTCAGGGCGTATGAGTATCCAGTTCTACTTGGCGACAATTTGACGTGGTCCAGGGCCACAATCTCCAGGGGACGAGTCGTCCGGATAGGTTGCAGGGGTGCCTTCTGACTACCGTAGTCCTTTCTTCTGAGACCACAGGGTCCACAGTTCCGACACCACCTCTCGATGGAGCTGCGCATCCCTACCCAGTAGAACCGGCATCTCAACAGGGTCTCCAGCTTTCTCCAGCCAAAGTGTCCTGCTTGATCGTGGTATGCTTCCAACACCATTGGGACGTCTGCCTTGGGGACCACTATTTGCCAGACCATCTCATGGGTTCTGGGGTTGACGTATCTCCTGCACAACTTCTCACGGTATAGGAACAACCTGCTTTTCTCGTTCCACAGGAGCTTGGCTGACATAGGTGCTTCCTTTTCCAAAGAGGAGCCTTCCTGTCTTAACAACTCCTTGATGCGGCTGACCACTGGATCACTGTCCTGAGTCTCTTTCCAACTGTGATGGGGTAAAGGATTTAATGTTGCACCATACTGCTTTCTGTGGACTCGATGCTCGTGGACTACCCCATTTCGATGGAACGCAGGTAGCTCAATTTCTTCCAGGTCATCCGATTCTCCTTCCGTATCAGAGTCATGCGGCATTCGGGACAACGCATCAGCATTAGCATTCTTTCGACCTGCCCGGTACTTGATAGTAAACTGGTAATTGGACAACCGAGCCATCCAACGCTGCTCCATGGCGCCCAGCTTGGCGGTTTCCAGGTGCGTTAACGGGTTGTTGTCTGTGTACGCCGTGAACTTATTGGAGGCCAGATAGTGCTTAAATCTTTCAGTAATGGCCCAGACCAGCACCAGAAACTCCAGCTTGAAGCTGCTATAATTTTCCGGATTCCTTTCAGTTGGCCTGAGTTTTCTGCTGGCATATGCAATGACTTTTTCTTGGCCATTCTGCTTCTGACTGAGAACTGCTCCCAAACCTTCATTACTGGCGTCGGTGTACAACAGGAACGGTTGGCTGTAATCAGGATAGGTTAAGATCTCATCACCTGTAAGGATCTCTTTCATCTTTTGGAATGCTTCAGCCTGTTCTTTACCCCAATTAAAGGGAGGGTTTCTGCTCTTTAAGGATTGTCCTACCAGGAGGTCCTGTAAAGGAGCTGCCTTCTTCGTGTAATCTTTCACGAACCTTCTGTAGTAACCCGTTAGTCCCAGGAACTGTCGCACTTCCTTAAGGTTCTTCGGCTCCGGCCACTTCTGGATGGCAGTGACTTTCTCTGGGTCCGGCGCTACTCCTTCCGAACTGACGATGTGCCCCAAGTATTGTACCTTCTGTTTGAGTAGATGGCATTTTGAGGGTTTTAATTTCATCCCGTACCTGGACAGGGACTCAAACACTTCTGCCAGGTGTTTCAGATGGTCCTCATATGTCTTGGAATACACGATAACGTCGTCTAGGTATAGCAGCACGGTTTCAAAATTGAGATGTCCCAGACAATTTTCCATCACTCTCTGAAATGTTCCTGGGGCACTGCTGAGCCCAAACGGCATTCTGTCGAACTCACAGAGCCCCATTGGGGTGGTGAAAGCCATTTTCTCACGATCCTCCTCAGCCACAGCCACTTGCCAGTAACCACTAGTCAGATCAAGGGTAGAAAAGTAGTTAGCCGTTTTCAGAGCAGCTAATGATTCCTCTATACGTGGTAACGGGTATGCATCCTTGTGTGTTATGCGGTTCACCTGCCTGTAATCCACACACATTCTCATACTACCATCTTTCTTTTTAACCAGAACTAGAGGGGCTGCCCAGGGGCTTCAACTATCCCTTATCACCCCGGCTTTCTTCATATCATTCAACATTTCTTTAGCCTTCTGATAATGAGCTGGAGGTATGGGCCTATACCGCTCTTTGATGGGAGGATGACTGCCTGTAGGGATATGATGTTGTACTCCCTTAATTATCCCAAAATCAAGTGGATTTTTGCTAAACACTTGGGCGTACTCTTGCACCACCCGTAATACCCCTTGCTTCTGGTGAGCGGGAGTGGTGTCCGTCCCAACATGGAGCTGCTGACACCATTCCGCCACCTGAGTTGCTGGGTCATTGTCCTCCGCTATTTGACAGGAGTCTAAGGACTCAGCAGGGAGAATAGAATTATTATCAACAGCATGTAGTTTAGCAATAGTTGCGTAACGGGGTAAGTTTACCTCATCATCTCCCCAATTGAGAAGCCGTACCGGTACTCTTCCATTCATCACTTCTACTACTCCTCTAGCAGTCATAAGTGTAGGTCTATGTTCTGAATGGTGGGGTTCTACTACAGCTTGGTAATTCTGTCCTCTCAGACCTATGGCCGCCCTGCACCAAATGATCATTTCACTCATTGGGGGTATCACAATAGGATCCGAGTCAGTGACCCGTACATTACCAATTTCGCCGTCTGTAAGCTTCGCTTGCTGTTGACACACCAGGGCCCGGATCTCTCTTTGGATTACTCCTTTCTGCCTTGGTCGGGCAATCTCAGCGAGCTGTTGGAGCAAGAACACAACTTCTCCCAAACAATTACCGATAATGTTAGTACCCAAAATTATATTTAAACCGTTCTCCTCATTTACAGTCTTTACTACCAGAAGCCCCTGGTCTTTCAACTCCTCTCTGCCCACCTTTACATCTACACATTTTGTTCCGAGTACTTCTACAGGAAGACCATTAGAAGCATACACGGTAAAGTCAAGGCTCGGAGGTTTAAGACTGTCCATTGACCAGTACTTGGTATATAGGGCATCAGATATTAGGGTCACCTGCGACCCAGTGTCTAACAATGCTGGAACAGCAATACCATCTAGAATAATAGACAGGTAGGGTCGCCCGCCCACATACCTGCGGCTCCAGTCCAGGGGGCCTGACGGGTATTCTCCTGGGTGTTGGCCCTTGGACCCAGGTTCTGCCCGTTTAAAGGACACTGTGGAGACATATGACCTTTCCGGTTGCATCGATAACAGATGATCTCTCAACGAGGAGGGTGTTGATCAGAGGTCGCTCCTGGGGGTGGCGTTGTCCTCCTCCGGGGGGGCGACGTCTTCTTTCTTCTCCGGTGCATCCACGGGACGTCTTCTGGGCAGTCAGCTAACAAGATCTTCCCTTCCTCCTCTTTCCGCAGTTGCAAGGCACTCATTACAGCAGCCAGATTTTTAGTCAGCTGGCGCACCTCTGAGCGCAGACAGTCCAATTCACTAGGAGGTGTCACCTGCGCTTTGGCTTCAGCCACTAGCGGGGAAAAGGGGGTTACTGCCGGTTCCAGAGTGACTTCAGCCTGATGATGTTGGGTTGCCACCTCGGGTTTGCCCAGGGGCCGCAGCCCTTTTATTGCCATGTCCTTTAGGGCATCAAAGGTAGCATCCGGATGGTCTAAGGACCACCAGTTTACAGTTCTGCGTTCCTCTTGGGATCTCAATCCCTGTATAAATTGTTCTTTCAGCATTTTATTCTCGTCGATAGCATTTAAATTGTTAATTTGCTTGAGGGCTCTCAGGGCTCCCTGTAGTCGGCAAGCGTAGTCCCGGATGCTGTCACCTGGCTGTTGTGAACAGTGATAGAAGGCCATCCGGAGATCCGTTTCTGTGCGGTCTTCAAATATGGCATGCAGCTTAAGGAAGATCGCAGGTACCGACTCCTGATCAACGGTATCCCAAGTCTCCACTTCCCTCTCAGCAGCGCCAGTTAGCTGCCCTATTAGCACAGCAGCTTTTTGTCTCTCAGGCATGGAGTACATTTCTAGGATGCTGCATAACTTCCGCTTGAAGCCTGCTAATGTGCCTGGCTCACCGCTGTACTGGGAAAGCCATTTCGCCCCAGGCATATATGGGAGCGTTAGTGGCATGATCGGGACTACCGGACTGGGTGCAGGGCCTGCGCCCCCATCTGGCGCTACAATACCAAGCGGTGCGGGATTGGGGCCTCCGGCCGGGGCCGCACTGTCAGCCGGTTGTTGTGACATCTTAGCGCCCCCTTGGTTAAACGGAGCCTACCGGTTTCGGACGCTGCTATTTCACAGGCACCGCAGTGGGAACAGGACCTTCGTCGCAGGCGCTCTGATGTCAGAGCGTTCACTTCCTGTTGCAGGACCTGCCGCTGAGTCAGAGCCGGGGGCGTGTCCAAGACTTTGCGCGCTCTTTCAGGTACGCCCACCTTCTTCTCCAGCGCCTTAGGGCGCAAATCTGGCGGCAAATATGGCGGTATTTGGCGCCAAACAACAGCAACAGTCTTTTTCGCCAAAACACTCCACAGGCACACAGGGCTCGCAATGCTGCAAGTTTCGTATCCTGTTCGTGACGCCAAAGTTTTGTGTCGACCCGCCACCACAATTGTGGGTTACCAGGGCAATGGGGTACTCAGAGCCGAGCCCATGGAAGTCTATGGGATTTGTCACAGGTAGCTGTGGCTCGGTCTGTGGCCCTGGCGGTCTGGCGTATGTTGGGGATATATTTACAGGGGATAGATTTATATACAGTTCGTGACGCCACCTGTAGTCTTCTGGTAATTTGTACCAGCGCTGCTGTAGATCTCTGAGGGGATGGTGAGGCAGCTAGATGTCGGGTCCCCTACAGGTGGGACTCTTCCCTCAGGTCGGTAGTTAGGTAGGGATTGTGCAGGCATGCAATTAATAACTCAGTCTCACACGGTCAGCGTCTTTCCATACCTTTACTTGCAAGATGGTAAGGCAGATCCCAGGGAGGCTGATGGGGTTGATGGAGGATGAGCTTTGAGGCAACGGTTAAGCAAGTTAGGGGCCTCCTTTACTGTCCAATGCTGATGAGTCCAACCAGCTTGAAGCGTAGTTCCCTCTATAATTCCAGCTATTCCAAAGCTGTTCTGCCCGGTCAGTTTTGTGGTTGGAGCCTTCCTGTGAGAAAGCTGAATTCCTATCTTGTCGTGCACTGACTCAAGGTCCTCACTTCCCTGACCCCAGTTACGTACTGACTCTTCAGGGCTGCTTGCCACGACCTAAGGTCCGGTAAGCCTCTGGTCTTCTTACCACTATGCTTGAAGCTATAGTGATCCTTCGGTCCCCAGTGACCGGTTACAATGTGCAGGTATCCTATACCTATGGCACTTCTCTGTTCTCTTCCACTTTGCCCTTCGATTTGCTCAACTCTTAATAGATATCTCAGTCTGTCTTCCAGTGGGGCACAGCTCTGACTAGGCTGAGGTGAACTAGGCCACCTGTACTAGCCTCCACTTTCTGAACTGCTAACAGGCTCAGACTGGACACGTCTACTCTGTCCAAGGACAGGAAACTGACTGACTAAATCACTCCCCCCACACCCCTGCTGGGTGTGTCCGAAGTGTACATGATATCATGAAGAGCCCTTAACCGTTACCTCTCCACTCATCCTCCTGGTATTGTGTACCAGGGCTACACATTTGGGGCCCCACTTTAAACTTTTGCCCAGAGCCCCACTTTGCTGTGTCCCCAGCAGCTGCAAATCCACAATCCTGGTGATGACGTCCCTCTTCTGATGCAGGATTCCTCTCAGTTCTAGCAGTGCCCCCCCCCGACAGGAGGGGGTCTCAATGCAAGCAAATCCCTGTTGGCACTGCTGGGGACAGGGCAAGCTGACTTCTGCCCAATAGTATCAATGCCCTGCATCACCACAGCAATGTTGCGGGGCCAGCCGACTGACGGCCGTTCACATTCTGGCTGTGACCCCCATTCCTTCCCTGCTCTGCGCGGTTCGCCAAGCAGGTCTCTGGGATTCCTGGAGACCCGCCGCTCTTGCTCGGGTCCTCGATTAAGTCATTGTCAAGAGAGAGGTCGTCTCCTCCCCCTGCTGCAGGCCTTGCCGCATACCTAGATTCCTCCCAGTCCTGGAGTGGCGGGGGGCGGCATGTCGGCCCACAATCCGTGCTCTTGTGTCCCTTAGGGGCTCAATAGCGGTGCCAGACCCTGGGGTTAACTTCTGGGTTTACTTCAGGGGGTGACTGGACATTGTCACTTCTACCCCCCTGGAGCAGGCTGCGTGCAGCCCATCTGGTTCCAGGACCCCAGCGACATCTCTTAGTTGCTGTAGTGCTGCGTCTATGGGGTCCATTTCTGCAGCCCTCGTATGATTGCTTCTTTCTTCAGAGATACCTAAAATGGCTGCCTTCTCCTCATGTACAGCCCTTTATACAAAAAACAACACCCACAGATCCCAAACTCCTCCCTTAATACGTTTAACCCTTCCAATACTTAAAAACCTCAGCTCAAACCCTGTCATGTCGGCCTCCCTTTTATGGCAGTGCCCAGTAGGCCTTACTTTTTTCCTGTTTGATATTATCTATCTATGACAAGTAGCAGCTGCACTGATGATTTAGAATCATCCAGCAACTAGAGGGGTGAAGGTGGTTACAGGAGACAGGGAGTGGTCAGCACAGCCCCAGGGGATTCTGGGAAAGTTGTTGTTGGTATCCCCAGGAGAAAGTAGTGTTAGAGAAAGTCTCCTGTCAGGCTGAACTAACATAAGCTGCCAAGATGAGTGGAAGCATAAAGGCAGTCATGACAGCCAGGAACGATCATTATTGCCTCAAGATAAGAGTGTGAGAGCCAACACCGGACTCATCCTCCTTCACCTCTCTGCATGATGACCGGACTCATCCCCCTTCACCTCACTGCATGTGAGTCGCACACGGTACCAGGGCTTATGGGGTACTCGGCACCGAGCCCGTTCACTTCAATGGGGGAGAGGTCACGGGTAGCGCAGCTCGGTCCGTTGCCCTGGGCGCTTATTCAAAGGGGGATATTTACAGGGGATTTAGAAATGTTCGTGACGCCACCTGTGGTTTCTGATCAGGATGACCAGCGCTGCAGGGTAGATTCTCTGAGGGGTTGTTACTGGGCAGCAAGATGTTAAGTCCCCCACAGGCCAGACTGATCCCTCGAGATATATGGCGGTGCAGGGGTGCAGGCAATAAGGCAGACACACACAAGTCAGTCTCTTTCCATACCTTTACTGGTGGTATTTGCAGGTACGTCCCGGGAAGCTGCTCAGGGTGGAGGATGTACATACAGTAATCACTGAGTAGGTTTAAGGCCTCCTTACTTTCCAAAGTGTGTGAGTTTCCAACTTGCATGAAGCTAAGTTTAACTCCGTATAGAACAGCTACGCCCGGCCGACATTGTGGTGGAGCCTTCTTTTGGACAGAACTAGTCTTATATGCAGGGCCCTGCTAGACTCTTATTCTTCCTGACTCCTGTTACGTATCAGCACTGTAGGGCCCCTCTGCGACCTGAAGTCCAGCAGGGAATCCGGTTTCTCCCACTAGCCGTGAAGGAACTAGCAAGCTCGGACCCGGTGTCCGGTAGTGCAGAGTGGAGGTTCAGCTATCGTCGCTAATTCTCCTCAGTCACTCTTTCTTCCTTTTCACCACTCGCCTGTCGCCCTACTCACACCCTTAACATAAGCACAGGCAACAGTAGGTGTAGTCACCAGCTTCCTTCTATCACCGCTCACTGACCGTTCCTCAGTCGACTCGTTGTTACAAATCCTGTATTTCCCTTCCTTCTTCTCCTTCATAGACTCTGTCCAAAGTAGCTATCAGGACCTTCCGTCAGACTGATTTCATGCTCACTTCGAGAGTCACTTTCCACGTTCTTAGGGATCTAACAGTCAGCCTGTTCTGAGGTAACAGCTTGTCTTTCTCTAACACGCTCTGACAGGAATCCTCTCACTCCGATGCTCTGAGGAGAACTGATCTGTCTGAGGTACAACCAACAACTAGAATCACTGTCTGGCTAGAATGCCTACTGCTGCGTTTCTCCACACCCCTATATACCTGAATCTAAAGGGCTCCCTCTGGTGGATCCTGGAAAGTGTGGATGTGAATGAATATCAGGTGTTTGTGATTTACCTTTCTGTGCATCCTCCAGGGAACATGTGTCACCAAGCGCAGCTGGGCCACACACATGATGACCTGACTCATCCCCCTTCACCTCACTACATGATGTAGCAATAGTGCTACTCTGTGTAAAGACACTGTGTGAAGAGAAGTTGTCTGTAAAGAGACTTTCATATATCTGTTTGCTAGAAGCATTGTATAAAGAGAAGTGATTCTGTGTGATGGAAAGAAGCTTGAATAAAACTTTATAATCAACCTCTGCCTGGAAGCTGTTACCTCACTTGACTGTGAAAGTTTCTGGTTAATGGTCCCCCTGAGTAAAATCCCTTCAAGATTCCAAAGAACTCATGTTCCCTTGTCCTTCTTACAACATATCTATCCACTGGCAGTCGAAGACAGAAGATGGCCTCTGTGCAATAATTATATCTGGGCCCTTTGCGGCCCAATAGCTCACTATAATGCACAATTCCACCTGCTTTGGTGGTAGTAGTGGCCCCATTACCTCTTGGGCCTCTGTTTTGCACCAATGATATGTCCTCCCTTTTGTGTGTTTGTCTAAGAAATAAAAAACTGAAGGAGCACGCCACAAGAATTTTGCAAAAAGGGTGGTTTATTAGCCCATAGTGGTGACATTTCGGTTCTGAAGTGTGACCCTTCTTCAAGCTTGCACTACCACTTTTCAACATGTAACATATAGTCCTGTATAAGTGAGGACTCAGGTAAGCCCAGGGCCGGACTGGCTATCTGGCAATTCTGGCAAATGCCAGAAGGGCCTGTCTGGTCATGGGCCACCTTGTCTGCTATGTTGTTAACAGAATCGGTGTTCTCAAGACAGCCATACTGTTAAGAGTTGTGACGAAGCACAAAGTCGCTGACTCCGTCACTCACCCCAGCAGACCACGGTATCATTAGATATATTGGTCTTGCAGTAAATCTTGCTTTGCTCCATCCAGGGTAATATTAGTAATATATCCCATCTGGTGCTTGGGGACAGTGACATCATGGGCCTGTGTGATTCCAAATGCCAGGACTGAATTTCAGTCCCAGTCTGTACCTGGGTAAGTCTGTAATGAATGGGTATCAATGAAAAAAGGCAAGTTGACCGCACTCACAGACTTGGGGCACACGAACCAGTCCAAGGAACCCACTTGGAAAAAAATGTAGAACAAAAGAAGGCCAGCGCTCCATCCAGGTGTATAATATAGAAAAAGGTCTTTATTCAGCCATGTCCTATGGCTGAATAAAGACCTTTTTCTACATTATACACCTGGATGGAGCGCTGGCCTTCTTTTGTTCTGTGTAATGAATGGGTAGTCACTTGCTTAAACGCCACCCATAGCTTCCCCATGACTCGTCATTATTAGGTAAGCCTTATTAAAGATGATGTGTCCTTAAGAACTTCACAGTCACAATGTTGATTCAGCTGACATGGAATATTCCCTGGGTGAGGCCACAGAAATGTCACTGTAGAGCAAACACATCAGAATACACACTGGAACCGATCTGGAAAACCTCCTCCGTGCTCCCAAATCTCAGAGCTCAAATTAAATTAGTACTTGTTGGACATATCTACTGTGAGGAAGCACAAGGAATCTCCCGGGGAAGGAGCAGGACTGAAGTGTATGGCTAGCTCAGCTCCACACAGTGCGGTCCTTGCATATATTTTCTTAGCTATTTCATTTTTTTTCATGATTTATCCAAAATTGTGATAAAACATTCTGGAAAAAAAAGCAACAAAATCAGCAACATGATCACAACCTGTGAGCAAAACCTAAGGTAATGTTCAACTGCGTCTTTTGAGGAGTTCTTTGGAGCAGGTCCGCTCAAAAATACAGCTGAAATCTCTCAAAAAGGACTTGAAATACTATTTCTATTCATTTCTGTTGAAAAACTTTATTGATGTAATCTGCTACTCCCTGACTAAAAAAAAATTGAATTCATATGCAAATGAGACTTAAGTGCTCCGGGTGTGTCAAAGCACTTCCAAAGCATCTGCCACCATGACGCTAGTCCCTGATTTTTCAGATAGAGAGCAACAGATTGCACCAGTAAAGATGTGGATGACATTATCTTTCAGAGAATAATCTGACCATATAACCTGGTTGGATCTTTCTGACATATTCCCTATGATAGTTGTTAAAAAAATTAAGAAAATTGGCGATAAAGAAAAAATAGCTTAAAAAATTTACTGAAAAATACTTCAAGAAAACATTATCAAAATGCTGCAACAAAAAAAAAAAGCAGCCTCGCCCTATTCTCGCTTATTCAAGTCTATGGGTGCGTAAAAAATCAGTATAACCTTTTTTTTTTACGGATACATTTATTAACATAGGAAGTTGAATTTGGTCCTGTAAATTTTATTAACTGCCGATGTATAAAAACGGATGACACTATAAATAAAAAATCATCTGTTTTTTTTTTCTGGTTGAAAATGAGCAAAAAACAATGGGGCGCATCATTTGTTCCTTCTGGGAGTCAGGAAGCTCTCATAATTTTGATGTTTCCTCTAAAATCAGTATTAGGGCTCATACTCACTGGCGCCGAAAACGGATGATAATCAGAAAAAAAAATCAGATTCAAATCTGACCAATGTTATTCAATAGGTGAATTCTCATTTGCGATTTTTTTCTCATCAGAAATTGGTGTGAGAAAAAAATCGCAGCATGCTGCGATTTGATGCGATTTTGGGATGATAATCGCCAATGCAAGTCAATGGGTGCGATTAAAAAACGCACAGCACTCGCACCATGCACGTGCTGTCCGATTTATATGCACCAGTCTCCTTTGAAAAGCCGGCAATTCATCCCCGGCTACTGTAAAATCACACTGACAGCTCACAAAACAGTAGATACATACACATAGAATACATATATATATATATATACATGTCATTGTAACACATACATATATATATTTATAGTTCATACACTTCTACATAGTATAATAGCCACTAATTCAATTGCCGGCTTTTGTGAAATCACAGAAGCCGACATGAAATGATACATTGTTTCCACACAGTTAACCATGTCATTTCATGTATTTTGATATCTGCTTTTAACTTACAATTACATAAGTGTATGTGTGCAAAATTTCAGACATGTAGGGGTTAATTAAAGGTGTAAACTCGTTGAAAAAAAAATGCGTGGGCTCCTGCTGTATTTTCTCCACCAGACAGACAAAGCAAGCGAGTGGGGGCAGATAATAATAGCCTAGGGAGGGTACATTTTTTTGTGCCCCCCTGGCTACTAACATCTGCCCCCAGACACCCCAGAAAGGGCAAATCTCTAATTAGATTCGCCCTTTCTGGCACTTTGCCTGTCTATTCCCATTGCCCTGTAGCGGTGGCGAATGGGTTAATAAGGGGTTAAAGCCACCTTGCAATTGAAAGGTGACTTTAAGCCAGGTTAATAATTGAGAGCTGTCAATTAGACAACTATCAATTATTAATCCTATTGTATGATAGAAAAATCAAACACACACAGTTTAATAAAAAAATAAGTTTAATGAAATAATCACACAGTTTTTGACCATATTTTATTTTCCTGCTAAAACCATTTCCTGTAATAAAAATAAAATAAAAAAGCAAAATTATTCTTACCAATCCGATGCACAGTCAGGTCCCACGGTGTAATCCATCAGAAAGGGTTAACAGGTTACAGCTCACAGAGAGCTAATGCTGTCTGCTAGCTGTAACACCCCGAATGAATAACTTCCTCTCCCAGCGAAAGGAAAGGAAGAGATTAATGAATGGAGCTTAATTGATTTATTGCCACTTTCACTTCAGTGACCTGACCTTAAGGGCCCGTCTCACATAGCGATATCGCTGCTGATGAGTCACTAGTTTTGTGACGCAGCAGCGATGTCCCCAGCGATATCGCTGTGTGTGACATTCAGCGACGATCAGCCCCCCTGCCGGGTATCGCTGATCGTCGCTGAAATGTCTGTACATTTATTTGATCGCTGGTCTCCCGCTGACAGGCACGCAGCGCTGCGTGTGACAGGCGGGAGACCAGCGATCCGCTGGTAACCAAGGTACACAGCGGGTTTCCAGGTGCGGGGCTGTGCCTAGAAACCCGCTGTGTACCTTGGATACCAGCGCCCTGATGCAGGGAGCTGGTAACCAAGGTACACAGCGGGTTTCCAGACACCGCGCAGCGCCTGGAAACCCGATGTGTACCTTGGTTACCAGCTCCCTGCATCAGGGCGCTGGTATCCAAGGTACACTGCGGGTAAACTAGCGATGTTTACCCGCAGTGTCCTTGTGCTGATCGCTGCCTGAGCTGCCTGTTTGGCAGCTCAGCAGCGATAATATAGCGATACACCAGCGATCCTGATCGTTGTCGGGATCGCTGGTGTATCGCTATGTGAGACCCAGCCTTAGGCTGGAGTCAGACGGCCGTAAAACTCGTGCGATAATCGCATCGCACTGCATGGACTGGCCTGACACCTCTCCTGACCTGAGCAAGACAGCCTGTGTCAAGTATAGTGTACAGTTCCTATAGCGTCTTGTGCTTGGGTGCGAGGAAAACACAGGAGACATAGGTTGAAATGAAATGACTTGTATTACTTCATACAAGCATGCTGAAAAGTTCACACAGTTTGCAGGAACAGAGACAGGAGACACAGCAGGCCAGAGTAACTTCAAGCACTACAATAAATCTCCAAAGCAGGTTCAGGATTTCTTCTCTGTACCGTAATTCCTCTGCAAACATGGATTCACCAAACAGCAGGTTTCCAGAGTCCAAAAGTGTTCCAAGGTTCCTCAGCAGGGAATAGCTGGAGTACAAGTCCAAGGTTTCCAGGAGTCAGGTCACAGACTGACTGAGGCTTGATTCAGGAGCACTGATTGTTCAGCTGAGGCTGCTTAAGAAGCAAGAGGGAAGAATCAGGGCGGGAACATGAAAACTGGAAACTCCATATTAACTGAGGGCAAGAGCTGCAGAAAGACAGAAAACAAAATGGCCGACGGAAAACTGAGTTTCAAGGAACATGTCAACAGAGACAAAGAACCTTACATTACTCCCCCCTTAGGGACAACCTCCGGATGACCTCAGACCAGGCTTGTCAGGGTACCTCTGATGAAACTGGCGGAGCAGGCGAGAAGCATTTACATTATTGACTGGTTCCCATGAGTTGTCCTCCACTGGGTAGCCCTGCCATTTAATCAAATATTGCAACTGATTTCTGTACAACCTGGAATCTAGAATCCTTTCCACCATAAATTCTTCCTGACCATCGACCAGCACTGGGTCAGGGCAAGGAGAAGAACGTCCAGGAAACGTATTGGGTGTTGCAGCCTTTAGTAGGGATACATGAAAGACAGGGTGGATTCTCATAGTTCTGGGCAGTTGAAGACGACAAGCAACAGCACTTATAATCTTATTGATCTTATAAGGTCCAATGTACTTATGTCCCAATTTAGACGATGGAATCTTTAATTTAAGATTTCTGGTTGACAGCCAGACCAAATCTCCTACCTTGAAAGCTGGTGCAGGTTTACGAAATTTATCTGCTGCTTTCTTGTACCTTTCTTGAGCCAATTCTAGATTTTCCTTTAGAAGATCCATATTCTTTTGTAAAGAAGTGATTCTTTCAGCCACTGCCGGCACGGGTGTATCTATAGGAAATCGAGGAAGAATGTTAGGATGATAACCTAGATTGGAGTAAAAAGGAGACTGCTTAGTGGAGGCGCTCTGAGAGTTGTTATAAGAGAACTCAGCCAGTGGAAGTAGATCCACCCAATCATCCTGTAGGTGGCAGATAAAACAGCGGAGATACTGCTCCAGGGTCTGATTGGTTCGTTCTGTCTGTCCATTAGTCTGGGGATGAAAAGCAGAAGAAAGGTTTACTTTAATGTCCAATGCTGCACAGAAATTTTGCCAAAACCTTGAAGTGAATTGCACCCCTCGATCCGAAATGACCTCATCCGGTACTCCAAGTAAGCGAAACACATTCTTAATCATCAAGTCGATTCGTTTTTGCGTGGGTAACCGCAAAGGGATAAAAGAGTGCCTTTGTTAACGGTCAACCACCACTAGAATGGTTTTTTTCCCCTTTGAGGGGTTTGGGTTTAATCCACAATGAATTTCCCATAGAAATGGATCCCCACGGGCGGGACGGGGTGGGAAGAGGTTGCAACAGACCAGTTGGGGGAGCGGGTGTTTTGCATCTGCCAGACTTCAAAGAGGCATAGTTTAAAACTCTTTCCTGTAGGGGGCCACCAAAAAACGAGAAAGAAATTCTTGTGTCTTTAAAATTTCCCCCTTTGCCCGGTATTTTGGGAATCGAGGATGATTGCAATACTCTCAATCTGACTGTTTAGGTATTACAGACGTTGTCCCTGAATCCACCACCATTCTTAAAGACAAGACTTACTCCCTTGGGGGTTGACCAACAAAGAATCCCATGTATGCTTCCTTATGTCCTTAAGTAGGTTTGATTTTTGAATCACTCCCAGGAATCTAGAGTCAGGAAGAAAAGTCTTAGGAGGAGTAATGGGTGTCTCTGGAATGAATCCTAGAGAGTGCATCGCCTTTCCTTGCGGATCCGTTCTATAAGAAATACAAAATTAAATTGGTTTAGGAAAAATTCCAGCGAGCCTGGCGGAGGGTCAGGCACTTAGCCGCCTGATAAAATCAAGGTTACGAGGCTGTCAGGACGACTATTTGCTGTGCAGTCCCTGAAGAAGGTGTTCCATTCCTTAAAGGCGGCAATAATGGCCAACAATTTCTCTTGCCCACACGTATTCCTCTCCCCGAAAAACAAACTGCTGGGAAAGAAGCACCGGGATGCAAGACTTCTTCTCACCTGTTCCGAAGGAATAGCTCCAACCGACGTTGAAGCATCCCCTCTATTATGAAGGAAGCTCGGGGTGGGATGTACAAAAATAGGTGCGGTGGTAAATTTTATCCTTTAAACAGGAAAATGCTTCCTGAGCTTGCGGGGCCAGGGGGAACTTAGACGTTTCCGAGTAATGGGTGATAGGTGACACTACCTCGAAAAATCTTAAGGGAAAGTCATAGAAGTTTGCAAACCCGATGAAGGCTGCACCTCCTTCACATTTCTAGGAATTGGCCAATCCTTGATGGCTTGGGTCTTGCTTTTCCCCATACTAATCCCTTGCGTGATAGTACAACCCCAGAAATTGAATTTCGTTTGGAATTCACACTTTTCAAGTTTGAGTAGAGAGGTTTTGTCTTAGGCGTTCTAAGACCTTCTACATGTCCATATGTTCCTCTGTGGAGTTAGAAAAAATTAGAAATCCTCCAGATAAATCCCACAAAGTATCTAGGGATCCCTGAAGATATCATTCACGAAGTGTTGAAAGTGGCTGGGGCGGGATCGACCAAAAGGAAACTTAGTATTCAAAGTTTCCATAGCGTGACCTGAAAGCAGCTTCCTTTCCCCCAGGGGCTAATACGGACCAAGTTTAATAGGCCCCACGGAGACCCGTTTAAAGAAAATTTTGGCAGCCGCACTCTTCAACAACTCAGGGATTAAAGGCAATGGATAACGTTTCTAATAGTAACCTTATTGAGTTCCCTATTTCTTGCAGGGTCCAGAGATCCCTTTCTTCTTCACAAAGAATTGGGTTTCACCTGCGGGGATGAAGAGGGGCGTTGAACCCCTTTGGGTAAATTTTCGTCTATATAATCCTTCAAAGTTTTAGCTCGGGCCCCGCTAGGGTAGATTTCCAAAGGTATCTGGCTCCAGGCAAAAATTTAATTGGACAATCAATACGGTGAGGAGGAAGTGATCAGGTTCTTCTTGTCACTAAATCCACAAGTCCAGCTGGTAGTTTCAGGGACTGACATGGCCTTTAGGAACCAGAGGGAAGCTGAAATCCTTGACTCACTGTTTTCTCCGGGAAAATGTAATTCCTTGGTCTCCCAGTTAATGTTTGGATTTTGCCCTGCAGCCATGGTACCCTAGAATAAAAGGGAAAGTGGGGGGAAAGAAAAACTTTAAAAGAAATTTTTCCCCCCCGATATCTTTCCCCAAAGGGGCCCTAAAAGGGCCCGTTTTTTCCCCCTGGTCCAGAAGTCAAAAAAGGGGACCATCCACATCTCCATCTTTACGGGAGTAGCCTTTTCACTGAACGTACCCCCTTTTTTAAGGAAAAAGGGGAAACCCAAAAAAAATTTTCCCCTTGCTCCGAGTCAAATTTGCAGGTAGACACCCAACTGAGAAACCCAAAAGGTTTTTTGGGGAAAAGGAAAACAAGAGAATTGTTTCTTTTAAAAAAATCCGCTGGGCACCCCCGGGGGAAAAACTTGAAAAAAGCCCCCCGTTTATACCGAAAACTCCCCAAATTTAACCCCAAATTTTTAAAGGGCCCCCCCGGGAAATCAAGACCTTTGGCAGCAGCCCCCGGAGCCCCAGGCCGGCCCAAAGGGACCCCCTTTTTCGCAAAACTCACGGGTGAAATTTAAACTGTGCGGGTTCTTACGAGAACGGGGGGGGGATTTTAAATTTTTGAACCCCCCTGACTTACCACAAAAAAAACATAGATTTTTTTAACGATGTTTTTGCGTGATCACAACCCGTCTTGTAAAATTCCCCGGGCAGGGGTTCGGGTTCTGGTTCCCTTGTGCCCCCCCAAAAAGGTTTTTCCTTGCGGGAGGAGGGAGGAGTAAAAGGTTGTGCGATTATTTTAAAAACCCCCTTCTTGTCTGCGTTCGTCAACAGCATCTTTTACGGAAAAATGTTAAAAAAGCCCCCAAACGCGGGGGGGGGGGGCCCCCAAAAGTTCACCTTTTAAACTTGGAGAATTTTTTCCCCAAAAAAATTTTTTTTTTAGGGAAGTTGCCAAGTGGAAAGAGCCCACCCTAAACCGGGCATTTTCGGCAACAAACCCCCCCTTGGCCCCAAATTAACATGGTGCTTCAGCGTTCACCTCGTTGGGGTCATAAAACCCCTCCCCGGCGGGAAATAAAACATCAAGGGATTAAAAAAAATCATCCCCATCTCAATCAGGGGGTTTTTTCCCCCTCAAAGCCTTATTGGAACAACAATTAAGTAAGCATTTTTGGGGTCGTTCGTGGGAAATTGTGAACAGTGCAGAAAAATAATTGCATTGTTTTAAAAAACCCCTGAATTTCAAACGTTCACCCCCCAAAAAAAAAAGGAGGAAATTTGGGGGAACCCAAACTGGGGGTTTTGGGGAGGGGCCGGGCCGTTCCTCTAGAGCCTCAACCGGGGCCCAAATTCCCCGGGGATCTTCCAAACACTTGCAAATTATAAATTATGAGGCCTGTAGGTTTCAAAACGGTTTTTAAGTCTGTACTCTGAAAGGAGGGATCATCACCCGCAAAGTTCCCTTTTTTTTGGGGCCCCCCTCTTCCCGATCTTTTAAGGGGAAATTGGGGAAAGGTTTTGAGAAGCCAATCACTGTCTCACATAAGGGATTAACGGACATCTATATCCCCAGTCACAGCAACACGGGGTTTCCCCCCCCCAGAACACAAACATTTTGGGGGCCCCCTTTGTTTAAATATAGTGTAAATTTTTTTAGCGTCTTGTGCTTGGGTGCGAGAAAACACCCGGAACAAGGTTTAAATAAAAAGGGCTTGATTACTTCAAAAAAATGCTGAAAAGTTCAAACAGTTTTAGGAACAAACAGGAACACAGCCCCAGGTAACTTCCCAAACACTCAATAAATCTCCAAAAAAAAGGGTTTTTGGTTTTTTTCTCTTACCGTAATTCCTCCAAACAGGGGGGAAACCCAAAAAAGGGAAAGGGTTCCCCCGTCCAAAAGTGTTTTTCCAAAGGGGTTCCCCAGTTGGGGGAAAGCTGGAGTACAAAATCCAATTTCCAGGGGTCAGGGCACAGACTGACTGAGGGTTTTATTAGGAGCCGATTTTTCAGGGGGGGGGGGGCTTAAAAGCAAAAAAGGGAAGGGAAAAAACCCCCGGGGGGGGGAAAATGAAAATGGAAACTCCCTATTAATGGGGCAAGAGTGCAGAAAGACAAAAGCAAAAAGGCCCCCCCGGGAAAAATGGTTTCAAGGGGAAAAAGTCAACAAACAAAGAACCTTACAGGGCCCGATGGATTTTAGCAGAGCCCAACCAGGTAAAGGGGAGCCGGGCAAAAGGACGAGTTTTACAAAGGATTCTCGGGGGGTGAAATTTCGGGGAGTGTGTCCCTTGCCCCTTAAAAAAAAGTTGGGGGGCAAACAATTAAAAATTTATTCTTAATCACATCCTCTCCCCCCGGGAGGAGATAAGCTCATTTATTCGGAGTTTTAGCTGACAAACAGGTTTTCTTTCGTGCTTAGCTGATTGCAGTTTTAAAACCCTTTTTTTGGGGAAAGGGGGAAATCGTGGGAAAGGGGGGATCGCCAATAGGTAAGAATAATGTTTTTTATTATTTTTTTTTTTTTTTTTAAAAAGACCAAGGGCTCGCAGGGTTTTAAAAGGGTTTTAAAAAAAAATGGTCAAAAAAAATGTTTTTTATTTTATTAAAATTTTTTATTTTTAAAAAAGGGGGATTTTTTTTTTTCCTTAATTTGGGTTAATAATTGATATTGTCTAATTGACAGCCCAATTTTTAAAAAACCCCCCTTAAAGTACCTTTCAAAGCAAGGTGGCTTTAACCCCTTTTTAAACCCCTTCCCACCCACAGGGCAAAGGGAAAGCGGGGGGGAAAGGGCCCAAAAAGGGGGGAACTAATTAGAATTTTCCCTTTTTGGGGGGTCCCCCGGGGGGATTTAGTACCAGGGGGGGGACAAAAAAAAAAACCCTCCCCCCGGGAAATTTTTTTCTCCCCCCCCGCTTGCTTTGTCTT
Source organism: Oophaga sylvatica (assembly GCA_033576555.1). Lineage (NCBI taxonomy): Eukaryota > Metazoa > Chordata > Amphibia > Anura > Dendrobatidae > Oophaga > Oophaga sylvatica. The sequence goes on from JARQOD010000007.1 coordinate 127,698,535, forward strand.
TTGGGAAAAAAACAGCGGGAGCCCCACATTTTTTTTTTAAAAAATTTTTTTCCCCCTTTTAATTTTAAAAACCCCCACGCGGGAAATTTTTTTTCACATTTCACTTTTAAAATTTTAAATTTAAAAAACCCTTTTTAAAATACAGGAAATGAAGGGTTTTAAAAATGTGGAAACAATGTATTTATTTTATGTCGGTTCTGTGATTTTACAAAAGCCGGCAAAATTTTTTAAACGGTTTAAAATATGGAAGGTTGAACATAAAAATTATAAAAATTTTTTCACAAAAAAAAATAAAAATTTTTATTAAAATTTTTGTATGTTTTTTATGTGTTTAGTATTTTTTCTATTCTTTATTAAAGCCAGTGGGGTTTTTTCAGTATTGGGGGTTTAATTTCGGGATTATACATGTAGAAGTGTATACCATAAAAAATAAATTATTTGCTTTTGGTACATTTTTTTTTTACAAGGTTTTTTCCCTCAAAATTTTTCAAAGAGAAACGCCTATTAAAACCATGTTAAAATCGCATTTCAACAATGGAAAACTGAAGGAAAAATGAGGAAAAACGAATTTGGGGCCATTTTTTAAAAAACATCAAATCGCTCCTTTTTACAAAAAAAATTACCTTTTTTTTCCTGCTAAAAAGGGCCCCCTTTTTTTTCCCCCATGATATGAGCCTTTGGCTGGTTCCACCTTTATGTTCCCTTTTCAACAGCCAAGGCCGTGTTCAAAAGTTAATATTTAAGGAGTTTTTTTTCCTCAAATTTGTAGGCCCAAAAACCGGGGGGTGAAAATACGAAGTGGGACGGGGTTTTATTTTACTTTTTATCTGATTGTTCCACTCCCGGGTTTTTTTTTTAAAAATACGAGGAAAAACCTCAAACCCAAAAACTGACTGTGTGCACTGGCCTTACACGGGGCCCGAATGAGGGCCCACCAGTTTAAATTTTTGGGACACCGCGGGAAAAACTTAACCACGCCCTAACCCACCCAAAACCCCCCCGGTTTTTTTCCCCTTTTTCTACCCGGCGGAGGAGATGTCAGCGGGGGGGAGGGGGCAGTGAGGGACA
>JARQOD010000007.1:127699702-127764253 GCA_033576555.1 Oophaga sylvatica
CCAGAAGGCCCCGGCGACATTCTCGAGGTCCCAGGCCCGCCGAATAGATCCGCATAGAGGAGTTGTATGACAATCCACTGCCCCGAGTGATAAACCCATGTTGGCCCTAGCAGCCCACTGCACTTGAACTCTACGGAAAGCTTGCTTAAAGCCTCCACTACTCCTAACCACCCATAACCAAAAGCTACCTCTCCTTTCATTAAAACTATTCCCCTCCCATCTCCGGGCTTGTACCTAACAATAACTATTCCTTATCGATTTCCTACCTCTACACTATATTACAAATAATCCTTGCTTCCTTTTATCTATAAAACATTTATCTTTATACACTATCATAGGGTTTCAGCATTTTCCCCGCTATGCTACACACTACAATAACACATTACATAGGGATTATACACAAACACATTAAATACATAAAACGAATAACACTGTTCACACTACACATAAGCACACGGCTGTTGTCTTCACAGTACGGACAGGGTAAGACAGTCCACATCCTCACGAGTCCATGGATTGCTGTCTGTACAAACTGTCTTTATAGATAATTGGGTAATTACAACATTTCTATAAATGCACCCAAAGTGTAGGGGTCCATATGGGACACAGGGGCCGCAAATCAAGTGCAGGACTCTGGACACTTTCCCTTTTCTCTCTTCATGATGGTTCTTTGGTAGGAGAGGTGCAGCCCTGGAAAGAGCATCTGTCCTACCCTGGAATCTCCCATGATATTGCTCCTAGTACACCCCAAAAAATAATTCTCCATTCTGGGGGGCCTCAGTTCCTGGATCCAGATGCAATTTTCCACTAACAGCCCACCCTATGTCTAATACAAAGTCATCCTCAAGCTTAATTTTTACAATAAAAATGGCATAAATGTTCTGCAGCTTCCCAGTGTGCGGGATATAATTACGGGCTGTCACCATGTTTGCTTTTAGGGAGGCAACACAGAAGTCTTCCAAGTTTTCTTAATGATTAGTAATTGCAAATTCCAAACTTGTTTTGTCCCCTCCTGTCGGTGACTTCCAGGCTTTGTGACTTCCCCTTTAAATCACCTGTCATTAGCCTCAAATCGCTCATCTGCCGGATACATATCCTGCCAGACCTACATGCACCTAGCAACAACTCAGACTCCGTGATTCTCACATTTCTGTGCTAAACAAGCTTTTATTCTGAGTCACCAAGATGAGAAATCTCTATTCGGTTCCTAAAAATGATTATTCCTGGTCACAATTAGGGAGGAAAAACACATTATAGGGCAATATTTTAAAAAAGAGTAAAAAAAAACACAAAACTTTAGAATTTAGTCTGTTTATTTATTTATTTTTATTCATTTTATTATTTATTTATTTATTTTTTACTATTTTTTTTATTTACTAAAATAAAATGATAACAGATGTGCCCTCCAGACTTTGTATCAATGTGATCAGAACTGCAGGGAAGTATTGCCATCACCCCACTAATCTGCTGTAGCCGAGACCCCCTACTAGCATCTATGATAAGCTGCTGATTGCACCTTGGGACCTTCTTGGAGCCTTGCAATACGCTAGTGTGACCCCGGCCTTAAAGATTGTTCTGATGAGCTTTTTTATCACTGAATGAATTTGCAAAAGGAAAAAAATCGCAGCATGTAGTTGTTTCTCTCTTCCATTAAAGTCTATGGGATCGCAAACAAAATCGGATCCCGTATGGATCATTTGAATGGCATCTAATTTTTACAGATACATTGCGGTTCTTTCACACAGGGAACGGCATTTGTTCATGTAAATTTTATTAACTGCTGATGTATGAAACTGGATTGTATACGTTAAAGGAAATCTGTCAACAGGTTTTGCTACATAATCTGACAGCCGCATGATGTTAGGGCAGAGACCCATATTCCAGGGATGTGTCACTTACCAGGCTGTGTTTTACAGTTTAAATACAATTCTGTGATTCCATAATTCTATTCCTTCGTGGTGCAGCAATTTCGATGTTGAGGAGTGTACAGAATATATATAATTATCTATGATTAAAGGTGTTGTCCAGGCTTGGGGTAAATGTCTGCAGTCACTGGCACTGGCAATACTGGAGAATCCTGACAGTGTGCGCACTGCTCGCTGTTAGAATTCACATACAGTGACTGCAGACTTTCATCCCAAGCCTGGACAACCCCTTTAAGTCATGATTGTATAAAATAGTATAAAATAATTCACATTTGGGTGAGATTGCAGTGCTTGCAGAAAACGCTGCTGACTCATGATGAGCAAACGTGCTGGGATAAGGTGTTATCTGAGCATGCTCGGGTGCTAACCGGGGATCTTCAGCATGCTCGAAAAATATGCTCGAGTCCGCGCAGCTGCATGTCTACAGTCGCAACACATGAAGAAATTGTCTAACAAACAGGAGATCCCTGCATGTGTTGCTGCTGTCAAACAGCCGTCTTACATTATATCCATATGTTTTGCATAAACACTCTATTTATTCCCATTATTTAATCAGCGCCGCAGTGGACGATATTACCCGGTATACGACGGAACGAGCTTTTCCAGCAAAGCCATTTCTGCAACAGTGTAAACATGGAAATTATAAGGCATCATATTGAGAACACCATGTTATGGAGAAAGCGGAGAGTCCCCAAAGGTATTTATCTGTGATGTGACGGCGTCCCATGGGCACTGCTACCTTTTATGACAAAACACAGATGCCAGGTCGTCCCATTATCATCTGCTCAATGCCGCTGCTTGTATTCACTTATGTGTGGGAAATAATAATGGTCAGTGTATTTTTAACATGAAAGTCTCTGAAATTCACACAATCCTTTTCCACTCTTTGTATGGAAACTTTCGCAGATGAGAACTGGATGTTTTATCCACAGGAGCCATTCAGACACATATTCCACAGCGGCAAAATCTGCACCAAACCCGGTTGATGTGCTGAGGAATGGCGGCAGATGTGCTGCAGCAGTTACTTCTTGAACTTGCTTAACCAAAGCTTTGTTTGAAAAAGACTATTAAGCCGAAACGCGTCGTATATATGATGATCTGGAGATTCTAAGGAATAAACCCTAAAATAATTGCAACATACGTGAGCGCCGTTTTTTAAAATATTTTTACATGTGGGACGCCATCCCTTTGACAAAAGCACCACTACATCTCTTACTGCCGACTGGAAACATATGCGGATTCAATAGATAATGTAATAAACAGATAATCTGCAAATCACATTGTCTATAAATTATGCTTTCCTACCTTCAAAAAATCACTTGAAATTTATTAGGTGTCTCCCTTCCAATTTGAAGCTTACTGCCTGTTATTGGTGTAATCTGTCTCTGGAGGCAGAGAAGTGGGGAGACTTACAGGAAGTAGGGCGGTCTTTGTCTCTTTGCTCTTGCTCTCCTGTCTGACAAAGTCCATACAGACATAACAAAGAGCTGTCTCAGTCAAGTCATTGGACAATGGAAGGATCCATGCATGTTGGGAAGTCAGGGAAAGGAAGTTCCAGCACCTACAGTGCTGGAAGAATGCAAAAAGAAAAGCTACAATTTAATAACTTACTGTATACTACTTTATTATTGCATTCAATGCTCACATAGTAAGCTCCCAATCTACCTTAACACTGACTGCTGGCAATAATTTTATCATGAGTAGGTGAACACACTACATTTCTCCAGCATAGCTTTCATTTGCACAAATGGTGGGGTTAAAGTGTAACTAAACATTTGCAAAAAATATATATATATTTTGATCCCTTTAATTGCATGCAGGTTGGTGGAAGTTCTGATTCTAAGACACCACACCCATTGCTCAAAAGATTCATGAGAAGTGCGTAGCTTGGGAGACAGAGGCTATGCTTTTGATTGAATCCGTACTCCTGTCTTCCAAGAATGTCATTGAAAAGTGGCAGAGAGCGGTAGTCATGACCGAGTTGCTCTCCGATTACGCTCTGGAACTTTACAAATAAACGGTGTCCCAGTCCCAGTGTGCTGACAGCAGGTGTGGGGTGCATCACACTCACTTGTAGGCCGCAGGCCTCTGCTGTCTCCAGGCCTTTATCCTCCGGAGCCGTCGCACACAATTCAGGGGACGCCAAGTTCTTTTCAACAGGCAAATGTTTACTGGTCAGTTCAAGTTAATCAGGTGGTGGCAGGTAGGATAGGGCACAGCCTTTCATGTTTCTTCCTTCCTTAGTTCAACACTCATCTTCAGCCCTATCACTTGTTCATTCTGGACTATCCCTAAGCTCACTGACTCCATCAGCCCCAGAGTTTTCCTGTCCACTTCAGCAGTGCGCTGTCTTCCGTCTCTGCAGCTCCCTGCCCATCTTACACTGTACGCCAGAGGACATGATGTGTCCAGCAGCCATTTTGCCAGACCTTGGGTTTCGGCTGTGGCAGGAAGGAGTGCTCGGGAATCCAGTAGGGTCTCCCACTACCTGGCACGACTGGTACATGCTGCCCCTAGCAGCCCATTGCACCTGAACTTGACTTTGACAATACACTTCTCTATCTCCCTTGCGATCAGGAAGTGATCCCCTTTTATTAACACTGGATCCCACTCACCGAGCCTGTTCTATCATTAACTATTTCCTATCCTATGTCCTATACCATTTCTAAACCGCTTACTATATAAACAGGACTTATCCCTAATCTAATCTTTTACTATGCACGTCACATTACTTATATGCTGTACGTTACTATTACACATTATATAAGACGCACATCACTATTCACATTACATGTAAAACCACATGACGCTTACACACATAGTGCGATTGTTGTCTTCAGGGGCAGGAACAGGGTAAGACAGTCCACATCCCGACATCATTGCAGGAAGTAGAGACTTTCAGGTGATTGGGCAGCATCAGAAGACGAACAGGATAGATTTGGGGAAGTGAGTATGGTTTTTTTTTTTTTTTAAACCAATCTGAGTATTTTGTAAAAAAAAAATGATATGACCCAGTAAGTAACAGCTTCTCACCTCCCGAACCGGCGCCAATCCAGTTATCTCAGTGCTGGGTCTCCCAGGGCTCTCGTGACATTATTATGCCACATGAGCCCTGCAACCAATCATCAGTTGCTAGTGGGCTGCTATGCTCACTCTTCCCACCGGGGTCAGTGTGAGAACTGAAGTCTATCAGTGGCTATTGATTGGCTGCAGGGCTTAGAGATTGACAGCAGCATGTAAGAGTTTGTTGTAGATTTTGCTTTTTGGGCCAGTGAGATAGACCCACCAGCATACGGATGTGTCTGATGGCTACACGGTAGGACCCTCGTCTTACATTGTTCAAGACTTTCTATATGATTTACAAGTAACACAGATATTGAGCCACATAAAAATAGTTTATTTTGTTCACAGATATGTTTGAATCACAATAATGTATAAAAATGAAACTGGTTAACTGGTCAATTTGGGGAAATGCAGTCACACCCAATATGGGTCAGTAGAGACGCAATCCGATAGAAGTTGAGGAGCATTGTGCTAAGTGAGGAGCGTCGGGTTCACCTAAGAACACATCAATGGCTCCGAGTCACAGATACAGCAACTGGCAGACGAAAGCAAACACAATGCAGAAGTCAGCGGTTATAGTGACGCCTGAAAGAGAGGAAAAGGATGATGAGCAGTCCCAAAGTGAGAAATGGTGCATAAAGTGAACCTTTAAGGCCGTGTTCACACATAGATTTTCTGCAAGAAAAAACGCAGTTTAAGTTAACTTTAATGGGGAGACTGAAAAACAAGCAGTTGCGTTTTAAAGTGAAAAATCAAAGATTTTCTGTATATAGAAATAAGCATAAAAAACTGGCTGCTTCAAATGAAAGGAAAAACTCATTAAAAATGCAGCAAAATGCCGAATTTACACTGTGTGAACACAGCCTAAGAATGTCAAAATTGAAATAAAATATGACTTGGGATTTCACCTTTTATTATCTCATTTGAGGGGAAATAACAAGGGGGTTACAAAGTGTATCTATCATTCCGGAGGACCTGCCCTGTCCTGCATTACACATAAAGCCTATTGATTTAAATGGGTATTGTGTAATGCCTAGCATCACCTGCGGAGGCGCTGCAGGTAAATAAAACAGTCAGTATTTTGCATGAGTGTTTGTATTCCTACACTAGAAGAGGAACTTACATAGAAAAACTATAATTGAAAGATTGACACTAATGATGAGCGAATGTGCTCGGATAAGGTGTTATCTGAGCATGCTCAGGTGCTAACCGAGTGACTTTGGCGTGCTCGAAAAATATGTTCGAGTCCCCGCGGCTGTTGTTCGTAAGGCGCAACACATGCAGGGATTGATCAATGACCGCATCTCCAGAGCTAAATCCTGATTATCCATCACCATCCAGAACTACATGTAAACCTTATAAGATATACAGTATGTAGCATCTGACCACTTACTCATGGATACTGCGGGAGTGGTGGCGGTGGTCGTAGTGCGTGTTGTCACTGGTATTGATATGTAGCCGCTGGTCCTTCTGCCCTCTAGTGCCTGTCTAAGGCTTTGCAGTTGTACGCTGTTCAGCAGTGTGCGCTGCGATTCTGTAACCATTGCTCCATTCTCAGGTCCAAGGTTTGAGATTTGCTCAGGTGACAGCTCCTTAGGAAAGCACATTATTAAAGGGGTTAGCCAGGACTATTTTTTTTTTACTATGGGCCTAAGTACAAATAGGCAAGTATTTGCTTCCCACCTGCCTGTTGTGCCTGGCTCTAATCTCTGCCATCGCAGAGCGTTAATAGACCACTCCCGCTGATGTCACAACAACAGAGTATCGGCTTCTCTAATGCTCTGCCCTTTTGTCTGCTGATGTTATGCCTAACTGCAGGGGGCCGGCTGTCAATCAACATGACGTCAGCTGTGTGCCCTGTCGACAGCGAACCCAGAAGAAGGACAGCTGTTCTGTAGTTGTTGAGCAGCTGAATCGCCACCAGGAGCAGTCAGTGAGCAGCTGAATCGCCACCTGGAGCGGTCAGTGAGCAGCTGAATCGCCTCCTGAAGCGGTCAGTGAGCAGCTGAATCGCCACCTGGATCGGTCAGTGAGCAGCTGAATCGCCTCCTGAAGCGGTCAGTGAGCAGCTGAATCGCCACCTGGGTCGGTCAGTGCGCAGTTGAATCGCCACCTGGAGCAGTTAGTGAGCAGCTGAATCGCCACCTGGAGTGGTCAGTGAGCAGCTGAATCAACACCTGGAGTGGTCAGTGAGCAGCTGAGTCGCCACCAGGAGCAGTCAGTGAGCAGCTGAATTGACAACTGGAGCGGTCAGTGAGCAGCTGAATCACCACCTGGAGCGGTCAGTGAGCAGCTGTATCGCCACCTGGAGTGGTCAGTGAGCAGTTGAATCGCCACCTGGAGCGGTTAGTGAGCAGCTGAATCGCCACCTGGAGTGGTCAGTGAGCAGCTGAATCAACACCTGGAGTGGTCAGTGAGCAGCTGAGTCGCCACCAGGAGCAGTCAGTGAGCAGCTGAATTGACAACTGGAGCAGTCAGTGAGCAGCTGAATCGCCACCTGAAGCAGTCATTGAGCAGTGATTCGTCACCAGAAGCGGTCAGTGAGCAGCTGAATCACCACCGGAGAGTCATGAGCAGCTGATTCTCACCTGAAGCGGTCATGTAGCACTGAATTTCACCAAGAGCGGTCAGTGAGCAGCTGAATCACACCTGAAGAGTCAGTGAGCAGCTGAATTGTCACCAGGAGCGGTCAGTGAGCAGCTGAATCCCCCAATTGTGGAGCGGTCAAGTGAGCAGCTGAATCACTGGGGTGTACAAACGGACCCAATAGTTTTTAGGCCCATAGTAAAAAAAAAATACTCCTGGATAACCCCTTTAACATTTTTTTAATTAATAGCCCAAGTTATTCGCACAGTAATTTCCTCTAATTTTCTTAAATATAAATGTGTGTGGGTGTTAATATGGCATCCGGTCACTTCTAGGGTTATAACAGCTTTTATTCTTGGCATTGCACGGGGTGTTGATGTCTCTCCTAGATGCTTCTGCTTCAATATAAAAGTACTTGCAAAGTTGAGCGGAAAAAAAAACAATTTTATAAAATTCACTTGTGGTAAGTTCATAAAGATTGACAGTGCCAAATTTAAAGTCACTGGTCCCGATTCATCATTTTTTTTTTATTTTTACGTCACTTTTCTTTTATGTCTTGTCGTATTCGCTGACGTTTATTGCACCAAATTCATCAAAATGGCGCACGCGGTTTATGAATTTTGCTCAAAGTAAAAAATGTACTTTTTTTACTGTCATTAGCCATTTTTGGGAAAAATTTGCAACTTTTTCAAAATAGCACAAAATTTGGGACTTTTTGCTTGACATGCAGAAAATCACTCTACGGTGGCACTGGAATGGTGTGACACTAAATTTTGTGAATTTTAAAAAGTCACATCTTCCCCAGGTCCAGCACTGAGTCTCTACCGCTGCTCCCGATGTTATTCTCTACAGCGATGAAGTCACATTGACAGCGCTGCAGCCAATCACTGAGCTAAGCGTGATGTCAGCGCTACGACAATAGGAGCAGAGGCAGAGATTCAACATTGGACCAGGGGAGGGTGAGTAAATTTTTTTTTTTTTTACAAACTGCAGCTGGGGGACATCCTTTTGGCCATATACTGTACACGTTAGAAAATTATTGTATATAATTACCTTAAAGATCTCCTCTGGTATAAATTTAATAGCGAAAGGCTGAATATAGGACATAAGTTTTGGATCAAGCGTCTTGAAATCATCCTTACTGATACCAGCTAAAAACAGAAATTACACAACAAGGACATTGGTCAGTACATCATCAAATTAGAGATCCTGTATATTAACACTCACAGTGAACTATCTATATGTATAGTATATAATCAGAATAAACTATAACACGTATCACTAAATTGCATGTGTTTTGGGATAAAATTCATCCTTGCAATTGGGTTTCACTAAAAATGTTGCACCTTTTGCCTGCTATAGCTTCTGTATTGCACTGTTTATTGCTGGCTGCAGAATGAGTTAACTGAGAATCAGTCAGTGAGCTTTATTTATTTATTTATTTTTTTTCAGAACTGCTCTGTGCTGATTTTTGATCACAGACCAAATCAAAGTTGAATGTGCAGAGGAAGTGGACAAACCCTTCTCGTTCCATAAATCGCAGATTATCCTGGTTCACATCTGCAGATTTTCTGGATTATTGTTTACCGGATTAACAGAATTTTACTGTAAAAATTTCCATAGAAGTAACCGCGGGAAGAGTAAAATGTATTACCTGCTATGTAGCCGATGTCGTTCAAAACATAATGGCTCCACTTCTCAGTATTCCCGTAAATCTTCTCTGTTTTACTCTTCAGTGCCCGCAGGATTTGATGGCTGCACGGGAAAGATCCAATTCTGGAAATAATGGAGCTAAATAAAAAAAAAAAAAGATAAGTAGGATCATCCAGAAGTTTACAGCAAATGTAATATAGGGCTTAGCTCATATGTCCATGCACCCTTGTAAAGCATTTAGGGTGGTCCTCCACCCAGTAACCCCCCAGACCTGACAGCCACTCTACAGAAGTGCCTCCCGATTCTGGCAAACTCACATTCATCTCAATGTCAACCATGTAATTCTACACTTAGGCCGGTGTCACACACAACCACAAAAAAACGGTCCGTTTTAAACGGTCGACAATCGGATCAAAATAAAAACATCACACATCCTTCTGGCATCCGATTTTCCTTCAAAGATGCGATTTAATCGCATGTGTGTGTACCTTGTAACATCCGATTTCATCCGACTTGCGAGATTTTCTCGCAGGCTTGCAAAACTGACATATAATGGATCCAATAGAATAGTATTTAAATGCCAAAAGAAAGAATAGATATATACACATAGAACACATATATATATATGTATATGTCATTGTGACATATATATATACATATATTTATAATTCTTACACTTCTACATACTGTAATAGCCGCTAATTCAATTGCCGGCTTCAGTGAAATCACAGAAGCCGACATGAAATGATACATTGTTTCCACACATTTAACCATGTAATTTCATGTATTTTTATATATGTTTGAAACATACAATTACATGAGTATATGTGTGCTAAATTTCAGACATGTAGGGGTTAATTAAAGGTGTAAATTCGTTGAAAAAAAATGCGTGGGCTCCCGCTGTATTTTCTCCACCAGACAGACAAAGCAAGCGAGTGGGGGCAGATAATAATAGCCTAGGGAGGGTACATTTTTTTTGTGCCCCCCCTGGCTACTAACATCTGCCCCCAGACACCCCAGAAAGGGCAAATCTATAATTAGATTCGCCCTTTCTGGCACTTTGCCCGTCTATTCCCATTGCCCTGTAGCGGTGGCGAATGGGTTAATAAGGGGTTAAAATGACCTTGCAATTGAAAGGTCACTTTAAGCCAGGTTAATAATTGATAGCTGTCAATTAGACAACTATCAATTATTAATCCTATTGTATGAAAGAAAAATCAAACACACACAGTTTAATAAAAAATAAGTTTAATTAAATAATCACACAGTTTTTGACCATATTTTATTTTCCTGCTAAAACCATTTCCTGTAATAAAAATAAAATAAAAAAGCAAAATTATACTTACCAATCCGATGTACAGTCAGGTCCCACGGTGTAATCCATCAGAAAGGGTTAACAGGTTACAGGTCGCAGAGAGCTAATAATGGTGTCTCAGACCTGTATTCCCCTGAATGAATAACTTCCTCTCCCAGCGAAAGTAGAGCAATAGATTCATGAATGGAGCTTAATTGATTTATTGCCAATTTAACTGTAGTGACCTGACCTAAAGGGAAAGTGGACACAATCAATTAAGCTTCATTCATGAAACACATCCTCTCCTGTCGCCAGGAGAGGAACTTATTCATTCAGGAGCTTTGAGCTGAGCATGCAGGATTACTTGCACTGCTTGGCTCAAAGCTAGTTAACCCTTTGTGAAGGATTACAGCGTGGGACGTGACAGATCGGCGGAATAGGTAAGAATAATGTTGTTTTATTTCTTTTTCTTTATTTTAGGAGATCAATGGCTTCGCACGGATTAAGTGTAAAATAAAATATGGTCAAAAAAATGTGTTTTTATTTCATTAAAATTATTTATTCTTAAAGTGTGTGTGTTTTTTTTATTTACTTCAATAGGATTAATAATTGATAGTTGTCTAATTGACAGCTATCAATTATTAACCTGCCTTAAGGTGACCTTTCAATTGCAAGGTGACATTAAGGTGAGATTAACCCATTCGCCACCGCTACAGGGCAATGGGAATAGACGGGCAAAGTGCCAGAAAGGGCGAATCTAATTATAGATTTGCCCTTTCTGGGGTGTCTGGGGGCAGATGTTAGTAGCCAGGGGGGGCACAAAAAAAATGTACCCTCCCTAGGCTATTATTATCTGCCCCACTCGCTTGCTTTGTCTGTCTGGTGGAGAAAATACAGCGGGAGCCCACGCATTTTTTTTCAACGAAATTACACCTTTAATTAACCCCTACATGTCTGAAATTTTGCACAAATACACTCATGTAATTGTATGTTTCAAACATATATAAAAATACATGAAATTACATGGTTAAATGTGTGGAAACAATGTATCATTTCATGTTGGCTTCTGTGATTTCACAAAACCCGGCAATTGAATTAGCGGCTATAACAGTATGTAGAAGTCTAGGAACTATAAATATATGTATATGTACATGTCACAATGACATGTATATATGTATATATGTGTTCTATGTGTATATATCTATTCTTTCTAGTCTTTATTAAAGCTGTCAGTGTGCTTTTACAGTATAGCCGGGGATGAATTGCCAGCTTTTCTAAAGGACACCGATGCGATTTCATCGCAAGTCACACATGCGGTCCGTTTGTAATCAGATTTTTCATCGCTCCCATAGACTTGCATTGGCGATTGTCGACCGACAATCGGTGACAATCGCAGCATGCTGCGATTGTACACGGACGTTTAAAACGGACCACAAAAAATCTGATACTGGGAGCTGCTCCATAGATTAACATAGGTCCGACTGCAATGCGATTTTTCATCGCATTGCAGTCGTCCGATTCTGTCGCCAGTGTGACGCCGGCCTTATGGGTATATCATGATAAGACACAGTTCATATAGTAAAATTATATGGCTGAAAGAATAAAATGGGAAGAAACAGTTGTCTTAGAACTGTATAAATGCCAATGAAAAGCATATTATGGCAGGGACGAAGAACTGAGCCGGGGTGTCTGAGAAGCCCCAAAATGGCCCTCTGTCGCATTAAAAGACACAAGTGTTATAAATGGCATCTGGTAAGCTGGGGGCCCTCAGGCCCTGGTATAGATTTTGCATTAGGTTTAGGAGATTTAAAGAGTAAATGCTATTTATTTTTTTCAAAAATCAATAGTACAGATGAAAATAAGAAACTTTGTAATATATCTTATCAGAGAAATCTGCTTCTTTCTCCTCCTGGACTTGATCATTCACTTTCAATTCATGGATAAAATCTGTATTCAGTGAAGATGGATTTTTGACATTAATAAGACAAGAAGTGACAGGAAGTGACAGTTGGTGCTTTTAAATTTCTATGTAGAGGAGAGGGGAGGAGCTAGCGGCAGAGACAGATATGATGCTTCAAGTTCTTCTAAAATGACGGCTACAGAGGAAGGAGCTAGAGGCAAAGACAGACATCCTGCTGCAAATTTTCCTGAAATGACCGTTATAAAGGGAGGAGCTAGAGGCAGAGACAGACATCCAGATGCAAGTTCTCCTGAAATGACCATTATAAAGGGAGGAGCTAGAGGCAGAGACAGACATCCAGATGCAAGTTCTCCTGAAATGACCGTTATAAAGGGAGGAGCTAGAGGCAGAGACAGACATCTTGCTGCAAGTTCTCCTGAAATGACAGCTACAGAGGAAGGAGCTAGAGGCAAAGACAGACATCCTGCTGCAAATTTTCCTGAAATGACCGTTATAGAGGGAGGAGCTAGAGGCAGAGACAGACATCCTGCTGCAAGTTCTCCTGAAATGACCGTTATAAAGGGAGGAGCTAGAGGCAGAGACAGACATCTTGCTGCAAGTTCTCCTGAAATGACAGCTACAGAGGAAGGAGCTAGAGGCAAAGACAGACATCCTGCTGCAAATTTTCCTGAAATGACCGTTATAGAGGGAGGAGCTAGAGGCAGGGACAGACATCCAGATGCAAGTTCTCCTGAAATGACCGTTATAAAGGGAGGAGCTAGAGGCAGAGACAGACATCTTGCTGCAAGTTCTCCTGAAGTGACCGTTACAGAAGGAGGAGCTAGAGGCAAAGACAGACATCCTGCTGCAAATTTTCCTGAAATGACCGTTATAGAGGGAGGAGCTAGAGGCAGGGACAGACATCCTGCTGCAAGTTCACCTAAAATGACCATTATAAAGGGAGGAGCTAGAGGCCGAGACAGACATCCTGCTGCAAGTTCTCCTGAAATGACCATTATAAAGGGAGGAGCTAAAGGCAGAGACAGACATCCTGATGAAGTTCTCCTGAAATGACAATTCTCAAATGAACTTTGTGTGCCCCAGTTGTCCTCTATGGAGAACTGTAACTGTCATTTCAAGAGAACTTGCAGCAGGATAACTGTGTCAGCCTCTAGCTCCTCTCCTCTACATAGAATTTTAAAAGCACCAACTGCCATCTCCTATCTCAGTAATGGGAAAATCCATCTTCATTGAACACAAGTTTTACCCATGAATTGAGAGTGAATCATCAGTCCAGGAGGAGGAATAAGAAGATTTCTCTGACAAGATATATGTCAAAGTGTCTTATTTTTATGTGCACTATTAATTTTTGGAAAATAAATAGCAGTTACTCTTTAAATCTCCAAGACCTAATGCAAAATCTAGAGTGAATGATCAGTCCAGGAGGTAAAAAAAGACAACCAGATTTCTCTGATAAGATATATTATATAGTTGCTTATTTTCTATGTATTATTGATTTTTTAAATAACAATGTAAAATGACTACTCTTTATATGCATGATTGCAATATGTCAGAACTGAATTGACAGCAATTAGTAAAATCATAGATATTGGCAAACAATCAGAAATTGGCAGAAGGTGGTCCAGGACTTGTTCGCCCATATGATACCACTAATGAGATGTGAACACTTTGCCTTCAAGACTTAATTCTCCTCTGTACTAGTGATGAGCGAGCGTGCTGGGATAAGGTGTTATCTAAGCATGCTCGTGTCCTAATCAAGTGCTCAGAAAAAAATGCTCTAATCGATGTTTGCAAGGATTTCCTAACAAACAGGCAATTCCTGCATGTGTTGCCACTGTCGAACAGCTGCGAGCCATAATATTCGAGCACGCCGAAAATATTAGATTAGGACACGAGCATGCTCAGATAACACCTTATCCCAGCACGCTCGCTCATCACTACTCTGTACATTTGGTGAAACGTATAGAAGTTCTTCAGGACTGCACAGAATGTCGGGAACACATACCGAAACTCCAATGTTTGGATCTGATCTATCTGCTCGGGCTCAGCGGCACACAGACTGGTTCCCAACCCAGCTAGCTCAAAGCTCTTCAAATCATTTATTGATTTTCCAGAATCATTTAGAAAACCACATAGTATGGACTTTGCCTGTAAAGTATGTAGAGAAAAAAAGAAAAAAAATATCCATGAATATGATGATATATTTTTGAGCTTTTTTCTAGATTGACATCTAGAACCCCATATAACCCTCACCTGAATAGCGGTCCATTCAGTCTGCCGGGTGAGTGCAGACACCATTTCTGCAGATGGTACGTATAGCTCATTGATCTCACTGACGCTCAGGCTGGTGGCTATACGTCCCAAAGCTGTGATGTGATAACTCTTCCATTCTGACAATGGCCCCCAAACCTTCAAAGTAAGAATGGAACATTTTCAAAAAAAGTTCATCCTGGGCATGATGTAACCCCACAACGGTCATTACTGTACCATTTTTGCCCTTTCCTTCAAAACGAAAAGCTGGGATTGATTGAAACTTCCTACAGCCCCAAGGATGTGAACACATTTGGAGAAGGTGTCTGAAGTCATGCACTGCAGCTCCTCGGACGTCCAGAAAGTATTGGCTTCACTCAATATCATCACTGTGGCAGAAGATGGCGCTCTAACGCCTATACACTCTGTACGTGACAGATGAACATAGGACATCTCATGAGTGGTTAGGTAGTCACCGACACATCGCATACTGTACATGACCTGGCTACATGATGGTAGGTAAAAGAATAGGCTAGAAGTCTTTCCTGAGTAGTTCTTGATAATTTCAAGAAAACATTACGATACCCTCTGAACTAATGCTCAAAAACTGACCATTTTTCTAATTGCATCTGTTTAGATCTATTGCTCTGTTCCGGCAGAGCCGGTAGCCATCACGTGATCCAGCTTGTCAGCTTTGTCCTGGCTCCTTGTGACGGTCCATTCTATGGTATCTACTTCTGGCCAATAACCTTGGATGGAAAGTCACGGTGACTTGTAAGGTTGTCACAACAAGGCTGTGGAAGTCTGTGTACGATCGGCCCGTTGAGACAGCCTCTCGAGTGACATCACTGTGACATTCTGTCTTAGGCTGGAGGCCGGAAGGAGAAATCATCAGACAGAATGTCACTGGAAGTAAAGGTAAAGCTGACAGGCAGGATCACGTAACCGTCATCTGCTCAATATGGGGCAAAATAAGGAATATAATTTATTTTGAATAATTATCATTTTTCAAGTGTTAGTTCAAAGGGCAGAACTTGGCAATGGTGGACAACCTCTTTAAAATCTATTTCAAGACGGAACATCACTGGAAGTAAAGGTAAAGCTGACAGGCAGGATCACGTAACCGTCATCTACTCAATGAGAATGGGGCAAAATAAGGAATATAATTTATTTTGAATAATTATCATTTTTCAAGTGTTAGTTCAAAGGGCAGAACTTGGCAATGGTGGACAACCTCTTTAAAATCTATTTCAAGACGGAACGTCACTGGAAGTAAAGGTAAAGCTGACAGGCAGGATCACGTAACAGTCCTCTGCACAATGAGAATGGGGCAAAATAAGGAATATAGTTTATTTTTAATAAATATAATTTTCAAGTGTTAGTTCAAAGGGCAGAACTTGGCAATGGTAGACAGCCCTTTAAAATCTTTAAAATCTATTTCACAACGCTGACACTGTTGCCATATTTTCCAACCGGAAAAGAGGTTTTTCTCATCATCATATATGGGCAAAATTGCAAACTGCTCATAAAACAAGCAACTTTATAATTTACCTCTTATTAAAAATCCTATGAACAGAGGAATTTTTAATCATATTGTGCATTGCTTGTTGCTTAGTTGCTGGCCACTGCTTCAGAAATAGATGGTTTCCTAGGCAAGGTGCACAGCGCTTACAAGCTGTTTGCTATAGAGCTTGTAAATGCTGCTCTAAATCTAGTTGGATCGCTGAATCCAGACGGTATCAATCTCCCTAGGCTCCTTCAATGCCAAAGAGGCAAAGTTACCTCTGCATTCAGCATGGATGAACAAACAGTTCAGCCAAGCCACTAGTCCGAACTGTGAATCATCAGGAGCACACCGCTCCCCAGCAAACAAGAAGGTGAGAGGCAGGGGAGCTGTGCGCTCCTGAAGATAGGATCATGAGAATATACCTGTAACTTTTGAATATTAGCTGCTGCACATTAATTAGATGTGAACTAAAAGAAATAGCAACATTTTTGCTTAGGAGGAAAGAAAAGATGATTTTGATCTTTCAGGCAAATTTTAGAACAAGATTTCATCACATTGCTTCTCTTTTAGATCCTAATAGTTCAGGGTATTCAATACCTGAAAAGACATTTGTTTGATGGCCGGAGAACAATGAGGCTTTTGAATACCGGGGAGAAGAGGGGAAATGGCATCTTTATGACGTCTGCAGAACGTGACTAACAAAGCAGGATAATAAGCTTTACCTGCCGTCCGCTCAGGCTCAGAGATGTTGGCACCATGTAAGTGAATGGCATCAAATAAGCCCGATAGCATCTGATCACTGCGGGCAATGGCAGCTGCTCCCGATACAATCTCTGATACCAGCTTCTGGAACTGGACACAAGTGAGGAGAGAAGGGAACAGGCATGAAATGTCGTACACACCACAGCCGCGGAGGCTGGCCTTTATTCTGGTGACATTTAGAAGGTTAATTTTGGAACATTTTGTCGTCACGAGCGCTGAGAATCCGAGAAAACACTAAATCTAGAAATGAAACATAAATGTGCTAGCGAACGGCTTTCCTCAAGGACGAACCAGATTGTGCTTCTTTCATCGGTGCCGCACACACGCCGTAAACAATGCCAAGATTCACAAGGAGCGGCATGCACGCACAATTCGAATGGCTGCCTACACAAAAAATTTTGTGCATTTATTTATTTTTTAAGCTCTATTTTTTACTTTAGTTTATTGCCTTTTTCCATATTTTTATGATACTTTTTTGCTCAACTATACAAACTATTTTTTTTTAAAAAGTCTCAACGTCACGGCATTGGGAGGCCTAGTAAATGCTAGAGGCATGCGGAAGAGAAGACTGCCCTGTTCTGTCTGCCACACAGGACTGGACCCCAGACAAGGGCAGTACAAATCTTTCTGCTCAACTAATGTGTTTTTGAACCTACATTTTTATTGCTTTTTTGATTAAAAGATTGAAAAACGCAAGAAAAAAAAGTCACACAATCCATGAATTGCCTACTAATTAGAGGGAACCTGTCATCCCCAAAATGCGATTTACCTGCAGTTATAATGGTAATCTGCAAGCGACTAGCGTTTAAATCTTGTGTAGACAACTAAGTAGAACGGCGGGTGCAGGGAGAAAATGAAGTTATATTCTCCCTGCAACCATTCATTTCCAGTTATAAGGGTGGACCAGGGGGCTGTAATAATCACTTGTCACTACACGGTAAGCACTCCCCTTGCATCTTGACTGACATCCTGCTCTGTAGACATAAAATAAATGTAGAAAAATATATAAGTTCTTTATGTCACAAAGTTCTTTATCTTACAATCCTTTGTCTGGCTGCAAGACAACTGGCTGCAGCAGAAGCCTCCCCCACTTTCTTATCTGCAATAGGCAATACAAATGATTAAACCCTAACACTTAGTAATATGTCAACATAAAACAGAACAGACAAGAAGGAAACTAAAACCCTTTATTCACTTCCAGAAGTTGAGCTTCCAGAAAACCTGCAACCTGAAAAAAGTTTAAGGAGGTTTATCTCCTTTTCACCTTTATTTTTCATTTCTAGATTTAAAGTTTCTTTTGGTTCTTTATCTTAAAACATATAGTTATGATAAAGATATACCTTGATTCTAAATTTCCCACTACTTCTCATGCTTAATTCTATTCCTGTGAGTTCAGAGCACAAGATTGAGAAGTGGAGATCCTTTAAAGAAGCGCTCCTCCTCATCCTCCTCCTCTTCCTCCTCCTGCTCCCATCAAAATTTGTATCCTCTTAATATATTGCAGTCATCGTTTTATATAGCACTGTGTACTTACAATTGCTCATTTTGCCTTTCTACCCAGTTAATTTTTTTCCATTAGGACTATGACATCATGTGATTAAAAACAGACTAGCTGATTCCTTCTCAGCTCTATGTAGAAACAGGAGGTAAATTTTCCCTGCATGAGTCTTGAGTCACTGCAAAAGTCCATAGCAGGGGGAAAAGGGAGCAGCTGGGCCAGGAGATGAAGAGGGGAATGATAAATGCAAGGACAAGAGACTTCCTGTTTCTATATAGAGCTTAGAAAAGAGAAGAATAAGCAGGGTAGAAAGGCAAAATGAGCAATTGTAAGTACACAGTGCTGTATAATATGATGACTGCAATATATTAATTAACTGGGTAGAAAGGCAAAATGAGCAATTGTAAGTACACAGTACTGTATAATATGATGACTGCAATATATTAATTAACTGGGTAGAAAGGCAAATGAGCAATTGTAAGTACACAGTACTGTATAATATGATGAGTGCAATATATTAACTGAGTAGAAAGGCAAAATGAGCAATTGTAAGTACACAGTGTTGTATAATATGATGAGTGCAATATATTAACTGAGTAGAAAGGCAAAATGAGCAATTGTAAGTACACAGTGCTGTATAATATGATGAGTGCAATATATTAACTGAGTAGAAAGGCAAAATGAGCCATTGTAAGTACACAGTGCTGTATAATATGATGACTACAATATACTAAGATGGTAAAAACTTTGATGGAAATACTTTAGATACTTCATGTAATTTTACAATACTAGCCTCTGGGACAGTAATACCTTCTCTATTACAATAATGATCTCCTCTTTCGACAGAAGATTCCAGAAAGGCGCCATGTCTTGTGCTGTTTCAGCTGTCCAGTTTACCGGGTTCCTGCACAGTACACAGATACACCGATAATATAGCAAAACGACCCTTCCCTATAGTGGCCAACAAACAGAACCTTGCTTACCCATAATGAGCCCAAATTCTGTATTTAATTGCTTTTTTTTGATCTTGGCTGAGATTTGAGCAGACCTTCATCTGATTTAGCGCTGCCTCAATGACATTTGAGGATATCCCACGTTCTGTGATGCTTGGAGGCAAGTGACAGATGAGATTTCCAAGGATATCTAGCTGATATACATCCACAACAGAACTGTTCTGAAAGACAGAAGATTCTCTTATATTTACTTGCTTGCCCTGATATCCCCGAGATGGCATTGTGCTTGTTTGCCCAAGTACAATGCACTGAAAAAGTACTCATACTCCCACATTTTTTCATGTGATGCCCACAAACTTACATGTATTTATTGGGATTTTATGTGCTATACCAACACAAAGTAGCCAGTATTTGTGAAAGCGTAAAGGAAATCATACAGGGTTTTCTAATTATTTTAAAAATACAAATCTGAAAATTGTGACGTGCATTTGTATTCAGCCCCTGAGTCAATAATTTATAGGATCACCTTTTGCTGCAATTACTGATGCAAGTCTTTGGGGGTCTGTCTCTACCAGCTTTGTATATCTGTAAGGGTGTGATAGGGATAGTCATACGCCTTTCCCCTGAAGATTACTTTTGTGACTTGTGTATTGGAATATGTTATTTTCTTATGCATAGAACCTCACGTGCACTAATGTGTGTAGTTAATGTACTGTAATGTGATGAATGTATAATGCTCTTTATGTGTAAGATATAGGGTAAGTATAGGGTATAGGTATAGCTAGAACATCAGATATAGGTTATGAATGGGAAAGGTACAGTTGTGGGCACACCAGATATAGGAACTACATTGCACAGGTTAGGAACAGTTAAATGTTCAGGAACAGCCCCAACATGGGAGGGGACAGTGTTAGATAAAAAGGGGAGCACTTCCTGATTAGTAGGAGTTGAGATAAAGGAAGTGATAGCAGTAGTTCAAGGCCAGAGGGCACAAAACAGTACAGACTGGCAGCATGAAGACGTCTGCCGCAAACTGAAGCAAACCTCCCTGGAATATCCGGGACCTACGGCCCAACCGAGGAACTGAGAAGCGTGCCTTCATATCTTCGTATGATAGGAAGCCGGACAGGGAATCGCATAAGGGAGTTGGAAAGGGACAAGACCCATGGAAGCTGCAAAGCCGGAGGGAGTATCCCGGAGCCTGAGGCCAGGGATGCCAGTGAGCAAAGGGATAGTTCAGGCTGAAGAAACAGTGAATACAATGTACTATGCTGTAAAAACAATGGAACTTGGACTGCTCATTAAAGTTAATCTCTTTGAAAAGAATTGGTTGTCGCCTATTGAATGTGCGGCTGTTCCTGGATCTGGGATCATGGAGATAGCATGGACACCTGTGGTCGAAACATGAGTGTTATGCAATACACACACACAATACATGGGAGCTGAGACGTTTACTTGTGGGGTGCGAGGGTGTGGGAGAACAGCAGCCCTTCGCCCATGACTTCTGCCCTTTGCATCTTACACATCTATAGTGTGACATTTTTGCCCATTCTTCTTTGCAAACTAGGTTTAGCTCAGTGAGATTGGATGGAGAGGTCTGTGAACAGCAATTTTCAAGTCTTGCAGCAAATTCTCAATGGGATTTTGGTCTGGACTGTGACTTTCACATACATGAATGTGCTTTGATCTAAACCTTACCATTGTAGCTCTGGCAAGATGTTTAGGATTGGTGTCCTGTTGGAAAGTGAACCTCTACCTCAGTATCAAGTCATTTGCAGCTTTTAACAGGTTTTCCTCTAGGATTGCCCTGTATTTTGCACCATCTATCTTGTCATCAACTTTGACCAGCTTCCTTGTCCCTGCTCAAGAAAAGACACCCAAAAGCATGAGGCTGCCACCACCATGATTTATGGTGGTGATGGTGTTTTCAGGGTGATGTGCAGTATAAATTTTCCACAACATATAGCGTTTTGCATTTAGCCCTAAAAGTTATACTTTATTCTCATCTGACTGGAGGACCTACTTCTACATGCTCCAAGAAGAAAAACTGGAAAGGAGACAAAGCACAAATAGGATCTTATCTTGGTAACAGTGTTATAGGATATGCACGATTGCGCTCACCTGCTTGGATTGTGTGGACACAACCACTGATAGAGCTTAAGGCTAGCACCAGACCCATGTGAGGATAAGTGGATAAATGGAAAAAAAATGGGTTACTTTGTGTTGCTGTGGAATGAAAAATGAGAGATGCCACGTCAATTTAAGGCAGTTTAATCATCAACGCATTTCGAAGTATACAACTTCTTCAGGACAAACCACAATAGCCAGTTGAAAACTTCAAAGCGCGGTGACGAATTAACCACCTTAAATTGATGTGAATCTCTCATCTTTCCTTCCACAGCAGTGCAGAGTAAAACATTTGTTTTCCATCTATCTACATCTACATGTAGCTCTGTTTTCTACATGGCTTTTGGCAAAATGCAAATCAGCATTTTATGGCTTGCTTTAAAAAATGGCTTTCTTCTTGCCACTCTTCCATAAAGGCCAGATTTGTGGTGTATACAATAGTTGTCCTGTGGACAGATTCTTCTGCCTGAGCTGTGATATCTGCTGCTTGACCAAAGTGACCATGGGCTGCTTGTCTAATCAGTGCTCTCCTTGCTTATTATGTCAATTTAGGTGGACGGCCATGTCTTGGTAAATTTGTAGTTGGGTCAACAGTGCTCCGTGAGATGTTCAGAGCTTGGGCTATTTTTTTATACCCTAACCCTGCTTTACTCTTTTTTTATACCCTAACCCTGCTTTACTCGTCTCCATAACATTATCCCTGACCTGTCTGTTGTGTTCCTTGTTTTCATGATGCTGTTTGAGCCCTAATTTTCTCAAACAAATCTCTGATGCCTTCACAGAACACCTGTAGCTATCCTGAGAATAAATTACAACACAGGTAGACTCAATTTACTAATTATGTGACTTCTGGAGTCAATTGGTCACTCAGTATTTTATTTTAGGGGTATCAATTGGTCACTCTGGATTATATTTAGGGGTATCAGGCTACAGGGGGTCTGAATACAAATGCAAGTGACAATTTTCAGATTTCTATTTTTAAAATAATTAGAAAACCCTGTATCATTTCCTTTACACTTCACAGATACTTTCTACCTTGTGTTGGTATATCACATACAGTCATGGCCAAAAGTTTTGAGAATGACACAAATATTATATTTTCACATGATCTGCTGCCCTCTGGTTTTATGTGTGTTTGACAGATGTTTTTATCACAGACAGAAATATAATAATTGCAAACATATGAGTAACAAAAGCTTATATTGACAGTTAGAATGAGTTAATGCAGCAAGTCAATATTTGCAGTGTTGACCCTTCTTTCTTTAGGACCTCTGCAATTCTCCCTGGCATGCTCTCAATCAACTTCTGGACCAAATCCTGACTGATAGCAGTCCATTCTTGCACAATCAATGCTTTCATTGTCAGAATTTTTAGGTTTTTGATTGTCCACCCGTCTCTTGATGATTGACCACAAGTTCTCAATGGGATTAAGATCTGGGGAGTTTCCAGGCCATGGACCCAAAATCTCTATGTTTTGTTCCCTGAGCCATTTAGTTATCACCTTTGCTTTATGGCAAGGTGCTCCATCATGCTGGAAAAGGCATTGTTGATCGCCAAACTGCTCTTGGAGGGTTGGGAGAAGTTGCTCTTGGAGGACATTCTGGTACCATTCTTTATTCATGGCTGTGTTTTTAGGCAAGACTGTGAGAGAGCGATTCCCTTGGCTGAGAAGCAACCCCACACATGAATGGTTTCAGGATGCTTAACAGTTGGCATGAGACAAGACTGGTGGTAGCGCTCACCTTGTCTTCTCCGAATGAGGCGTTTTCCTGATGTTCCAAACAATCGAAAAGGGGATTCATCAGAGAAATAACTTTACCCCAGTCCTCACAGCCATCGTCTTTTCAAAATCGTCTGTCATGTTCTAAACTTCTTCGCCTCTACAGGCTTGTAAGATGCACTCACAGTGCTGCTGCACTCCCTGGGCTGCCATTCTGACAGCTCTGCACTGCGTAGCCCGATCCCACAGCTGAAACACTTTTAAGAGACGGTCCTGGCGCTTGCTGGTCTTTCTTGGGCGCCCTGAAGCCTTTTTGGCAACAATGGAACCTCTCTCCTTGAAGTTCTTGATGATGCGATAGATTGTTGACTGAGGTGCAATCTTTCTAGCTGCGATACTCTTCCCTGTTAGGCCATTTTTGTGCATTGCAATGATGACTGCAGGAGATAACCATAGTTAACAGAAGAGAAACAATGATGCCAAGCACCAGCCTCCTTTTAAAGTGTCCAGTGGTGTATTCTCACTTAATCATGACAGATTGATCTCCAGCCATGTCCTCATCAACACCCACACCTGTGTTAATGGAGCAATCACTGAAAAGAGGTTAGCTGGTCCTTTTAAGGCAGGGCTGCAATGATGTTGAAATGTGTTTTGGGGGATAAAGTTCATTTTCTAGCCAAATATTGACTTTGCAAGTAATTGCTGTTAAGGTGATCACTCTTTATAACATTCTGGAGTATATGCAAATTGCCATTAGAAAAAGTGAAGCAGTAGACTTTGTAAAAATTAATATTTGTGTCATTCTCAAAACTTTTGGCCATGACTGTACAATCTCAATAAATACATCTAAGTTTGTAGATGTAACGTGAAAAGATGTGGCACATTTCCGCGAAGGCCAGGCTATGGTCACTCCATAGTGTAGGTGGTTTATAAGTGGGTGAAATGAATTTGGCCACTAGTCCTTGAGACAATGTCGATTCCGAAACTGATCTTTATGTATGCGTCGGGCTGTTTACGCACCCCATGGAATTGCGATGTAGAAACTCTTACCAGGCATTGATTTACTTTGTTAATTACAAAATCCTTCTTGCTTGCATGTAACAGCAAATAGTTAACATCCGTCTTCCTTAGACCAATTAATATCTGTTTGCAGAGAGGGTGAGAAGCAAAATATTCTGTCCTGGAAGGGAAGAGGCGATTTAACAAAGGCAATGTGATAGAGAACAACTGCTTGGTGTTGCTAGGTTATGGGCTTTTGCTGTTAGATGCACCAAATGTACATATAATTGATTCATCCTCTGTGACCTTGGTAACCGAATCAGTAGGGCAAACTATTTGTAAGTGCTTCAAGGTAAAAATGCTTATTTAAGGATTTAAAGGGGATCTATCAGCAGGTTTTTGCTACTTCATTTGAGAGCAGCATAATGTAGGAAAAGAGATCCTGATTCCAGCGATGTATCACTTAACTTCCTGAGTGCAGCAGGTGTAACACAGTCATAGATCATAGATGTAGCATGTAGCAGAGCTGAGAAATCTAACTCCGCCCACACCACAGCTTTCTGTGCACGTTGTCTATTGACTGTGAGCTGCTTATCAGAGGAGAGGGATGTGGTCAGACCAGGGCTCATGTGCTCTGTGGTCCAGGCAGTGATAATCTCCTGGTGATGAAACATTCATTTTAAGGAAACAACAGCACACAGCCTAATAAGTGACACAGCCCTGAAATCTGTGTCTCAGCTCCTACTTCATGCTGTCCTCAGATTACATAGCAACAACCTGCTGACAGATTCTCTTTAAAGAGATATTTACAAGCACATTGGTAAGAGACAGAAAATGTCCAGGACTTTACCGACTTTAAAGGGAAGCTGTCAAGCGATTCTTGTTGCTCGAACCACGGACAGCATGAGTCGGAGCCTGTCTGCACCAATCTAACAAGGAGGAGCACAAAGTTCTAGACACACAATTTAATGCAGATCTATCAACATATTTCACAATATAAAATGCGGATATTAATAAATAGATATCGTAGTCTTGATGAGGCTGGTATACTTACTTTGAAAATGCTTTCCAGAATGTCTGCATAATCCTGTTTGTGATCTCTTCCCGAGATGTGACGTTATAGTAAGTAACAGGTCAGAGCACCATACTAGGGAGAGCCAGCTCTTGTCATAGCTGATCTCTTCCAGTAAGAGCAGCGGCCAGAGAGAGCTCCGATCGCTGCTGTTTAATTATTTAAATGTGTCTGTGCGCGCACACACCGACACCGGCTCACATTTCCCTCCTGCCTTATGGCATGATCACAGGGTACCAATGTATTGCCATAGCAGGGTATGCTTATGAAAGTCCCCACAGCTGCCATCTTTTTCTTCCTGTAAAGCACAGCCTGTGGTACTTTTGCAGTATAAGCAATAAGGTGATTACAGGTTCAAATCCCCTAAGGATATTAAGTAAAAAAATACATTTAAATACTTACAAAATAAATAAAAATTCAAATCACCCCCATTAAAAATAAAAAAATGAAAATAATAAACATATCTGTGTCCAGAAAAGTCTGATCTATTAAAATATACAATTAATTAACCCAATCAGTAAATGCTGCAAAGAGTAAAAAAATCAAAACCCCAGAATTCCATGCCACTAAAAATGCTATAAAAAAGTGATCAAAATTTCACATTTTCCCAAAATTTAATCAATAAAAAAGTCTCCTTGTTACACAAAAAAAAAAGCTCAAAAACTTTTTTGTACAAATTTATGAACATTTTTTGTCAGCACTTAACTAAAAAAAAAAAAAACTATACAATTTTTTATTGCCATAATTAATCTAAAGATTCATGTTGCCGGGTCATTTTTACAGCACAATGAATTCCATAAAAACATAGCTCAGAAATTAATGGCGGAATTGCATTTAGTCTAGCCAAAGATTGAGAGAATTCATGAGACCATGTGTATTCAGTCTCAGCCCAACCAGGGTGACTGACAGCTGCAGCTTGTATTGGGTAATGTGAGATCTCAGCAAGGAGGAGGGACATTGAGGATCTGTCAGTCAGGCTAGGTGGGTGAAAATTCTCAGCAGGGAGGAGGGACATTGAGGATATGTCAGTCAGGCTAGGTGGGTGACAATTCTCAGCAGGGAGGAGGGACATTGAGGATATGTCAATCAGGCTAGGTGGGTGACAATTCTTAGCAGGGAGGAGGGACATTGAGGATCTGTCTGTCAGGCTAGGTGGGTGAAAATTCTCAGCAGGGAGGAGGGACATTGAGGATCTGTCAGTCAGGCTAGGTGGGTGAAAATTCTCAGCAGGGAGGAGGGATGTTATGATTTGGTAGCTGAGGAGAGCAGGCAAAAAAGGCAATACACCAGAGAGGTTGGAATCTACTGGATTGCAGTACCCTGACTAACCACCACAACTAAAGGCAGCCGTGGAGCGTACCTACGTTGGTCCTAGACGCCTCGTCACAGCCTGAAAAGCTAACTACACCTAAAGATAGAAAGAGGAAAACTATCTGCCCCGGAGCAGATCCCCAAAGAACATAGGAAGCCCCCAAACATGTAATGGCGGTTAGACAAGAGGAAATACAGACACAGACAGAAAATAGTATGAGCAAACGTTTGGGCCCAATCTTCGTAGAAAGAAAAGGATAGGAAGGACACTTACTGCAATCCAAAAAACCCTAAAAAAAATACCAACTCACTAATTGCAAAAACACCTGAGATCACACGACCTCTACCACCTAAATTAGTTCTCTGGTGTAACAAACTAAGCAGCAGCCACTGAAAAAACTGGAAAAGGCAAATGAACAAATAACAGTGGCTCAGATAAACTGAGAGGAGCACAAGCCCCCGGAGGGGACCTGGCTGACCTCCACAGAAGTGCAGGACAAAATGCAAAAAGCAAGCACAAAAATAAGAGCAGAAAATATCTTATCTGTTAGCAGAAGATGCAGGCAAGACACAGCTAGCTTCCAAGTGAACCAGGAACCAAAGTTGAGACAAGAACAATTGATCACCGGCAACCCTGATGGGAGGGAACCTCCCTTATATAAGACCAGTCTGTAACACCTGATTGCCAATCTTCACAATCTTCATTGAATAGTTCAGTACTGTTTGTAACCACCAGAGGGGCTTCTGCTCAGAATTCATTTCTAACACATTCACAACAGTACCCCCCCCTTGAGGAGGGGTCACCGAACCCTCATTTGGGCAACCAGGTCGGTCAGGATGAGCTCTGTGATACGCACGGATCAGTCTCCTAGCATGGATGTCCGAAGCAAACACCCAAGAATTGTGCTCCTGACCATAACCTCTCCACTTAACCAAATACTGGAGTTTCCGTCTAGAAAAACGAGAATCCAATATTTTCTCAACCACATACTCCAGATTGCCCTCAACCAAAACAGGGTCAGGAGGCGCAGCCATAGGAACCACTGGCTCGACAAACCTCTTCAATAAGAACTTGTGGAACACGTTATGGATCTTAAATGTCCCTGGAAGAAGTAAACGAAAGGAAACAGGATTAAGAATCTCCATGATCTTATAAGGTTCAATGAACCTAGGCTTAAACTTAGGAGATGCAACTCTCATAGGGATATTTCTTGAGGACAACCAGACCAAGTCCCCCACTTCAAACCGAGGACCATCAGTCCTATGCCAATTGGCAAACCGCTGGGCCCTCTCCTGAGAGAGGGACAACCTCTCCACTACCTGGTCCCAAATCTGCTGCATACGTTCCACAACAGAGTCAACACCTGGACAGACAGAAGCCTCCGTCTGTCCCGAAGAAAATCGAGGGTGAAACCCAAAATTGCAGAAAAATGGAGACATCAAAGTGGCAGAGCTAGCCCTATTATTAAGAGCAAACTCAGCCAAAGGCAAAAAAGAGACCCAGTCATCTTGATCAGCAGACACAAAGCATCTCAGATAAGTCTCCAATGTCTGGTTTGTTCTCTCAGTTTGTCCATTGGTCTGAGGATGAAAAGCAGAGGAGAAAGACAATTGAACACCAAGTCTAGAACAAAAAGTCCTCCAAAATCTGGAAACAAACTGGACTCCTCTGTCAGACACAATGTTCTCAGGAATGCCGTGTAACCGAACCATGTGCTGAAGGAACAAAGGCACCAATTCGGAGGAGGAAGGCAACTTAGGTAATGGCACAAGATGTATCTGTCACGGGTGTATCGCCACGAAGATCGTCGCGATTTCACATTCTGACTTCTCGCAGGTGAGTTGTTGGTACTTTGTGTCTGTTGGCAGTGAGGGAGTTAATTCTACCTTTCTCTGTGCTTAGACTGGGTCCAGCCTCGCCCGGCTGCTGTGTATTAGGCACTAATTAGCTTCCTTCAAATACCTGCCAGTCTGCTTAAGGAGTTGTCGGTGAAAGCATTCATTCAGACCAGCAGAGCGGATCGTTTCTGAGAAGACTTACGGGTATGCCACACTAAACAACATCGCTAACGGGATCGCTAAAAAACGTCACTATTTAGCGATCCCGTTAGCGATGTTGTTGTGTGCGGCATCTGCCAGCGACGAGCTTCCTGCTGTGATCTCGCTCGTCGCTGGAATCGTTCCGGACCCTATTTTATCGTCGGCGCTCCGCTGGGTAACTATATATCGCTGAGTGTGGCACCTTTTTTAGCGATTTAGCGGTACTTTTGTACCGCTAAAGTCGTTAAGGAGATCGCTAACCGCGATAGCGTCCTTAACGACATCGCTAAATGTGGCCGACACTAGCGATATTTAAACGATCCCGCTAGCGATCTCATTAGTATGCGACGCTAACGAGATCGTTAGCGGGATCGAGTAGTGTGGCAGTACCTTTAAGCTAAGAGTGCCTGTTGTGGTTTATCCTCTCCTCGCTTATTGTTTATCTCCTTAACCTTTTGTGTTCCCTCTGTAGTTGAAGTTTTTGTATGCAAGGCAGTATTTACTTTACCCCTTGTCTGTCTCGTTTGTCTTATACTGTTTGTAAGCTGTTACCTGCCCATTCCCTGTGTGGTAATCAGGGTCCTTCTCAGGACTAGATTACAGTGGTCAGGGATCTACAGGAGACAGGGTTACGCTGGCGGCCTGGACCTCTGTACCATTAACAGTACCTCCAGGTAGAGGGACTAGTCAGGACCCCAGTTTAGGGTCAGCATAGACCCCGGTCCACCACTATCCTGAGACAGCGTGACATTTTCACCGACCATACTAAAGATTCTCCCCAGCCACCATGGATCCAGTAGCCCATCTAGCTCAGCAGTTGCAGAGTTTGTCCATGGAGCTGACGGACGTTAAATCCAAGGTTTTGTACTCCCGGGAGCAAGCCAGATCTGAACCTAAAGTGGCTCTCCCGGACAGGTTTACTGGTGGGCGGGACAAGTTTTTTACTTTCCGGGAGGCATGTAAATTGTATTTTCGGCTGCGGCCTCGGTCGTCGGGGAGTGAGGATCAGAGGGTGGGAATTGTCATCTCGCTCTTACAAGGGGACCCTCAATTCTGGGCGTTCTCTCTCCCCCCGGGCTCCCAGGCTCTCTAGTCAGTGGACCAATTTTTTACAGCCCTGGGTCTGGTATATGATGACCCGGATCGGGTCTCCCTTGCTGAAATGAAGTTACGTAAGATACAGCAGGGAGATCGTCCGGCGGAGGAATTTTCTTCAGAGTTCCGTAGGTGGGCCACGGATACTCAGTGGAATGACCGGGCTCTTAGGAGCCAGTTTTGTCAAGGTTTATCTGATAAATTAAAAGATGTGTTGGCTCAGTATGATTCTCCCCCGTCACTGGAGGCCGCTATGGCTCTTGCAATTCGCATTGATAGACGGCTTCGGGAGAGGTGCGGGGTAACTCCGCCCCCTGTGATGACTCCACCTCCTTCTAAAGTCCCTAATATTGAGGTTCCCCTGGTTTGTTCCGAGGAACCTATGCAGTTGGGAGGGACATCATTCCGAGGGAGGGGATCAGCGGTGCGCCGCAAGACAAGAAAGTGTTTCTTCTGCGGGAGGGAGAGAGGGACATTTTATTGAGGGGTGTCCATCCCGTACTGTACTGAGCAAGAAGTCGCCGGAAAACTATTAATCCCAGGTTGTGTGGTGGACGACAATCTGGGAGTATGTATTTCGTCCCCAGGTCCGTCTCAGTTTCTCATACCAGCGGAGGTGGTGGTAGGTACGAGAACTGAGAGGATTTCTGTTCTTCTGGATAGTGGGGCCGGGGCTAATCTGGTGGACGCTCGGTTTGCCCAGGTTCATGGTATGCAACTGAGTGTATTAGCCAAACCTATCCCCATATTCTCTATCGACGCCAGGCCTCTCGGTCAAGGTAGCTTTTTGCAAGCCGTGCATAACATTGACCTTCGAGTGGGGGCAATACGTAAAGAACTATTGTCTTGTTATGTGTTGGAGGGTCTTCCCACTCCTATTGTGTTGGGTCTTCCTTGGTTAACTAAGCATAACCCAGTTATTAATTGGCAATCCAGAGAGATAAGCCAGTGGGGTGAATTTTGCAATAGTAACTGCATGAACACAGTCATCGGTGCGGTCGTGCCTAGAACCTTACCACCTTTTCTGGAGGACTTTGAGGATGTGTTTTCAGAGGAAGGGTGTCAAGAATTACCTCCTCATCGCGAGTATGACTGTTCTATAAAATTGCTCCCTGATGCTAAATTACCTAAATCTAGGTTGTATAACCTTTCTGGTCCTGAGAGGCAGGCTATGAAGGATTATATTTCGGAAAGTCTGGCTAAAGGGCATATTAGACCTTCATCTTCCCGGTGGCCGCGGGGTTCTTCTTTGTGAAGAAAAAAGATGGAGGCCTACGCCCTTGCTTGGATTTCCGTGAGCTTAATCGGATTACGGTCCGAGATCCGTATCCGCTCCCACTTATTCCAGATCTCTTCAATCAGATTGTTGGCGCCAAATGGTTCTCTAAGTTGGATCTCAGGGGGGCGTATAATCTGATTAGGATGAAGGAGGGGGATGAGTGGAAGACGGCGTTTAACACTCCGGAGGGGCATTATGAGAACCTTGTCATGCCTTTCGGTCTGACTACTGCCCCGGCGGTGTTTCAACATTTTGTTAATGACATCTTTCGCCACCTAGTGGGACAGTTTGTTGTCATTTATCTGGATGACATCTTAATTTACTCGCCGGATCTTGTGTCTCATCAGGAGCATGTGAGACAGGTGTTGCAGATCTTGCGAGATAATAAACTGTACGCCAAATGGGAGAAGTGTGTATTCGCCGTACAGGAACTTCAGTTTTTAGGGTTCCTGGTGTCAGCTTCCGGTTTCCGTATGGACCCTGGGAAAGTGAAGGCAGTGCTTGAGTGGGATCTGCCAGAGGATCTTAAAGCACTGCAGCGTTTCCTGGGGTTTGCTAATTACTACCGGAAATGTATTCGTAATTTCTCGTCCATTGTTAAACCTCTCACTGACATGACAAGAAAAGGGACGGATTTTTCAAGGTGGTCTGACAAGGCTTGTCAAGCATTTTCCTCCTTGAAAAAATGTTTTGCTTCGGCACCTGTACTCATTCAACCGGATGCGTCACAGCCGTTCATTGTGGAGGTGGATGCGTCTGACGTAGGGGTGGGTGCGGTATTATCTCAAGGTCCGTCCCCTGGTAAATGGCATCCGTGCGCTTTCTTCTCTAAAAAATTGTCGTCCGCTGAGAGGAATTATGATGTCGGCAATAGGGAACTCTTGGCCATTAAGTTGGCTTTTGAAGAGTGGCGTCATTTTTTGGAGGGGGCAGTCCACCCGGTCACCGTCATTACTGATCACAAGAACCTACTGTATTTAGAGTCTGCAAAATGTCTGAATCCCAGACAAGCTAGATGGTCGTTGTTTTTTACCAGGTTTAATTTTGTCGTCACATATCGTCCTGGGTCAAAAAATGTAAAGGCTGATGCCTTATCTCGCAGTTTCCCTGGGGCCGGGAAGACGGATGACCCGGTTCCTATCCTTCAGGAGGGAGTAGTGGTGTCGGCTGTATGCTCTGAGCTTGAGGAGGAGGTATTGGAGGTTCAGGGGGACGCACCTCCAGGGAAACTGTTTGTTCCAGATCAGTTAAGACAAAAGGTTATCGAGGCACATCATAACTCTGCTTTGGCAGGACACCCAGGGAGTAAAGCAACTGTGGATCTCCTTTCACGCCGGTTTTGGTGGCCTAACTTAAATAAAGAGGTGGTAACTTTTGTCGCGTCCTGTGGGGTTTGTGCACGCTCTAAGACCCCACATACCCGTCCGTCTGGGGACCTCTTACCTTTGAAAATCCCGGAGCGTCCATGGACCCATCTGTCTATGGACTTCATTACGGACCTCCCTCCGTCTTCAGGTAAAACTGTCATACTAGTTGTAGTTGAAGGTTCAGTAAGATGGCACATTTTATTGCTCTTCCTGCTCTTCCTAATGCTAAAACTCTGGCGCAGGTGTTCATTGGGGAGATTGTGAGACTTCACGGGTTGCCTTCCGATGTGGTGTCGGATCGGGGGTCTCAGTTTGTGTCCAAATTCTGGAAGGCATTTTGTTCACGGCGGGGGATGCAATTGTCATTTTCTTCGGCTTTTCATCCGCAGACCAATGGTCAGACAGAGCGTCTGAATCAGAGCTTAGAGACTTATCTCCGGTGTTTTGTCTCAGAGAACCAAGAGGACTGGTCTTCTTTCTTGCCTCTGGCAGAGTTCGCTCTTAACAATAGGCGGAGGAGTCCACTGGTAAGTCCCCATTTTTTGGGGCATATGGTTTTTCACCCCCAGTTTTGTACTTTCAATGGGGGGGGCTCTTCTGGGGTTCCTGAGGAGGAACGATTTTCGTCGTCACTTGCTTCAGTGTGGAGAGGAGTGCTGAATAATCTGAGTACTATGGGGAACCGATACAAACGTATGGCTGATAGGAGGAGAGTGTCTGGTCCGGACCTAAGTATGAACGATCTGGTATGGTTGTCTACCAAGAATATAAAACTTAAGGTTCCCTCCTGGAAACTTGGTCCCAGGTTCATCGGGCCATACAGGATCAGTTCGATAATTAATCCGGTGGCATTCCGTCTTGACCTCCCTCCTACGTTTAAAATCCACAATGTGTTCCACAAATCGTTGCTTAAGAGGTACGTGGCGCCAGTTATACCGTCACCTCTACCTCCTCCTCCAGTGGTGGTCAATGGTAACTTGGAGTTTCAGGTGTCGAAGATCATTGACTCACGTCTGAATCGCCGGTCCCTTCAGTACTTGGTTCATTGGAAGCGGTATGGTCCTGAGGAGAGGACGTGGGTTCCTGCGTCTATATTAACGCAGACCGATTAATTCGGGCCTTCCACACAACTCACCCTGATAAACCTGGCCCTGAGGGTCCGGAGGCCCCTCGTAGAAGGGGGGGTACTGTCACGGGTGTATCGCCACGAAGATCGTCGCGATTTCACATTCTGACTTCTCGCAGCTGAGTTGTTGGTACTTTGTGTCTGTTGGCAGTGAGGGAGTTAATTCTACCTTTCTCTGTGCTTAGACTGGGTCCAGCCTCGCCCGGCTGCTGTGTAATAGGCACTAATTAGCTTCCTTCAAATACCTGCCAGTCTGCTTAAGGAGTTGTCGGTGAAAGCATTCATTCAGACCAGCAGAGCGGATCGTTTCTGAGGAGACTTAAGCTAAGAGTGCCTGTTGTGGTTATCCTCTCCTCGCTTATTGTTTATCTCCTTAACCTTTTGTGTTCCCTCTGTAGTTGAAGTTTTTGTATGCAAGGCAGTATTTACTTTACCCCTTGTCTGTCTCGTTTGTCTTATACTGTTTGTAAGCTGTTACCTGCCCATTCCCTGTGTGGTAATCAGGGTCCTTCTCAGGACTAGATTACAGTGGTCAGGGATCTACAGGAGACAGGGTTACGCTGGCGGCCTGGACCTCTGTACCATTACAGTACCTCCAGGTAGAGGGACTAGTCAGGACCCCAGTTTAGGGTCAGCATAGACACCGGTCCACCTCTATCCTGAGACAGCGTGACAGTATCATTTTGGAAAACCTATCACAAATCACCCAGATAACGGTCATTCTCTGAGAAACAGGGAGGTCGGAAATGAAATCCATAGAGATATGGGTCCATGGTCTCTTGGGCACAGGCAATGGCATCAACAAACCACTAGAGAGAGAGCAAGGCTTGAGCGAGAGCAAGTCCCGCAGGACTGCACAAATTCCCTGACGTCACGAGACAAAGTAGGCCACCAAAAGGACCGACTAACCAAGTCTCTGGTACCAAAAATTCCGGGATGACCGGCCAACGCGGAACAATGAATCTCAGACATCACACTCTTTTTCCACCGGTCTGGGACAAACAATTTCCCAATAGGGCAGCGCTCGGGTTTATCCTCCTGACACCCTTCCAGAGCCAGTCTCAAATTGGGCGAGATAGCGGAAAGAACTATACCCTCTTTCAAAATAACAGCAGGATCAGATAACTCAGGAGAGTCCGCAAGGAAACGTGTGAAAAACAAGGCCCACCTGGCCTGTCTAGGATTAAGTCGCTTGGCTGATTCCAGATAAACCAGATTCTTATGGTCCGTGAGGACCACCACCTGATGTTTGGCTCCCTCCAGCCAATGTCTCCACTCTTCAAAAGCCCACTTCATGGCCAATAACTCCCGATTACCCACGTCATAATTACGTTCAGTTGGAGAAAATTTTCGAGAGAAAAAGGCACAAGGGTTACTTTTAGAGGTCTCTGGATCTCTTTGGGACAAAACGGCACCTGCCCCAATTTCAGAGGCATCAACCTCCACCTGA
The DNA here is from genome assembly GCA_033576555.1 of Oophaga sylvatica. Taxonomy (NCBI): domain Eukaryota; kingdom Metazoa; phylum Chordata; class Amphibia; order Anura; family Dendrobatidae; genus Oophaga; species Oophaga sylvatica. The sequence continues at coordinate 127,734,701 of JARQOD010000007.1, forward strand.
AATGGCAGAGAAACATCAGGCTGCCGTAGAACAGGAGCAGAAGTGAATCTCTGCTTAAGTTCCTGAAAGCAGAGACTGCCTCAGGAGGCCAATTCACCACATCAGAATCCTTCTTGGTCAAATCAGTCAATGGTTTAACAATAACAGAGAAATTACCAATAAATTTACGATAAAAATTGGCAAAACCCAAGAATCTCTGAAGAGCCTTTGTAACGGGTCTGGGAGGCGGAACCTCTGAGCTTTTATACAAGGAGGCGGTCCTTGTAAGGCAGCGGGTGGCGCCCAGGGAAGACGGGCAGGAAGTCACGACAAGTGACCGGGGCAGTCTCTGGACAAACAGGCAGGAAGTCACGGCAAGTGACCGGGGCAGTCTCTGGACAAACAGGCAGGAAGTCACGGCAAGTGACCGGGGCAGTCTCTGGACAAACAGGCAGGAAGTCACGGCAAGTGACCGGGGCAGTCTCTGGACAAACAGGAGGAAGTCACGGCAAGTGACCGGGCAGCTGAAACAGAAGAAGTCCGGCATGAGGGCATTCTGGACAAACAGGAAGGTACGACCTGTGATGGCTGAGCCTCCCGGTAGGCTATCAGGCAGGTAGCAGATGAGCGTCCCCAGATGAACGGGCTGGCTGGTCCATAGACAGACTGACAGGTGATGGTGGACAGACTGTCGGACGGCGGAGCCTCCAGGACGGCTAGCAGACAGGAAACAGGTGAGCGTCCTCAGGTGAACGGGCTGGCTGGTCCATAGACAGACTGACAGGTGATGGTGGACAGACTGTCGGACGGCGGAGCCTCCCGGACGGTAAGCAGACAGGTAACAGACTGCAGGCTGGCAGGAATCTGGCAGGTATCTGGAAACTGGAGCCTAAGGGCTAAAGCAGAGTAGTGAACAGTGCAACAACATTGCTCGGGCACCTCCATTTTGGAGGAGGTGCCTTATATATGGTGAAGTCCTCCGGCCATTGGCCGGGGACTACTTAGGAGGACGCGCGCGGCCCCTATAAGAGGAAGGGAGCGCGCGGCGCGCCCTAAGCACAGTGGCCGGAAAGGAGCGCACGCCACCAGCAGAGCAGGAGGAGGAAGACGGACCCGGAGCAGAGGGGTGAGGGGAACAGCGTCCCTGCCTAGAGAGGGCAGGGACGCCGACGCTACAGTACCCCCCCCTTTAGGCCCCCCTTTTTTAGGCCAGAGAGAAATTTAGCTAAGATGAGAGGGGCATGGATGTTCTCCCAAGGCTCCCACGTTCTCTCCTCAGGACCAAACCCCTTCCAATCCACCAGAAAATAGGTCTTTCTCCTTACCCTTTTGGTGGCCAGAATGTTCTCTACCTCAAATTCGTTTTCAGCAGACACTGGAGCAGGAAGCGTACCTGTAGGCTTGACAAAAGAGTTAAGTACCACCGGTTTGAGGAGAGATACATGGAAGGAGTTAGGAATCCGCAAATTGGCCGGGAGTTTCAATTTATAGGCCACCGGGTTGATCTGACTGATGACCTCCAAGGGACCGATGAACCGAGGACCTAACTTGTAGGAAGGAATCTTGAGCCGAACATACTTGGACGAGAGCCAGACCTTATCCCCAGGACGGAATTGAGGAGGATCCAGACGTTTTTTGTCAGCATGTTTCTTCATGCGCTTGGATGACAGAAGAAGTGCGGACCGGGTACTCTCCCATATGGTGGAAAATTCGTTAACAAGAGATTCCGCAGCTGGATTGTCCACAGAGGTGAAGACGGGAACAGGGATCCGAGGATGCTGACCGAAGACTACAAAAAACGGAGATTTGGAGGAAGACTCGCTCTCGTGATTGTTGTAAGAAAATTCGGCCCATTGCAGGAGATCCACCCAGTCAGAATGGTGGGCATTAACGAAGTGCCGGAGGTAACTGGTCAGAATCTGATTGATCCGCTCCACTTGACCATTGGACTGTGGGTGGTAAGCGGAGGAGAAATCCAGAGGTCTAGCAACTTACAAGTGGCTTTCCAGAAACGTGAGGTGAACTGTACCCCACGATCCGACACAAGTGACGAGGCAGGCCATGAAGACGGAAGATGTGGCGGATAAAGTCTTTAGCCAGTTCGGGTGCTGACGGAAGACCTGGCAGGGGAATAAAGTGAGCCATCTTGGAAAAACGGTCAACGACCACCCAAATGACCGTACAACCGGCAGAGACGGGGAGGTCAGTTATGAAGTCCATGGCTATATGCTGCCAGGGAGCAGCGGGTACCGGAAGCGGAAGGAGGCGGCCGGCAGGCAGGTGTCTCGGAACTTTGTTGCGGGCACAGGAGGCACAGGCAGAAACAAAGTCTTTTACGTCCTTGTGCAGGGTAGGCCACCAGTAATGCCGGGTAATAAGCTGGAGGGTCTTTTTCTGACCGGCGTGGCCAGCTAGTTTAGACGAATGACCCCAGTGTAGGATCCTCTCTCGATCGGGTACCGATACGAACGTCTTACCAGGAGGGAGACGATTTAGACTCACGGGAGCCACCTGCATCACTCTGGCGGGATCGATGATATGTTTAGGTTCCTCCTCGAGATCCGACACCAGGAAGGATCGAGACAAGGCGTCCGCCTTGATGTTCTTGTCTGCCAGGCGAAAATGTAGAAAAAAATCAAAGCGAGCAAAAAACAAGGACTACGGGCTTGGCGAGGGTTAAGTCTCTGAGCATGCTGGAGGTAAGCCAAGTTTTTGTGATCAGTGTAAATGATTACCGGATGAAGAGCCCCCTCGAGTAGGTAACGCCACTCTTCTAATGCCAGCTTGATGGCCAATAGCTCTCGGTCTCCTATGGAATAATTGCGCTCGGAAGAGGAGAAGAGTTTAGAGAAGAAGCCGCAAGTTACCATCCTCCCGGAAGAAGATTTTTGAGTAAGTACCGCTCCGGCTCCAGAGGAGGAAGCGTCAACCTCCAAGAAGAACTGCTTGTTGCCGTCCGGGCGATGCAGCACCGGAGCGGAAGAGAAGGCTTGTTTTAAGGAAAGAAAGGCCTCCTCTGCTTCGGGCGTCCACTGTTTGGGGTTAGCGTCCTTGCGGGTGAGCGCGGAGATTGGAGCAGTCCGGGAAGAGAAGTGCGGTATGAAGAGGCGGTAATAATTGGCGAAGCCCAGGAACTGCTGAATGGCCTTCAATCCCTCCAGTCGGGGCCATTTCTCGATGGCAGATAGTTTCTCCGGATCCATTCGTAGACCTGTCTGAGAAATGATGTAGCCCAAAAACGGAAGCGAAGTCTGCTCAAAGAGGCACTTCTCATATTTAGCGAAGAGGTGATTCTGCCTGAGCCTGAGCAGAACCTGACGAACGTCCCTCCGGTGAGACTGGAGATCCGGAGAGAAGACCAAGATGTCGTCCAGGTACACCACTACGCAGGAGTAGAGAAGGTCCCGGAAGATGTCATTGACCAACTCTTGAAAGACTGCCGGAGCGTTACAGAGACCAAAGGGCATCACCAAATACTCGTAGTGGCCGTCCCGGGTGTTGAATGCCGTCTTCCATTCATCTCCCCGACGGATACGGACTAGGTTATATGCCCCACGAAGATCCAGTTTGGTGAAGATTCTAGCCCCCCTCAGACGATCAAATAATTCTGGAATGAGCGGAAGGGGGTACTTATTCTTCACCGTGATCAGGTTAAGACCTCTGTAGTCTATACAGGGACGGAGAGAGCCGTCTTTCTTTTTTACGAAGAAGAAGCCTGCTCCCGCTGGGGAGGTAGATTTCCGGATGAATCCCTTGGCCAAATTCTCCTCGATATATTCGGACATCGACCTGGTCTCAGCAGCAGACAATGGGTAAATACGCCCACGGGGAGGCATAGTACCGGGTAGCAGGTCGATAGGGCAATCATAAGGTCTGTGAGGAGGTAATGTCTCTGCTTCCTTTTTATTAAAGACATCAGCGAATGACCAATATGGAATCGGGAGCCCAGGTAGATTAGTTGGTGTAGGAGAAGGACGGACGGGATGAACAGGAACCAAACATGTTTTATGACAGTCTTGTCCCCAGCGAAGGATCTCTCCAGTCTGCCAGTCGAGCACGGGTGCATGCTTTTGGAGCCAAGGTAGACCTAGTAAGAAAGCGTGAGAGAGTCCAGGCAGAACATGAAAAGAGATGCTCTCAGAATGCAGCATACCCACCTGCAGAGTTATGGATTCGGTGATAAGTTGGATGGGACGTGTGTCACGCTGTCTAATGATATGTATACAATGTCAGTAAACTATTAATACAGGAACAACACTCTATACAACAACTAGTATAGCAACATCAGCATGTAAGTATAGAATAGATTTACCTGACACGATATCTGCTGAACTCAGGGTTAATCTTGAGGACTTGATGAGCTGAAACAGGAAAGAGGTGGACCGGGATCTAACCTGACCCTAAACTGGGGTCCTAACTAATCCCTCACCTTGGAGGTACTGATAATGAATGTTCAGAGGTCCAAGTCTCCAACCTAACCCTGTCTCCTATCAGACCCTGAACCCTGTAATCAGTCCTAAGAAGGATCCTGACTACCACCAAAGGGATATGGGCTGATCTCTGCTAAATACACAGATTAGACATATAAGACAGACAGGATAACACTCGCTTGCATACACACTCAAACACCAAAGGAACATAAATGGTCTGGGAAATAAACTCTAACCAAGTTGAGCTTAGAAGAACTAAGGAGCTCACAACTAAAGTCTATACAGATTCATTCCTATCTGTGGTCTGCATGAAGGTTTCACTGGCAACTCCCCAAACAGACAACCAGGAATTTAAAGGAAACCAATCAACAAATAATCAATTGCAGCCGGGAGAAACTGCACCCAGTCCCAGCACCGAGCACAGACAGAATTAACTCCCTAGCTGCCAAACACAAAGAAACAGCAGATCAGCTGTGAGAAGTAAAAATGTGCAACCGCGACGATCTTCGTGGCAATGCACACATGACAGTACCCCCCTTCTACGAGGGGCCTCCGGACCCTCAGGGCCAGGCCTGCCCGGGTGAGTTCTGTGGAAGGTCCGAACCAAACGATCTGCGTTAACATCAGACGCAGGGACCCACGTCCTCTCCTCTGGACCATACCCCTTCCAATGCACCAAGTACTGAAGGGACCGGCGATTCAGACGTGAGTCAATGATCTTTGATACTTGAAATTCCAAGTTACCATTGACCAACACAGGAGGAGGAGGTAGAGGTGATGGTATGACTGGTGCCACATACCTTTTAAGTAATGACTTGTGGAACACATTATGAATTTTAAACGTAGGAGGGAGGTCCAGACGAAATGCCACAGGATTAATTATGGAACTGATCCTGTACGGCCCGATGAATCTGGGACCCAGTTTCGAGGAGGGCACCTTAAGTTTTATATTCCTGGTAGACAACCATACCAGATCGTTCACATTCAGATCTGGACCAGAAACTCTCCTCCTATCAGCCATACGTTTGTAACGGTTCCCCATCGCACTCAGATTATTCAATACACCTCTCCACACAGAAGCAAGTGACGACGAGAAACGCTCCTCCTCAGGAACCCCAGAAGGGCCCCCCCCCATTGAAAGTACAAAACTGGGGATGGAAACCATATGCCCCAAAAAACGGGGACTTACCAGTGGACTCGCTCCGCCTGTTGTTAAGAGCGAACTCTGCCAGAGGCAAGAAAGAAGACCAGTCCTCTTGGTTCTCTGAAACAAAACACCGGAGATATGTCTCTAAACTCTGATTCAGACGCTCTGTCTGACCATTGGTCTGCGGATGAAAAGCCGAGGAAAATGACAATTGCATCCCCCGACGTAAACAAAATGCCCTCCAAAATTTGGACACAAACTGAGACCCCCTATCTGACACCACATCAGAAGGCAACCCATGAAGTCTAACGATCTCCCTAATGAACACCTGCGCCAGAGTTTTAGCATTAGGGAGTGCAGGAAGAGCAACGAAATGTGCCATCTTACTGAACCTGTCAACAACCACCAGTATGACAGTATTCCCTGACGACGGAGGAAGGTCCGTAATGAAGTCCATAGATAAATGAGTCCATGGACGCTCCGGAAGTTTCAAGGGTAAAAGGGTCCCAGACGGACGGGTATGAGGGGTTTTAGAGCGAGCACACACCCCACATGACGCGACAAAAGTTATAACATCTTTATTAGCATTAGGCCACCAAAACCGGCGAGAAAGGAGATCTAAAGTAGCCTTACTCCCTGGATGTCCTGCTAGAGCAGAATTATGATGTGCCTCAATAACCTTTTGTCTCAACAGATTTGGGACAAACAGTCTCCCTGGAGGTCCTGCAGGGGCGTCCCCCTGAGCCTCTAACACCTCCTCCTCAAGCTCAGAAAATACAGCCGACACTACCACCCCCTCCTGAAGGATAGGACTCGGGTCATCCGTTTTCCCGGCCCCTGGGAAACTGCGAGACAAGGCATCAGCCTTTACATTCTTAGACCCCGGGCGATAAGTGACGACAAAATTAAACCTGGTAAAAAACAACGACCATCGAGCTTGTCTGGAATTCAGACGCTTAGCGGATTCCAAATACAACAGGTTCTTGTGATCAGTAATAACAGTAACCGGGTGGACTGCCCCCTCCAAAAAGTGACGCCATTCTTCAAAAGCTAACTTAATGGCCAAAAGTTCCCTATTGCCGATATCATAATTCCTTTCGGCGGACGACAATTTCTTAGAAAAGAAAGCGCACGGATGCCATTTACCAGGGACGGACCCTGGGACAATATAGCACCCACCCCTACGTCAGACGCATCCACCTCCACAATGAACGGCTGAGATGCATCTGGTTGGATGAGAACGGGTGCCGAAGCAAAACATTTCTTCAAAGAGGAAAAGGCTTGGCAAGCTTTGTCCGACCATTTAGAAAAATCCGTCCCTTTTCTTGTCATGTCAGTGAGAGGTTTGACGACAGATGAGAAATTACAAATAAATTTCCGGTAGTAGTTAGCAAACCCCAAAAAACGCTGCAGAGCCTTAAGATCCCCTGGCTGATCCCATTCAAGCACTGCTCTCACCTTTTCAGGGTCCATACGGAAACCGGAGGCTGACACCAAAAAACCCAAAAACTGAAGTTCCTGTACGGCAAATACACACTTCTCCAGTTTGGCGTATAGTTTATTGTCTCGCAAGATCTGCAACACCTGTCTCACATGCTCCTGATGAGACACAAGATCTGGCGAGTAAATTAAAATGTCGTCCAAATATACAACCACAAACAGCCCCACAAGGTGACGAAAAATGTCATTAACAAAATGTTGGAATACTGCTGGTGCAGTAGTCAGACCAAAAGGCATGACTAGGTTTCATAATGTCCCTCCGGCGTGTTAAACGCCGTTTTCCACTCATCCCCCTCTTTTATCCTAATCAGATTATACGCCCCCCTGAGATCCAATTTAGAGAACCATTTGGCGCCAACAATTTGATTGAAGAGATCAGGAATAAGAGGGAGTGGATACGGATCTCGAACAGTAATCCGATTAAGTTCGCGGAAATCCAAGCAAGGGCGTAGGCCTCCATCTTTCTTCTTCACAAAGAAGAACCCCGCGGCTACTGGGGAAGATGAAGGTCTAATATGCCCTTTGGCCAGACTTTCAGAAATATAATCTTTCATAGCCTGCCTCTCAGGACCAGAAAGATTATACAACCTAGCTTTAGGCAACTTAGCATCAGGAAGGAGATTAATAGAGCAGTCATACACGCGATGAGGAGGCAACTCCTGACACCCCTCCTCAGAGAAAACATCCCCAAAATCCTCCAAAAAAGGAGGCAATGTACTAGGCACGACCGCACTGATGACTGTGTTCATGCAGTTGCTTTTGCAAAACTCACCCCATTGGCTTATTTCTCTGGACTGCCAATTAATCACAGGGTTATGTTTAACCAACCAAGGAAGTCCCAACACAATGGGAGTAGGTAGACCCTCCAACACATAACAAGATAATTGTTCCCTATGTATTGCCCCTACCCGAAGGTCAATGTTATGAACCTCATGAACAAAGCTACCTTGGCCGAGAGGCCTGGCGTCAATGGAGAATATAGGGATCGGTTTGACCAATACACTCAGATGCATACCTTGAGCCTGAGCAAACTGAGCGTCAACCAGATTAGCCCCGGAACCACTATCAAGAAGAACAGACAATCTCTCCACTCTCGTACCAACTACCACCTCCACTGGTACAAGGAACTGAGAAGAACTGGCAGATGAAATACATACTCCCAGGTTGTCGTCCACCACACAACCTGGGATTAACAGTTTTCCGGCGACTTTTGGCTCAACAAGGCACGGGATGGACATTCTCCAACAAAATGTCCCTCTTTCCCGCAGAAAAAACATCTTCTAGTCCTGCGGCGTACCGCCAATCCCCTCCTACGAAATGATGTCCCTCCCAACTGCATAGGCTCATCCGAACAGACAAGGGGAACCTCAACATAAGGGACTTTAGTGGTAGGTGGAGAAACAACAGGGAGTGGGGTTACCTCACCCCTCTCCCGAAGCCGTCTATCAGTACGGATAGCTAAGGCCATAGCAGCCTCCAGTGAATGAGGAGACTCATACTGAGCCAAAACGTCTTTTAATTTATCAGAAAGCCCATGACAAAACTGGCTCCTAAGAGCTGGGTCATTCCATTGAGTATCTGTGGCCCATCTACGAAACTCAGAAGCAAATTCTCTGCCGGACGATCTCCCTGCTGTATCTTACGTAATTTTGTCTCAGCAAGAGAGACCCGATCTGGGTCATCATATACCAATCCCAGGGCAGTAAAAAATTGATCTACAGACAGTAGAGCCGGGGATCCCGGAGGAAGGGAAAATGCCCAGGATTGAGGGTCCCCTTGCAGAAGTGAGATAACAATTCCCACTCTCTGCTCATCACTCCCTGATGATCGAGGCCGAAGCCGAAAATACAATTTACATGCCTCCCGGAAGGTGAAAAATTTGTCTCGCCCACCAGTGAACCTGTCCGGGAGAGCTACTTTAGGTTCAACTCTGGTTTGCTCCAGGGGAGACAAAACTTTGGACTTAATGTCCGTCAGCTCCATGGATAATCCCTGCAACTGCAGAGCCAGCTGGGCTACTGGATCCATGGTAACTGGAGATAATTTTTATGGCCAGTGAAAATGTCACGCTGTCTAATGATATGTATACAATGTCAGTAAACTATTAATACAGGAACAACACTCTATACAACAACTAGTATAGCAACATCAGCATGTAAGTATAGAATAGATTTACCTGACACGATATCTGCTGAACTCAGGGTTAATCTTGAGGACTTGATGAGCTGAAACAGGAAAGAGGTGGACCGGGATCTAACCTGACCCTAAACTGGGGTCCTAACTAATCCCTCACCTTGGAGGTACTGATAATGGTTCAGAGGTCCAAGTCTCCAACCTAACCCTGTCTCCTATCAGACCCTGAACCCTGTAATCAGTCCTAAGAAGGATCCTGACTACCACCAAAGGATATGGGCTGATCTCAACTAAATAGAAAAATATTTAGACTTGAGAGTCCTCAGTGGTTGATACCTTTTAATGGCTAACTGAAAAGATGGTAACAAATTGCAAGCTTTCGAGACTACTCAGGTCTCTTCATCAGGCATAGACTAATACAACATCTGAAGAATCACATATTTATACACAAAATAGCACAGAAAAATGCAATAGGTAGGACAAGTGACATGAAGCAGAACTGTCATTATGGCAGAGGGATTAACATAAATATGACTATTCATAGATAAGGAGTGAAGGTGAAAATACACAGATTAGACATATAAGACTAACAGGATAACACTCGCTTGCATACACACTCAAACACCGAAGGAACATAAATGGTCTGGGAAATAAACTCCAACCAAGTTGAGCTTAGAACAACTAAGGAGCTCACAACTAAAGTCTATACAGATTCATTCCTATCTGTGGTCTGCATGAAGGTTTCACTGGCAACTCCCCAAACAGACAACCAGGAATTTAAAGGAAACCAATCAACAAATAATCAATTGCAGCCGGGAGAAACTGCACCCAGTCCCAGCACCGAGCACAGACAGAATTAACTCCCTAGCTGCCAAACACAAAGAAACAGCAGATCAGCTGTGAGAAGTCAAAAAGTGCAACCGCGACGATCTTCGTGGCAATGCACACATGACAACGTGGTAAGAGACCCCCATCCACAGCAGCGACAGATACTGGTACAACCAGAGGTTTGGTAGGAATGCGGTATTTTTCTACCAGAGCCTGTGAAACAAGATTCCCGGCTGCTCCAGAGTCAAGTTGGGCTAGTTCGAAATAACGGTTCTCCCCGAGGAGAATTGAGACTGACAGCAGCAGAGATGGAGAGGATTTATCTTTGTCTAGGTTGACCTCTCCGAGCGAACCTAGACACAGGCGTTTCCCGACCTCTCCGGACAGGTACGGATCAGGTGCTCCTTACTGCCACAGTAGAAGCAACTCCCCTCGGCATGGCGTAAATCCTGACGGGCTTTGACCATCTTGGTCTGGTCGACCTGCATAGGCTCAGAAGTGTGTACCTGGGGTGAAACGGAGGGAGTTACGGGTTTCTGAAAAGTAGGAGCTAGACGAGGAAACTTTCTCTCACGGGTGACCTCTTTGGCGCGCTCTTGGAACCGTAGATCAATTCGATTGGCAAGAGTTATTAGGTCATCGAGAGAGGTAGGAATGTCCCGACCGGCAAGTTCATCTTTATTACGACCGGACAGACCCTCCCAGAAGACAGATATTAGAGCGTCGTTATCCCAGGCCAGCTCCGAGGCAAGGGTACGGAACCGTATGGCATATTGACCCACGGTGAGACTTCCCTGACGGAGGCGTAGCAGAGATGATGCGGAGGAGGTCTTCCGTCCGGGTTCGTCGAATACCTTCCGGAAAGCCAAGAGAAAGGCAGGCAGGTCGGACACCAGAGGGTCTTCTCTCTCCCAAAGAGGATTTAGCCAGGCCAGAGCCTCCCCGGTGAGATGGGACATGATGAAGGCAATTTTGGCCCGGTCGGAGTTAAACTGATGGGACAGGAGTTCAAAGTGCAGGGTGCACTGGTTAATGAAACCCCGAGCCAGAGCAGGGTCACCTCCAAAACGAAGAGGAGCTGACAGTCGAGGTCCGGGAACGGAAACCACGGAATTGGTGAGCAGCGGAACTGCCGGATTGCGAGTCATGGCGCCAGCGATGGTTGCTGGTGAAGCAGTCAGAGTGTCCAGGCGGGAATTGACATTCCGCAGGTGACCCAGGATGGACTCCTGTTGAGACCTTTGACGAGACAGTTCATGACACAGGTCAGAGAGCGAGGGAGTTTGGGTGCCACCGGGTTCCATGGCCCGAGCAAACTGTAACGGGTCTGGGAGGCGGAACCTCTGAGCTTTTATACAAGGAGGCGGTCCTTGTAAGGCAGCGGGTGGCGTCCGGGGAAGACGGGCAGGAAGTCACGACAAGTGACCGGGGCAGTCTCTGGACAAACAGGCAGGAAGTCACGGCAAGTGACCGGGGCAGTCTCTGGACAAACAGGCAGGAAGTCACGGCAAGTGACCGGGGCAGTCTCTGGACAAACAGGCAGGAAGTCACGGCAAGTGACCGGGGCAGTCTCTGGACAAACAGGCAGGAAGTCACGGCAAGTGACCGGGGCAGTCTCTGGACAAACAGGAAGGAAGTCACGGCAAGTGACCGGGTCAGTCTCTGGACAAACAGGAAGGTACGACCTGTGATGGCTGAGCCTCCCGGTAGGCTAGCAGGCAGGTAGCAGATGAGCGTCCCCAGATGAACGGGCTGGCTGGTCCATAGACAGACTGACAGGTGATGGTGGACAGACTGTCGGACGGCGGAGCCTCCAGGACGGCTAGCAGACAGGAAACAGGTGAGCGTCCTCAGGTGAACGGGCTGGCTGGTCCATAGACAGACTGACAGGTGATGGTGGACAGACTGTCGGACGGCGGAGCCTCCCGGACGGTAAGCATACAGGTAACAGACTGCAGGCTGGCAGGAATCTGGTAGGTATCTGGAAACGGAGCCTAAGGGCTGAAGCAGAGTAGTGAACAGTGCAACAACATTGCTCGGGCACCTCCATTTTGGAGGAGGTGCCTTATATATGGTGAAGTCCTCCGGCCATTGGCCGGGGACTACTTAGGAGGACGCGCGCGGCCCCTATAAGAGGAAGGGAGCGCGCGCACGCCCTAAGCACAGTGGCCGGAAAGGAGCGCACGCCACCAGCAGAGCGGGAGGAGGAAGACGGACCCGGAGCAGAGGGGTGAGGGGAACAGCGTCCCTGCCTAGCAGAGGGCAGAGACGCCGACGCTACAGCCTTTAATGAAGTAGGTTGGACCCAATCACAGATGGCCTGAACCTTGACCAGGTCCATTTCAATAACAGATGGGGACAAAATGAATCCCAGAAATGAGATCCTCTGTACGCCAAAAAGACACTTTGATCCCTTCACATACAGAGCATTCTCTCTCAAAATCTGGAACACAGTCCGAACATGTTTCACATCAGAGTCCCAGTCATTGGAAAAAATCAAGATATCATCCAAATAAACAATCAGAAATTTATCCACAAAATCCCTGAAAATGTCATTCATGAAGGACTGGAAGACGGAAGGAGCATTAGTGAGCCCAAAGGGCATCACTAGGTACTCAAAATGCCCCTCTGGGGTATTAAATGCCGTCTTCCATTCATCCCCATGCTTAATGCGAATAAGGTTATACGCCCCCCTGAGGTCAAGCTTGGTAAACCAAGTAGCACTTTTCACCCTGGAAAACAGGTCAGAAATCAAGGGTAACGGATATTGATATTTCACAGTGATATTGTTCAAGAGACGATAATCAATACACGGCCTTAATGAACCATCCTTTTTGGCCACAAAGAAAAAACCGGCACCCAAGGGTGAAAAGGATGGTCTGATATGACCCTTCTCCAATGACTCCTTGATATAAGACCGCATAGCGTCATGTTCAGGTACAGACAAGTTAAAAAGGCGACCTTTAGGGAATTTACTACCAGGCACTAATTCAATAGCGCAGTCATAACTCCTATGGGGGGGCAAGGATGCAGATTTACTTTCGCTAAACACATCAGAAAAATCAGTCAAAAAGTCAGGAACATCCTGAGCCTGGGGAGAGGCAGAAAAAACAGGAGTGTTGGCATTAACACATTGGCAGCCCCAACTGGTTACAGACACAGATTTCCAATCCAAAACAGGATTATGAGACTGTAACCAAGGGAAACCTAGTACAATAATGTCATGCAGATTATACAGCACCAAAAATTTGCAACTCTCCTGATGATCAGGTTCAACCCTCATTATCACCTGAGTAGAGAACTGGGGTTTATTCTCAGCCAAAGGGGTAGAATCAATCCCCAGTAGGGGAATAGACTTCCGTAGGGGTATCAAGGGAAACCCACAACGTTTAGCAAAATCAAAATCCATCAGGTTAATAGCTGCTCCCGAATCAAGAAAAGCCTGAGCAGAAAATGTGGACAGGGAGCAAATCAGGGTAACAGTCAACAGAAATTTAGTCTGAACACTACCCAAGACAACTGAGCGTGCAAAACGTCTTCCCCGCTTAGGGCAGACTGAAATAGCATGAGAGGCGTCACCACAGTAGAAACATAACCCATTGCACTTTCGAAACTCATGACGCTGTGCCCCAGAAGCCACTCTATCACACTGCATGGGTTCAGAAGCTGGTTCACAAGGCAACACTATTCCACACATACCTCTACGCTCACGCAAACGTCTGTCAATTTGAATCGCTAATGACATCGAATCATTGAGACCAGAGGGAGCAGGGAAACCCACCATAACATCTTTTACATTCTCTGACAGACCTTTCCGAAAAAGCGCTGCCAAAGCATCATCATTCCATTTGGTCAGGACTGCCCACCTTCGGAATCTCTGACAGTATAACTCAGCGTCCTCAAGCCCCTGATTTAATGCCAACAAGGCTTTTTCAGCTTGATCAGTGACATTAGGTTCATCGTACAATAACCCCAGAGCCAGAAAAAATGCATCAACATTACTCAAAACAGGATACCCCAGGTGTAACGGAAAAAGCCCAATCCTGAGGATCGCCGCGCAGGAGAGAGATAACAATTTGAACCTGCTGTGCTGCGTTCCCTGAGGACTTAGGTTTTAAGGCAAAAAACAACTTACAGTTATTTTTGAAATTCAGAAATTTAGCTCGATCCCCTAAAAACAAATCTGGCATGGGGATCCTAGGTTCCACAACCGGCAACCCTGCAAGATAGGTAGCAATACTCCGAACTTCAGTGGCAAGCTGATCCACACGGCCAGACAACTGTGCAAACTCCATTGAGAGAAAAAAAATCCTCAGCACCCAGAGAAAAAGAGGGAAAGAAAAAAAAAAATATCTCTGACAACTCTGACTTTTTTTTTTTTTTACACTATCTTTCCCTTCTGTGAGTACCATATAATTTTCAGTTTGGCCGGTGATACTGTTATGATTTGGTAGCTGAGGAGAGCAGGCAAAAAAGGCAATACACCAGAGAGGTTGGAATCGACTGGATTGCAGTACCCTGACTAACCACCACAACTAAAGGCAGCCGTGGAGCGTACCTACGTTGGTCCTAGACGCCTCGTCACAGCCTGAGAAGCTAACTACACCTAAAGATAGAAAGAGGAAAACTATCTGCCCCGGAGCAGATCCCCAAAGAACATAGGAAGCCCCCAAACATGTAATGGCGGTTAGACAAGAGGAAATACAGACACAGACAGAAAATAGTATGAGCAAACGTTGGGGCCCAATCTTCGTAGAAAGAAAAGGATAGGAAGGACACTTACTGCAATCCAAAAAACCCTAAAAAAATACCAACTCACTAATTGCAAAAACACCTGAGATCACACGACCTCTACCACCTAAATTAGTTCTCTGGTGTAACAAAACTAAGCAGCAGCCACTGAAAAAACTGGAAAAGGCAAATGAACAAATAACAGTGGCTCAGATAAACTGAGAGGAGCACAAGCCCCCGGAGGGGACCTGGCTGACCTCCACAGAAGTGCAGGACAAAATGCAAAAAGCAAGCACAAAAATAAGAGCAGAAAATATCTTATCTGTTAGCAGAAGATGCAGGCAAGACACAGCTAGCTTCCAAGTGAACCAGGAACCAAAGTTGAGACAAGAACAATTGATCACTGGCAACCCTGATGGGAGGGAACCTCCCTTAAAAAAGACCAGTCTGTAACACCTGATTGCCAATCTTCACAATCTTCATTGAATAGTTCAGTACTGTTTGTAACCACCAGAGGGAGCTTCTGCTCAGAATTCATTTCTAACACATTCACAACAGAGGGACATTGAGGTTCTGTCAGTCAGGCTAGGTGGGTGAAAATTCTCAGCAGGGAGGAGGGACATTGAGGATCTGTCAGTCAGGCTAGGTGGGTGAAAATTCTCAGCAGGGAGGAGGGACATTGAGGATATGTCAATCAGGCTAGGTGGGTGACAATTCTTAGCAGGGAAGAGGGACATTGAGGATCTGTCAGTCAGGCTAGGTGGGTGAAAATTCTCAGCAGGGAGGAAGGACATTGAGGATCTGTCAATCAGACTAGATGTGTGAAAATTCTCAGCAGGGAGGAGGGACATTGAGGATCTGTCAGTCAAGGGTATGCCACACTAAACAATATCGCTAACAGGGATCGCTAAAAAACGTCACTATTTAGCGATCCCGTTAGCGATATTGTTCAGTGCGGCAGCTTCCAGCGACGAGCTTCCTGCTGTGATCTCGCTCGTCGCTGGAATCGTTCCGGACCCTATTCATCGCTGGCGCTCCCGCTGGGTAAGTATCTTATCGCTGTGTGGCACCTTTTCTTAGCGATTTAGCGTACTTTTGTACCGCTAAAGTCGTTAAGAAGATCGCTAACGGCGATAGCGTCGTTAACTATATCGCTAAATGCGGCAGCATTTAGCGATATAGAAACAATCCCGCTAGCGATCTCATTAGTATGCAACCTAACGAGATCGCTAGCGGGATTGCTTAGTGTGGCAGTACCTTCAGGCAAGGTGGGTGAAAATTCTCAGCAGGAGGAGGACATTGAGGATCTGTCAATCAGACCAGATGTGTGAAAATTCTCAGCAGGAGGAGGGACATTGAGGATCTGTCAGTTAGGCTAGATGTGTGAATACTGAGTTTAGACTTACAAAAAGCATTACACAGCTATTCTGATATGACTTTACAAAGTAAGCATGCCAGCCTCATCATATCTACTAATAACTACTCTAATTCCTCTACTGGAGGAAACTAATCATAAAAGTAATTAATTTTACCAGTAATGATAGATTTCTCATCAGGACTGAGTTGCTCAGAAAGGACAATTGAAAAAAAGTCCATACCTATTAATTTAATTTAAGGTAACATTGATGAAATACATCTATAAATACATGTTTCTCGCTCATCACACTTTAGATGTTGACAGTAATTTAAACATATGTGAATCACAAGACATAACAGCTAGTGAAGAAGCTGAAAATACTGTTATTTTTAGCAAAAGAAAATGATCTTGTAATATTAAAAGTCTTATAATACTTGATATTCGTAAATCCACATCACCCTCCTATCTTATGCATACCCTATCAGGGCTGTAGAACCAGTCCCATCATCTACGGCTGTATGTGGCCCCGCTCCGGGCTCTGAACGGCCCAGGTGATAGAACATAATTCATATCCCATCACGGCAATAATGATCAAAGTCGGATGTTTCTTCCCTTGGGGAAGAACTAAGCGATGTTTCCATATTCCTCATTTACATAAGCCTCAGTATAACATTACACTTTTTTTTTTCAAATCCTTTGAAGTTGTGAACTTACGGAAGTACAGCCAGCAGGAATGGAGGGATAGTAGCTTGGGAAACTCGCCAATATTTCCATGCCAGACAATGGATCTGAAAAGTCAGACAACATTTTGGTGCTAAATAGTTAATAACTACATCCAGTACGAGTATATAAAAACGGCTCATTATACAGAGGTACCAACCACTAGTGAGACTGAAACTTCTCATTTCCTTTTTATCTTTTTTGGTCTTATGCATTAATATGTAGCAGTGGTAGGATCTATGCCTCTATTTTGGCCTTAAAGAGGACCAGTTACCAGTTCCAGAGATATGGGCCTTTTTATTTAGTGCTTATCGTCTTTTCCAAGAGAGTGTGACCCACAGGATCCTCTGGGGCGTGTCTTTAGGCTGTTTTGCATAATTATCCTAATTGCAACGCCTTCTTGGTAAAGACCATAAAAATTACTCACAGTGTAGTGTACGGGCTCACTAGAAAGTGTAAGGGCCCGTACACCACTGTGTTAGAGTGAGACTGATCACTGTCTATAGGACTGACAGAAGCAGTTGAGTACAGCTCCGGCAGTCCTGTAGATAATGAATGGATCTGTGGTCACTCATGCTATTGCTCTATTTATACAGTGGACTTTGGGGTTATCATGATCATCGAAAATACATTTATCAGCTATCCTTAATCAGCAGGGGCGGAATGATCGAGGTCGAAAAGGGAGCGACCGTGACTAGTCTGGTGCAGGAATAAGGGCCACGATATCCTCAGTGCCTACTTCAACTGGATGTGCATCCTCGCACACACATTCAGTTGAAGTGTATTGCTGGCTCCCTGCACTGTAATACACTCCACCGGCAGCTGACGTCAGCCAGAGAAGCATTGGCATGTCATGGCAGTGACATTATGTGTCACCATAGCAGGCACGCTGATGTCAACTGCTAGCATCCAATTGGGTGGCGACGTGCACTGCAGAGCTGAGAGTTTTTAAATTTGGCCCTCTGTGTATTTGCGTTTTACATCCCTGCACTAAAGGGTTCGTCCCATCAAGCGCTTGGCAATCTACAGTTTTGTAAATTTTGCAGTAACGCTTTTCTTTTGTTTACATTTTGTTGCCTAGAAGACCGACCACTGCTGCTGCCTAGCTGAAGCTGATCAGGATTAGGTGGTAACAGCGAGCTCAAGCGATCCTGGTCAAGCTGAGTCGAATAGAACTTGTAAGCACTGTGCATGTTCCGCTGTCTAGCAGCGGTGGTCGGTCTCCAAGGCAACAAGACGAAAACCAAAGTGTTAATATCTCAAGAAGAGTTCAAAATTGTAATAATCAGGGAATTGCAAAATTGCTTTTAGTTATAAGCACTATCTGACAATATTAGTCTATGAAAATGGAAATAATGATTTTGTTTTAATAATCATGAGTCTGGAGTCCAGTAAGAGAAAGTCCAAGTGTATTCATGAGCTAAACCTAGCCTCTACCAGCCTCTGTACTCTGCAGGGTGAACGTCATCACCCTGTAAATGCTTTTACTGTTGAAGCGATATTATTGTACAGTCGTGGCCGAAAGTGTTGGCACCCTTGAAATTTTTCCACAAAATAAAGTGTTTCTCCCATAAACTTAGTGTAATTCCACGTTTTGTTATACACATGTTTATTTCCTTTGCGTGTATTGGAACAGCAACAAAAAGTAGAGGAAAAAAGGCAAATTGGACATAATTTCTCACAAAACCCCAAAAATGGCACGACAAAATTGTTGGCACCCTCAACTTAATATGTTTGCACATCCTTTGGAATAAATAACTGCAATCAATCGCTTTCTATAACCATCTACAAGTTTCTTATGCTTCTCAACTGGAGTTTTGAACCACTTTTCTTTTTAAGATCTCTCCACAGGTGATCAATGGGATTTAGATCCGGACTCATGGCTGCCACTTCAAACTCTCTAGCACTTTGTTTCCATCCATTTCTGGGGGCTTCTTGAAGTATGTTTGGGGTCATTGTCCTGCTGGAAGACCCATGACCTAAGATACAAACCCAGCTCTCTGACACTGTGCACTACATTGCAACCCAAAATCCTTTGGTAATCATCAGACTTCATGATGCCTTGCACAAAGTCAAGGCACCCAGTTCCACAGGCAGCAAAACAACCCTAGAACATATTTGAACCTCCACCATATTTGACAGTAGGTACTGTGTTATTTTCTTTGTAGGCCTCATTCCATTTTCAGTAAACAATAGAATGATATGCTTTATAAAGTAAAAAATATATCTTGGTTTCATCTGTCCATATGATGCTTTCACAGAAGGATTTTGGCTTACTCATAAACATTTTGGCAAACTGCAGTCTAGCTTTTTTTATGTCTCCATCAGCAGTGGGGTCCTCCTGGGTCTCCTGCAATAGAGTTTAATTTCATTCAAATGTTGACGAATAGTTCACGCTGATACTGATGCACCCTGAGCCTGCAGGACAGCTTGAATTTCTTTGGAACTTGATTGCGGCTGCTTATCCACTGTCCAGACTATCATCTGTTGCAATCTTTCATCAATTTTTATCTGCCGTCCACATCCAGGAGATTAACTACAATGTGCCATGGGTTGTAAACTTCTTGATTATGTTGCGCACCGTGAACAAAGGAACATCAAGGTCTCTGGAGATGGACTTGTAATCTTGAGATTGTGTTGATATTTTTCAACAATTTTGGTTCTCAAGTCCTCAGACAGTTCTCTTATCCTCTTTCTGTTCTCCATACTTAGTGTGACACACACAGACACACAATGCAAATATTGAGTCAACTTCTTCCCTTTTTATCTGGTTCCAGGTGTGGTTTTCATATTGCCCTCACCTGTTACTTGCCACCGGTGAGTTTGATCGAGCATCATATGCTTGAAGCAAAACTGTTTACTCACAATTTTAGAAAGGTGCCAACAATTTTGTCCAGGCCATTTTGGGGGTTTTGTATGAAATGATGTCCAATTTGCCTTTTTTTCTCAGTTTTTATTTCTGTTGTTCCAATACACACAAAAGAAAATAAACATGTGTAATTGCAATAATTTTCTTGGAGAAAAACTTCATTTTCTGAAACTATTTCAAGGGTGGCAATGCTTTTTGGCCATGATTGTATTATTAAATTTTAATAACTTTCAATAAACGTTTTGTAATCACTCATCAGTTTTTAAGATCTCTGCTTGCAGTCATTCAGTAGGAAGCTTCATTTCTTACTACCTGATATGGAGAAAGTAAAGGCAGATTCTTCTCTATGAGCTTGTAGTGGTTTAGAAAGGTCGGTTTGCTCATGTTGTCTATATATTCACATGTCATCCCTTTCACCAGCTGCCCTGTACTAAAAAATACAAGGGGTACAAACAAGAATCACTGTTAAGGGGGAGCCAAACAATATGGAGGAAAGCAGGCAAAATAAGAGAGAGAAAACTTCATTTATTTACCCCTAACCCATGACTGCAGAATGCATATAGGAAGGTGAGGGTAGCAGTCATTATATGGGGCCATGAGGGTGGAGAAACAAGGGTGACGTCCAAACGGCTGGGTGTAGTGTCGGCCACTCATCTATCTACTCTATGTCACTAAATAGTAACTAAACTTTTTTTTTTTGTCCAGCATGAAACTTTGCAAATCCCTTTATTAGAAGAGTAGTCTTCATTCCTGAAATCAGAACGTACTCATTTGGAGTACAGATGATGGCAGTGAAAGGGTCAGCTCAGCACCTGTGACTCACTAAGGGCTCATTCAGACGTTACTTTTTTTTTTCAAGCATAGGAAAAACTGACAGTGATTTCGCTCATAGTTTCATCAGAGTTTGGTCTGAGCTTCATCAGTTTTTCACGTACGTGAAAGAGGAAAAAAAAATGTCTCCATCTTCTCTTATCTAACAGTCTGTGAAAATCAGACCGCACTCAGATGGCATCTAAGCGCTGTCCAGTTTTTTACAGACACATAGACTTGCATTGCCAATTTTGATCCGACACTCAGATCAATATGTCACGTGAACAGCCCCAATCACCGCGTGTGAAAAACACAGAAAGTGCTGGTATGTAAAAAAAAATATTCTGGGGAGAAGCTGCTGCAGTAGATTGTTCTGATGAACACAACACTCAGAGGAGAAGACAGGTGCCGAACCATCACTGCCATCATCTGTACTCCACATGAGTATTTTATAACATCAATGCAGGAAATGCACTGGGGAAAATCAGGGACTTAGAAGTCAATTACATTTTTTAACAGGAACGAAGATAAATCCCCTAATAAATAATAAACTGATGTGTAAAATTGAATTAGTTTCCATGCTCAGTAAAATTATAAAAATGAAAAACTTACAAAAATTTTTGTTAAAGAGGTTGTTCACTATTTTAACAGGATAGGTCATCAATATCTGATCATTTGGGGTGCAACACCAATGTACTCCCGCAGATCAGCTGTTCCTGATGCAGACGTCTGCCGGAAGTGCTCAGTTATGGAGCTGCTCAGTCTAGTGATGGTGGCCGAGGCCGGGTACTGCACATCCGTCTCTTATTCAAATCAGTCGGGGTGGATGTGCAGTTCCCGGCCGCAGCCACTATGGGTAGACGGAGCAGCTCCATAACTGAGCACTTACGGCCGCCGCCGCCACTGAGAACAGCTGATCGACGGGAGTGCCGGATGTTGCACCCCTGCCGATCAGACATTGATGACCTTTCCTGATGATAGGTCATCAATGTTAAAGAAGTGGACAACCCCTTTAAATAAAAAAGCAAATAAATTTAGTTACTCATTATATGTGGCAGTAGAAGCCTGCATTTACTATTTTGGATGTAACCCAATACACACTGTGCATCCTGCAAGTTATGATATTCTGACCTAACTACCTGTAAAATTTATGACTAATAACCTTCTAATGAAAGGTCTGAACATTCCTAGGAGACCATAACCATCCATACCTCAGCAGGTTCACCAATGGAACATGTGGAGACAACAAGTCAAACAAAAGAAGGGCCTGAAAGAGAAAACACATAATGGAAGCAGACAGTTAGTTATAGAAAACATCCCTAAAACACATTTTTTTCTGCAGCGAGAAATAATACGTGTCATAAGGCCTTAAAAGGTTATTCCATTATTTCATGCAAATATCATCCGCTGGATAGGTGATAATTGATCGATTTGGGTTGAAACTCACACTCATTAAGACAATAAGGGACTTACATGTTTGATCTATCCTTGTTCTCCTATGGCCACAACAGTAGGACTTAAAGCAAACCTGTCAAGAGGATTTTTCTAAGTTAACTACATGAATTGTCTGGTTGGCAGTGTTAAACTGATTGAAATGATTACTGGGGTGAAGAAATCCGTCTTGTGGTTCTTGTGTAATCAGTGTTAAAAGTTTTCAGTTAATGAGATGCTCGTGCTCTGGGGCTGGACTGTAGGCAAAGTCTTATCTTCCTGCTCCAAGCCAGAGAAGCCAAGAAGAAACCAAGGAAAGACCTGCCCATAGGCCACCCCAAAGCACAAACATGTTCCTCTTCATAGAGACAGAGAGCGACAGACTGTTTGTGCTTCGGGGCGACCTGTGTGCAGGTCTTTTCTTAGCAGAAAATAAGACTCTGCCTACAGTCCCGCTTCGGAGCATGAGCATATCATTAACTGAAAACTTCTAACACCGATTACACAAGAACCACAAGACAGATTTCTTCACCACAGGTATCATTTTAATCAGTTTAACAGCGCCGACTGGACAATGCCTGTAGTTTACATAGTTAAATCCTGCTGAGAGGTTCGCTTTAAAGGGAGCAGTGGAGACAATAGGCCGCCCCAATTAACTCCTCCTGGTCAAGGGATAAATGGACATAAGTTACCCATACCAGCAATTTGTGTGGGTCCCTGGGACTACCAAAGTCTAAGTTGCGCCGTTGCCTTGACGTCACGTTTGTACTACGAATGAGTAGAGAGTGTAAGGCAATGGCGTAGGCAAGACTTGGAGGGCACATGGGGATGTCAATCAAGCTAGAAAGGAGGGTTTGAAGACTGGAGTCCATGACTATTCGGGATAGCGGCTCTGACCCCAAGACTTTTCAACCATAACTAGGATAAAGAAATACATCTTTATAAATCCATTCCCCATCCGTATAACATAGTAGTGATGTTATGGCGGCCTCTAGTCAAGTGTCAAGGTCTCTTTAAAAGCCCATGTAATTGATGACCACGTGCTCTTACAGAATCTGCTTTTTGTGGAGTAGCGACTGATAACTCAAGCGATTTCGTGAATGAAATTACTGACCCATTTACGAGGAATACTTGGTTACATGAGTTTTATCTACAAAGTCTCGTTAATGAATGCTCTTGGGAACAATGGCTCCCAGGAGACCGCGGTATTGCCCAATGTGCGCTGCTTCTACTCGCTGCCTAAATAGGGGCTCATGGCTGAAGGGCATCTGGGTGAAACACATAATTACCTGACTCGGTCTCATCTCTTTGTCGCTTAGTTCAGTAGCGTCCACCTTCTTTTGTGCTAAGAGTTGCGAGAGAGACACTTGTTTAAAGAAGGCTCCATTCATGTCCGGCAGGACGCTCAGGAATTCTCCAGACGACATAGCTAATTAGAAGGAACACAGCGAGGAAATGTGACCGTGTGATTGTGCTACGTCCGCGGCATTTTATGGCATTGTTCTAAATGTCAGGATAGGGAACAATATGACTATTCTATATTCTGCGTCATAAAACCGTCAGATAACGTGCGTGGAGCTGATAAATTCTGAAGATACAGCGTGATATCAATCTTTGTTCTAACCATTATGATTCTGCGTTGTATGAGATGAACTGAATATAAGGTTTCAATAAACTTTTTTTTTATCAGGATGTAACCACTAGTAAAACTACAGTTGAAATAATATATAAGAAGCAATTTAAAGGGAACCTGTCACTTGCCATTAATATGTTATTTATTTTACCCAGTGTAAATGCCGCTGTTCTCCTGAATCCGGCGTTGTTTTTCTTTTGTTCCAACCCCTCTCTGTCCCTGAGATATGACCCTCCTTTTCCCTATGTCTCTGGTACTGTGTATGAATTTTCTCACGTACGAAAGTAACATTACGATAGACCGGTCTATGCACTGTCAGTGCTTCCACGACCGTGTGTCCGTGGCAAAACACACTGACATGTCCGTATAGATGCCTATCTCGCATGCAGAAAACGTCCTCCGTCTGCACGAACGGCAAGAACCTCGTCTTCACATTCTACATTCTGGGGGGGAGAACGCTCGTGTAAGGCCTGTGCAACCGCCAGCAGCAGGCGCAGGCGAAGAATGAAAATAGGTCCCAAAAAACCTGACCTGGCCATCCAAACTAATCAAGTGTGGCTGCTATTCTCAGGCTGAAGGCATGAATATGGCTTTCACCAGCCTAAAAAACAGCAGCCCGCAGCTGCACAGAAAAGGCACATCTAGTAGATGAGCCTATTCTGGAGCTTTGTTGGTTCTTCCCACTTGCCCTGTAGTGGTGGCAAGTGGGGTTAATAAAGGGGTTAATGTCACCTTTGTATTGTAAGGTGACATTAAGCCCGGCTTAGTAATGAATAAGACACCTCTTCATTACTAATCCAATAGTAAGTAAAGGGTTAAATAAGCACACAGACATTAAGAATAAACTCTTTTAATGATATAATAAAACACACAGGTTTGACATCTTTATTAAACTGCTATTCCCAGCTAAGCCATCGTTCTCTTGGAAAAAAAGTAAAAAAAAAACAAACAACAATATACCTAGAACTTTCCGGCGTACAGTCAGTCCCACGGCGCAATCCATCTCAGGGCTTAATCAGTCTTCATTACGAAGCCGGGCTTAATGTCACCTTACAATAGAGAGGTGACATTAACCCCTTATTAACCCCACTTGCCACTACTACAGGGCAAGTAGGAGAACCTAACAAAGCGTTTTCTGGGCAGCTGCGGGCTGCTGTTTTTAGTCTGAGGGGGGCCCATATTCATGGCCCCTTACCAGCCTGAGAATAGCAGCCCGAACCTGTATAGTTTTGCCTGGCTGCTTAAAAAAATAAGGGGGATCCCACGTCAGTTAGTTTTTCACTCATTCTCCCTGCTCGCACTGTTGACGACAGAGCAGGAGAGATAATGACAGCCACGTTCATCACCACAGGCAGGGGAACAGCGCTTACTATAGCGCTTCTTTCCCTGCAGCCGTCCGTCCGTGTGGCACTGATGCGGCACATGGGTGGCACACGGATGTGCCACATGGACACGGATATCTCTGGTACCGGAAATATCAGGACGTGTGAAACCGGCCTAAATGGAATCTGTAAGCCAATAGGCTGTGGTTCACAGCTCTTCTCTGTGGCCGTTTCCTTGAGCACCACACCCAATTCGCTAACATACCTAGATTTCTATAGAGGTAGGACTGGGCTATATCTCAGGAATGGAGAGGCGCAGGAACGAAAGAAAAACAACGCCGGATTCAGGAGAACAGCGGAAATTATACCAGGTAAAATATTTCAATATTTATGGCAAGTGATAAGTCCTCTTTAAAGGGGAGTACTGCATTAGATGATCACTGCTATCTGTGAGGATCGGCTGGCTATCTGTCTAATGCATGGGCATGCTAGGTACCCCAAAGTGAGAGATTGTATCTCTTTGCAGATGCCTTTCTAAAATTTGCACCTCCAGCCATACCTCAATAAGGTACTTGAAAATTTGTTTTCTAAGCCAGGATTTTAGAAAAAATATATATATACGGTACGTAAAAGAGATTTCTGGGATTAAAAAACAATGGCTGCAATTCAACCTTATTTACATCAATGTATCTGACTGCAGTTCCACACACAACCTGTAGACAGGTGTGGCACTGTTTTTGGAAGAAATTAGCCATGGTTTTCAAATCCTAGACCATGCCTTTATTTCTAAGTTGCTCTTAGGACTGGTCTCTAACCTTTTTCCTTACAGCAGCCTGCAGTTTGTATACAGAATACAGGCTACCCTCAAACTGGTACTGTTAAATTATTGTAAAAAGAAAAGATTGAAATTCAACCCCTTCCTCATTTTCCCCGATGGAAGTCATTGGCATCTGCCTGTCTCCATAGAGTTAACTTTAGGAGAAAATATGGAGTCTTTATCTGACCTGCGGGATATTAGTCAGGTAGTTAATCTTAAGATCAATATGAAAAAGCTTTTTAGATTGATTTAGTAAGAGGTCAAACTGTATAGTATGAAGTCCGCCTGCTGAGAAACATCCTACTTAGGTACTCAAAGCGATATCTAAAAGTGTCTCTAATCTTTTATAATAAAACTCAAAAAGTTGCAGAAATAACTAATATCTACAAAATAGCTCAGAATGACACTATTCACATATCCTTTCAAAGGCAAGCTATCATTAGAAAATTACCTATTATTTACATTTTTTTGCAATAAATATATTTTTTTATATACATTTTTAGCCTTTTTATATATTACTATATTAAAAATCTAAACTAGAAATCTTGCAATTTTCACACTGGCCACTGGGGCTTTTTTCAGACTAACTTCCTGTTGTTTCAGGAAATAATCCACATACATTAGCCAAAATGGTCAGACCCCAATCCTATCTTTTGTATTGAAGCAGCTAATCAGCGTGTGCAAAGATCATTAAGATAGGAGTGGGAGCAGGTGAGCTGTGACATCACCCGTTGTGACTGATGGATCCTGTGTTACCAGCTGTGTATAGAGGCGTTACCTGTCACTTTAATCCTGCCTCTGATGATAAGGAGCCTGCTGAAAACTCTTCCTGATAAAACAGGAAGTGGGAGTCTAAAATTGCCCTAGTGGCCAGTGTGAAAATTGCAAGATTACTAATTTTTTTTAAGATTGTGATATTAAAAAAAAACATTGTCAAAATTGTCACATTAAAAATAATAAATAAAAAAAAATAATAAAAAAATATTTACAGAATCATTGCAGAATATTTACTATTGCAAATGTAAAGAAGTTTTCCACTAATTTGATACTCATGACCCTAGGATGGGTCATCAATATCAGATTTGTGGTGGTCCGACACCCAGTACCACCACTGATCTGCTGTCACCAGCGCTGGCGGCAGCCGGATGTAATCAGTGTATAGAGTTGAATAGCACAGCTTCCTATGCCGATTAGTGGACCTTGCTGAGAACTTCAGCTCAGCTCCTATCCAGTAGTTCACCTGCAGTTCTCAGCAACGGCCACTACACGGTGTCTGGAGCTGTGATGTTCCGCTTTGTTTCCACCCAGCCACATCCAGAGCTGATTGGTGGGGGGTGCCAAGTGTCGGACCACCACAAATCTGGTGCTGATGACTTATCCTAAGCCCGTTCCTTACATCCATTGGTTTATAGGTCTCTGGTTACCTTACTTAGGATGCTTTCTTGTTGCGCTGGAGTAAAATATGCTGCATGCTGGGACAGTCCGCTTTTTAGGGCCATAAAAAGATCCAGGGAATTCATCTCATGAAAGGAATCTGCACTGACGCCTGACACCAGTTCTCCCAGTTGACTTACATTAGAATATGTTAAAATCTGTATATAACAGATGCAGAAAACCATATCAATAACAAACGCCATCATGGTAACCACAACATACAGCAAATGCTTCAAATTCTTACATGGCCAACTATGAAGTGAGACGTCTCACTAAAGCCCCCATACATGTTAGATTAAAGTCCACCCCACCCACCGTCTTCAGCAGGATCGTCCTACAATCTAATGTGTACGGCTCTCTTCCGACAGATGACATTGGGGAACCAAAACGCCTGACCCTGTTGGGAGGACAAGCCACCACCAGAGCTGTCTTGTAGCGGCTTTCTTCACTTTCCCCATTGAAAAAAAAATTAAAGTTTGGATGAGCCAAGCGCTCCTCTGACAGGGGAAGTCCAGAGAGATAGCTGCCATCTGAAATAAATCTCTAACTGGA
Source organism: Oophaga sylvatica (assembly GCA_033576555.1). NCBI lineage: Eukaryota > Metazoa > Chordata > Amphibia > Anura > Dendrobatidae > Oophaga > Oophaga sylvatica. The sequence continues at coordinate 127,762,394 of JARQOD010000007.1, forward strand.
AGTGCAGAGGAAGGACGTGCAGGGGAAGGAAGTTCAGCTGAAGGACGTGCAGGGAAGGAAGTGCAGCTGAAGGACGTGCAGGGGAAGGAAGTGCAGCTGAAGGATGTGCAGGGGAAGGAAGTGCAGCTGAAGGACGTGCAGGGAAGGAAGTGCAGCTGAAGGACGTGCAGGGGAAGGAAGTGCAGCTGAAGGACGTGCAGTTGAAGGAAGTGCAGCTGAAGGATGTGCAGGGAAGGAAGTGCAGCTGAAGGACGTGCAGGGGAAGGAAGTGCAGAGGAAGGAAGTGCAGCTGAAGGACGTGCAGGGGAAGTATGTGCAGCTGAAGGACGTGCAGGAGGAAAGAAGTGCAGGTGAACGAAGTGCAGGGGAAGGAAGTGCAGCTGAAGGACGTGCGGGGGAAGGAAGTGCAGCTGAAGGAAGTGCAGGGGAAGGAAGTGCAGCTGAAGGACGTGCAGGGGAAGAAAGTGTAGGAGAAGGAGTTGCAGCGGAAGGAAGTGCAGGGGAAGGAAGTGCAGGAGAAGGAAATGCAGGAGAAGCAAGTGCAGAAGAAGAAAGTGCAGGAGAAGGAAATGCAGGTGAAGGAGGTGCAGCAGAATGAAGTGCAGGGGAAGTAAGTGTAGGAGAAGGAAGTGCAGGAGAAGGAAGTGTAGGGGAAGAAAGTACAGGAGAAGGAAATGCAGGGGAAGGAAGTGCAGAAGGTAGTGCAGGGGAAGGAAGTGCAGGAGAAGGAAATGCAGGGGAAAGAGGTGCATCGGAAGGAAGTGCAGGGAAGGAAGTGCAAATGAAAGTTCAGGGGAAGGAAGTGCAGAAGAAAGTGTAGAAGAAGGAAGTGCAGGAGAAGGAAATGCAGGAGAAGGAAGCGCAGGAGAGGGAAATGCAGGGGAAGGAGGTGCAGCAGAAGAAAGTGCAGGGGAAGGAAGTGCAGGAAAAGGAAGTGCAGAAGAAAGTGCAGGGGAAGGAAGTGCAGGAGAGAAAGTTCAGGAGAAGGAAATTCAGGGGAAGAAAGTGCAGGAGAAGCAGGTGCAGGGGAAGGAAGTGCAGGGGAAGAAAGTGCAGGGGAAGGAAGTGCAGGAGAAGGAAGTGCAGAAGGAAGTGCAGGGGAAGGAAGCGCAGGAGAAGGAAACCATATCAATAACAAACGCCATCATGGTAACCACAACATACAGCAAATGCTTCAAATTCTTACATGGCCAACTATGAAGTGAGACGTCTCACTAAAGCCCCCATACATGTTAGATTAAAGTCCACCCCACCCACCGTCTTCAGCAGGATCGTCCTACAATCTAATGTGTACGGCTCTCTTCCGACAGATGACATTGGGGAACCAAAACGCCTGACCCTGTTGGGAGGACAAGCCACCACCAGAGCTGTCTTGTAGCGGCTTTCTTCACTTTCCCAATTGAAAAAAAAATTAAAGTTTGGATGAGCCAAGCGCTCCTCTGACAGGGGAAGTCCAGAGAGATAGCTGCCATCTGAAATAAATCTCTAACTGGAAGTGCAGAGGAAGGACGTGCAGGGGAAGGAAGTTCAGCTGAAGGACGTGCAGGGGACGGAAGTGCAGCTGAAGGACGTGCAGGGGAAGGAAGTGCAGCTGAAGGACGTGCAGGGGAAGGAAGTGCAGCTGAAGGACGTGCAGGGGAAGGAAGTGCAGCTGAAGGACGTGCAGGGGAAGGAAGTGCAGCTGAAGGACGTGCAGGGGAAGGAAGTGCAGCTGAAGGACGTGCAGGGGAAGGAAGTGCAGCTGAAGGACGTGCAGGGGAAGGAAGTGCAGCTGAAGGACGTGCAGGGGAAGGAAGTGCAGCTGAAGGATGTGCAGGGGAAGAAGTGCAGCTGAAGGACGTGCAGGGGAAGGAGTGCAGA
>JARQOD010000007.1:127764353-127917297 GCA_033576555.1 Oophaga sylvatica
TTGTCCTTGATAAGTGCGGATTTGCCAGACGACTGTGAAATATGTGGGGCACATAGTCAGCAGAGAAGGAATTTCCACCGACCCCGCCAAAGTGGAGGCTGTGGTAAACTGGCCTAAGCCCACCAAGCTGGGGGAGCTTAGGTCCTTTTTAGGATTCTGTGGATACTACCGAAGATTTGTACCCCAGTACTCTCGGATTGCGAAGCCATTAATTGCTCTTACCCAGGGGTATCCCCCTTCCGGCGGGACAGCCCGCCCCTCAAGGTCAGGGAAAAGAGACTACTTCCGAGTTAATGAACCTTTTGGGGAAAGATGGACACCCTTATGCGACGAGGCATTCGAGAAACTGAAGTCATGTTTGACCCAAACTCCAGTGTTGGCCTATGCAGACGCCAGTAAACCATATGTGTTACATATAGATGCTTCTCTCGACGGACTAGGAGGGATTCTCTATCAGGACCATGATGGCTGTCTACGTCCCGTTTACTACATTAGTCGAGGATTGACTCCCAGTGAACGCAACTACCCAGCTCACAAACTGGAGTTTCTGGCTCTGAAATGGGCTGTAGTGGACATGCTGCATGACTACCTCTATGGGGTACGCTTCGTGGTTCATACCGACAACAATCCATTAACCTACGTGAGAACCACAGCAAAATTGGATGCCACGGGGTACCGGTGGCTTGCCGCACTCTCTCTGTATGATTTCAGCTTAAAATATCGACCAGGGATCAGTAACATTGATGCAGACACACTCTCTCGCCTGCCTAGTGAACCTTTAAATGAGGAAGAAGAAGGAGGATGGATAGAGGTCCCTGCCCCTGAGGTGAAGACTCTGTGCCATAGACATCGAACTGATGCCCTCACTCTGCAGTGCTGTGCTAAATTCTTAGGAGCATCTAGCGAAGCGCTCCCGTTGTCGTACTGTCGAGTGACAAATGTAACCCCAGACTCTCTCCCTCAACTGACTCATAATCAAGTCAGGATGGCGCAGCAGGAGGATCAGTCAGTGGGGGTAGTTCGATGGTGGGTGAAGAGGGGCTGGAGGCCCGAAAAGAATGCATTAAGAACAGAGGAGTCTGTCCTGCTGACTCGGCAGCTAGAGTCGCTAGTAGTAAAAAATGGGCTACTATACCGAGAGACAAGGGGCCAGAAGGGAGGAGTCCGCAGGCAGCTGGTGTTACCCACCCGATTTCGGAAGATGGTCATGAAGTCCCTGCATGATGACCATGGACATCTTGGCATCGAAAAGACTACGAGTCTCGTGGCCCACCGATTCTATTGGCCTCGCATGGAAGCGGATATTGAAGAATACTGCAAATCATGCTCCCGGTGTGTGTTGAGAAAAACCTTGCCTTTGAGAACAGCCCCCCCTGTGAACATTACCAGCGATGGCCCACTTGAACTAGTGTGCATTGATTTCCTCTCCAACGAGCCTGATGAAAGCAATGTCAGTAATGTGTTAGTGGTCACTGACCATTTCACCCGATATGCCCAGGCCTACCCCACTAAAGATCAAAGGGCAATTACTGTGGCAAAAACATTATGGGAGAAGTTCTTTGTACATTACGGGCTGCCTGCCCGCATCCATACCGATCAAGGAAGAGATTTCGAAAGTAGACTAATCAAGGAGCTATGCGCTCTCTGTGGGATCAAGAAATCCAGAACCACGCCATATCACCCCCAAGGGGATCCTCAACCTGAGAGATTCAACCGTACCCTTCTGAACATGTTAGGCATGAGCAGGCATGTGAGCCAGTTGGTTCATGCCTACAATTGCACCTGTAGCATCGGCGTCCCGGCCCTCTGCCAGGCAGGGACGCCGTTCCCCTTACCAGCGCTCTGCGTCCTCAGCGCCCCCAGCGTCCTCAGCGCCCCCAGCGTCCTCAGCGCCCTCAGCATCCTCGGCGTCCTCCTTCCGTCCTGCTGGGTCCGCGCGCTCCTTCCCTGCTGCTGGACTTAGGGCGCGCGCCCGCCCTCCCCCGCTCTTAAAGGAGCCGCGCGCATTTTCCAAATTAGTCTCCGGGCAATGCCGGAGGACTCCACCCTATATTAAGGGCTTCCTCCTTAATGGAGGTGCCCGAGCAATGTTGTTGTTGCACTGTATAACTCTGCTTCAGCCCTCAGCTCCTGTTTCCAGTTGCCTGCCTGTTACCTGTCTGTTTGCTGTCTGCCATCTGACTGCAGTCCTCCCCGGAGGTTCGGACATCACCTGCAGTGATCCCCGGCTATTACAGAGACTCTTGCCTGCTCACTTGGGAGCGATCATCTGCCATCCGACTGCAGCTCTATCCGAAGGTTCGGACTTCATCAGCAGTGATCACCGGCTACTCCAGAGACTCTTGCCTGCTCACTTGGGAGCGATCATCTGCCATCCGACTGCAGCTCTATCCGAAGGTTCGGACTTTATCAGCAGTGATCACCGGCTACTCCAGAGACTCTTGCCTGCTCGCTTGGGAGCGATCATCTGCCATCGGACTGCAGCCTACCAGGAGGCTCCAACATCTCAGGTCGTATAGCCTGTATATTCAGAGACTGCCCTGGTCACTTGCCGTGACAACCTGCCTACCCAGAGACTGCCCTGGTCACTTGCCGTGACAACCTGCCTACCCAGAGACTGCCCTGGTCACTTGCCGTGACAACCTGCCTACCCAGAGACTGCCCTGGTCACTTGCCGTGACAACCTGCCTACCCAGAGACTGCCCTGGTCACTTGCCGTGACAACCTGCCTACCCAGAGACTGCCCTGGTCACTTCCCGTGTATTCCTGTCCGTATTCCCCGGGCGCCACCTGCTCTCTTACAAGTATACTGTCTTGTATAATAAAGCTCAGTGGTTTCACCTACCAGACCCGTTACAGTTTGCTCGGGCCATGGAACCCGGTGGCACCCAAACCCCTTCACTCCCGGAATTGTGTCATGAACTATCTCGCCAGAGGTCGCAACAGGAGGCCATCCTGGGTCACCTGCGGAACGTCAATTCCCGCCTGGACACTCTGAATTCATCACCAGCAACCACCGCTGGAGCCATGACTCACAATCCGGCAGCCTCGCTGCTTCCCAATTCCGTGGTTTCCATTCCCGGACCCCGACTTTCAGCTCCTCCTAGGTTTGGAGGCGACCCTGCTCTGGCTCGTGGTTTTATTAACCAGTGCACCCTGCATTTCGAACTCCTGGCACACCAGTTTAACTCTGACCGGGCCAAAATTGCCTTCATCATGTCCCATCTCACCGGAGAGGCTCTGGCCTGGCTTAATCCTCTCTGGGAGAGAGAAGATCCTCTGGTATCTGACCTGCCTGCTTTTCTCTCGGCCTTCCGGAAGGTATTCGACGAACCTGGACGGAAGACCTCCTCTGCATCATCTCTGTTGCGTCTCCGTCAGGAGAGTCTCACCGTTGGTCAATATGCCATACGGTTCCGTACTCTAGCCTCAGAGTTGGCTTGGGACAATAACGCCCTGATTTCGGTCTTCTGGGAGGGTCTGTCCGGCCGTATTAAAGATGAACTTGCCGGTCGGGACATTCCAACCTCCCTTGATGATTTAATAAATCTTGCCAATCGAATTGATCTACGGTTCCAGGAACGTGCCAAAGAGGTCACCCGTGAGAGAGGGTTTCCTCGTCTTGCACCCTCGTTTCAGAGACCTATAACCCCTTCCGTTTCTCCCCAGATGCACACTGCTGAGCCTATGCAGGTCGACCAGACCAAGATGGTCAAAGCCCGTCAGGACTCACGCCGTGCCGAGAGGAGTTGCTTCTACTGTGGCAGTAAGGAGCACTGGATCCGTACCTGTCCGGAGAGGTCGAGAAACGCCTGTGTCTAGGTTCGCTCGGAGAGGTCCACCTAGACCAGAATAAATCCTCTTCATCTCTGCTGCTGTCTGTCTCTATTCTCATCGGTAAGAACCGTTACTTCGAACTGGCCCAACTTGATTCTGGAGCAGCTGGGAATCTTGTTTCACAGGCTCTAGTAGAGAAGTATCGCATTCCCACCAAACCTCTGGTTGAACCAGTATCTGTTGCTGCTGTGGATGGGGGTCTCCTACCTCGTCCCATCCAACTTATCACCGAAGCCATAACCCTGCAGGTGGGAATGTTGCATTCTGAGAGCATCTCGTTTCATGTTTTACCTGGACTCTCTCATGCTTTCTTACTAGGTCTGCCTTGGCTCCAAAAACATGCACCCGTGCTCGACTGGCAGAATGGAGAGATTCTTCGCTGGGGACAGGACTGTCATAAAACGTGTCTGGTGCCTGTCCATCCCGTCCTTCTTCTCCTACACCTGCTAATCTACCTGGACTCCCGATTCCATATTGGTCATTCGCTGATGTCTTTAATAAAAAGGAAGCAGAGACATTACCCCCGCATAGACCATATGATTGCCCGATCGACCTGCTACCCGGTACTACGCCTCCCCGTGGGCGTATTTACCCATTGTCCGCTGCAGAGACCAGGTCGATGTCAGAATATATCGAGGAGAATTTAGCGAAAGGATTCATCCGTAAATCTACCTCCCCCGCGGGAGCAGGTTTCTTTTTTGTAAAAAAGAAAGACGGATCTCTCCGTCCCTGTATTGACTACAGAGGCCTAAATTTGATCACGGTGAAGAATAAGTACCCTCTTCCGCTCATTCCGGAGTTGTTTGATCGTCTTAGAGGGGCTAGAGTCTTCACTAAACTGGATCTTCGTGGAGCATACAACCTGGTTCGTATCCGTCGAGGAGATGAATGGAAGACGGCATTCAACACCCGGGATGGTCACTACGAGTATCTGGTTATGCCCTTTGGTCTCTGTAATGCTCCAGCAGTCTTTCAGGAGTTGGTCAATGACATCTTCCGGGACCTCCTCTACTCCTGCGTTGTGGTGTACCTTGACGACATCTTGGTCTTCTCTCCGGATCTCCAGTCTCACCGGAGGGATGTTCGTCAGGTTCTGCTCAGGCTCAGGCAGAATCACCTCTTCGCCAAATATGAGAAGTGCCTCTTTGAGCAGACCTCGCTTCCGTTTCTGGGCTACATTATCTCTCAGACAGGCCTACGAATGGATCCGGAGAAACTGTCTGCCATTGAGAAGTGGCCCCGACCAGAGGGGTTGAAGGCCATTCAGCGGTTCCTGGGATTCGCTAACTATTACCGTCTCTTCATACCGCACTTCTCTTCCAGGACTGCTCCAATCTCAGCGCTCACCCGCAAGGATGCTAACCCCAAACAGTGGACGCCCGAAGCAGAGGAGGCCTTTCTTTCCTTGAAACAAGCCTTCTCTTCCGCTCCAGTGCTGCATCGCCCGGACGGCAACAAGCAGTTCTTCCTGGAGGTGGACGCTTCCTCTGCTGGAGCCGGAGCGGTACTTACTCAAAAATCTTCATCCGGGAAGATGGTTTCCTGTGGTTTCTTCTCCAAACTCTTCTCCTCCTCCGAGCGCAACTACTCCATAGGAGATCGAGAGTTATTGGCCATTAAATTGGCATTGGAGGAGTGGCGTTACCTACTCGAGGGGGCTCTTCATCCGGTAATCATCTACACGGACCACAAAAATCTGTCTTACCTTCAGCATGCTCAGAGACTTAACCCTCGCCAAGCCCGGTGGTCCTTGTTTTTTGCCCGTTTTGATTTTCTCTTGCATTTTCGCCCGGCTGACAAAAACATCAAGGCGGATGCCTTGTCCCGGTCCTTCCTGGTATCGGATCTCGAAGATGAGCCTAAACATATCATCGATCCCGCCAGAGTGATGCAGGTGGCTCCCGTGAGTCTAAACCGTCTCCCTCCTGGTAAGACGTTCGTATCAGAGACTGATCGGAAGAGAATTCTACATTGGGGTCATTCGTCTAAACTCGCTGGCCACGCTGGTCAGAAAAAGACCCTCCAACTCATTACCCGGCATTATTGGTGGCCTACCCTGCACAAAGACGTAATAGACTTTGTTTCTGCCTGTGTCTCCTGTGCCCGCAACAAAGTTCCGAGACACCTGCCTGCCGGCCGTCTTCTTCCGCTTCCTGTACCCGCTGCTCCCTGGCAACATATAGCCATGGACTTCATTACGGATCTGCCCGTCTCTGCCGGTTGTACGGTCATTTGGGTGGTCGCTGACCGCTTTTCCAAGATGGCTCACTTCATTCCTCTGCCAGGTCTTCCGTCTGCACCCGAGTTGGCTAAAGACTTTATCCGCCACATCTTCCGTCTCCATGGTTTGCCTCGTCACATTGTGTCGGATCGTGGGGTACAGTTCACTTCACGTTTCTGGAGAGCTACTTGTAAGTTACTAGACGTCACCTTGGATTTCTCCTCCGCTTGCCACCCACAGTCCAATGGACAAGTTGAGCGAATAAATCAGAATCTGACCAGCTATCTCCGACACTTCGTTAATGCTCATCATTCTGATTGGGTGGAGCTCCTGCCTTGGGCCGAATTCTCTTACAATAATCACGAGAGCGAATCGTCCACCAAGTCTCCGTTTTTTATAGTCTTCGGTCAGCACCCTCGGATTCCTGTCCCCGTTTCCATCTCTGTGGACAATCCAGCTGCGGAATCTCTGGTTAGAGAATTCTCCTCCATCTGGGAGAGTACCCGGTCCGCACTCATTCAGTCATCCGAGCGCATGAAAAGACATGCTGACAAGAGACGTCTGGATCCTCCTCAATTCCGTCCTGGGGACAAAGTCTGGCTTTCGTCCAAATATGTTCGGCTCAAAATTCCTTCCTACAAGTTAGGTCCTCGGTTTATCGGTCCTTTTGAGGTCATCAGGCAGATCAACCCAGTGTCCTATAAACTGAAACTCCCGGCCAATTTGCGAATTCCTAACTCTTTTCATGTGTCTCTCCTCAAACCTGTGGTACTTAACTCTTTTTTCAAGTCTACAGGTACACCTCCTGCTCCAGTGTCTGCTGATGATGAATTTGAGGTAGAGAACATTCTGGCCACAAAAAGGGTAGGAAGAAAGACTTATTTTTGGTGGATTGGAAGGGGTTTGGTCCTGAGGAGAGAACGTGGGAGCCTCGGGAGAACATCCATGCCCCTCTCATCCTAGCTAAATTTCTTTCTGGCCTAAAGAGGGGGGGCCTAGAGGGGGGGTACTGTAGCATCGGCGTCCCGGCCCTCTGCCAGGCAGGGACGCCGTTCCCCTTACCAGCGCTCTGCGTCCTCAGCGCCCCCAGCGTCCTCAGCGCCCCCAGCGTCCTCAGCGCCCTCAGCATCCTCGGCGTCCTCCTTCCGTCCTGCTGGGTCCGCGCGCTCCTTCCCTGCTGCTGGACTTAGGGCGCGCGCCCGCCCTCCCCCGCTCTTAAAGGAGCCGCGCGCATTTTCCAAATTAGTCTCCGGCCAATGCCGGAGGACTCCACCCTATATTAAGGGCTTCCTCCTTAATGGAGGTGCCCGAGCAATGTTGTTGTTGCACTGTATAACTCTGCTTCAGCCCTCAGCTCCTGTTTCCAGTTGCCTGCCTGTTACCTGTCTGTTTGCTGTCTGCCATCTGACTGCAGTCCTCCCCGGAGGTTCGGACATCACCTGCAGTGATCCCCGGCTATTACAGAGACTCTTGCCTGCTCACTTGGGAGCGATCATCTGCCATCCGACTGCAGCTCTATCCGAAGGTTCGGACTTCATCAGCAGTGATCACCGGCTACTCCAGAGACTCTTGCCTGCTCACTTGGGAGCGATCATCTGCCATCCGACTGCAGCTCTATCCGAAGGTTCGGACTTCATCAGCAGTGATCACCGGCTACTCCAGAGACTCTTGCCTGCTCGCTTGGGAGCGATCATCTGCCATCGGACTGCAGCCTACCAGGAGGCTCCAACATCTCAGGTCGTATAGCCTGTATATTCAGAGACTGCCCTGGTCACTTGCCGTGACAACCTGCCTACCCAGAGACTGCCCTGGTCACTTGCCGTGACAACCTGCCTACCCAGAGACTGCCCTGGTCACTTGCCGTGACAACCTGCCTACCCAGAGACTGCCCTGGTCACTTGCCGTGACAACCTGCCTACCCAGAGACTGCCCTGGTCACTTGCCGTGACAACCTGCCTACCCAGAGACTGCCCTGGTCACTTCCCGTGTATTCCTGTCCGTATTCCCCGGGCGCCACCTGCTCTCTTACAAGTATACTGTCTTGTATAATAAAGCTCAGTGGTTTCACCTACCAGACCCGTTACAGCACCACAAATGAGTCAACTGGATATTCTCCTTATTTCCTCATGTTTGGAAGAAAAGCCCGACTACCCGTGGATATTAGTTTTGGGACATCCATTGACCGTTCTAATGGGAAGACCTACTTAAAATATGTGTCCCAGCTAAAAGAAGATTTGACAAAAGCTTACAAATTGGCAGAGCAGGCCTCTGGTCGGTCAGGGAAGCGCAATAAGACTCGCTACGACTGTAGGGTTCGAGAACAAGTTTTACTACCTGGAGACAGAGTTCTTATTCAGCTTTTGGGCCTTCCTGGGAAGCACAAGCTTGCTGATCGGTGGTGTCCTGACCCTTACGTGGTGATGGAGAAGTTGCCCGGTGTTCCGGCCTACAGAGTGAAGCCCAAAAAGGGGGTGGAGCTGTTAAAACCTATCATCGACATCATCTGTTGCCTGTGGGAAAAAACATCCCTTTACCCCCATTGCCAACTCAAGAAAGTCATACAACTCTTCAGTGCAATAGGAGAAGTCCAAGGTGTAAAAACCCACCCCAGACTGGAGTTGCCTCAGGAGGATGTGACAGCGAGTCTGGGGATGAATGGGGACCTGACTGTCAATGGAGCTACCGGTGGATCGAGGACCCATGCCCCATGGGCGTAGACCCTGAAAACCAGACCCCTGAAGTAGAAACAAAGAAAAGGGACATTTGTCAGGAGGCGAGTGCACCCCGCCCACAATTGGAGGAAAGTTCAGAAGAGGGACATTTATTGAATGAAGAGATTCACCTGGTGGAGCCCGTTCTTGAGAGACCAGAGTCGGGGACTGAGGAGGTGGGCCCCTCGGTACACACTCGTCCCAAGCGGGACATTAGGCCACCCATGATGTTGACTTATGACAGAATGGGACATACCACTGAGGTCCCCAGGTTGATACACCCAAATTCAAATTCTGTTTGGCCTTATTTCTCGGTATCTTCCATGTGTCCAGGAGGTGGTTTGTATGCATGTAAATTTGGTGTTAGTCAGGATGCCTTAACCCCCATTCATGTTTCAGGTGGTGAGTCCTCATGTCGTGATGGGACACTTTCAATGACTCACCAGGGGGAGAATGTAACACCTGCACATGGAACTGTCAGAGCAGCTACTGGTATACTGGGATTTACAGACACTAAGAAGAGTTTTGCAGCTGCTGTTAAACAGGGACCTTCAGACATTAATGGTTTTTTCCCTGAGCTGCGGGGGACTACAATTCCCATGGACCCTTGTTTCAGTCAGATGACACAGCTTGGAGGGATAGGAGGGAGGAGGAACTTGGGGGAGGGAGCTGGAGAGGAAGTAAAAGAAAGTGAGAGAGCGGATGGTTCATGTAAAAGATGGAGCGCTGTGGACTTGTATTCCTCTAAAGAGCGGAGCGTTCCCGTCCCCTCTGATATACCTGCGAATCTGGAGAGAGCGCAGCCCGGTCATCAGGTGAAGCAAGCAACATTAAGGACTCGGAGAGTTCTACCGGCACTCCCACCGTATAAAGGCCTGAATCCTGCCGCCCCCAGTTGGGGTCCAGGGAAAACTACCACCGGTGGAGACGCACCGTGAGTGCCCCTTTTTGAGACTTGTGGTTCAACCAGCCCGTTACAGTGAGTACACTACGCCCCAGACTATTTACCTTCGTGAGCATCTAAGTGCACCAACGGTTATAAATTTGCGCGCCAACATCCGCGGCAACTGGGCCCCAACGTTTGGACTGGGTTAATACAAGAAAAGGGGAACCCTGCTACGTTATATTTGCAGGGTTGGGAAAGAATTAGGTTGTGATGTGTATATGATTTTTATAGAGCACCGTTACCTGTATTGCATGTTGTTTCTTTAAATACACTTCATTTCTGCTGCATATCCATAAACCAGTTAAACAGTTTTACTCCTGTTTTGGGTGAGTGTGTACTGAGCTATAGGCAGGGGTTTCCCGAATCAGTCCCTGGCAGAAGATAACAGTCCTTCGGCAGTCCTAGAGAGAGCTCCAATCAAGATTCGGGTGGAGGCACTGCGCCCTAAAGAGGTGAGACCCCCCATAACACCCAGCGTACCGTGGTAGCCCTGAAGGGGTGTTACACATGGAATAATTCACATGCCTTGAGCAAGTGGTAAATCTAAATTTAATGTCAACATATTTTACATGGTGAATCCTTATGCCAAAAGGAACAAATTTGAGGGGTAAGACTTACCAATTTGCAAAGTTCATTTTTCCTTGGCACCCTAATGTCCATGCTTAACAGTTTAACTTTACTTAGCAACAGGGTTCTTATTACAGATGTAACACAAACCCCGTAGAAAAAGAAACCAGGGGGTCAAGAGTTAATTAATAAAATACAAAATTTTAATAAATGATGTATAAAATACGGCCGGCGGCAGGCTGAGGTCAGGACTTTCACCTCCATGTAAGTTCACACTTCGACTTTTGCACTCTATTTATTTAATGCACCATTGATATTCATGGTGCTGTTACTGCTGTCATCGCTATTCTTCTGCACAAAAGCACTTTATTTATTGACTATATATGGATGACAGTATATTGTGACCACATTATTTATACCTGTGTAACATTATGTATATTTTTGCACCTTATTAATCCTATCGCTCATGCACTATTTATAGTGCTGTTGCTGCTATCACTGCCATCCTTCTGCACACTAGCACTCTATTTATTAATTTTGTATAGAATATTATGGTATAAGGCCGCAGCGTAGGTTTTTGTGCAGTCCTGTATACAAACTACTATAAGTTTGGATTAATAAAAATTATCTAGTCCTGCACATTAAGTGTAATTTTTATGGTGTGTAGTTGCATATTAGGTGAAAAATTGTCCTACTCTTTCTGACCTGCGTTATTTGTGATACTCTGTTTTGTGTGATTTTGTATTTTATACATCATTTATTAAAATTTTGTATTTTATTAATTAACTCTTGACCCCCTGGTTTCTTTTTCTACGGGGTTTGTGTTACATGTTATTTAGAGTTTCCAATTTTGATTGGTATTCCTATTTGGGATTTTTTTGTGGTCTTCTTATTACAGATGCAGCACAGTTCTCATGCAATGACATTCCTGTTGCTTTCCCTAGCAATCTCTGCTTCTCCCGGCAATCTCTCCCTCGTCCGACAATCTCTGTCTCTTTCGGGAATCTCTGCCCCGCTGGACAATCCCTGTCCCTTCTGACAATCTCTGTCTCTCTTGGCAATCTCTGCCTCGCTGGACAATCTCTGTCCCTTCTGACAATCTGTCTCTCCTGGCAATCTCTGCCCTGCTGGACAATCTCTGTCCCTTCTGCGACATCCGTGCCTTTAGGTCCACCAACTTCCTCCCATTCCCTTTGTCCGGTTTCAATAGGAAAAGATGAAAGGCGCACTCAGCTCTGCCTAATTCCGGTCGTAGGTCCCAAATTCTTCTTGGAATGGTTACCATTTATAATGGTGATCACTTGCACGCTCCTCAGCCTCGGGTCCCTTCTAGCCTTAGCAACTTCACCCTCACGGCTATCTGGCTGTCCTCTTTTACTGCTACATCACAACTGCCCACTAACCAGGAAGTCTCACACTATATCCCACTGCTCTGCACTACATCCATCTGTAACTCCACACAGCCTGGAAAACCCCTTATGCTAACTATGCCTATCCTAACACTATCATTCTCTATCTCTAGTGTGCCCCACTCTTCTAGTCCCACTATTGTCCTATACTACTACTACCCTTCGATTCTATCCCTAATCCTATACACAATACAATAATAGTAAATGAATACATTAACATTCATAAACTCTATGGAACCGCACGTGTTTAATGTGAACACTGTTCAAAGGGGGGGATGCATGTGGCAGCCTCTGTCACCGCCTTACACGAGAACACATAATTTTGTTATTTTTTTGCCCACTCTTTTTCCCTTAACCCTGAATCTCCGACATCTTCTATGCAGCAGGCAGTCAAGAACATGCAGCAATGCAGTTATGTCATTGTGGCGCTGGCACCAGATGATGATATAGTAGTTAGTGGCGCTCGTCTGGGGATATGGGCAGGTCCCCAACATGTAAGAGAACCCACAATCACTGTCCCCATTGAGAACCACTGTCTACACAACTGGATGTTTTCCTAACTAGGTAAATTAGTCATTCAAGATCAGGAATATTGCACGCTAGCCCTTTTCTTATTTTTAGACACAACTAATCCCAATAAAAAAAAAATGAGAATATACTTTCTAGGAAGTAAGTCAATAGTACACATGAAAATAAGCAAATTTGTAATATATCTTATCAGATAAATCTGTTTTTTTTTCTCCTCCTGGACTGATCACTCTCTTTCAATTCATGGGTAAAATCTGTATAAAAGAAGACAGACTTCCACATTGCTAAGATAGGGAGATGGCAGTTGGAGCCTTTAAAATTCTATGGAGGAAGAAAAAGCTAGAGGCCGACACATATATTATCCTGCAAGTTCTCCTGAGTTACAGTTCTCCATAGAACGTTACATGCACTAACTGTTATCTCCTATCTCAGTAATGAGTAAATCTGTGTTCACTGAGGGTATTTTTAATCCGTGAATTGGATCTTATTTTTATTGTTTGCTCATTTTTTGTAGGTTTTTACCTTTTTCTATTTGTCTACATCTCCTTATTATTCAATGTATTTATTTAGACTAAAAAAAATCTACTATAGAAAATCCCAGTATTTCTGCCGTTTCTGCTTTACTCTCCACCCATAAAATGGACAGCGTCCTTGTTCTGTCCATCACATCTTCTCTGAACATGACATCCATCCTTCACTTTCTTGTTCCTCCGCATCATTTCAAGGTCACATTTGTTACAGGTCTCTCAGGAAGATTTGGGAAATTTTAAGGCATCATAAAATGGAATAGGACTGAAAAGGATAATAAAACCAGGAGCGCAGAACTGTCCACATCATCCTAAGTAGCTGCTCCACGTTATTTTGATTGGGTAGTAACTAAAATTGATGGGTGTTTAGAGTCCTGGTAGCAGAATGGTTAATGGTGCATTTTAATCAGTTTTACTATTTTATAAATCATGGGCTATGGCGCGGGAATTATTTCACTCATTGTTGTAGATCTCAGAATTAGACAGATTAGATGAAGGCTCAGTTCCTAAACACATTGCTGTATGTACAGAAGCCGGAGCTCCGATGGATCCTGACAGAGCAGAAAAGGACTTTTCATTATGTGTAGGTCACAAACCTGTTACTAGTAGAAGCCTCAGCGGTAGTGTGAACAGAGCCTCACAGAAAGGATTAAATAGTGATAGATCGATAATAAGATAGATAAATAGATAGAAAGATAGATGATAGCTAGATGATAGATAGATAATAGATAGATTATAGATAGATGGATAATAGGTTATGATAATAGATAGATAATAGATAGATTAAGATAGTAATAGATAGATGATAGATAGATAGGGTTAATAGATAGATAGTAGATAATAGATAGATAATAGACAGATAGATAATAATAGATAATAGATAGATATAGATAGATGATAGATAATAGATAGATGGATAATAGTATAAAGATAGATAGATAGATTAATAGATAGATAATAGATAGATGAATAGATAGATGATGATAATAGATAAATACTGTAGATATGGGTAGATAATAGATAGATAGATTAATAGATAGATGATAGATAGATATAGATAGATAGATAGATGATAGATAGATAGATAATAGATAATAGGTAGATGATAGATAAAGATAATAGATAGATAATAGATAGATGATAGTAGATAGATAGTAATAGTAATAGATAATAGATAGATAATAGATAGATAGATGATAGATAATAGATAGATAGATAATAGTAGATAATAGTAGATAATAGATAGATAGATAGATAGATGCGTAGGTAGATAATAGATAATAATGATAGATAGATTAATAGATAGATGATAATAGATAGATAGATAGATAGATAGATAGACATATGATAGATAGATTAATAGATAGATGATAGATAGATGATAGATATAGATAGATAATAGATAGATAGATAGATAGATAGATAATAGATAGATAATAGATAGATAGACAATAGTATTAGGTAGATAATAGATAGATAGATAATAGGTAGATGATAGATAAATAGATAATAGATAGATAATAGATAGATGATAGGTAGATAGATAGATAATAGATAAATAGATAATAGATAGATAATAGATAGATAGATGATAGATAATAGATAGATAGATAGATACTGTAGATAATAGGTAGATAATAGATAATAGATAGATCAGTAGCGTCAGCTGTAGAGTAATAGATACATAGATGATAGATAGATGATAGATGATAGATAATAGATAGATAATAGATAGATAGACAGATAGATATTAGGTAGATAATAGATAGATAGATAATAGATAATAGATAGATCAGTAGCGTCAGCTGTAGAGTAATAGATACATAGATGATAGATAGATGATAGATGATAGATAGATGATAGATAATAGATAGATAGACAGATAGATATTAGGTAGATAATAGATAGATAGATAAGTAGCGTCAGCTGTAGAGTAATAGATTTTCTCCCATAATAATATATGTAATATAATGGATTTTACCCTGGTAACCACAATACATCTTTCATCATCTCACGTATAATGAGACTGTTGTAAGTTGTAAGTGTTCCCTAATAAATAATTGCAGTGAAGCTCAGACGCCTATACACCTTACACAGCTGTGGGTCGGAAGGCTGTTTGCCAGTCAGGTCTATCTCTCTTATCCTTTACCACCGTCCACTTACATGATTTGTTTTCCTGAGATTACAGGTGTTTTCAATGAGAGAGGAGTTAAGGTACTGCACACTTTAGTGATCTCGTTAGCGATCTCAATAACGACGCAAGCTAATGAGATTGTTTTTGTGATCGTTTTAATGTCGCTAGTAGCTGCCACACTTAGTGATCTCGTTAACGACGCATAAGCGGTTAGCGATCTAATTAACGACTTTAACTGTCATTGCTATGTAAAAAACAGCGCACATCGCTCACAAAAGGTGCCAGACAGCGATATAGGCTCACCAGCGGGACGCCAACGATCTAAATACGGTCCAGAACTCTAGTGAACGATCAGCGAGATCACAGCAGGGGCCACGTCGTTGCTACATGCCACACACGTTAGCGTCACGAACGAGATCGCTAAATAGTGCCGTATTTTAGCGATCTCGTTAGCGACGCTGTTTAGTGTGGCATACCCTTAAGTCTCTGCCAGGCCTCCCTGCCGGGGCCAATTGCCCCAGAGAGCTGAAGGATCAGGTTTTGAAATTCATTATTCCGATTCCTTTTTCCTGACAGATGATGTCGGCCGACTCTTAGGTCCAAGAATATGGCTGCCAAAACATTGATTTTTCTTCCCTCTGGACTTGTAATTAAAATCCACTTTTCACTTACAGACCGAGCAAAGCCAGTGAAAAAGGGGAATATCTACTGACCACGGCTTAGAAGCTAAAATGGTATAAACAGTCTAATAAAATGATGGCGGTGTAAAATCACTGACCTTAGCTCGTAGATTTCCAGACCACAGAGAACAAACCACCTACAGATTGTGCTCCAGCTTTCTGTAATAAGGTCAGTGCCGTCAGCAGCGGGATGGTAATATGGGCCGGGGGACGCTCACAAAACAGGTCCAGGTCTGATTACAGTCGGACCATGAAATCGATACCCAGCGCCAACAGAATCTCCCTGTTCTTCTTAGTCTGGCATCTAGATCTTGATTTTTTTTTCTTTTCAACATGTTGGATCTTCACATAGTTACACAATGGACCTGTGATTTGTTTTCTACTACTGGGGTAGTAGAAAACAAAAAAGTGCTTTTAAGCTTCTTCACAAGTCTTTCTTCTCCATCAAATGCCAAAATCCAAACCATTTTCTTTTTTCGTTTTAAAGAAAATGAAAATTGTCCAGGCGATGATTTTTTTCATATATTGGCTGAACCAGTTAAAACCTTCCATTTTGGCAGATTTTTGTCTAACAGGGTCGGACTGGCCATCTGGCAATTCTGGCAAATGCCAGATGGGCTGTACAGTCATGGGCCGCATTGTCTCCTATGCTGCTAACAGTATCAGTGTCCTCAGGGTGCAGTTGAGACGGAGCATCGGGGGAGGAACAACATGGGCCTGTGTGCTATCAATTTCCAGGGCTGAATTTTACTCCCAAGTCTGTCCCTGTTGTCTAATGTGTATGTGCAGGTTGTGGACTAAAGTTGGCCGTACACATTAGATGGCTGTCAGACGATGTTCAGGCAAATTGTTCGGCCAACATCTGTCCTAGTCGACTCTTCCATACACAGGAGAACGTTGCTCAGCCAAGCGCTTCCCTATAAGAAAGCTGTCAACTTTCACATCAACCAGCAGCTGAACACCAAGAGATCATTGGTCCGAAATATGCGATCAACATCTACCCAGACCATCAGTCGGCCGGTGCCCCCCATTTATATTACACCATTAGCAAAACCTTTCGATAAAACACAAGAAGAAACCTGTCGATATCTACTTATGTCTTCTAATGTGACATGAAGATCGCATCTAAGGATGTCAGTGGGGTCGGCTTGTGATTCCGGACCTGCCGTGACCGTGACCATGTTGGATTTTCTGCAATGCCCACCATGTAATACTATATCCATTCCTCCAACAAAATCATGGCTGTTTTCCAGAAATATGACCTGGGACCATATCTGATCGTTAAGGTGGTCACATTTTGAGAAACATACCTCTGATGAGACAATCCCTTTAATCCTGACTTTAGCAGTGGTTTTCTGGGGTGGACACAGTCTGAGGCCATTTTCCCAGCAGTGGTCAGTGTCTATTCAAAAGATGTAGTGGCCCTGAGGTCTGTTTGGTCCCAAACTTCTTCCATTTAAGGATTATGGAGGCCACTGTGCTCTTAGGCTCCTTGAGTATTGCAGAAATTCTTTTGTAACCTTGGCCAGATCTGTGCCTTGCCACAATTCTGTCTCTGAGCTCCTTGGCAGTTCCTTTGACCTCATGATTCTCATTTGGTCTGACATGCACTGTGAGCTGTGAGGTCTTATATAGACAGGTGTGTGCCTTTACAAATCAAGTCCTATCAGTTTAATTATACACAGCTGGACTCCAATGAGGGAGTAGAACCATCTCAAGGAGTATCACAAGGAAATGGACAGCATGTGACTTAAATATGAGTGTCTGAGCAAAGGGTCTGAATACTTACAACCAGGTGATATTTCAGTTTTTCTTTTTTAATAAATCTGGAAAATTTTCTACATTAGTTTTTTTCAGTAAAGATGGGGGGCAGAGTGGACATGAATGAGAAAAAAAATGAACTTTTTTGCATTTACCAAATGGCTGCAATGAAACAAAGAGTGAAAAATTTAAAGGGGTCTGAATACTTTCTGCACCCACTGTAGCTGGATCCAGCTAAAGATACTTTGGTCAATGGAGCGGGCTACTACTCCATCTGTGGTGAGATGCAGAATGACTAAGTTTTCGGGATTGAAGTGATGGCGCAGGAATTGGGAGACATGATGGAAACGTTTAGGAGCTAGGGGAAGAGGACATGTTGGAAAAAAATGCTGACCTCAGAGTAGAACGCATGGAGTGGACGGGGAGCTAGCGATTGACCATGGGTGATCTCACGGCTGGTAGGAGTCCAACGTAGGAGGTGGGTTGTAAGGAAGTTGGAATGATCGACTAATGAATAAGGAGTATTGGCGGCCATGTGCTGAGCCTTGTTAGCTTGTGGTGAGCTGCGGGAGTGTTCAGTGCGGTCAGAAAAAAAAAGTGTAGGCGAAACTGACATGAATAGACACGCTGCGGATGTGGATAAAAAAAGCTTTGATGTTTCAAATCCGCAAGGAAAAAAATAAGCAGCGTGTGGATGAGATTTCAGAAATCTCGCTCGCATTGTTGGTACCGTAAAGTGCCGCATTTTCTACCCTTGAAATCGTGAAAAAGTGGCAAAATGGCAACGATTTGTACAAATTTTTAAAGTTGGGTTCAGACGACCTTAATTTGACAGTCCAGATATTCCAGAACTGACAGCGGGACTCCAGCCCCGAACTTACAAGCTCATGGGCATTTATAAGACTATACGTTTCGTCCATAGATATTTTGTGAAATACAGTCTTAAAGTGACTTTACTTATTATTCGTTGCTGGATTTACAGTACTCCATTTGATCTGTGATCGTCTTTTCCTTCGTTGAGAACCATGTGTTTTACCCAAGTTACAATTCCATCATATTCGACTTTTTTCTTAGTCAAAACTATTGAAGCTTGTGTTAATAGAGGGGGACAATGGTTTATTGGGAATAACTCAGACTCAAAATGCAAATCGCTTATTGATCATTTATTTCTATTTTTATAATATTTTTGTAATTTTTTTTACTGTGCAGCCTACATCTGACCTCCATTTATTTCTATTTAACCCGTTCTATTTTCAGTATCATTGTGTCTATAAGCCTAGAGCGCCATCTGCTGACCATGAAGTGTACAGCTTACTGCCTACCGCCATATAAAAACATATCCACAACCGTAAAACCGTGCTGGAATAAGAAATGTTGCAAGAAGTCAAAAGGCAGCAACGCAAGATTTATTAGGAATGAGCTCTGCACAAAATTACTACAAATACAGAATATCGCGTAAAGAAAATGATGGATTGACGATAACTAGAAAAGTTCTATTTATTCACAATGCCCTAATATTGTATCTGACAGTAGCTTCTTCTATACCAGTCAACCCTTGTATTAGAAGTGAACTGTCTACCACCCATATGTTATTACAGCTGTTTGTATAAAGTACAAGAAACTAAAGCAAGACCAAAAAACGAGCCGGAGCATAAGTTGGTAAACATGCAAAGCTTAAGAGCATGTAAATGAGCACTCTCCTTTTTCTAGTCCAGGGACAGACTAGAAAAGACTTCTTGAAGCAGCAAGTATAGGTCAGAGTAGTGAATTAACAATCCCCAATGAGACTTTAGTATTTGCCGCAGTGAACAATGTAGAAAACCGCAAAGCAAAAGACACGAGAGCGTGAACAGCAAATTGCATCATATTGAATTTCATCATATCAAATGGAAGACAATCTAAAAGGAAGTAAAAATGCAACTTCCTTTTTTTTATCACTTATAACTTTTTTGATGAGTATTGGTAAAATGATTATTACAGAGTTGAACATTGAGGAGATTAGCTGTAAATGCTATTCGGCCTGTAGACTGTCCTACAACCACAAGGAAATCTTGAAGATGTAGGGTCATGTGTCTTAGTTATTTTACCTAGTACCCATGTCGAATACATATGAAAAGCCTCACTTGTCTCATAATACCGGTCTCTACCTGTGAGTGCTGTCTGAAATGCAACGTCAGCCTGTCTCCTGCTTGTAATAGAGAATGGTGAGAAAACTATCACAAGAAGGAGGCAGTGGAGAAAGGCAGTGCAAGTTTCCTATACACATACTCCAGGTCATATTACGACTAGATGGGTGGGACCGCACTCAGTGCTAGTGAATTGAGCAAGGCTGGAAAGTCTAGTTGTAAAGTGTCCGAGAGTATGCATTTTACATACTTGCAGACACATGACCACCTGCTCCAGGCGCCGGCGAATTCTGACAGTGTGCATGATGTGAGGATTTACAAGTATGCAGTCACATAAGGTGACTGTAGACTTGTAGCTTAACCCCATTTTGCAGCTTAATGACCGAGCCAATTTTTACAATTCTGACCACTGTCACTTTATGAGGTTATAACTCTGGAACGCTTTAACGAATCCCGCTGATTCTGAGAATGTTTTTTCGTGACATATTGTACTTCACGTTAGTGGTAAAATTTCTTTGATATGACTTGTGTTTATTTATGAAAAAAACGGAAATATGGCGAAAATTTTGAAAATTTAGCAATTTTCAAATTTTAAATTTTTATGCCCTTAAATCAGAGAGATATGTCACACAAATTTTTTAATAAATAACATTTCCCACATGTCTACTTTACATCAGCACAATTTTGGGAACAAATTTTTTTTTTGTTACGAAGTTATAAGGGTTAAAAGTTGACCAGCGATTTCTCATTTTTACAACACCATTTTTTTTTTTAGGGACCACATCACATTTGAAGTCACTTTGAGGGGTCTATATGATAGAAAATACCCAAAAGTGACACCATTCTAAAAAACTGCACCCCTCAAGGTGCTCAAAACCACATTCAAGAAGTTTATTAACCCTTCAGGTGCTTCACAGGAGCTGAAGCAATGTGGAAGGAAAAAATTGACATTTAACTTTTTTTGCAAAAGCTTTACTTCGGAGCCAATTTTTTTTATTTTCACAAGTGTTAAAAGAGAAAATGAACCACAAAATTTGTTGTGCAATTTCTTCTGAATACGCCGATACCCCATATGTGGGGGTAAACCACTTTTTGGGTCGCAAGGGAAGGAGCGCCGTTTGACTTTTTCAACGCAGAATTGGCTGAATGCCATGTCGCGTTTAGATAGCCCCTGATGTGCCTAAACAGTGGAAACACCCCACAAGTGACCCCATTTTGGAAACAAGACTCCTTAAGGAACTTATCTAGATCTGTGGTGAGCACTTTGAACCTCCAAGTGCTTCACACAAGTTTATAACGTAGAGCCGTGAAAATAAAAATCTTTTTTTTCCACAAAAATGATCTTTTCACCCCAATTTTTATTTTCCCAAGGGTAACAAGACCCCAAAAGTTTTTGTGCAATTTGTCCTGAGCATGCCAATACCCCATATATTGGGGTAAACCACTTTTTGGGCGCACGGCAGAGGTCGCAAGGGAAGGAGCTCCGTTTGACTTTTTCAACGCGGAATTGGCTGGACGCCATGTCGCATTTGTAGAGGCCCTGATGTGTCTAAACAGTGGAAACCCCCCACAAGTGACCCCATTTTGGAAACTAGACCCCCTAAGGAACTTATCTAGATGTGTGGTGAGCACTTTGAACCCCCAAGTGCTTCACAGAAGTTTATAACGCCCGGGTGTGAAAATAAAAAATCATATTTTTTCCACAAACCTGATCGTTTAGTCCCCAATTTTTTATTTTCCCAAGGGTAACAGGAGAAATTAGACCACAAATGTTGTTGTCCAATTTGTCCTGAGTATGCTGATACCCCATATATGGGGGGGGACCACTGTTTGGGCGCACGGCAGGGCTTGGAATGGAAGCAGCGCTGTTTGACTTTTTCAAACCAAAATTGGCTGGAATTGAGATTGGACACCATGTCGCGTTTGGAGAACCCCTGATGCGCCTAAACAGTGGAAACCCCCCACAAGTAACACCATTTTGGAAACTAGACCCCCTATGGAACTTATCTAGATCTGTTGTGAGCACTTTGAACCCCCAAGTGTTTCACAAAAGTTTATAATGCCTGGGTGTTAAAAAAAAAAAAAAAAAAAAACAATTTTCCACAAAAATGATTTTTTAATCCCAAATTTTTTTATTTTTCACAAGGAAATTGGACCCTAAAAGTTGTTGTCCAATTTTTCCTGAGTACGCTGATACCAAATATGTGGGGGGGGGGGGAAACTGTGTGGGCGCACGGCAGGGCTTGGAAAGGAAGTAATAAAGTTTTGGAATACAGACGTTGATGGGGTCATGTTCCGTTTGCAGTGCCCCAGATGAGCCTAAACAGTGGAAAACCCCCACAAGTGACCCCATTTTGGAAACTAGACCCCCTAAGTAACTTATTTAGATCTGTGGTGAGCACTTTGAACCCCCAAGTGTTTCACAAAAGTTTATAATGCCTGGGTGTGAAAAAAAAAAATCAATTTTCCACAAAAATGATTTTTTAGTCCCAAATTTTTGATTTTTCACAAGGAAATTGTACCCAAAAGTTGTTGTCCAATTTGTCCTGAGTACGCTGATACCAAATATGTGGGGGGGGGAAACTGTTTTGGCGCACAGCAGGGCTTGGAAAGGAAGTAATAACGTTTTGGAATGCAGACGTTGATGGGGGTCATGTTCCGTTTGCAGTGCCCCAGATGTGCCTAAACAGTGGAAAACCCCCACAAGTGACCCCATTTTGGAAACTAGACCCCCTAAGGAACTTATCTAGATCTGTGGTGAGCACTTTGAACCCCCAAGTGTTTCACAAAGGTTTATAATGCCTGGGTGTGAAAAAAAAAAAAAAAAAAACAATTTTCCACAAAAATGATTTTTTAGTCCCAAATTTTTGATCTTTCACAAGGAAATTGGACCCCAAAAGTTGTTGTCCAATTTGTCCTGAGTACGCTGATACCAAATATGTGGGGGGGGGACTGTTTGGGCGCACAGCAGGGCTTGGAAAGGAAGTAATAACGTTTTGGAATGCAGACGTTGATGGGGGTCATGTTCCGTTTGCAGTGCCCCAGATGTGCCTAAACAGTGGAAAACCCCCACAAGTGACCCCATCTTGGAAACTAGACCCCTAAGGAACTTATCTAGATGTGTGGTGAGCACTTTGAACCCCAAAGTGCTTCACAGAAATTTATAAACGCAGAGCCGTGAAAATAAAAAATTTATTTTTCCTCAAAAATTATTTTTTTAGCCAGCTATTTTTTATTTTCCCAAGGGTAACAAGAGAAATTAGAACCCCAAAATTGGTGGGCAATTTGTCCTGAGTGCGCTGATACCCCATATGTTGGGGTAAACCACTGTTTGGGTGCACAGCAGGGCTCGGAAGGGAGGGAGCGCCATCTGACTTTTTGAACGCCACGTCATGTTTGGAGACCCCCTGATGTGCCTAAATAGTGGAAACCCCTCAATTCTAGCTCCAACCCTAACCTCAACACACCCCTAATCCCAACCCTAACCCTAATTCCAACCCTAATTGTAACCCTATACCCTAATTGTAACCCTAACCCTAATTGTAGCCCTAACCCTAATTGTAACCCTAAACCTAATTGTAACCCTAACCCTAATTATAACCCTAACCCTAAGGCTGGGTTCATTTTGCGTTTTACCAGCCCGTTCAACACATAGCATTGACGGGCTGGTAACGGTATAGCATAACGCGTTCGTGTTATGCTATACCCGCTAGCGCAGAGGAATCAGCAGATGATTCATCTGTGCTAGCGGTGACGAAGCCCAGACGCTGCAGCCCGCGTCCGAGGCTCCGTCACTGAATGACGGCACGTTGCGAACGCATGCCGCTTTACGGCATTCGTCACGATGCGCCCTCAAATGGGGGTGAATGGCAGCGTTAACGGACTGCGTTACACCGTGTTATACAGCGGCGTAACGCAGTCCGTCTAACGGACTGCCATAACGCAGTATGAACCCAGCCTAACCCTAATTATAACCCTAACCCTAATTATAACCCTAACCCTAATTATAACCCTAACCCTAGCCTTAACCCTAACCCTAACAGAAAAATGAAAAAAAAAAAATTTCTATATTTTATTATATGTCTCTAACTAAGGGGGTGATAAATGGGGGGGTTTATGTACTGTTTTTTTTATTTTGATCACTGTGATAGTTTATCACAGTGATCAAAATGTACTTTTGCGAGCATGAATGAAACTTTTTTTGAATCTGCCGCCAAGCAGATCGGCGGGCGCACTGCGCATGCGCCCGGCATTTTTTTTTGTACAGGAAGAAGATGCCGGGATCCCGGGGCCTTGAGGCGGACGGAGGACACCGGGAGGTATGGGGGGGGGCGATCGGGGGACCCTCATTCTCTCCCCTCTGATGTGCGATCACATCAGAGGAGAGAGAAATATTTTTTTTTGCGGTCGCCGTTATACTTAGTATAACGGCGATCGCGACACCGGGGTCGGTAACTACCGACCCGGATCATGTTCTCTGGGGTCTCGGCTACCCTCGGCAGCCGAGACCCCAGAGAAAATTGCCCACCCCCCCGGCAGAACGCGGCGGGCGCATTGAGCATGCGCCCGCCATTCAAGATGGCGGCGCCCACCGGAGGAAGCAGGTGGGACCGCGGGCCACATTGGGGGACACAAAGGGGGCCCCGGGGACCCTTTTTCTCTGTCCTCTGATGTCCGATGACATCAGGGGACAGAGAAATGAAATGGCACATCAGATTTTTTTTGTTGTTGTTGCGATCGCCGTTATAGGGTTAATAACGGCGATCGCAACATCGGGTCGGTAAAAACCAACCCGATTCATGTTCTCTGGGGTCTCGGCTACCCCGGTAGCCGAGACCCGGAGAAAATGCGCCTCTGGAGGGCGCTATTCACTTTTTCCACAGCGCCGTTAATTAACGGCGCTGTGGTTTAAGTACCCTTAATGACCGCCGTTAAAAGGTGTATCGGCGGTCGTTAAGGGGTTAAAACCGAACAACCCTTTTAAAGGATTATTCCAATCTTAGACATTTATGGCAATATATGTTTGGTCCCAACTCTCTAACCTGCACCAGAATATGGTCCTCTGACCCAAATTGCCTGATTAGGCAGCAGCTACTGCATCCAGGTGCAGAGTAGAGGCCACCCACGTGTCATTGTAGCTTTTATGGGAGTCATGGCAAGCATTTCCAGTGTTTTCTGTAACCTCCATAGCAGTACACAGACAGCCTCGTGGCCACCCACCTATTCAAGCTCCACCTGTATGTGGCGTTGTCTTACCGGGCAGGATGGAGATCAGAAAATCTTGTTGTGAAGATAGATGTGAATCCCAATGGTGGGACTCGCATCTATCACAAAATAATGGCATATCCTGTGGATATGCCATAAGTATCTAAGGAGGGAAATCTCTTTTAATCATGCTAATAATTTGACAATGTAGATAATCTGAAAGGGAATCTATCACCAGGTTTGTACCACCTAATCTCAGAGCAGCATAATGTAAAGACAGAGATTCTGTGTCACTTACTGGGCTGTTTGATGTAGTTTTATCAGCAGGAGATTATCACTATAGGACTAGTAAACCTGCTGCAATGTAGTCCTCCATACTCTTGAGCTCTGTATAGCCCCGCCCCTGCAACTGATTGGCAGCTGTCTATGCACTGTACAGAGAAGGCAGCCAATCAGGGGTGTGGGCGAAGTTGTAAAGAGAACTGCTAGATATAACTGTGATTTTGTCATAACTGCAGCAAGCAGCCTAGTAAGTGATACATCACTGGACTCAGGGTCTCTGTCTCTATGTCATGCTGTTCTCAGGTGGGGAACAAAAACTTTGGGACAGATTCCCTTTCAGAAATTAGACTTTTCCAGTGCTTTGCAAAACCCCAAGTCAACACTTTTCCAGCACTAGTATTGTTTGTAAATGATCCCAGTATTGTTGTTGCTGGGCACAGACATCTGTCAGTTTCACACGATGAAAATAAGAGATCCGCACACACAACAGTCTTTGGACGTTTTATTGACGCGATTAAAAAACATGTGCTTTTGGCTTGTCGATCATACAGTTTTCTCACGTGGAAGAGTCTGACGTATCCCGTTATATGTTTTATTGCGAGAGTTGTTTTTTTTTTTGTATAAGACATTGATTTTTCTCACAAGGAACAAAGTAAAACAACATATCATTGATGCAGCGAACGGTTGTCCCGTCACGTAAAAATATGTTCACTTTTGCTGGAAAAAGGTAGCACAGTTGAGTCAATTAAAAAAAGATTCCTATCGGCGAGATTCTGTACATGTACAAACACAGACACTCACATGTATACTTATATATATACACGTCATATAAACACCGCCCTGGAGGAGATACAATTAGATTTTGGCCTTGAAGGGTTTTTTTTTTTATTTGCCTTGGGCAAGCTTTTCTTCCGGTCCACGTAGGATAAGGACACCGAGTTTCCTACATCGGCCGGAGAACGAAGACGGCGTCGTCCAAAACGTAATAGTCATTATACATATCACCTTCACATAAATAGGGGAGTCTGGTGAACGCCTCGACAACAAACCCTGCTTCATGGAAGACGGCAGCCAGGCTGTTCACTTGTTCCTCCCATACGCTTCCGGTTACTTCCATGATTTCCGATGGCTTCTCCCATTTGCCTCCTGTAAATTATACATAATGGTAAAGATTAGAGCTTGGATCATGAGCAATCGGCTTCCATGTCTTAGAATTTAGGACTTCTCAAACTATCAAAAAACAAATGGTGATGAGCGAATGTGCTGGGATCAGGTGTTATCTGAGCATGCTCTGGTGATAACCGAGGGTCGTCGGCGTGCTTGAAAAGTATGTTCCAGTCCCTGCGGCTGCATGTCTCGCCGCTGTTAGGCCATCCCTGCAGGTGTTGCAGCTGTCAGTCCCGAGACACGCAGCTGCAGGGACTCAAACCTATTTTTCGAGGACAATCGGTTAGCACCCGAGCATGCTCAGATAACACGTTCACCCATTACTATACACAACATTATCATTCTGGACAATAACTCGAGTCCATCTCATCAGGAGTTAAGGGATTTTCAAGGGTCCTACTACTGGGATCCCACCGATAGGGAATAACTTCCAAAGTTGAGAATATCCTTTTAAAGCCTTAAAAACAGAGATTTTTGTTTTCATCTACGCGCTTTCATTTTTTTCCCCTCTTCTCCTCCCAAGAGCCGTAACCCTTTTATTTTCCCTCTGACAAAACCATATTAGAGCCTTGTTGTACTTTTGATTGACACCATCCATTTAATCAGACAGTGTACTGGAAAATGGGAAAAATATTCCAAGTGAAATAAAAATCGAGAAAAAAAAAAAATTTCACAATTGAGAAAATTGTAAAAAGTTATTATGCTTGAGTCGCCGTTTTCCCAACACTCACTACAATTTCTACATTTTTCCGCCAATGGAGCTGAAAGAGGTTTTGGTTTTTTTACCTGGTTCTCTTATGTTTTTATTGATATTATATTGGGGTAGATATGACGTCTTATGTGAATTTGCAGCAATTAAAAACAAACAAATTTGGGGTTTCAATTTGTGTTCTCTTTACAGTTTTTACAAATTGGGTTAATTAACTTTATATTTAGATAGATTGGACTTTTCTGGACACGTTGATACCAAATATGTATTATTTTTCTTTATTAGCGTGGTATGTAACCAGCAATCTTTTGCAGAACAGCAGACAGAACAGAGGGGAGAGGCTCCTGCTGCAGTCAGTTGTCTTATCTCCATACAGAAGACAATGAGGAGAAGGAGAGGACTGAGCTAAGGAGACACAGAGAAGATTTCTTCATATATTTTTAGTTTCCAATTACAACATGAGTCAGGATCGAAGGAAGCAAGACCAATGATGGAGGAATTGCTGGGGTATTCTTCTTCTTCTTTACTTTGTGCATTCTTTTTTTTTGTGTTTTGTGCAAAGTCCCCAAAACACTGCAGTCCGGTGTGCGAATAAAGCCTTTAGGGAAGGACATCAAGAAACCAAGGCAGGAAGTGACCCAACAGCTCCAGGAGGGCCTAGACAAGGACTGCCATCAGTTCCCCTTTTAGAAGTAATTTACGGAGACGAGAAATGGACAGAAGCCGCTTGTCAGGATGCCTGTTTCTTCAGCTCATCCTCACGTATTGTTACTCCGGTAAGTGCCATAAATACGACAATTATATGTGACTGATCTGATTCTGTACTAGAGAGAAGTATCGGAAAAAAAAACATGTCTGTGCAATTCATTATTATGGTAAATGTAGGAGAGCAGGGGCTCAGCGTTATGTACAGGGAGCTACAGCGATGGGCTTCACAGCGGGGGGCTCCCCAGCTTCGGACAAACTACAAGCGCACCTGGGACCTGTGGTTTCACCGAAGCTGGAGAGTAACAAGCTGGAGGTCACAAAAGTTGTTGTCGTACGATAGATGTGGTTAGATTGATCTACTGACTGGGGCAATACTGGTGCAGGGTAGAGACCCCGATGAGAGGGCGGACCCCCAAAAAATAATAATAATGCATTAGGGTCTAGGAGACTGTTTGCTTTCAAATCCAGAAAAAATGTTTACGCTATATTACACCTAAAGCAGAGCGCGCCCTGATGGTCATGGATCGCTGGGAGTTAAAGGGTCATGCCGAAAACGGTCTCTGATCTGCCGGCAGGATGTTCTAGAGCAGAACATCCTGACATTACCCAAAGAATAAAACTTTAACTTTATTCATTGAAGTTACTAGTGTTTTTATGAGTAGGAGTCCAGTGGGCGGTCCTAATCAATTATTGACCACCTTCCCTGTATGACAGTACATTTATTTACAGTACATAGCGCCATTAATTCCACAGCGCTTTACAGACATTATCATCGCTGTCCCCGATGCGGCTCACAATCTAGATTCCCGATCAGTATGTCTTTGGAGTGTGGGAGGAAAAAGAGAACCCGGAGGAAACCCACGCAAACACTGGGAGAACATACAAACTCCTTGCAGATGTTGTCCTTGGTGGGATTTGTACCCAGGACTCCAGCTCTGCAAGGCTGCTAACCACTGAGCCACCATGCCGTACAGTACATGCAGAGATAACTGTCAATCACTGGTAGGACCGCCCACTGGACTCATTCATACAAACAGCAGGGATTTTAATGAATAAAATACAAGTTATAATGACTCCTTTCCCACAAGTATATATATATATATATCTATCTTTCTCCTCTATTCTATGCTGTCTGCATGTACGATGTCCCTTTAAGAGTTTCACAACAGCCGGGGAGCCACAGGTCGGAGACCACTGCCCTAACCCACTGAAGAGGTTTCAATCATTCCTCCATTTCTGCTATTTCCAGAAATACAGTCACCATTGTATTATACGTAGGGCTCAGGGTATCAGAAGAACTGTCTATGGAGGATTTTTAGAGAAGCTTCTTGTTTCTGAAAAGTACAAAACGATATCGTCAGTTCTTCCTCAATCATAGGGAACAGAAATTATACTGGA
Organism: Oophaga sylvatica; assembly: GCA_033576555.1. Classification (NCBI taxonomy): domain Eukaryota; kingdom Metazoa; phylum Chordata; class Amphibia; order Anura; family Dendrobatidae; genus Oophaga; species Oophaga sylvatica. The sequence goes on from JARQOD010000007.1 coordinate 127,793,270, forward strand.
GGTTATTTTTTGTCTTAAATGGAAAGTCAAGGAGCTAAAAACGGTGGCGTCAATACACAGGTGTCCTGTCATATATGTAGCCTATAGAAACAGTGCCAACTAGTGCCCACGTTCCCCTTGAAAAACAAGCGTATTGCGGAATTGTATAACGTGAACAGTGATATGCGTTAATCGTGTTGGTGCTGTATTCTGCCCAACCGTAGGGAGAGTTGGAGTTAATATTTGGGACTAGCCCAGAGTGGGATGGGCTAAGGTGAAGGGACAGCGACAGCTTCCTGTCAGGACGTCAGATAGGGTCCAGTTTGAGTCAGAAGGAGACTTAAGGTCTGGACAGTAAGCAGTGCCGCATGATGTGGGTGTCCCGAAGTGAGAGGAGACCAAGACAGTGGTTAGCATGAACCGAAGTAAAGAGAAAAAAGAACTGACAAAAGGACAATGTGGTCAACCGGAGACGGGTCCTGGGAGAAGACATCTAGAAGTATGGCCCCGAGTTTATAACTCAGAGAGGTAACGAGTAGAGTTGAAGCGATACTTTCCGATATCCAAAAGTATCGGAATCGGAATGGTATCGCCGATACCATTAAAATATCGGCGATACCCGATACCGAAAGTCCCATGTAAGTCTATGGGAACAAAATATCGTAACTAAAAAAACCCCATTCTTTCCTTGTAAACACTAAATATACACACATAGAATACATATATATATATACATGTCATTGTGACATATATATATATATATATACATATATGTATAGTTTATACACTTCTACATAGTAAAATATCCTCTGATTCAATTGCCGGGTAAAGCCGGTTTCTGTGAAAAGACAGAAGCACCCGACATGAAATGACACTTGGTGTACATAGGGTTAACCATGTCTTTTCATGTCCTTTGCTATCTGATTTGCACAAACAATTAAATCAGTCTATGTGTGCAAAATTTCACACCTGTAGGGGTTAATTAAAGGTGTAAATTCGTTGTAAAAAAAATGGACTTTTTTGCTACGAATTTACACCTTTAATTAACCCCTACAGGTGTGAAATTTTGCACACATAGACTGATTTAATTGTTTGTGCAAATCAGATAGCAAAGGACATGAAAAGACATGGTTAACCCTATGTACACCAAGTGTCATTTCATGCCGGGTTCTGCATTTTCACAAAAGCCGGCAATTGAATTAGCGGCTATTATACTATGTAGAAGTGTATGAACTATAAATATATATATATATATATGTGTCACAAACTCAATGACATGTATATATATATATATGAGGTGTAAAATTGCTGAAAAAAAAATGCGTGGGCTCCCGCCCTATTTTCGCAACCAGACAGACAAAGCCAGTGAGTGGGGGCAGATAATAATAGCCCAGAGAGGGACCATTATTTTTGGCCCCCCCCCGGCTACTAACATCTGCCCCCAGACACCCCAGAAAGGGCAAATCTCTAATTAGATTTGCCCTTTCTGGCACTTTGCCCGTCTATTCCCATTGCCCTGTAGCGGTGGCGAATGGGTTAATAAGGGGTTAAAATGACCTTGCAATTGAAAGGTCACTTTAAGCCAGGTTAATAATTGAGAGCTGTCAATTAGACAACTATCAATTATTAATCCTATTGTATGAAAGAAAAATCAAACACACACACTTTAATAAAAAAGAAGTTTAATGAAATAATCACACAGTTTTTGACCATATTTTATTTACCTGCTAAAACCATTTCCTGTAATAAAAATAAAATAATAAAGCAAAATTATTCTTACCAATCCGATGCACAGTCAGGTCCCACGGTGTAATCCTTCAGAAAGAGTTAATGTTTACTGCAGGGACCGCAGCTAATGCTGCAGCCTCACAGTAAACCCCCAAATGAATGAGCTCCTCTCCTGGCTGACAGGAGAGGAAGTGGAAAGCTTAATTGATTGCTTTCCACTTTCACTTCAGGTCAGCCAGGGACACAATCAGTGACGTCAGAGGGAACTGATTAACAAAAATAGGGGTTCCCTTCGAAAAAAAAAATGGCGTGGGGTCCCCCCTATTTTTGTTAACCAGCCAGATGAAGCAGACCGCTGAGGCCTGGATTTTCAGGCTGTTAAGGAGCCAAGATCCATGGACCTTGCCAGCCTGATAATACCAGGCCACAGCAGTCTGCATATCTTGGCTGATTAACAAAAATAGGGGATCCCCTCGAAAAAAAAATGGCGTGGGGTCCCCCCTATTTTTGTTAACCAGCCAGATGAAGCAGACCGCTGAGGCCTGGTTTTTCAGGCTGGTAAGGATCCAATATCCATGGACCTTGCCAGCCTGATAATACCAGGCCACAGCAGTCTGCTTAGCTTGGCTGGTTAACAAAAATAGGGAATCCCCTCGAAAAAAAAACGGCGTAGGGGTCCCCCTATTTTTGTTAACCAGCCAAGTAAAATGCAGACTGCTGCGGCCTGGTATTAAAAGACTGTCAAGGCCCATGGATTTTGGCCCTCAACAGCCTGATAATACCAGGCTACAGCAGCCCCACATTTGGCGCATCAAAAGATGTGCCAATTGTGGCACTTTACCCGGCTCTTCCCACTTGCCCTGTAGCGGTGGCAAGTGGGGTAATAAGGGGTTATTGTCACCGTTGATTGCACGGTGACAATAAGCCCGGTTAATAATGGAGAGGTGTCAATAAGACACCGATCCATTATTAATCCCAAAGTTTTTAAATGTGTAAAAAAAAGGCACAGCAAGAAAAAAGTCTTTTAATGAAATAAAAGAGACAACACAGTTTTCATTTCTTTTATTACTCTCTCATTCCTGCGACGCCATCGATCTCCTGTAAAAAAATAAAAAAAACAAACCAACAGTATACCACCTGTCCGACGCAGTCCATAGTAACGAGTGTCCCACGACGATCCAGCTCTGCTACATCGCAATGACAGGCAGAGCCTGACATCCCGGCGCAGCACAGCTGATTACCTGCTTCCCCGGCGGTGACGTCATCGGACTGACTGCTTTACGGCCGGGATTACCCAGCAGTCACTGCAGTTATCGCGAGATACTGCATGTGACCGCCGGGGAGAAGAGGATGGCGGCCATTAAGCAGCCCGGGATGTGACCGCCGGAGATCTTCTGCCGGGTAAGTGCCGCTGACTCCTGACAGACCCGACCGACGGACACTGACAGTGACAGTGACATTCCGATTCCGGTATCCGATATGACGAAAATATCGGAACTCGGAATCGGAATTCCGATACAGCCAATATCGGCCGATACCCGATACTTGCGGTATCGGAATGCTCAACCCTAGTAACGAGTCAAGACAGGACAGGGTACGTGAGATGAAGAGAGCGCACCGGGCGGGAGTTCCAAGGCGTCAATAGCAGAGAAGCTAAGTAACGGCCATATTGGCAACCTAGTTCCCTTGAGGAAAAAGAAGACGCTGGAGAATAGGGCTCTTGCTAACTGGACTGTAGTACTGAGCTGGGCTGTGGTGATGGAAGGTGAAACAGTGGAGATAGGGAACGCGAGAACAGAAGAGTAACGAGGAAGGAATGGAGACTGGGTGAGAAAAGTGCTACTTATTGTGAAGGGAACGTTTATAAAGTTGGGTACCCGCTACCTACTGTACAGAAATCCCACAAAGTTATTGCAAAGTAAAAAGTTTATTTTTGATTGGTGGTGGTCTCCCTCATTGAAGTTCTCAACATCTTGTTCTGGCCAACAAAAGTCATGGCTAACATGAGACGTGAAGGGGCGTAGCGCCCCCATAGCCGAAGCCCACACACCCAGCCAGGAACTCCACCTTCATGTAATGTGCCCGGGGCCCGAGAGATGAGTATCTCGCTCACGGCCTTCGCCCTGCCCACGCTACATGTGTGACACCCCCGAGTGTCCCCAACTCCACAGGACTGTGGGGCTACGTTCAGAACAAGTTTATTGAAAGGTTCAAAACCGACAAGTTTTTCAACAAATTCGCTTTAGGAAATGCTCATTCCTGTGGGAGTTTCAGAGCAGTTTTTATTTTAAGTGGCTTTTATAAACGTTTTCAAAGCATTTTTTTGGCATCATTTTTTTTACTTGATGTGTCACATATAAAACAGATTAAAAAAGGACTCAAAACCTGAAAAGGTAAAAAAAAACTAGAAAAAAAACCTGAACATATGAACAACAAAGTGGATTATGATTAAAACGAATAGGAAGAATCTTTCACACATTTTTTAAGCAATTTTTAAAGAGGATCTGTCAATCAGGTAAAAAATGGCCAGCTTTTGCTTTTATGTTACGCCCTCTGAGTTTTTCTTTTTTAAATCTGCCATACGGTTCAAGATATATAGGCCTTTTTATTCAGTGCTGAATTTTAGGGTCTTTACTAGTGGGCGTGGCTCACGGGAGCCTCTGGGGCGTGGCTCGCGGGAGCCTGGGGGCGTGGCTCGCGGGAGCCTGGCTCACGGGAGCCTGGAGGCGTGGCGCGGCTCACGGGAGCCTCGGGGGGGAGGCCGCGGCTCACGGGAGCCTCGGGGGGGGGGGGGGGCGGCCACGGGAGCCTGGGGGGGGGGGGGGGGGCGCGGCTCACGGGAGCGGGGGGGGCGCGGTCCGGGAGCTCGGGGGGGGCGCGCGGCTCACGGGAGCCTCGGGGGGGGGGGGGGGGGGGGCGCGCTCACGGGAGCCTCGGGGGGGGGGCGGCGGGGCTGGGGGCGCGGCTCACGGGAGCCTCGGGGGGGGGGGGGGCGCGGGCTCACGGGAGCCTGCGGGGGGGCCGGCGCGCGGCTCACGGGAGCCTCGGGGGGGGGGGCGGCGGCTCACGGGAGCCTCGGGGGGGGGCGCGGCCGGGACTCGGGGGGGGCGCGCGGCTCCGGGAGCTCGGGGGGGGGCGCGCGGCTCACGGGAGCCTCGGGGGGGGGGTGGCGCGCGGCTCACGGGAGCCTGCGGGGGGGGGGGGCGCGCGGCTCACGGGAGCCTCGGGGGGGGGGCGCGCGGCTCACGGGAGCCTCGGGGGGGGGGCGCGGGCTCACGGGAGCCTCGGGGGGGCGCGCGGCTCACGGGAGCCTCGGGGGGGGCGCGCGGCTCACGGGAGCCTCGGGGGGGGGCGCGGCTCACGGGAGCCTCGGGGGGGGGGAGCGGGGGGGGCGCGGGCTCACGGGAGCCTCGGGGGGGGGGGGGTGGGGCGCGCGGCTCACGGGAGCCTCGGGGGGGGGGGCGCGCGGCTCACGGGAGCCTCGGGGGGGGCGCGCGGCTCACGGGAGCCTCGGGGGGGGGCGCGGCTCACGGGAGCCTCGGGGGGGCGCGCGGCTCACGGGAGCCTCGGGGGGGGCGCGCGGCTCACGGGAGCCTCGGGGGGGCGCGCGGCTCACGGGAGCCTCGGGGGGGGCGCGCGGCTCACGGGAGCCTCGGGGGGGGCGCGCGGCTCACGGGAGCCTCGGGGGGGGCGCGCGGCTCACGGGAGCCTCGGGGGGGCGCGCGGCTCACGGGAGCCTCGGGGGGGCGCGCGGCTCACGGGAGCCTCGGGGGGGCGCGCGGCTCACGGGAGCCTCGGGGGGGCGCGCGGCTCACGGGAGCCTCGGGGGGGCGCGCGGCTCACGGGAGCCTCGGGGGGGCGCGCGGCTCACGGGAGCCTCGGGGGGGCGCGCGGCTCACGGGAGCCTCGGGGGGGCGCGCGGCTCACGGGAGCCTCGGGGGGGCGCGCGGCTCACGGAGCCTCGGGGGGGCGCGCGGCTCACGGAGCCTCGGGGGGGGGCCGGAGCCGGGGGGGGCGCGGCTCACTGGAGCCTCGGGGGGGCGCGCGGCTCACTGGAGCCTCGGGGGGGCGCGCGGCTCACTGGAGCCTCGGGGGGGCGCGCGGCTCACTGGAGCCTCGGGGGGGCGCGCGGCTCACTGGAGCCTCGGGGGGGCGCGCGGCTCACTGGAGCCTCGGGGGGGCGCGCGGCTCACTGGAGCCTCGGGGGGCGCGCGGCTCACTGGAGCCTCGGGGGGGCGCGCGGCTCACTGGAGCCTCGGGGGGGCGCGCGGCTCACTGGAGCCTCGGGGGGGCGCGCGGCTCACTGGAGCCTCGGGGGCGTGTTTCTGGGCTGCCCTGTGTTATTACACCCCCTAGTAAAGTCCATAAACGGACCATTTTTTTTCCTGGTGAAAGGTCCTCTTTAAGCTAGTTTTTTTATAGTTGTTCTTATTAAAAAAAATCCTCAATAATCTTAGTACATCCTGAGATCCAGTGCTTCTTTCATCAAAGTTCCTCCACACCTGGATTTTGGAAATATTCCGTAAGGAGAGCACCAGGTGTGGAAGTGATAATGCTATCAAGAGCCATGTTGACTACAACTGGAAGAGGTGAATATTTTACATGTAGGTGGTTACATGAGCCAAGGATTTTGTAAGTTTGGCCATAAAGCCATCATATTTAGTAGTCTTGTGGCTACTACTGTAGAAGGGCTATAAATATACAATGCTGACATAATGCAGAGATGCTTGGGAAATAACCAAAATGAGTAAACCTGTGGTGTGAAACCACACATCTGCTGACCCGACACGGACGTATCAGTGAGCTGTAAATTTAGCATTTCCTTAACATCTACTTGGAGACACACCACCATTGTAACCGCAATGGTCGACGACTGAGAACACACTTTCTGACCAGTCGAAAACAACCATGTGACACCGTACACACACTGGCTGCTCATGGGATGGCCAGAAATAAACAGATTTATGGTCGCTTTTTGATAGTACGTAAATTAATCCCCAATGAAAAGCGATGAGACTCAAGTTTGTGCCGCTTCGTCCTCTAGGTGTCGGGAGCTGTGCGGTGGAGGTGACGCAGGAGCCGTTTTCGGAAGCTTTACTGGAGCAGAAAACGGCCAACATATCATGTGGGTATAATGTCAGCAACTGTCCGGGCGAAGCGGACATCTTCTGGTTTCGATATTTGGCTTCTAAGTACGAAAACCTAAACCCAGGTGATGGAAACCGGTTCAAAGTCAACAATACCAAAGAGATAAGCCTGCTAAAAATCGAGAAAATAGTCACGGAGGACAGCGGAATATATATCTGTGGCTTAGTATTTCCCAAATCTTCAACCGCCACGTCAAAGGCCGCCGGACAAGGAACAACGCTAATAATACGAGGTAGAACAAGACACTTACTGATCCTAAGGTGCATTATCGGAGCAAGCATTACTATGAGCACTCCTGCCCGACAACCTGAATGCCTATACAGGCTCCCAATCACCCAACGATCCAGCAACATGATTGTTCGTTGGGTGAAATGACTTGAGCCTCAACGTTCTCGGCAGCACATCCACCTGTGTAACCAGGAAATGTGCTGCCGAGCACGACACCTTATCCACACCGAACTGTTGCATCAATGACCGTTCTGTGAGGGTATGAAGCACGGTCAGCTTGTCTATGCCGGCTGCTAAACAACCACCATGGCTTCTATGCAGCCCGAATGGCGGTTGTTTAACAGCCACCGATTGGCTAGTCCAAACCCTTACTGATATTGTGGATTATCAGATGCAAGACTAAGTGCTTGATTCATTATTGCATTTTCACCTTTTTTGGTCTTTTTTTTACGCCCGTTTTTCACTTGTGCCAAATTCTAATTTGCGCTTTTTATAGTAACTTTTTGTGTGTGTGTCTTTCTTTTTTTCATATTTATTTGCCATAGTGAGCGGGGTTTGAGGTTTCCAGATGCTTTCCCTCGATTCATCATTTGTGACTGGCATGATTTTATGTACACCAGATATTTCGGACAAATTTTTGCAATTCTTTGGGGTATTTTTTTTTGGCGCTAAAACGGTTAAATAATTGTTGTTTTCATTTTTATTTCACAGATCAAAAGTACACATAAAAAATAAGATATTTTTATAATATGTCACATCAGGGAAATCTGCTTCCTTCTCCTGGATGGACCCTTCACTCTCAATTCACGGATAAAATCTGTTAAATTGTTATTTAGTGAACACAGGTTTTCCCATTACTGAGATAGGTGATGACAGTTGGTGCTCATAAAGTTCTATGGAACTTGCAGTAGAATGTGTGTCTGCGTCTAGCTCCTCCCCCTTCTACAGAGTGTTATGACGACCAACTGTCATCTCCTAGCTACGTAATGGGAAAAGACTGATTTTACAAAACAATTGCGAATTTTGAGAATGAAAGAGGAGTCCAGGAGGAGAAAGAAGCAAATTTCTTTGATAAGTTTTATTACAAAGTTGCTTAATTTCAAGCATACAAGTCAGGTTTACGCAGGATGACGAGCTGCCGAGAAAAATTATTTTTAACCAAGGTGAGAAATAACTTCATCCAAAAAACTATCATTTTGGTGTTTGGTGGCCTATACACCACCATGGAGGCCTCGGCCACCATTAATGCACCCTAACAGATGATGGAATTAGGGGACTATACTTTAAACATAGAAATGAAGAAAGCTAAAAAAAAAAAAAAATGTTCTTAGACCTTGAGAACAAAGAGAAGAATAAGTTGGTATAAAGAGGGGCAAAATCAAGTAGTGGTGGCAGCAGCAAGAATTGCCATAGACATCAACAGCCGCAGAGCCGGACTGAGTTACCATGGGCCAACATAGAACATGATGACCCGCTCTGATAACGGCATATAGTCTTTATTATAATCTCTCTTAATATTATAAATTCTAATAAATTTGCCTAACTAATAAACATAAGAAATAAGTCCAGCGACAGCTTTGTAGTCAGTCCTGTTAAGAATATTTTTCAACAATTTTGGTTCTCAGTGCCTCAGACAGTTCTCTTCTTTCTGTTCTCCATGCTTAGTGTGGTGCACACGGACACACAATGCAAAGATTGGGTCAACTCCTCCCCTTTTTATGTGGTTTTCATATTGTCCACACCTGTTACTTGCCACAGGTGAGTTTGAACAAGCATCACATGCTTGAAACAAAGTTGTTTACCCACATTTTTGAAAAGGTGACATTTTTGTCCAGCCCATTTTGGAGTTTTTTTGTGAAAATTATGTCCGATTTGCCTTTTTTCCACTGTTCCAATACACATAAAAAGAAATAAACATGTGTATAACAAAACATGTGTAACTGCACTAATTTTCTGGGATAAATACTTCATTTTCAGGGACAATTTCAAGGGTGCCAACACTTTCGGCCAGGACAGTATGTAGTGTTAGCAGGGAACTTGTTTTATGGCGTCACAGGAATGCACAATAAGTGTGATCGTAAATGGCCGCAATATACTACAACTATTTGCAAGTATTGAGAAATGCACACGACGCTGACCGCTGTGAGAAATGAAGATCCAACGAGAGTAAAAAAAAAAAAAAAAACACAGAGGAAAATGCGTAAAGATCATAAGATGCTTTTCGGTCGAGCATGACTTTTACTTGACAGTCGCTGCGATCAATCTTGCTATGGACAGGGATGAGCCACAGAGGGAAAAGAATGATATTAAGTAGTAAAATAGATAACTTTCTAATCCAGAGCTTTTACCTTTGGGGTCCCGTTCCCCCGTAGCTACATAGTCCTGGCCCCTACTGTTGCACCGCCAGCCATGTACTAACAGAACGGAGCTGCCAGGGTCAGCGTGTGGCAGGTGCAGTGTATGAAGGGGGCTGGCTGATAGCACATTACAACAGCTAAGCCAGCCTCCTCTGTCTCTGCAGGGACCCGAGGGCAACAAATCTAGATTAAGAAGTAGAGTATTCCCAGCCAGGGTTGCCAGCTTTTTTTTTTTTTTCTGGACAGCCAACTTTTTGGACGTTTGACAATCCTGATCCCAGCTGATTTCTTTCTCCTGGAAATCCTTTTTCAAAAACAATAACCCTTATCTCTCGTCCATTGCAGAGAAAGCTGACGTGGCGATTACACCGACCAATATCGCTCTACTGGTCCTGTGCACACTGACGCTCGTATATTGTATAGCAGTGTTTTCTTATTACTCCTTCAAGGTGAGTACTAATATGAATATGATGAGCGAACGTGCTGGATAAGGTGTTATCTAAGCATGCTCTTGTGCTAACTGAGTGACTTTGGTGTGCTCCAATAATATATTCGAGTCCCGGCGGCTCTATGTCTCGCGGCTGTTCGACAGCTGCAACACATGCAGGGATTACCTAACAAACTGGTGCCGCGGTGACTTGAACATAGTATTCGAGCACGCTGAAGTCACTCGGTTAGCACCCGAGCATGCTCAGATAACACCTTATCCCAGCACGCTCGCTCATCACTAATATAGAGCTGTAAACCACTGAATAAAGAGAAGTCGGCATTACCCAAAGTGACTAATATAGGTATTAGCACCACGACAGGAAGATCTAATAAAAGGATATTCCTGTAAATCTAGAGCCACAACACCGATAGTGGTGCCAATAGTCAGCCTTCGGCGGCACATCGCTGAGCCCGCAGCTTGTGCCGCTTCCTTAAAAGTGTTCAAAGAGGGTCTTTGCACCTGGACCGCCCATCAATATGAGCTTCTGCAATGTCAAATTGTAATTTGGGTTATTAATCAATGCATTAAATGTAGAGTGACTGTATGCATTAGAAAACCACGGCTACTTTCTTTCAGAAATGGCGCCCCTGTGGTCCACAGGCTGCGACTGGTACTGAATCTCGGCCTCACACAAGTGAATTTTGATAAACTGCAATAATGCACGTGCAACCCATGTACTCTGCATTTGCCTTATTCATCTGATTCTGTTTTTGAGACACATTATTATTAAACAAAATGTTTAAACTTTTACAGGCAAAATGGAGAATGTGGAAATGTCTACAAAGCAAGCGCGGCATCACAATGAAAAGAAATGTAAGGGATCCCGCTTGTGCTCCACTTCTGCTTTATGGAAGAGTATCTCGGGACCTATAAAACTTTTCTCTCTTCTTATAGAGAACTTTCAAGACAAGAAGTATTTTTCAGGCCATTGCAGCGGAATACCACAAGAGGCATCATCGGAAAACCAGAAAACCCGTAAGTCAGGTTGGTGCTTCCACATCACTGCAATATAGGCGAACCTACGAACCTAAGGCAAAGCGCCACATTTAGGAACATGTTTAGGAACGCTGTCCCTTACAGTAAAGGAACTTACCCTCAAAAGGACAATCCCTGTCCCTACGCCTTACTAGGGCCCATTGATGACAGACACGGTCTTCTCACTCAGGCCCTCATCTAGACGTCAGAATGGAGAGCAGCTATGGAAAGTTGGCCATAGTCATAGGATATTTACCTGCAGACCACGACAGATCCAGCTAATAAAGCCCCCTATACACAATAGATAGCTGTCCGACACCTATCTCTCCTGACACCCCCATACACAGGAACGCTCTTACAGCTGGCCATATGCATACACTAGATTCCCTCTAAGGTATATGGACGGCTAATCAATACAGAGGTGTCTGGTTCGCTGACGTCATAATTTGTCCGTGGAAAGAAGGATGGAGTAAAGCTCGCTGAGCGCCATCTGAGCTCTATCGGCACCTTACAGAGGATTTGCCACTTAGCACATTTATCACCCATGTCGAGTAGGGGCCGAATAATAATCACGACAACGTGGCTCCCCTATTCCCCTGCATGAACGTGTGACTGCGGCTCCATTCACTTCTGTGGTACTGGTGACTATCTCACAGATGTAAGTAGATGGATGGCCATGCACGCGCTACGCTACCTTATTCAAACAGAGATCTTTTGAGATTTGTGCTTCTCTAAATCAACTCCCACTGTAATGTTCTGGGTCTGTCCTGCATGACATGGTGGTCCACCCATCTGAATGGCTACTATGGCAAGCTATAATTCCCCAATGCAAGTGAAATCTATGGCTAAGAGCAGCCGAAATGACAGCCGATTGACCTCTGTGTGTTAGATGAGCCAGACATGTGGAGGCCATATCCTCTTTACAAAAAGCGTTGTCCCATGAAGTTGCAGAGAGCCCCGGGTGGGTGCGTGTCAACCAGTCCTGGGATTAGCGCAGATGACCTCACAGACCACCAACAGTTTCCGCCTAATCCAAATATCCGACTCCTTTCTTAACAGGACCAGGTCATAGAGGATGAGCAAATCTACCAGAATACGCAAGATTTAGACTGAATTTGGCTCCTCCGAAGCACAAGGCTGGAATGTACTGAGCAAACGGTGCGAGGGGAAGACGGAAAATATGTAAAAAGTTATTAAAATATTTAATTAATAAAATCTCAAAAAACACCAAGTGCCCAGTTACTGAAATACTCGGATTGATGGGTAGGAATCAGTTCCGGGTGATCTAAGAATGCAATGTTCTGATGTCAGGAACAGATGGTGGAGAAAAGTAAAAGTGCTGCGTTCACATCCGTGTCGGAGGCTTCGCCAAGAAGAATAAATCCAGGACGGAATCAGACGGCTCGGACTGTATGTCGGATTATCAGCAGGTTTCATCGGGTGCAGTTGGTGACAGATTGAGTGCATTTTGTTTTTTCTGAAATGACGGCTTAAATCCCATCCAAGAAAGGAGCCACATACGACTTTGCACAATATAGGGCACGACAGATTATCCTTGAAGACGTACAGAAGCCACGTGAAGTGTGATACATGGATGCACATTTCGTGTCTCTAGCTCCATACCTGGAGTGTCCTGATGTCGCTGAATGCAGCTGTAATTTTATTTTACATTTGCAAACAAGGCAACAAAATAGATAAGGCTTGTGTAGGGCGCCAGTCACACAGGTACGTGTGATCCATAGTGTCTGATGAAAAAATAACCGTGTGCACAACCAAGAAGGTGCCAGAGTAGGTTCCCAAACCGTATCTAATAGAAAATGAACTCGGCACTCAACTTTAGTATAGTGAGAATAAAGATTTTTATTCACAGTAGTAACACGAAACGTTTCGGTCCTATATCATGGACCTTCATCAGTCACAGATCAGTCAAGAGGACAATGCCTCTATTGCACTAGTAACCTGTTGTGAAGGAGTCCGGTAGTGAGGATAGGTCTCTTCATTGGACGCGGTGTCCACCGCTAGTCTGAGTCAACAGGCATTGTCCTCTTCCTCATCTCACCCCACCAACACAGGCTATATTCAGCCCTTTCTTTCTTCCCTATGTGGATCAACCCCCTTCCCAGTAGTATCTGTGACTGATGAAGGTCCATGATATAGGACCGAACGTTTCGTGTTACTACTGTGAATAAAATCTTTATTCTCACTATACTAAAGTTGAGTGCCGAGTTCATGATCCATAGTGTCTGGCTTACAGCTTACTGATGATGCTCATACTATCAGATCAGGCAGGCTGCCAAGCATTATATAGGTGCCCCCACCAGGTCAGACACCCCAATTCACCCACCTAACACTAAAGGGCCTGCAAAAAATTAAAAATGTGCAATAAAAAACGATTATAAAAATGTATAAAATAAGTATTGGTCGATATTTTGGCCAAAATATACAAGCACGCAAGTTGCGTATTTTGGCTAAAATATCCACATTTATACATATTATTATTATTGCACATTTTGGTCTTAAGCAGAGAGCAGCCAGACCCTTTAGAAGATCTGGGGAGTTTGTCCTTGTGGGGTGCACTTATATAATGCTGGGCAGCTGCCTGATTAATAATATAGGCGTCACTTGTAATTCTAGGCCAGTCACCCCCTCCATGGATTGGTCGGTGTGCGAGTGGTTGTCTCATCAGGATTTTGCACATTTGCAGACTGTGCCTTTATCCTGGGGGCTGCTGCACCCTGCAGTGCATTTAATATTCTGAGATGTTTTTTGCATTTTATGTCCTTTTCAGTGAGTGGCTTTTAGTCTCAGTTATGTAGAAATTGATGGGTCCACTGAAAAGACGGGAGAGGCAGCTGCCAGAGAATGAATGGAGAGGAGTGCGGGCGAACGCCTTGTATACACGCACAGACATCTCTCCATTCATTTTCACCTGGATGCACAGATTGGCAAAAACCTCATCAGTCAGGTACGGGGGGGTCTTCAATTTCCAGAGAAGTCGGATGTACACAAATCCGGACCAAACAATATGTACTCCATTGCACAAACATTAGAGTGCATTCATACTGGGTGGTAACGGTGAAGCCGTATGTAAATCTAGGTGGTTTGCGCTCCAGTTTTGCTCTTTACAGAATGAAAATATGGACGGTTATTAGGCTACTTACCATTTTCTACATAAGGGTGAAATGGCAGGACCAAGGCCAATATGACCCGACCTCTTGTTGGCTCAAGGACACTTCTCATTTCCTTCAGTAAGGTCACAGGCTGGTGGCAGCGATCAAGGAGGTTTAAGCAGCTAATGACGTCGTACTGGAAGCCAGTGCTTTGCCATTCATCAATATTAAGTACTCTAAACATAAAAATAGATATTAATTTTAGAAGTGTTAACTTTTAGGCATTGGGTGAACTCCTGCTAGAAATATTCTGTAGGTTAACGCCAGATGAGCACATCTAAAGGACGGGAGATGAAAATGAGACCCTTCATTCTAGCATTGGAGATCTCCTCTGTACATATACAGTCGTCCATGTGCTGGTGTATAGTGATGAGCGAGCGTGCTGGGATAAGGTGTTATCTGAGCATGCTCTGGTGCTAACTGATCGTTTTCTGCGTGCTCGAAAAATACATTTGAGTCCCCGCGGCTCCATGTCTCACGGCTGTTCGACAGCCGCAACACATGCAGGGAATTACCTAACAGCCGCGGGGGCTTGAATATATTTTTCGAGCACACCGAAGACTCTAGGCTAGCATCCGAGCATGCTCAGATAACACCTTATCCCAGCATGCTTGCTCATCACTTCAGGTGTATGCTTAAAAAAACATTGATTTCTTTCCAAATGTGGGGAAAACATACCTGTACTTTTTCTTCTGAAGTTGCCATATCATGGTCTGGGACATCTCTGTGACGTAAATCTCTTCAAAGTGTGGGCTCATGACCTTTGTCACTTCACCATCTCCGGCACCTAGATCCAATAGTCTGTGAGATTTCCAATCGGGCCAACTTTCAGAAGTCTCTGGAACTGTTCTGGTGAAAAGACAAACATTGACCCCCTGCCGAGGAGCCTACGGACACAGGGAAAAATGGTGGACAAGTGGTTACAATCACGCTGATGCTTTCCATGCTCCATGTGATCCTAGTTCACGGCCATAAACCTGTCAAATAGTGATCTATAAGACCCTTATTGGATCATTTAATGGCAGATGCCTCTTTGTTCCAGAAACTAAAAAAAAAGCAATTCATTGTGTATTGATTTTGCTATGGGCAAAAAAATGAGTTTTTGGGATGTTATATTTCCAGTAACCAGCATCAATCCACAATATAGCAATTTACCAGTATACAGTTGTGAGGTTTTTGTAAATACAGTCGTTTGATTGACCATTATCAAACAGTTCCCACTTTATACAAGGTAAGGGCAGATGTCCTCTTACTTAAAGGGGTTGTCTGATCTTAGGGTACAGATCTGCAGTCATTTTATATGACAGAAGACTTGTGACTGCTCACAGCGCGCGCACCAAGCACTGTCAGGATTCTCTGGTGCACAGGCCAGCAAGTATGTGGTTTGCACACATTCGATCACGTGCCGACTAGATGTGCGCGGCCGCGCTCAATACAAATATATAAGGCGAGGCTGGACACATCTAGTAGGCATATGGTTGGAAGTATGCAAATCACAAACTTAAGGTCATGTGACTGTGAAATTGTACCCCAAATCTGGAGATCCCTTTTAAGATTTCATTGGGGTCTCGGGATGTGCTAATGACATTTATGTAAGGATAAAAGTGCAAATTATCATGTGATTACTGCAGATGATCGCACTGCACAGTAATTGTGAACAGTCGGTTACAGTGGCTTGCAAAAGTATTCGCTCCCTTGGATTTTTACCCATTTTGTTACATTACAACCGATGTTTAAATATTTTTGTAATCAGTTTTGTGCGTGATGCATCAGCACTAAATAGTCTAAGTGAGAAAATGTAGAGAAAAATTAAATTTATGGGGTCAAATAACTAAAAATTGGCATGTGCATATGTATTCACCCATAAAGGTTTCTGGTGCAAGCAATTACTTTTATAAGTCACAAGCTTAGAAAAAGGAAGTCCCCCCGTGTGCAATCTAAGTGTCACACGTCTGTCAGTATATACACTTTACCTTTTCTGAAAGGCCACAGAGGCGGCAACACCATTAATAAGAGGCGCCACTAACCAAACACCATTATCAAGAGGCTCCACTAACCAAACACCATTATCAAGAGGCACCACTAACCAAACACCATTAATAAGAGGCACCACTAACCAAACACCATTAATAAGAGGCGCCACTAACCAAACACCATTATCAAGAGGCTCCACTAACCAAACACCATTATCAAGAGGCTCCACTAACCAAACACCATTAATAAGAGGCACCACTAACCAAACACCATTAATAAGAGGCACCACTAACCAAACACCATTAATAAGAGGCACCACTAACCAAACACCATTAATAAGAGGCACCACTAACCAAACACCATTAATAAGAGGCACCACTAACCAAACACCATTAATAAGAGGCACCACTAACCAAACACCATTAATAAGAGGCACCACTAACCAAACACCATTAATAAGAGGCACCACTAACCAAACACCATGAAGACCAAGGAGATCTCCAAACAACTCGGGGACAAAGTATAAGGGTTAGGTTATAAAAAAAAGATCCCAATCTCTGATGATCCCCGAGAGGCATCAAATCCATTATCATCAAATGGAAAGATCAAGGTACCACAAACTGCCAAGAGAAGACCGCCCACAAAAACTATCAGCCCGGGCAAGGAGGGCATTAATCAGAGGGGCAGCACAGAGACCAAAGGTAATCCTAAAGGAGCTGCAGAGTTCCCAAGCAGACTGGAGTATCTGTCCATACGATTGCAATAAGCCGTACACTCCATACACGTGGACTTTATGGAAGAGTGGGCAGAAAAAAGCCTTTGCTTACACACAAAAGTTATAAGGGTCGTTTTGAGTTTGCCAAAAGACAGGTGGGAGATTCCCCAAATGTTTGGAGGAAGGTGCTGTGAACAGATTAGACCAAAAATTGAACTATTTGGTCACCAAAGTAAACGCTACGCCTGGCGCGAAACCAACACATCTCATCACCCCAAGAACACCATCCCCACAGTGAGACATGGTGGTGGCAGCATCGTGCTGTGGGGATGTTGTTCGGCAGCAGGGACATGGAAAATGGTCCGAGTCGAGAGGAAGATGGATGGTGAGAAATACAGGGATATTCTTGAGCAAACTGTTTCAATCTATCAGTAATTTGAGACTGGGATGGAAGTTCACCTTCCAACAAGACAATGACCCAAAGCATACTGCTTAAGCAACACTTGGGTGGTTCAAGGGAAACGTGTAAATATTTTGGAGTGGCCTAGTCAAAGCCCAGACCTTAATCCAACAGAGAATCTGTGGTCCGTTTTGCACACTGAAGTTTTCAGTTATTTTGTATTATTTGTTGTTTGCTTCACAATAAAAGGGAAACCAAATATTCACAGTTGTAGGCATGTTCTTTACATGAAGTGATGCAAACCCTCAAAACAAAAAAAAAAAAAAAAAACACAGTGAAATTCCAGGTTGTGAGGTAGCGGAACAAGAAAACTGATAAGGGGGCGAATACTTTTGCAAGCCACTGTATATGAACGGCCATTAACACCCCATACAAAAGGCCAAGATTATTAAAACCATGTAGAGAAGAATGGAAGCCCTGGAGATGTCCGCCTGGATGGAGACAATACTACTCACCCATTGATGGAGGTTCTGGACATAAACATGCTGAAGACCGAGGACATGAAGGAGTGGTAAAGCTGTATGGACAACCAGCCGGACTTCTCGATGCTCCGGTTCAGGAAGGTCTGTGTTCCTTGATCCAGGAAACTCTGGACAAATATTGGATGAAGTTCTTCACTTAATTTCTCTTTATCGCATAAATACCACTATAGGAAAGAACGGGAGACGTTAAAGGTTCACGTAATACACCTTACTAGCACAGCCTTCAACAGGAGGACTGTCTGAAAGGGAAACAATGTACCGTAACAATTTTTCCTGGCTTATCCAAAGACTAATGGGGTTGTCTAGTTGAGAAAATGTATATTCAGAAACATTAATAGGAGTTCCCAGTTAATAAAGGGGAGTCATCCGCTCAGGATCCTCATCAATCAGCCATAGGGCAGAGCGGTTACTACAGGGGGCTCTGGAGGACCTGTACAATCATCAGATGGTGTAATGCCTCATTTACCCCGTGGTGGCGCTGCAGGGATATTCAACACTTACTGCCAGGATTCCCCATATATAACAGCAAAATGCTGAAGGTCCTAATTGGAGGAAACGGTGATCTGCTTATATCAAGGGACCCTACTAACAAGTAGCAGAGAAGCCCTTATGTGACATCTATAAGTAGAGGCAAAGGTGACGTGGTGGAAGTGTGGTAAGGATCCCATGCCGCCAGTCCCCGGCAATGTGCAGAACAATACATGGGGATGAGCTTTGGAGAACTTCAGTACTGCCATGCAGTGGACGATAATTGCAGTGCACTCATTCTTCTATGGAAATCTTACAGATTTTCACATCGATTTCACCCTCATGCCTGACTAACATATGCATTTTCTGCTTTCATTATGGACTGCGATACCAGCCTGACCCAAACTAACCTCCTCATTTATGTCTAGAAGGCTGGTGAATTCAGGTCAGGAGACCAGTAGCTAATTCGTACTTGGACAACAAAACACTACTGTCTGAAACCAGCCTAAGGCTAAGTTCACACTGGGCGTTTTTGCTGCGTTTTTTTATGCTAATAGTCAGGTTATAGGAGTTCACTGAGAGACACTGATCTCACGCTGCTCAGTGTCTCTGCTGAATGTCAGCTGTATGGTCGCATCATGCAACCATGCAGCCTGCCATCTAGATGTAGCAGAGCTGGACCAGTCATGGGACAAATGGATTATTATCTTCTCAGCAGAAAGGTGAGGAATATTGTTGTTTGTTATTTTAATTCTCTTGCAGGGGACAATGGCGTCACTGGAATGGGTGATGTCGTAAGTATGGTTTAATTAAGATTTATTAAAGGAGTCTGTGTCTTTCAATTAAAGGCCTTTTTTCGAGCGTGTGTATTTTTTATACAATATGACAATGGGGTTAGTAATGGGGGCGTCTTATAGATGCCTCTCAATTACTAACCTCTGGGCTTGATGTCACCTAACAATACAAAAGGTGACATTAACTTCCCGCAACAACCACCCCACTTGCCACCACTACAGAACAAGTAGGAAGAGCGAGGCTTAGTGCCAGAATTGGAGCAGCTTAGAGATGCGCCTTTTCTGGGACGGCTGAGAGCTGATGTTTTTAGACAGGGGGGGTGCAATATCCATGGGACCCTCCTAGGCTATTAATATCAGCCCACAGCGGTCTGCACAGCTTTTGCTGGTTACTAATTATGGGGGAACCCTACGTAATTTTTTTTGGGGGGTCACCCATTTTAATAGCCAGTAAAGGCTAAGTGTACAGCTGTCAGCTGATATTAACAGGAAGTAGTTGTTTTTTTCCCCTGGGGGCATTAAACTTTATCAGCATGCACTAAGACACACACGTTAGTCCAAAAAGCGCATGAAAAAAAAACACACCAAAGCATGCATTTTTTGCAGCAGCTTCTTTCCTGCCAAGAAATCAGGTTTTGCTGCAGAAAGAAAAGGCAGCAAAAATGCCCAGTGTGAATTTAGCTTAAGGCAGAGAACGACAGACTTGATTTTTGGAATCAGACTTTGATCAGAAAAAAAAGTTTCTCCACCTTCTCTTTTCTGACAGTCCGCGAAAACTGGATCACACTCAGATGTCATCCGAGTACGCTCCGATTTTTCCACAGACTTGCATTGCCGATTTTGATCTGACACTCGGGTCCAAATCTGACATGTCTCCGATATTTTCCATAGAGCACTCAGTCCGCAAAAAAAATCACGGACATGTAAAAACCAAGGTTAGCACTCGTATTTGAACACTGGACTGAATAAGATGTAAGGGGTCGTTCACATGTCCAATTTTTACATGCACAAGAAAAATGCTCATATTGTTCGGATCGGAGTGTGGTCCGAGTGTTATCCATTTTTTCTCATATGTGAAGAAAAAGAATTAAAAACGTTTCTCCACTGACAGTCCGAGAAATCGATCCATACTCGTGTGTCATCCGAGTGGCTCCGATTTTTCCAACAGACCCACAGATGTGCATTGCCAATTTTGAGCTTACCCTCGGATCAAAATCAGACACGTCTCCGTGATTTCCCGTGCACCTCTCGGTCTGCGAAAAATCAGATATGTGAATGGCCCCATAGACCACCATAGGTATAAGTGCAACCCATGAAAACCATGGATACACAACAATCTGATGCCTGAATAAGGCCTAAGGCTGAATTTGGATGTTTCAGTATCATAGCCCGTGTATGGACTGATTTCAGGACCGGACACCTTTCTCATGATGGCATATATGAGGCTATTCAGTTGGGGTCACGAGACCACCAGCTAGCTGGTCCTGAAAATCCTGATCCATACTCAGACGTCTTAAGTCCAGCCTAAGAATCTAGAGGGTAAAATGTATATGAAGTCTGGCCAAGGCACAATTTTGCCTATATCAAGACATAGACTATACACATCCAACCGACTGAAAAATAAAGAAAATAAGACCAAACCTTCAATTTATCACCAGCCTTTTATACTGGATATGTTTGATCAAAAACATTGCCTTAAAGGCGTCTATTATAACCAGGGCTGTGGAGTCGGTGCCCATTTTGGTGGAGTCGGAGTTGGAGCCGGAGTCGTGGAAATTGAGGAGTCGGAGGTTTGGCTTACCGACTCCACAGCCGTGGTATGAGGGAGTCGGGGAGTTGGATTCATGGAAATTGAGGAGTTGGAGGTTTGGCTTATCGACTCCACAGCCCTGGTATGAGGGAGTCGGAGTTGTAGAAATTGAGGAGTCTGAGTTTTGGCTTATCGACTCCACAGCCCTGGTATGAGGGAGTCGGAGTCGTGGAGTTGGAGGTTTGGCTTACCGACTCCAGAGACCTGGTATGAGGGAGTCGGAGTCATGGAAATTGAGGAGTCGGAGGTTTGGATTACCGACTCCACAGCCCTGGGAGGGAGTCGGAGTCGTGGAGTTGGGAGTCATGGAAATTGAGGAGTCGGAGGTTTGGATTACCGACTCCACAGACCTGGTATGAGGGAGTCGGAGTTGTGGAGTCGGAGTCATGGAAATTGAGGAGTCAGAGGTTTGGATTACCGATTCCACAGCCCTGGTATGAGGGAGTCGGAGTCATGGAAATTGAGGAGTCGGAGGTTTGGCTTACCGACTCCACAGCCTTGGTATGAGGGAGTCGGAGTCGTAGTCATGGAAATTGAGGAGTCGATGGTTTGGCTTACCGACTCCACAGTCCTGGTTATAAAGACTAAGTTGCATCCATTAATGAAGCGCAATATAACAGACCTTGTATACAAAATATCCAATATTAAAATGAGCAGAAACAGCCCTCACTCCTAATAAACCATTTACCATCAATACATAGTATTTTATATATCTAAGGAAGGAAAAAATAATTAAGAAAGTCTAGCAACAGGGGAGGGGGGGTAGAGCAGACAGCAAAAGAAATACATGGAAAAAGAGCAGACACTAAGGGAGACATTTTTTTTAGATTTGCCCAGAACATATTTTCATATTTATAATCAACACAAACTTAATAATACAATAAATAATATTTTTGTTAACAGATTCAATATATTAGGAATAAATAAAAGAATGAATGCAAGAAAGGAAAAAGCAGAGCTCCTATAATGAATGCTAATCGGAATCTGCCTGGAGGTGATGAACAGAGGAGGGATGAGGCGGCTTTCGTGCCCCTTGTGGCCTGACGGTGAGAAGTGCATGCCCGCGATGAGCAGACGCCACCGCTCTGCCAGACAATGAGCAGGAGGAAGTCGCACAATATCCTGGTGAACAATGACAATCACACGTCACTCGCTGATGTCTGGGTGCCTCATGCCATCACACCGGCGGCACAAATCAGGCCCGTAGCGTAAAGGGCGATTACAGGGAGCAAGACAAAGCCTGGACCGCAGCACGAGACGAATCCTAACAGGTGACACACGACAGTTATGGAAGAGTGACTGCACAAAGGTGCAACCAAGGAACCCCAGAGAGGGAGCCGTCAAGACCTGAAAGCCCCCCCAACCCGGGACCACCTTGAAGTGTAATATTAAAATAAAAGTCTGCCCCGTTCACACTGAGGAACGACTGTCACCCCCGGGGCTTCTACACACACAGACTTTTGTGTGTTTAACAGTAAAACTAAAATGATTTCTAAAATCTCATTGACACTGTGCTTTTTTAAAAAAAAAAACACAAACAATGTAGCCTGTCTATCCTTTCCATGTCACACGAGTCACGATTTTTTTTAAAAACACGATCAGTTTACCACGTGGGAACAGACGGTGTGAACGAGGCCTTACCGTTTTCACTGCAGTTTTTATCCATCGAGATCAAAACGGCTTTGCAATAAAAGTAAAAAAAAAAAAAAACGTATAAAAAAGGATTAAAAACGTACAGAATTTCCTCTGCGGTTTTATGGCCACAGTTTGCATTTTTTTAAGCATTTTTTTTACTCCTTGTGGCCTGGATTAAAGGGATGCTTCCTGCGAAAACAGTGACAGGACATTGATACGAGTGACTGATCAATGGGGGTCTGCCCAATAACAGAGGGGATTTGGTGCTAAGTATAGAGGCTCTTCTCTTTTGCACACAGAAACAGCGCCCCAACTGGTCGGAGGTTTTAAAAAAAAGGAAATTAAAGGGACAGCGCCCCTTAACTTGTATTTAGTGGGGTCTCATGCAGCCGGACCCCAACCCGATTTTCACACAGACCAATACAATAATCATATAAAAACAATATTAAACCCAGACATGTAGTAGCTCATCATAGCCAGGAGCAGCCCTCCTGCAGAGCTGCCGGACCCCTGCTCCTCCTGTCAGACCCCACCGCTGTGCACACACCTGGTGACTCACTTCCCAGTAAGGGGCCTGGTTAGGGCTCAGCATGTTCATATACAGGGATCTACTCAGGTGACTCCTCAGGTACCGGCTGCTCCACATCTTCTTCACCGCGGCCAGGCAGAGCACGTATGTGATTACCCAGCCGATGAACACTTTCATCTGAGCAGCTTCGGCCGATGTCCTCCGGAGCCGAGCCGGTCCATGGCCCACATCGGCCCGAAGAGGCGAGTGATGGGTGGGAGGAGAGCAACCGTGCTGAGAAGGAGGGGTGAACCAAGCTGGAGAAGGGGCGGAACCATAGTCACAGTCTCTGTTTCCACACGGACATTTTCCAGGTGATCACAAAGCATAGAGACAGCAGAGGGCGCGCTCAGCGCCGAGTGGACTAGCTGTACTAGCGAAAGCCTTCTCTATGGTACGGTGTAGCATGATTGATGACGTAGCAGTCACGTGATGATACCCGCTCTGGTTTGGGGGGGAGACATGATCATTTTTGCAATTTTTTAATTCAAGTTTGATAAAAATTATTTCAGTTTTGCTAAAGAAGTTTGATAAAATATAAAAATAAAAACTTCTGTGTAGATGCAAAAAGCCGCGTTCACACGGTCAGTATTTTACCTCAGCATTTGTATGCCAAAACCAGAAGTGGTGACGTGTTTCTATTATACTTTTCCTCTGATTGCTCCTCTCCTGGTTTTGGCTTACAAATACTGAGGTAAAAAACTGACCAAATACTGACTGTATGAACATGGCCTAATATAGAAGCACGTCACCACTTCTGTATTTATCACCCATTCCTCGATTTGGCTTACAAATACTGAGGTAAAATACTGACTAAATACTGAAGGTGTGAATGTGGCCTTATCATGAGGCCTTTAACATTCTGAAATGCACACTATCCGGGCTCCTGGTGGTCGCTGGGTGCGGCTTTAACGTTAGGGATCGCTCCAAAGTACCTCAAAGCCTTATACCCATCACTGCCTGCATCTAGGTCTCGGCCGCCTCAGGCGGGTTACAAAAACAGACGATTACGGCTGCCACAGACCTGTTTGTGCAAATCCCATAGAAATCAATGGAAGATACAGAAAGCGGAAAGCGCTACACTGGAGGCATAGCTCCCATTTATTTCTATGGGAAATGTGCAAACAGAATAGTACAGTCGCACTCGGCGACTGTTTTTGTAGCCTTCTGGTGTCCAGACTTGGAGGCAGTGATTCCCACCTCAGCCGTGACAGCCACAGATGGGAATAACCCTTTATTAGCTGCATCAGTCACCCAAAAAGAAAAAAAAAAAGGTCACACATATGCAAGACGTAGCAAATAATGTATTATTTATTTAATGGTCTTTGGCTCGATCTCGAGTGCAGTCCTGTTTTTTTTTACAGAT
Source organism: Oophaga sylvatica (assembly GCA_033576555.1). Classification (NCBI taxonomy): domain Eukaryota; kingdom Metazoa; phylum Chordata; class Amphibia; order Anura; family Dendrobatidae; genus Oophaga; species Oophaga sylvatica. Next base: position 127,817,617 of record JARQOD010000007.1, read on the forward strand.
CCGTAGACTTACTGTGACACCGAGTCACGTCTCACGGACGAGCCGTGAGCCCGGATAGTCAGGAGTCCAATGTCAGAATCCGAGGGGGTATGTCATTAACAGAGGGAAGAGACAGAGACGTAGTCAGGTGTCGGTCCGAGGTCAAAATACCTGGAGATAGTGGATCAGAGCAGAAGGGGTTAAACAGACCACTTTAAGTTACTAAAAATGCCAAAGTAGATAAAAGTAGTGACCCGTCCACTCTTCTGGCATATTCTCAGCTAGGAAGATGTTCTGTACTTTACAGTACAAGTCAATGGGAAACCTCAAAAGACGCCCAAACGTCACGGTTTGCCATCGTTTGTGTTCGAGAAAACGTTGGCAGTTTCTTCATTGTTCAAGGAGTGAAAAATAATGGCGGTAAAAAGACTTTACAAAAACTAGCTGTGGTATGGTCACACCACGTTCCTGTACGGTCAGACACAGCCATTACACAGTAGGGACACATTTATAAGATTATCTCAGCACAGGAACATTTTATTTAAACACTTAATTGTGGAAGTTATTGTTAGTCCAAGATGTATTGATTAAAATCCACTTTAAAATTAACTTTGTTCGTGAGAAGACTCCTTTAACAGTAAATAGCAATGTTTCGGGTGATTTACCCTTCATCAGGATGTGTATAAGATAAGTGAGCCATATCCCCCCATCGGTAGTGGGATTGATGTATTCACATGTACCATTATTGGCAAGAAATTCTGGGTTATTTGAAAATCCAGGAAGGAGTGCAGGGTAAGGCCGGGGTCACACTTGCAAGAAACTCGCACGATTCTCACACCTCAGTACCCGGCACCAGAGTGTTCAGCTGCATAGAAATACATGAAGCCGCACACTCCAGTCCCGAGTGTCGGTGGCAGTGCCGAGTATTGAGGTCCGAGTCTCGCAAGTGTGACCCCGACATTATAATGAATGTAGCGGACACACTACTACAATAGATTGTATGAAGAGTGGTATGGTGAAAACATTTACCGTAGGCCAGTTTCACACGTCCAGATATTTCCAGTACCGGTAAACATGGTACCGGAGATATCCGTGTAAATACGTGGTATATCCGTGTAGCACACATGTTCCGCATCTGGACCACACGGATGGCCACAGTAAGCGCTGTCCGCTGCCTGTGGTGCTGAAGCTCCTTATCATTATTCTCCCTGCTCTGCCGGCAACAGCGAGCAGGGAGAATAAATGAAAAACCCGACGTGGGGTCCCCCTTAGGTTTTGAACCAACTCGGCAAAACTATACAGCTGGGGCTGCTATTCTCAGGCTGGTAAAGAGCCATGAATATGGGCTCACCCAAGCCTAAAAACAGCAGCCCACAGCTGCCCAGAAAAGGCACATCTATTAGATGCGCCTATTCTGAAGCTTTGTCAGGTTATTCCCACTTGCCCTGTAGTGGTGGCAAGTGGGGTTAATAAGGGGTTAATGTCAACTTTCTATTGTAAGGTGACATTAAGCAAGGCTTAGTAATGAAGGTGTCAATAAGACACATTCATTACTAATCCTATAAGTAAAGGGTTAAATAAGCACACACACATACAGAATAAAGTCTTTTAATGAAAGAATACACTACACAGTTTTTAAACCTTTATTATACTCCCATTCCATTATCGAAGCCCTCGATCTCCTGTAAAAAATATAAAATAAAAAGCAACAATATCCCATACCTGTCCGGCGATCAGTCAAGTCCCACGGCGTAAATCCATCTCGGGGGTTAATCAGTTTACAGCCGGAGCGCTGCTAATGCAGCCGCTCCGACTGTAAACTACTGGGGAATGAATGGGAGCAGCGCGCACAGGTTCAGTGACTGGGGTGACGTCACTGAGTCTGTGCTCGCTGACAGCTGAACTCCTGAAACCTCAGCACCGTGGGAAAATGTCGTCTTCTAGTCATTCATTTCTAGACCTCCCAACATGTAGTTTGCAGCATCATTCAGATTTTTTGCTTGTGGGAGTAATGTAGGTAATACAAGCTGGATGTAAAGTCCGTGGGTATCGGTGGTGCTGCAGTCTTCTGCAGTCTTCCTTAGCTCATGTATCAGCATAGTTTCTTACCTGTACTCACTTCATCTTCATGTGCTTTCCTCCTTTTCTAAAGACTGATTTCTCTGCACTCCCTGAGACTGTAGACACTTTTTCCCTATCCATACTGTGAATATCTGTGTATAGCTCTTCTCCTTCACTGCTAACTCTGACACTTAGAGAAGGGAGTGAGCAGAGAGATGTCAGAGCCAGAAGCAGCTGCTCCGACTGGTTTTCAACATTTTCTAGAGCATGCAAAAAAAGACTGACAATCTGCAGCACAAAAATTGTTGAAAAATTATTTAATGAAGACTAGTTAGAAGCAACAACAATAAAAAAAATTTTTTTGTAAAGATGTACACACCCTTTAAAATTTAGGTATAGCTGACTTCCTAAAATGCTTATCTTAATATTAGGATTATATCAAATTTTAATATCAAAACTATATAATTTATTATAATAACCCATTCTGACATGTAATTTGGAAGCCAGTACACCAGCCTCCTCAGTTATAACATAGTGTGTGTTTGTGTATTTAATAATTTATGAAGTTTGTAAGGTGAATCCTGGTGAAAACAATTCTCATTAACCTCTTCCCACCGTGCCCAATTTTCATTTTTGCACAATTACGTTTTTTCCTCCCTTTCTTCAAAGATAGAGCCATAACTTTTTTATTTTTCCTTCAATATGGCCATATGATAGCAGGGTTTTTTTTCCTTTATTCAGGACAAGTGTTTTTGGGCAGCACCATATAATTTACCATAGAGCTAACAACAAAAAAAAAATGGGAAAAGTTCAAAGTGATGTGAAATTGTGAAAGAAAAAAAAAGTGCAATTCAAGCGTTGAATTTTGGATTTTCCAGGTTAATATTAATAGAGTAATAACAGTGTTTGGTATCGCCGTAATTGTATTGATGATTAGAATCATATTGTTAGGTCATTTTTACCATAAACTGTACCCAGTAAAAACTATTCCCAAAAAACAATGTCATAACTGGTTTTTTTTTCACAATTTCACAGCACTTGCAACTTTTTTTTCTCATTTTCCAGTACACTATGTGGTAAAATGAATGGTGTCATTAAAAAGTACAACTCGTTCCGCAAAACAACAAGCCCTCATATGTCTATAGGGACAGAAAAATAAGACTTTATGGCTCTGGGAAGAAGGGGAAGGAAAAACGGAAATGCAAAAAAAGAAAATTTGCTGGGGTTAAAAAATAATGCTGAACTTCAATTTTTTTTATGTTGATGCAGGCTATTTGAGGGCTTGAATTTTTTTTATGGTGACATTTTTGACGTTATATTGCTATCCATTTTTTCAGGGATGACAGTCTATGGGGCTGTTCACGTCAGATTTTTTTTCCTCGGATCAAGTGGTCTGTGCAAAATCGAAGGAACGTGTCCGATAATGATGCAAGTGTCGGATCAAAATCGGCAATGCAAGTCTGTGAAAAAAAAAAAGCACCTGCCTTGTGTAAAGCGGGTCCGCTCCATGTACTCAAATGCACTATGTGACATTAAAACGCCATCTATCACCAGGACAGTCACTAATGAGTGCCCCCATAGTCCTAAAAAAATATTTAGACTTGAGAGTCCTCAGTGGTTGATACCTTTTAATGGCTAACTGAAAAGATGGTAACAAATTGCAAGCTTTCGAGACTACTCCGGTCTCTTCATCAGGCAAAGACTAAAACCATAGTCCTATTCACTTTAGCATGGCAGCATGGTGGCTCAGTGGTTAGCACCGCAGCCTTGCAGCGCTGGGGGTCCTGGATTCAAGGACAACATCTGCAAGGAATTTGTATGTTCTAGTGTTTCTTCTCGCACTCCAGGCATACTGCTACGGAATCTAGATTGTGAGCCGCAATGGTGACAGTGATGATGTCTGTAAAGTGATACGGAATATGATGGCGCTATATAAGCAAGTAAAATAAATACTTGTTTGCCTACCACAAACTGAAACCCCGAAAAACAAAACAACGCACAAAGTTAGATTTATAACAAGGTTTTAATTTAAAAAACAGTGAAAACGAACTTATCACCTTTTACTGGTAAACATAATAATACAAATTATTTGACTTTTCCACTTAAAAACATAAAAATACATCGTCGCCCATCACAAAAGAACCAAGTAAACAACAGCTAACATGTACATCATTTAAAGGGTTGGTCCCCACTACTAGACTAGTGGCCCCCAGGATGCTGATAAAGTAAAATAAAGCCTGAACACATCCCTCCCGAAACAGCTGTGTCCCCCGCTGGTTTCATTATAAAGTTATGTCATATGACCGCGGTACACAATAGGTGGCTACTGATTGCCTGCAGCGCTCACAGCTTTGTCTGAGTAAAACAGACTTTTTTTTCTACTAGGACCAAAATCTGACTGCTGCAGACGATCAGCACCCGCCTATTGACTTCAGCCGCCATGTGACATCATTTAGGTGGTGAGACCGGCGGGGGACACAGGGGATGTCTAGTAATAATTCAGTAAGTAATATGGTTACAAGCCCACCTCCAGCAGATGTGATAGCTTATAGATAGAACACATCCTTTACACCTTGTGTAAGGTTCTATGTATATATTCCTGAAACTCAGTTTGTTCGTCAGCCATTTTACTTTCTGTCTTTCTGTAGCTATCTTGCCCTCAGTCAAAATGGAGTTTCCAGCTTGCATGTTCCCACCCTGATTCTCTCCTTTGCTTCTTAAGCAGCCACAGCTGAGCAATCAGTGCTTCAGAATCTAGCCTGCAGTGAACCTGTGACTTGACTCCTGTAAGCCTTGGACCTTGTACTCCAGCTATTCCTACTGAGGAACTCTGAAGCACTTGTGGACTCTGAACCCTGCTCTTTGAAAGACCCACGTTTGCATGGACTTACGGTAACAGAGAAGAAGATCCTGAATCTGTGTTGGAGAGTGATTTGCTGAGCTTAGTTTACTCTGGCCTGCTGTGTCTCCTGCTTCTGTGTCTGCAAACTGTGTGACTATTTCTGCCAACTTGTATGAAGTAATACAGGACTTTTCTATATCAAACCTGTGTCTCATGTATGTTCATCGCACCCAAGCACAAGACGCTATATGAACTGTACTACATACATTACAAGATTCTGAAGCCAAAACGTTAGTGTCTGCTGGGTCTGGAAGGCTGTGTCTGCTGTAACTGTGGATATCGGACGTCCGGTTGTGCTTTCTGTGATGACAGTGGTTGTGACTTCTCACAACCATTCCAGGTGAGCAATTCCCTTAAGTTTTTTCTTTCTGCAGTGTTATCACAGTGTTGCCACAGGTGAACACTATTGTTTTTTTTTTTTCTCTCCTCTTCTTCCAGTAATCCTGTCTTAAAAGATCTGGAAAATGGAGGCCCGCATAAAGGAACTTTGCGGAGTGACTGATAATATCCTTGCAGATTTGCAGAATATAAAGACCCGTTTTACAAATCTACAGGACCTCAATAATCACAATTTGCAAGTGGTTGGACAGACTACCCAGGATTTTGAGCCAGGATTGAGGTTCTAGAGGGGCGAGTCCAGGCTCCTGCCGTAGCCCCGAGTGCTGGGATTCCCAAGTTGCCCCCTTTTCGTTTTGGCGGTGAACGTGAGAAATTCAGGGGATTTATTAATCAATGCAATCTTTTTTTTTCTGCACATGCTTCACAATTTCCCACTGAACGATCTAAGGTGCTTACTATAATTATGTTGCTTACCAACAAGGCTTTGATGTGGGCAAACCCTCTGATTGAGACTGAGGATGATTGTTTGAATCACCTTGATGATTTTATTTCAGCCATGGGGCAGGTGTTTGATGACCCCAATCGAGGTGCAACAGCTGAAGCAGCCATGTTAGCTTTGCGCCAAGGTAAGCACTCGGTAGCTGAATATGCCTTGGATTTCAGGAGATGGGCCCTTGATACCACCTGGGACAGTTCCGCCAAAAAATCTATTTTTCGAAAGGGGTTATCTCCACTGATTAAGGATGAACTTGCTCGTGCCGACCCTCCCACTGCGTTAGGTGACTTTATTAACTACTGCATCCGTATTGATACTCGTCTGACTGAACGCAGGCAAGAGAGATGGTTCGAAAGCAATCGTACTAACCTTTTCCTACCTTCCTCTCCAGCTAAGGAACCTTTGAGTAGGATTACACGGGAACCTGAACCTGAACCTGAACCCATGCAGGTAGACTCTTTACAACGACGGGTTAGTGATGCACGCAAGGAACATCGTTTTAAGGAGAATCTATGTTTTTATTGTGGTAAGTCAGGGCACTTCATTATAAACTGCCCCAGCCGTTCTCGTAAGACTACGGCAGCACTCATTCATTGTGAGTGTTGCGAGAGGGGATCTGTCAGGTCCGATCCTCAGGCTCCAGAGAGATCTGCAGCAACAGATCTTGATTTCTCGGACTTAAACTCCGTTACCTCTGAGGACGTTGACTGTGTAAACGCTGCCATTTTTCAAGTTTCCTCAGCGGTGTCCCAGCTGAGTTGTAAGAAAAACAATTCTCATTGCTTTCTTTCCATCAAACTCTGGGTTGACTCAGCTTGGGTGTCTAGCTCTGCTATGATCGACTCAGGGGCAAGTGGAAATTTTATGGATGTCTCCTTTGCTCTGAAACAGGGAATACGTTCAGTGAAGAAGGCTACTCCAGTACAGATGGAAACTGTGGATGGCTCCCTGCTGACCTCTGGACCAGTGGATCAGGAAACAGAGCCTTTGAAGGTTCTTATGGGTAAAGATCATCAAGAGAAACTATCCTTTATGCTTATCTCTTCTCCCCACTTTCCCATTATTCTAGGGCTACCATGGCTGCAGGCTCAGAATCCTACCATTAACTGGGAGACCAAGGAATTACACTTTCCAGAGAAACAGATGAGTCCAAAAGTTTCAGCTTGCTCTGTTCCTAAAGGAATCATGTCAGTCCCTGAACTACCAGCTGTATACCAGGACTATGTGGATTTATGTGACAAGAAGAACGCTGACCAGCTTCCTCCTCACCGTCCATATGATTGTCCAATTGAATTATTGCCTGGAGCAGAGATACCTTTTGGTAAGATCTACCCCCTGGCGGGGCCCGAGCTAAAGGCTTTAAAGGATTACATAGACGAAAATCTAGCCAAGGGCTTCATACGCCCCTCTTCATCTCCTGCAGGTGCACCCATCTTCTTTGTAAAGAAGAAAGATGGATCTCTGAGACCATGCGTAGACTATAGGGAACTCAATAAGGTTACTATTAGAAACCGTTATCCATTGCCTTTAATCCCTGAGTTATTGGAGAGAGTGCGACATGCCAAAATTTTTTCTAAACTAGATCTTCGTGGGGCCTATAACTTAGTCCGTATTAGACCTGGGGATGAATGGAAGACTGCATTCAGGTCACGCTATGGACACTTTGAATATTTAGTTATGCCTTTTGGTCTGAGTACCGCCCCAGCCACTTTCCAACACTTGGTGAATGACATCTTCAGGGATCTCCTAGATACATTCGTGGTAATTTATTTGGATGATATTCTAATTTTTTCTAACTCCACAGAGGAACATCATGGACATGTGAGAATGGTCTTGGAACGTCTAAGACAAAATCATCTTTACATCAAACTTGAAAAGTGTGAATTCCATAGGACCGAAATTCAATTTCTGGGGTATGTACTGTCTACACAAGGAATTAGTATGGATGGAAGCAAAACCCAAGCCATCAAGGATTGGCCAAGTCCTAGAAATGTGAAGGAGGTACAGCGCTTCATCGGGTTTGCCAACTTCTATAGACGTTTCATTAGAAATTTCTCTGAGGTAGTGTCACCTATCACTCAACTTACCCGGAAAGAGTCTAGGTTCTCCTGGACTCCCCAAGCCCAGGAAGCATTTTCCCGTCTAAAAGATAAATTTACCACTGCACCTATCCTAGTACATCCCAACCCCGAGCTTGCCTTCATAATAGAGGTGGATGCTTCAGACTGCGCCGTTGGAGCTATACTCTCTCAGAGAACAGGTGAGAAGAATGTCTTGCATCCCTGTGCCTTCTTTTCCCAGCAGTTGTCTTCGGCTGAGAGGAACTACGATGTGGGCAATAGAGAGTTGTTGGCCATTATTGCCGCCTTCAAAGAATGGAGACACCTTCTTCAGGGAGCTGCACAGCAAATAGTCGTCCTGACAGACCATCGTAACCTTGAGTTTATCAGGTCGGCTAAGTGTCTGACTCCTCGCCAGGCTCGCTGGAATCTTTTCTTAAACCAATTTAATTTTATCATTTCTTATAGACCAGGATCGCGCAATGGAAAGGCTGATGCACTCTCTAGGATTTACTCAGCAGAGACACGTCCAATTACTCCTCCTAAGACTATTCTTCCTGACTCTAGATTCCTAGGAGTAATTCATAATCAAGACCTACTTAAGGACATCAAGGAAGCATACCATGCGGATTCCTTTTTGGCACAACCCCCAAGGGACGTAAGTCTTGTCTTTAAGAATGGTGTGTGGATTCAGGGACAACGCCTGTATATTCCTGAAACAGTCAGATTGAGAGTATTGCAACTCATTCACGATTCCAAGATAGCTGGGCATAGAGGAATTCTAAAGACACAGGAATTTCTTTCTCGTTTCTTTTGGTGGCCCACTTGCAGGAAGGATGTTTTGAATTATGTCACTTCATGTGAGGTCTGTGCAAGATGCAAAACACCTCGCTCCTCACCAACTGGTCTGTTACAGCCTCTTCCCACCCCGTCCCGCCCGTGGGGATCCATTTCTATGGACTTCATTGTGGAGTTACCAACCTCTCAGGGAAAGAACACCATTTTAGTGGTGGTTGACCGTCTAACAAAGGCAGCTCATTTTATCCCTTGTGTCGGCTTACCCACTGCAAAACAGACATCAGACTTGATGATTAAGAATGTGTTTCGCTTACATGGAGTACCGGATGAGGTCATTTCGGATCGAGGGGTGCAATTCACTTCTAGGTTTTGGCAAAATTTCTGTGCAGCATTGGACATTAAAGTAAACCTTTCTTCTGCTTTTCATCCCCAGACTAATGGACAGACCGAACGAACCAATCAAACCCTGGAGCAGTATCTCCGCTGCTTTATCTGCCATCTACAGGATGATTGGGTGGATCTACTTCCATTAGCTGAGTTCTCTTATAACAACTCTCAGAGTGCCTCCACTAAACAGTCTCCTTTTTACTCCAATCTAGGTTATCATCCTAACATTCTACCACGATTTCCCATAGAAACGCCTTTACCAGCAGTGGCTGAAAGAATCACGTCTTTACAGAAGAATATGGATCTTCTAAAGGAAAATCTGGAATCGGCTCAAGAAAGGTACAAGAAAGCAGCAGATAAATTTCGTAAACCTGCACCAGCTTTCAAGGTAGGAGACTTGGTCTGGCTGTCAACCAGAAATCTTAAGTTAAGGATTCCATCGTCTAAGTTGGGACATAAGTACATTGGACCCTATAAAATCAGTAAAATTATAAGTGCCGTTGCTTGTCGTCTTCAACTGCCCAGAACTATGAGAATCCACCCTGTCTTTCATGTATCCCTACTAAAGGCTGCAACACCCAATACGTTTCCTGGATGTTCTTCTCCTTGCCCTGACCCAGTGCTAGTCGATGGTCAGGAAGAATTTGTGGTGGAAAGGATTTTAGATTCCAGGTTGTATAGAAATCAGTTACAATATCTGATTAAATGGCAGGGCTACCCAGTGGAAGACAACTCATGGGAACCAGTCAATAACGTTAATGCTCCTCGCTTGCTCCGTCAGTTTCATCAGAGGTACCCACACAAGCCTGGTCTGAGGTCATCCGGAGGTTGTCCTTAAGGGGGGAGTAATGTAAGGTTCTATGTATATATTCCTGAAACTCAGTTTGTTCGTCAGCCATTTTACTTTCTGTCTTTCTGTAGCTATCTTGCCCTCAGTCAAAATGGAGTTTCCAGCTTGCATGTTCCCGCCCTGATTCTCTCCTTTGCTTTTTAAGCAGCCACAGCTGAGCAATCAGTGCTTCAGAATCTAGCCTGCAGTGAACCTGTGACTTGACTCCTGTAAGCCTTGGACCTTGTACTCCAGCTATTCCTACTGAGGAACTCTGAAGCACTTGTGGACTCTGAACCCTGCTCTTTGAAAGACCCACGTTTGCATGGACTTACGGTAACAGAGAAGAAGATCCTGAATCTGTGTTGGAGAGTGATTTGCTGAGCTTAGTTTACTCTGGCCTGCTGTGTCTCCTGCTTCTGTGTCTGCAAACTGTGTGACTATTTCTGCCAACTTGTATGAAGTAATACAGGACTTTTCTATATCAAACCTGTGTCTCATGTATGTTCATCGCACCCAAGCACAAGACGCTATATGAACTGTACTACATACATTACACCTCGACATTTGGATATCGTGATACGTGTCACTGAGGACGCCGACTTATTACTACTGTCACAATAATGCCTCAAAATCTTCCCCCCGACGCTATAATTATGCACTTATCAGAAGACTTTTACATTCTTGTGTGCAAATATGATAAAATAATATATAGTAGGCGTTGTATCTCTTATCACAAATGTGTAATGTTTCTGCCATCGGAAGATTATGTAATGGGAAACTGTAAAGGGCTCACAGTGAAAATGGCAAGTACCGGTAATTAAACTACTCGCTTAATATGGATTCACCCTGAGCCCCCATACGATAAGATTATAAATTTTTTTTCCCAATTTTAAAGGCAATTGGCCTATACCATACGGTGTTTGTGCACTTTCAGGGCTAGGATTCACTAAAACGTGTCATCTCTATTTTTGAGCATATTTTCTTAGGACTCTGTATAGTGCCATTTCACTATTGTTCTTATAAATTTAAAGGAGTTTCTTCTTTCAAAAACATTTTTCCTATCTGCTTCATTAGTGGTTAAAACAAAATGCTTTAGTCACCCTCCCCAGGTTCAGCGCTGGATCTCCGCAGCTGCTCTTGGTGGTAATATGGCAGACATATGGTTTCCGGAATGTAGAGTATAGTGCATGATGCCACATGCTTTGCAGAGGGGCAGGGTCTCATAACACCGTTCTTGCTTCTAGGATATTGTAATGCTGGTGGGTGTGGACCCACGGGCTGGGCTTACCCCAGAGGGGCATTACTAAGTATCTGCCAGAGCCTCTGGAGGTGAGGATAGGCTTTGCAACTGGTAGTCACCAGGTACCACTCCAGGACAGTCCCCGGTTCTGCAGCAGCAAAATGGAGGGTCAGAGTCACAGGTACAAGGGGCAAAACAGAGGTATAGTCAGAAGGTCCGAGGTCGGGGAAAGCAGCACAGGATCAGTAAATGTAGGATTGGGGAGCTCAGATAGGACAGGTAACAAAGCCGGGAAGTGGAATATGGAGGATTGCATAAACGGGTGCTCTCAGGATAGGAACCAACATTTGAGCGAGAAGTGTTTGGAGGAGCTGCCTAAAAAAAGGCCCTGCTAGCAAGGGATTGGTCAAGGAAGCTAATCTCTGCAGGACCCAGCAGGGTTAAATTCCTGCAGAGACCGGCCATGCCCCCTAAGGCTAAATGAATGCCATATGTAGATGCTTCAGAAGCAGACTTGGGGGGACAGCCTGACACCGCACAGCGAGTAGAGGAGCACTGAGGAGTTACCGCGATGACATGTCTTTAGCAGTATGGGCCGACATACAGAGGCACAGGGAGAGTGGCGCTAGGTCAGGAGAGGAGGCCGAGAGCTGCCAGGAGGGATCTGATTGGTGGTGATGTCACAGGAAGTCAGAGACTGACATCCTGTCTCCACATGAGTGCATGTCCCGGGCTGGTGGTCACAGCAATAAGAGCTTCACATTTATTACAGGACATCCATGTACGACTAAGGCAGTACACATTCATATTACTCATCATGTACAATATGAAGAAAAGACAAGACGCCACAGAGAACCATATTATATATACATATATATAAAAATGAGATCCTTCTTTCCTTGTCTGTCAGTTACTCACAGGTCAGAAGGTATTATCTAGTCTGATGAACCCAGTAATGCAGATTATACTGGGCGTACTATGACTATTGTCTACAGTGCTTCTAATTTCTACTACGTCTGATCTATGTGTACAAGGAGCGACATCAGCAGCTAGAAAGACTCAACGTGTACGAAATTCACCATAAAACAGAATGAAACATTCTCCAAGTCAGTAGAAAATGTCCTTTCCGGGATTTTTCTTACCGTACAGATATTAAAACAAAAATGTAAGGCACCGGTGAGATAATCATAAAGTTATCGCAGATTTAGCGGCTCAATGTGTATTGGTCACATGACTGTTCCGAATGGAGTATGGTGTCCAGATGAGGATCTGTATGACGGCGATACAGAGAGGAATGATGCACGTCAGGTAGAACATGGCGCCATGGAGGCCTAGGAATAAACTGAATTCAAAAGTTAATTTTATTAATGGTCATTTTACACCAGCGGCACTAAAAAAAAAAAAAAAAGAATATATATATTTTATATATATACATACACACACATACATATATACATATACACACATAGGAAGTTATTTGATGCTATGGAAAAAGCTAGGCCTTATACCATCTCACCAGTGGATGGCACCAAATGGCCTTTTTAGTGATGGCACTTCACAGCAATCATAAAGCAAATATGAAATATACCCAAATGATGCCTATGATCGGGGGGGGGGTATATATAATATATATATTTTTTTATTGGAAATGACCAGAATTCACATAAATTAAATAAGGGAACTATGACCTCAAGACAAACAAAAAACAACCCTTTTCAACATTGTACCATATGGATTCTTCTCCATTTCAGCAATGCTGAGCATGCTTCTTCCTAACGCCGGCCATTAGCTCACTTACCCAATAAATGTATCTTAGCCCAACCTGCCATATTTTAGAAAGATCAGCGGACCATCTACTGATCATGATCGGGCATGCTGGATGTCGATATGTCCGATTCTTTGTTCTTAAAGAAGCTAGGCTGCAGCCAGAGATGTCTGGAAGGAGCTTCGTTGAGCGTGCATGTGTATAGGAGGGGCAGTATAGCGGTTAGCTAATATAGGGCTGCATATGGACAAATCAGCGGGGTGCGACTCACCTGGGATCTGGCTGATCCACTTTGTTGGTTAAGTTTTCATATCCATACTGATTAAGAACAGTAACGACAAACATAGGTGCCAGGGACTGGGCAGGCTTTGTGAAGAGGGCATTTGTCCCAAAAACCATTGATGACAGTGGGGACCTAACGAAAAAAGAATACTTATTCATCATGATGCAAGAACATTCTGTAAAAGCTAGTGGCAAATGTTGCTTTTCAAGGTTTAAATGAAATTAAAGGAGCTGTGCAGGATTAGAAAAACATGGTGGCTTCCTTTCAGAAACAGCGTCACCCCTGACTATGGGTTGTGTGCGGTACTGCAACTCCGCTCTATAGAAGTAAATGGGGCCACATAGAACCCATAACCACTGACACAGTTTCTATGAGAAGGCAGCCATGTTTACTCTAATCCTGGACATTCACTTTAGGGGTATGTTTCCACGATAAGGAAACACTCCGGACTTGCTGCGTGTTTGGCGCTGTGCGTTGGCGCAGCGCCAAACACGCAGCGTCCAGATGTTACAGCATAGTGGAGGGGATTTCAAGAAATCCCGTCTCCACTATGCGTAAAAATACGCAGGCGGAAGACCTGCGTTTCCGGACATGCGGCGCGTCTTTTTAGACCGCAGCATGTCCTAGCGTATTGCGGCGACGCTGCGTCACCGCAACGGAAATAACACAGGGCTATGCAGCCCTGCGTTCTTTCCGGATGTGTTCCGGAGGTGTCCAGAACACATCCGGAATGAGCGCGCGTCAGAAAGGGGACGGGGCTTTGGGCAGTGCGGAATTTCCGCTCCGTCCAAAGCGCTGTGGTTCCGGACCGTGGAACCACAGCCTAAGTGCCTGGAACGAAACCAATAAAACATGAGCAGAACATACGTAAAAGGGCTTGGCTTAGGAAGATCACCAGCGATACACAGCATAGGTAATAAATGTATGATCGCTGGGGGTCTCACTGCCGTTTCCCCTTAGAGGTGGTCACACATGTGCACTGACACTCCATTCATCCTAGTGTAAATGTCCCCCCTTCTGGTATACATATCCCTTACCCTTACATATGTCCCTTATCCTCTTATCATGGTATATGTCCCTTATCTTGGGCCCCATCCTGGTATATACAGGTGCTTCTCACTTAATTTAAATATCAAGAAAAAGTTAATTTATTTCAGTTCTTCAATACAAAAAGTGAATCTCATATTATATAGAGTCTTTACTGAGTGATCTATGTCACGTGTTTATTTCAGTTAATGTTGATGATTATGGCTTACAGCCAATGAAAACCCAAAAGTCATTATCTCAGTAAATTAGAATACTTTATAACACCTGCTTGAAAAATGATTTTAAAATCCGAAATGTTGTCCTACTGAAATGTAGTTCAGTAAATGCACTCAATACTTGGTCGGGGCTCCTTTTGCATCAATTACTGCATCAATGCGGCGTGGCATGGAGGCGATCAGCCTGTGGCACTGCTGAGGGGTTATGGAAGCCCAGGTTGCTTTGATAGCAGCCTTCAGCTCGTCTGCATTGTTGGGTCTGGTGTCTCTCATCTTCCTCTTGACAATACCCCATAGATTCTCTATGGGGTTAAGGTCAGGCGAGTTTGCTGGCCAATCAAGCACAGTGATACTGTTGTTTGTAAACCAGGTATTGGTACTTTTGGCAGTGTGGACAGGGGCCAAGTCCTGCTGGAGAATGAAATTTCCATCTCCAAAAACCTTGTCGGCAGAGGGAAGCATGAAGTGCTCTAAAATTTCCCGGTAGACCGCTTCGCTGACTTTGGTCTTGATAAAACACAGTGGACCTACACCAGCAGATGACATGGCTCCCCAAACCATCACTGATTGTGGAAACTTATTTGTTTTTTTTTTTTAAGTCACTTTTCTTTTTTGTCATGTGGTATTCGTTGCCATTTTTTGTGTCAAACTTTTCAAAAATTATGCACGTGGTCCATGAATTTTGCACACAAAGTAAAAAAATAAATAAACAAATAGTCCGACTTTTTTTTGTGACTTTAACGCAAAAGGTCCTATGGTTTGCAAAATATAAAAAAAAAAAAAAAGAGAAGAAAAAAAAATCTGGCGTATACAAAATCACTTTGGGAGTGTTGGTGTACATTTGTGATAAATTTTGCAACTTTTTCAAAAAAATTGACAATGATAAAATCAGATGAAAAAATCTGGAAAGTCTAAACTCCGTCCACAATGGCGAACACGGAAAAAAAATAAACAGAAGAACATGTATAAAATAGACTAAAAGGATAATAAGGCGCAGATGAGAAGCAGGCGAAAGACACCAAAAGCTAGACAAAAAGAGAGCGCAAATGCAAAAACGATTCAGACCCATAGACCCAAAGGATAAATGTGAGAATGTAAGAATTGATAAATATGCCCCATTGAGTGCACATGAAGCATTATGTGACCTAAATAATAAAAATAAAACATTTAAAAACGTAATTCCTGTTTCCTGAGTACAGCAGCTAATTTTGACAACATATTATAGATGCGTTTCCATTTTTTTTGTGCAGGTTGGCAGACTTATTGATAAACCATGTAAGTCTCATTCAGAATGGTCTGGTCTGGAAACTTCAAGATAATATTAGATGGCGGACTCCAGTTTAGGAGTTTAGGACACTTATCTATTGTCCGAGTTATGGCTCATGCAGATGTCGGCCCAAGCACAGACTGCAATGCACAGACTGTCCGCTTATCTCCAGACCCAAACTTGACAGCCTCATAGGCATGTTTTGAGCATCTACAAAACAGGTTTCTAGCTTTGGAGGACTTAGCTCAACTATGCATTGACGGCCTGTTGATTTTAATGAGGACCATGTAATACTTTATTTGTCCTGTGGTGGTGCTGTCATAGAAATGACACTTCCTGATAAGTTCTCACACTGATTGAAGCAGGTCGCTGGGAAATCCAGGTGAGGTACACCCCAATATCACTTTCTCATCAGTTGACCCTTCAAGCAAACATAAAAAGATGCTCTAAAAAGGGAATTTTTCATGTCCTTTAAACTCCGCATCAAAATAGTAATTAATGTAAAGTTTTAAATACATTTAAAGGGAGTTGGTCAACAATTTTTATAATTCCAAATCGCTGATAAAAGGGAGACCAGATGGTCTTCTTAAAACAAGCCTAGAGTTAAGCAAAAACCATTTCAAAGACCTTGGTCCATCGGCCATGTCAGTAGTCCTTTGCCGATGGACCAGAGCAGCTGAAACCTCCCCTTACCCATCTGTAGGGTCCTGTGAACTACTTTAATGAACTCTTATACTATTTTTGTCTCAGTGAGGCTCAAGAAAAAGTTCTATTCTAGCGTCCACCACTTCCACAAGTTCTCTGTAGGTGGTCCATACTGCCGATGTGCTCTTTGGCCTCTCCATTGAGGACTTCATGACTTGCCGATCTGTTCTTGAGTGAAGGCTTGAGGAAGCCCCGCTGCCGTTCCCTAGAGATAGCTTGACAGTACATGGTAGATATTATCTCCAGGTCACAGCAGATGTTCAACATTTTAAAGAAATCTCGTGCACATGCTGGGAAAAAAAAAAAAATCAGCAACATAACTAGACCAATACTGTGAATCTCTCCATCGTCTAATTCCATCATAGAACGTTAGAGTTGGAGACGACCTCAAGGGCCATCGCGTCCATCCCCCTGCTCAATGCAGCCCCATCAGTGATGAGCACGTGTGAAAAAAAGTCATATAAAAGTTTTCCAACTCAATGTGTTCTAGAACGACGTCCCTGTGACATCTCCTCTCCTTCTGGGCTATTTTTGTAAACCAGGTTGACAATGAATTTGTTAACCGGCCTCCCTGCCGACTGAAATGATGGCTCCCATTCATAGTGAGGAAAGGAATAATAGGTCAGATATTATGAGTAAGGTGCAGACAGGTTTTACAAGAAGTGCAAAGCATCAACGGCAAATCAGGTCAGGCGTCACAAAATAAGGCAAATGATTGGACAGGCTTCCTGTGTGCTTAAAGGGGTTGCGCATAACACTTGAAGCCGTATGTGTTACTTACTTGCGTTTGTAGTTGGCAAAATCTGCATCTACAATATCGGCCAAAGGCAGATTAAATACGCTGAATGAGGCATGAACTAATACCCTGTAGAGAAAAAATAAAATACGAGTTACAAATAAATATAAACCTATAGTTTGTCAGTAATTACACAGCAATTTCCAATGCAATATGAATCGTAATAAAATGGATGTGACACAAAATAGGGGTTATTGGTTATTTGTCTATTAGGATAAACAGAAGTGAATAGAACATGTGTCACTATGGTAACAGACTACAATCCAACCCTGTGTAGTCAGGTCCTGCAGTCGTAGCCTATGTCCCTGCACACAAGCTGTCAGATTAATTTTACAGTGTTATCCAGAGGTAGTGCTCTGTATATCAGGGGTCACAATTATAATAAAGCTTCTTTAGTCTGGATCTGTTGTGCCATTGTTGAAAAATCCTGTTTTTATTTAGCTTTCTGCAAATTAGCCTAGAGTTGCCTTGTAGGCGTAATTGCAGTCCATACCTCTTCTTCCGTTTCGCCCCAGCCTCAGATGCTTGATTGACAGTGGAGGCAGACACATCAGGGTGAGGTCACCTGTGCCACGTGCTGAAAATCCCACACATACGCCGCTCTTCTTTCGGCTGGAGCAGTGCATTAAGAGCGACACATGTCTGAGATTTGGGATGGGGCAGAGACGACCTCAGAACAGAGCCTCTGTCTCCAGTGTCAATCAAGCAGCACAGGGTGGAAAAAAATGGAAGAGGAGCCACGGACTGCAAGTATACCTCACTACTCTCGGTTAGCTTTCTAAGCTTGTCGTTACCTCCTCTCTATGGGTGCCCACCAAAAGCGGGGTGCCACTGGTGGGGGTAGTCAGCCCTGGAAGTGGCTCTAATCCAGAAGGGAGAGACAGTAATTTGCACCATCTTGGGTATTAGCTGGGACTGTTCTATGTGTTATTTGCCTGTTTTGTGGTTCAGTAAAGTATTGCCACATTGTATTGTCTGATTAGTATTACGCCCACGGTAAAAGGAGAGCGGGCGTCCAGTGGGATGAGCACTGGTCCATGCGGTTTCAGATAGCGGACTAGAGCACCCGCTGATCCCCAGTGTCTCCACACCCATGATATAGGATGCAAACCCAGCGTTCTGACACTGGGCACTACATTCAGATTTCATGACACCTTGCACACAGTCATGGCACCCAGTGCCAGAGGCAGCAAAACAACAAGAAAACATCTTTGAACCTCCACCATATTTGACTCTAGGGGTTTTGTTTGAAAATATATCCAATATACCTTTTTTCTCGTTTTTTTTTTTTTTTTTTTTCTGTTATGTTCCAATACACATAAAGGAAATAAACGTGTATAACAAAACGCATAATTGCAATAATTTTCTGGGAGAAATGCTTCATTTTCTGGAACAATTTCAATGCTGACAACACTTCCGGCCATGACTGTATATACATTTTGTCTAACTGTCCAGTAAAGCAGAATTTTATTGTATGTCACATTCAGGCATACATTGGTTCAGCGCCACCATGGGTTACGTACTGACGTTTTGGACCGTACTAATAAAGGGAATCTTTCACCAGATTTTTGCTACTCAGAGCAGCATGATCCAGGGGCAGAGACCCCGATTCCAGTGATGTCTCACTTACTGGACTGATTGCTTCAGTTTTTATAAAGTCCCTGTTTTATCTGCTGCATATTTACCAGTTCTCTGAATGGTGAGCCTTGTATAACCCCGCCCACACCACTGATTTACAGCTATCTGTGTACACTGTGCATAGGCAGAAAGCTGCTAATCAGTGGTGGTGGCGGGATAATACAGCTTAACAGCTTAGGTCTATTTAATGCAGATTTGTCACCATATTCAGCAACACGATCTGCATACTGTAATATGCAGATCTGTCACCTAATGGGGGGGTGTACTGATTTTGAAACGCCCTGTCAGAGTGGTTTTGTAATCCTCTTTGAAAATATCCCTACCGAATATTAAAATGTTCCTTCATCTGAGGATTATACAGGCTTTCTGATGTGGCAATACCAGCCTTATCAGCTCGAAGAGATCTATTTGTATTTTTCTATTTTTTTTATGTTCTTATGCTTCCAGAACCAAAGGCAGCATAAATCAGACAGGTTCTGTTACTGCAGACCGGTATGTTGCACTATGAAACACTGTGGCACAGAAAACATACTTTAAGACAGGGGCCGGGGCGATGCGGATGACTAGTCACAGAGGTATGTCCGCTCCGGCATCTCCCTCAACCAGCTCCGCATGATTGACAGGTTTGTTTGTTTTTTTACTTGTTTGTGTATAGGGATGTTTCACGTACAACCTATTGTCTGCAATAACAGAGCAAGTCTCCGATTCATCACATCCATGCGTCCATGAATCATTTGCCAGGTTCCCACTAATGCTGGAATGTCAGATTTTCTAGACGATCAGATGAACAACTCTCCTACTAAAGATATTTTACTGTCAAGGTTCCTTTGCTGTAATTTATCAGGAGGTCAAGCAACAATTAGCATAGTATTCGGTAGAGCCAGAAAAGCAAGTAAGAGAAAATGACAGGGCGGATACATGATTGACAAGGTAATAATAGCCATATGCCTTCTCTAAAACAGTCTAAGTAATGTACATATGTTTAAAGAGGACCTTTCACCAAATTTTTCATTTTGCCCTAATTTTGCCTCTCTGTTGCGGAGATATTAGCAACCAAATTATATGACACCTTACAAGTTTATTTTTGTTCAAGTCCAAGTGGATATTATCAGAGTTTTCACTGGGGGCGTGTACTTCTTCCCCCTATATGATGTTGCCCAATCATGAGCAGCATTCAATACAAAGGAGAAAAAGAACACGCCCCCACAATAGCTTAAGCCCGGGTCTCACATAGCGATACACCAGCGAACCCAACAACGATCAGGATCGCCGGTGTGTCGCTACATGATCGCTGCTGAGCTGCCAAACAGGCAGCGATCAGCACAGCGACACTGCGGGTAACATCGCTTAGTTACCCGCAGTGTACGTTGGATACCAGCACCCTGATGCAGGGAGCTGGTAACCATGGTACACGTCGGGTTTCCAGGCGCTGCGCGGTGCCTGGAAACCCGCTGTGTACCTTGGTTACCAGCTCCCTGCGTCAGAGCGCTGGTATCCAAGGTACACAGCGGGTTTCCAGGCACAGCCCGGCGCCTGGAAACCCGCTGTGTACCTTGGTTACCAGCGGATCGCTGGTCTCCCGCCTGTCACACCAGCGATGAGTGCTGGCCAGCGGGAGACCAGCGATCAAAAAAATGTCCAGGACATTCAGCGACGATCAGCGATACCCAGCAGGGGGGCTGATCGTCGTGGAATGTCACACACAGCGATAGTGACTCAGCAGCGATCTCGCTAGCGAGATCGCTGTGTGAGACGGGGCTTTACAGTAGGTTTCTCAGTGTGTGAGATGTAATGACAGATTACCTTAATCACCTGCTTACCTGGTCTAACCTCCTGCGTGATTAGAAAGTGCTTGGGAGTAAAGCACAGATCACTCACACCTTTCCGATGAGGTCCCCGTGCAGGGGAGGGACAGCGCAGTCAATTTTAGCGGTGTCAGATTACAAACCCATCTATCAGCTCTCCTCCTCTCATAACACGGTCACCTCTGCTGTACTGCCCCCTCCACCCACTTTGCCTGGCCGGGGGGCAAGTCACACAACATGTAATGGATCTGCAGAGAGATCAGATCAGATTATATCTCACACAGAAGTCTGTTCTGAGCTATAGTTGGGACATGTTCTTTTTCTCCTCTGTTCTGCTGCCTGCTTATGATTGGGCGATGTCAAACAGTGAGAAGAAATACATACCCCCAGTGAAAACTCTCCAATATAGTCCACTCGGACGTAACGAAAATTAGCTCATTAGGTGCTGAATACTGTGCTGAATACTTTGATTGCTAAGATCTCTACAACTGAGAAGAGACATAAAAAAACATGCATTGTATTCCACTCTGCAGCCACTATTACAGCCGGTGTCCAGTGCAACATGAAGAAATTCTGTCCTCTTTGACTCTTCATCTGTCCAGACAGCAATGCCAAAAATGGATACCTCAATAAACTTAATTTTCAGAAACCATATTCTACATTTGCCTATATTGCCCATGCTTTAAAGACTATAAACACGTTTGACATGGAAAAAAGTTATTTTTACATATTAGGGTAATAAAATGTCATTTATTACCTCATTAAATGTCAGACTCTCTATGCGCAGTTTGCAGCTTGATCTCAGTGTCAGATTCTTTTCTTTCATGGGAGTGTCTCTCTCAGTAATATAGGTTGGATGTGAGCTTTCTCCATAGTGTGGTTTTCTCCATTAACTCATTTATCAGCACAGCTTCTATCCTGCACGGACTTCCTCTTTATAAGCTTTCCTCCATATTTTATGCCAGGATCCTACAAAAGTATCAGAACTATATCCCTGGCACTTTTAGCCACAAAATGCCTGACATTTGGACCTGGAGTCATTGAGACTGGTGTTTTGCATGCCAGTCTTAATAAACAGTGTACTGGCATAAGATACGACAAATTCAAGAGGCGTGCGACTCTTAGTGAATTTGCTGTGCACCTCCGCCAAAAATCTACATCAATCAGTCCCTTGTCAAAAAGTTGACAGAACTGGCCTCTGCTGGCGTAAAAACACCAAAAGTCGCATAATTTTTGTGCAAAGCGGATAGTGTGTATATAGACTGGCGCCATTATGAACTGTCTCTGATGCGGTGCTATCTGCTGCCAGAGTAGTCATTACATATATCCGTAGGTCCGGCAGTGACGTGTCAATTTATTACGATAAAAGAATATTAATCGGTCATTAGAGACTAAATACAATTGATGAAAAACAGAATAAAAAAAAAAACCTTATGCAGGTCATTGACAGAAAGCAGGAGATGTTTACTTACATGTTGGTGACGAGGAATGTGGCAAGGATATAGTAATGCTGCGGTCCTATGAACACCATCAAAACCGCTGATATGGCTTCTACATAGAAGGCATACAAGATGACCTTATAATACCCGATACGTGATAATAACGAGTGACTGATCAGCACGAGAAACTGAAAATATAAATAAAATGTGGTCAACTGTGACCAAATTCAGAATATGTGACTAATAATTACATGTTAAACCAGGACACGATACGAAAAAATAAATATCACTTAATATATCTGTGGGACTGTCTCTGATATGGAAAAAAATTATATGTTAGTAGTTACATTTAGTTAATAAAATTGCAATAAATATCAGTCTCCAATCTTCTTTCCTTCGTATTATTTTCAGACTGACCCAAGTTTCTAATTTTTCTTCTTTGGGAGTGTCTCTTCCAGTAATACATGCTGGATTTGAAGTCTGAAATTATCCAATCTTTATTAGCTCATTTAACAGAACAGCTTCTATGCTGTACTTATTTCATTTTCATGTACTTTCCTCCTTATTTGCAGTCTGTTTTCTTTCCCTTCCCTGAGACTGTATATACTTTCTTACCTCTTCACATTATGGAGATCGGTGTACAACTCTCTCTCTAACACTGAAATAAAGGAGTGGGAGATACTGGGTCCAAGTGGTTCAGTTCCTATCACGATTGCATGGGAATGCCCATCGCAAATGCCTCTAAGACGTCTACTATTGGATGACCCTGAACAATACCATCCGACTGTAAATAGATTATTCTGACGGAGGTCCTGTTTATAACAAAGCTTATACTCCCCTCCCGTGCCGGCGCCATTCCAGCGGTGTCGGGACTAGGGCACCAGGTTCTTACGCAGTTGTTGTGACACACAAGCCTGGCGTCAAGTCAGCGCTGGCATCACGGTCTCTTCCTTCAGACATATCAGTAATCCAGAGGTAGTAAGAGCTGTGGCTGGCCACTCACTTTGTCTTGATTATCAATACGCCCAAAGACGGGGACAGTAACGCCAGCGCTGATTGCGCGCCGCGCTCACATGTCACAACAACCGTGCGAGAGCCTTGGGAGTGCGAGTGTCAACACCGTTGGAACGCTGCCGGCACAGGAGGTGAGTACAAGTTTTTTTTAATTTCAAGCGGGCAAACATTTTATATCGAGAAGGGGTTGTCTTAGTAGTGGACAGCCCCTTTAAATTCCCATTACTAAGTACAAACTATGCCACTCGTTCCTGGTAATGATTTACTGGACATCAAAACTTTTGTAGCCAGGTTGTTTCAGAAAAAAAAAAAAAAAAAAAACTTTAAAAGATCCGATTGGGGACAATAGCCGAAATTAGTCCGGCTCCACTCCTAGGTGTCTCGGACAGGTCTCTTGCTATGGAAGAGACCTGTCAATCACCTGCAGCAGTCCTGGGAAACAAAACAGACTTGTCTCACGTCTGGTAATGGTCCCCTGCCAGATCTTAAAGTAGTGCATTTCTGAAATGCCAGAACGTTTCAGAGAAACATACCTGGCTGTAAACGTGTGAGCAGGCTCTGATTCATGCTGCTCATGGTTCGGGTAGCACACATTAAGTGACAGGTTCACACAGAAATAAAAAAAAAAAAAATCTGACCCTGTTGGTACCGATTAGACAAGTCCTGTTGAAAAGAGTGGTGCCACAGGTGTCAATTTTACCACAACAAGATAACAGAGGAAATGGTACAATATTATTTTTTTTTGTTAAAAACAGACATGTCAGGAAATCTACCAGGTCTTTAACTCAAACTCTGGACAACAAGCTAAAACTTTTATTTCTCAGAATGAGGGAGCGATTGGTCCCATTTTCCTCAAGATTCCAGGTGCATGACGAAAAATTGGGAACGTGAGAGCCTCGTTGAATCCGTCCTTAGCTAAATGTTACGCTTCATTTATTTATGTCGTTAGTAATTTACCATACGTCCCGTTGATATGATTTGCATTTGTTCATTCATTTTATGCTATTAGCAATTCCAAAATATTTTTACTTTTGGAGATTTGAATTTGCTTTGTGCTTCTCTAATGTCGTCATAAGGTGCGTATACAATGGGTGGGACACGCGCCACCGCCACCATGTATTTTGGCATAATATTTTTCAGCGATTTTGCATATAAACAGTCAAAAAAATAACACTGCCAAAACCCCGTTCACACCCCAATTCACCTGCACCTCCTGCCATCACAAAATCGCTTCTGGATATCACAATTAATATACCAAAGAAAGGAGGAGAGGGAGAGAGACAATTGTGAGATCCTCAACATGACCAAGTATGGTCACAAGCTGACCATACACATTAGACTTATGTTGGCCAAACCCACTGATATCAAAGGGTTCGACTGACGGTCTGTGTACGGGGGCGCCGGCCGATTGATGGTCCGGAGAGGTGTCGATCGCATTGTTCTTCCCAAGCTAATCCGTCAGACGATGTGTCAGTCGGCGGCTTTCTTCTAGACAGAACAGGATTGCTCAGGCTGAATGAGTGCTCCTGTGTACGGGAGAGTTGGCTAAGATGGCCGACAGACACCTAAAGTGTACGGCCAACTTTAATGCCTCTAGTTACTGTTATGCTCAAGACACAATCCTGCACCTCCCTCCAATACCCGAGAAGTTGTGAGCATCCACAAAGCATATGAATTAGAGCACCAACGACATTTGGCATCTGACCAACATCCTAATTTTCGGAAAAATTCTGATGGCCTACAGACACACGGTCAGGCTTTATTCATACATCAGTATTTCATTGCCAAAACCAGGAGTGTCTCCAAAACACGGAACAGGTGTGAATCTTTAAATTATAGGTAAGTGCCATTCCTGGTTTTAGCATACAAAAGACTGATGCAAAATACTGACGTGTGAATGAGACCTAAATTGTAGAGTAGTGAAAGCTTAACACTTCCCACCACAGACGGTGGTAGCCACTCTAATATTTCCACATTGTTCGTTTGCACCTTCTACGGAGAGTTTGATAAGCGTATCGAATCGGCAACTATTGAAAGTTTTACTTGGTTAATGAAACTCTTCCGGCATCCGTCTCCGTGATTTGTAAGCATTATTTTAACAGCGTGTATTTAATCGATTACATATTGATGTCAGTATATGACCTGAGGAAGAAGACTGTACGCTTTCGAAACGCGTCGGCGGTTTTTACAATAAATATATGTATTCTAATACCCTGTAACACGCTAGTGATGCATTAATTCAACGAGGCTCCCATGTTCCCCATTTTTTCATGTGCCTGGAATCTGTAGTTTGGATTGGTGATATTATTATATATAGCCGGACTGCTAGGGGATGAGCAGCCTTGTACATGGAGCAATCCCATGCTATATAACTTCCCGATAGCAAGGGAGCAATTTTACACTCTTCTTCCAATCTACCTTGCAGGAGAGCCGCTATTCTTTACTCCCTTTATAGTAAACCCATTTTCAGCAAAGATTTTCTGTTGATTATTTTTTGTAATTCTATTACAAATATTAATCCATATTACAGAAATGTAGCAGGTTTTACTACTTACTGGAGGAAAAATGAAGCCAGCTCCATACATGAGACTTCTGACGGCAGAGGGGAGTGCATCTTTAGGAATGAGGTTATCAGCAAATATTATCATGAAGTTGCTGCAAAAAGTACCGTGAAAAACTTGGAAAAAGTTCATAAAACACAAACAACAGAAAATTCTTTTGGGTAAGGATCTGTTTGGTGAGAGTCAGCACAGCGGCCCAGGACAGAGAGGTGTCTGACTTGGCGCCGCTCTCCACCAATTTTTCCCGCTGTTCGTACTGGCTTTTGCCAAACACCCCGGTGTAACACATGCATGCCGTGGCCAGGACGGCCACAAAGACTGTGAATGTCTGAAAGCTGGGGATGTTCTCCATGTTATCAGATGCAAGTCCACAGAAGAGTATGCTCGATGAAGCCAGAAGTGAAGCTACTTGGTTGTATTTAATGAGCTGAAGACGATTTTCGTGCTTTGATGAAATCTCGGCAAAGAGGGCGCATTGGGCAAGCAAGACAAAGGTAAGCATGCCATCAAAAATGCAGAGGGCTACCATGAGATGGACACCACTGAGCCATTCACCTTCTGTGTAATCTTTCCAAGGAAACCAAGGAACCAGAAAAGCGAGAGCATAAAATGGAGCGCCGTATAATATGGAGTGGCGTCGTATAGAGCAGAAGCCAGTTTTAGAATTATCTTGGATATAACCAAATAGCGGGTCGTTTATGGCATTCCAGACCATAAAAATTACCTGTAAAAATCAAAATAGCATGTGAAAGAATATAAAGAATAACTACACCCCCACGTACTAGCAGCTTACATTTCTGCTCAAAAGTTTACATATCCAGGCAGAATTTTTGCTTTCTTGGCCTTTTTTCAGAAACTATGAATGATAACACCAAAACTTTTTCTCCACTCATGGTTACTGGTTGGGTGAAGCCATTTATTGTCAAACTACTGTGTTTTCTCTTTTTAAATCATAATGACAACCCAAAACATTTTGGCCTGATACCATGCACAGATGTTGACACAAATGGGTTTGAATGGCTTCTAAAGGTAACATCCTCACCTGTGATCTGTTTGCATGTAATCAGTGTGTGTGCATAAAAGCTGAGTGAGTTTCTGGGATCCAGCCACTGACATTTCTGGATTGTGAGACATGGGGAAAGCAAAATAATTTAACGGATGTACGGGAAAAGGTAGCTGAACTGTATAAAACAGGAAAGGGATACAAAAATATATCCAAGGAATTGATAATGCCAGTCAGCAACATTCACACTGTGATTAACAAATGGAAAATTAGTGGCTCTGTAAAAACAAAAATTTCGTCCATAACTGCCAGGAAAGTTGTTTGGGATGCAAAGAAAAACCCACAAATAACATCAGCTGAAATACCGGACTCTCTGAAAACTAGCGGTGTGGCTGTTTCAAGATGCACAATAAGTTTGCACTTGAAGAAAAATGGGCTGCATGGTCGAGTCACCAGAAGAAAGCCATTACTGCGCAAATGCCACAAAGTATATTGCCTACAATACGCAAAACAGCACAGAGACAAGCCTCAAAACTTCTGGAACAAGGTAATTTGGAGCGATGAGACCAAAATTTAACTTTTTGGCCACAACCATAAACGTTATATTTGGAGAGAGGTCAACAAGGCCTATGACGAAAGTTACACCAATACCTACTGTAAAGCACAGAGGTGGATCGCTGATGTTTTGGGGATGTGTGAGCTACAAAGGCACAGGAAACTTGGTCAAAGTTGAAGGAAAGATGAATGCAGCCCGTTATCAGCAAATACTGGAGGCAAATTTGCAATCATCAGCCCAGAAGCTGCGCATGGGACGTACTTGGAATTTCCAACATGACAACAATCCAAAACACAAGGCCAAGTCGACCGGTCATTGGCTACAGCAGAACAAAGTGAAGGTTCTGGAGTGGCCATCTCAGTCTCCTGACCTCAATATCATTGAGTCACTCTGGGGAGATCTCAAGCGCACAGTTCATGCAACCAAGGAATTTACAGGAACTGGAGGCTTTTTGCCAAGAAGAGTGGGCAGCTTTACAATCTGAGAAAATAAAGAACCTCATCCACAACTACCACAAAAGACTTCAAGCTGTCATTGATGTTAGAGGGGGCAATAGACGGTATTAAGAAATGGGGTATGTGAACTTTTGATCAGGGTCATTTGGATGTTTTGAGTTGTCATTATTATTTAAAAAGAGAAAACACAGTAGTTTGACAATAAATGACTTCACCCAACCACTAACCATAGTGGAGAAAAAGGTTCAGTGTTATCAATCATACTCTGAAAAAAGGCCAAGAAAGCAAAAATTCTGCCAAGGTATGTAAACTTTTGAGCACAACTGTAGTAGTATCATGTAAGAGTTTTCCCACATTATTGATCCACAGAATGGAGGTCTGACTGCTGGCTCCTTATCAATCACAGGAAGGGGTCCCAACATCCCATGTTTAAAGGTACTGTTACACTGAGCGAGATCGCTAAAGAGTCACCGATTTTATGACGCAGTAGCGATCTCGTTAGCGACGCTGCTGTGTGTGACATGTAGCGGCGATGTGGCCCCTGCTGAGATGTCGTTGATCGCTTATGAACGTTCTGAGCCGTTTTTTGGTCGCTGGTGTCCTGCTGGTGAGCCTGAATCGCTGAGTGTGACACCTTTTATGAACGACTTTACCAGCGTCGCAGGTGGGACTAGGTTTTCCCCAGCGACCGCAGAGGTCGTTATACAGATCGCTGATCTCTGATGAGATCTTTGTGTTTGGAAGCTAACTAGCGACCACATAGCGATCGCACTAGCGATCTCGCCAGGTCGTGTCGTTGTCGTGATCGCTAGTGCGATCGCTAAGTGTGACAGTGCCTTAAGTGCAGTGGTAGCAGCCATGGTCTACCACCGCTACCTTCACACATGGAGATATGGGACTCTGTTCATGGGTTTGGATGCCTGTGGACATTCATAACCTAATATATAAAAAAGTACAAGATTAGCAATACAAATTAATGGAAAGGGCCGTGCACTGGCTGGTGTTCTCAAGATAGGTGGTGGGATTCACATTTGTCATACCATTACGGCATATTGTGTGAATAGGCCATGAAAGTGTAAAAAGGGAATAATCCTAAGCCTTTACCTTTTGGGTTTCACACACAGTGGCATGTAAATGTTGGTGCACCCTTGGAGATGTGAGTGATTAGATAACTTTGACCAAGGTTTCAGACCTTAATTAGCCTTTTAGGGTTATGGCTTGTTCACCATCATCGTTAAGAAAGGCCAGGTGATGCAAATTTCCCAGCTATATAAAAACCCAGCTTCCTGTATCCTTGTGCTAAAAAGCAGCCATTGGTTCTTCTCAACAGCTACCTAGCACTCTGAAAATGTAAATGGTGGAGGCCCACAAAGCAGGAGAAGGCTAGAAGAAGATAGCAAAACGTTTTCAAGTTGATCTTTCTTCAATTCGATATGTAATTAAGAAATGGCAGTTACGGGAGCAGTGGAGATAAAGATAAGGTCAGGAAGACCAAGCAAAATTTCAGCGAGTTGCTCGTAGGATTGCTAGAGAGGCAAATCAGAACCCCCGCTTGACTGCAAAAGAACTTCAGAAAGATTTAGCAGAGTCTAGAGTTGTGGTACATTGTTCTACGGTTCAGAGACACCTGCACAAATATGGACTTCATGGAAGAGTCATCAGAAGAAAACTTCTCCTGCGTCCTCACCATAAAATTCAGCATCAGAAGTATGCAAAAGATCATCTAAACAAACCTAAGGCATTTTGGAAACAAGACCTGTGGACCGATGACGTTAAAATAGAACTCTTTGGCCACAATGATCAAGTTATGTGTGGAGAAAAAGGGGCACAGGATTTCAGGAAAAGAACATCTCGCCAACCATTAAGCATGGAGGTGGATCAATCATGCTTTAGGGTTGTGTTGCAGCCAATGGCATGAGGAATAGTTCATGGGTAGAGAGAAGAAAGGATTCAATGAAATTTCAGCAAATTCTTGATAGAAACATAGCACCATCTGTAAAAAAAAGCTGAAGTTGGAACGAGGATGGCTTCTACAAATGGATAATAATGATCCTAAACACACATCAAAATCCACAATAAACCACCTCAAAAGGCCGAAGCTGAAGTTTTACAGTGGTCCTCACAGTCCCCTGATCTGAACATCTTTGAAAATCTGTGGCTAAACCTCAAAACAGCAATGAATGCAAGACGACTCAGGAATCTCATAGACCTGGAAGAATCTTTCAACGAAGAATAGATGAAAATCCCTGAAACAAGAACTGAAAGACTGTTCGCTGGCTACAAAAAAACATTTACAAACTGTGATGCTTTTAATAGGGTGTGCTACTAGGTATTAACCATGCAGGGTGCCCAAACTTTTGCATGAGCCCATTTTCCTTTTCGTAATTAAAAAAAAAAAAATATAATATATATATATATATATATATATATATATGTTCTGAAAGTTTTGACATACAGATGAAAGGTGTAGACTGCACTATTCTTAGCATAAAAAATACCAGAACCACTGACGGAAAGCGTAGTGTGACCAGCCCAAATGTAAAATTCTTATTTAACAAAGAAGACAAAACATTGAGTTAATTTGATTTCCAAAATGAGACTGATCCTGAATCTCCATTGTACCTGTGCTTGGTGAAAGGCTCCTTCTGATATTTTGTAGTGGTTAAGAAACAGCTTCACGTAATAGAAGTGGAATATGCTGTTCATCATTCCAGCCCCTAATGTGGTCATAGAGTAGGCCAGAGCCGGCCCGTGGATTCCTAAGGATAACTTCATGTTTACAGTTCACCTACGGAAACATAAACAGCGACAGAACTACATAAAAAGGTATAATATAAATACATAAAAAAACATAATACAAATACATATAAAGCCATAATACAAATACATAAAAGTATAATACTAATACATAAAAGGCTATAATCAAATACATAAAAGTATAATACTAATATATAAAAGGCCATAATCAAATACATAAAAGTATAATAGTAATATATAAAAGGCCATAATCAAATACATAAAAGTATAATACAAATACATAAAAGTATAATACAAATACAGAAAAAAACATAATACAAATACATAAAAGTATAATACTAATACATAAAAGTATAATACAAATACATAAAAGTATAATACTAATACATAAAAGTATAATACAAATACCTAAGTATAATATTAAAACATGAAAGTATAATACTAATATATAAAAATCATAACACAAAAGCATAAAGTAAATGAAAATAACAGAAATAAATGCTGTGCGCCCCTTCATCTGTGTTCGGTCCTGTTTGGCTGATCCTCTGAGAAGGGGCAAAGTGATGTACGGGCTCGTAGACTTTTTATTAGAGTTGAGCAGAAAGGTCTGCAGGAGTCACATCAGTAGTCCATGGCCATCAGACCTGAGTCCTGTGTGAATTTCCTCCTACTTGCCAGCATCCAAGGCACCACTACTGATTAGTTGGCCCAACACAATGTCATGAGTGCGTCACACTGCAATGATGACATCACGCTGGTCCTACTAATCAGAAGAGGTGACGACGATGATGGCAACTAGTAGTAGAAGGTTCACAGGGCTCGGATATGGTGGCCGTGGACTACCAACATGGTTGCTGAACCACAGTCCTGAAAATGTTTTTGCTCAACTCTACTGTCTATAGATCAACACATCACTTACCGTAGCTGCTTTCTGCGGATCAGCTGAGCAGAACCAAACACCAAGCACTTAACTAAGGGTTTCCACCTCTTCACTACACTGATCGTGGGAGTTTCAGGACCAGGATCTGCACCGAGTAAAAATTTTGTCATGTTGCTATGACATGTCAAAAACTATTCCAAAGCGCGGTTCCCCCTTCAGTCCTATCGCACACCAACCAAATGTATTTTTGTGCACAAGCACTTGAGTTTATGGAAGGGGCTAACTTGGTATTTTTAGCATCTCATGACTGCATCTATAGTCTCTAAAAGACCCTCAAACGATTATAGACTGTACATGTAAAAGCTCTAGGCATGTGTGGGGAAAAAATGCTGCAAAGTAAGAAGATTTAAAAAAAAGGAGTAGTTTATTTTTATCAAGTTACAAAATGTAAAATGAATTATTTGGTGTGATTCAATGTACAATCAGTTCTTCTAGTTACACAGTTTTTGAAGGAACTCGGCAGGAAGGTTTTTCCAAACATCTTGGAGAACTGACCACAGATCTTCTGCAAATCACTCTGTCAAATCAGATTCGATGATGTTGAGATCAGGGCTCTTTGGGGTCATATCATCACTTCCAGGACTTCTTGTTCTTCTTTACACTGAAGATGGTTCTTAATGACATAGGCTGTATGTTTGGGGTCATTGTCCTGCTGCAGAATAATTCAGACACCTCCCTGACGGTATTACATGATGGATAAGTGTCTGCCTATATTTCTCAGCATTGAGAACACCATTAATCCTGCACAACTCCTTTGGCTAAAATGCAGCCCCCAAACTGGCAGGGGCCTCCACCATGCTTCACTGTTACCTGCAGGCCCTCATTATTGAACCTCTCTCTCTCCAGCCCTTCTGCCAACAAACTTCCTTCTTCTGCTGCCAAATATTTCCCATTCCTCACATCAGTCAACAGCATCATCACGTCTATCTGGGATGATATACAGAGACAGAAGGATTTGCACAAGCGACATCGACAGAAGATCTGTGGTCAGTTCTCCAAGATGTTTGGAACAACCTCCTTGTGGAGTTCCTTCACAAACTGTGTGCAAGTATTTAGAATTGATGCCGTTTTGATTGAAGTCAAAGTGTGATCACACCAAATATTCATATGACTTAGGTTTCTCTTTTGTGGATTCACTTCAGAATTTTTTTTAATTATAAAAAATAAACTAGTAACACAATTATTACTAAAAAAATATATACCAGGATCACGTGCGATTACAAAACCACTTACCCCATTGAATTTGATGATTACCTATTTTTTTTACGTTTTTAGAAACCCACGTAATCTGTGTTCTCGTTGGTAAGAATACGTATAACCATTAGTTTGAAAATGAATATTTTAATAAAAATATTTAATCAATGTGTTATAAAGCTTCCACCAAGACACAGAGCAACGTCACTGCGCCATCCACGGCATATTTTTTATAAAACATTACCCCTAATGGACTCAGCTTCTGGCTTTGCAACTCTGGCTGTACTGGAATATCCAACACAAAACCATATTGGAAGCTTTAGAAAAAATAAAAGAAGCTAAAGAGACCTCAGTACATTATCTAGAAGTAGCGCCCAATAGTTGCCGGCATCCAGGGTTGGACTGGCCCAATTTTCCGGTGGGCCCTAGCTTCCTCTTTAGGAGAGTTCATAGTGCAAACTTTGCATCTGCTATGGGGCTCTTGAGTGAGGGAGGAAAGTGGGCCAAATCCTCTGGAGGGCCCAATGTTCTTCAGTCTGACGCTGCCGGCATCCAGTGGTCTGACCCCCATTGTATACAATGTCTATCGCTGGCACACTATTAAACGCATGACTTATCAAACACAATTACAGCTTTGTGCTAAAAGTTACAAGTTGGAGACATAAACCTGTAAATACCGGGCACAGGATCCTCATATTATTCTCTCTCCGTGTCCTGATGATCTATCACTTTCTGCCTGTGTACTGAAAGCATCGACACTCCCTAAAGCAAATCCTGCAGAATCCATAAGGCTAATCAGTGTCACCTCATTTTCCTTAAATCAGAGCCAGGCCGGGGGGCCAGGTAGGAAAAGATGGCACCATATGTACCCGATCTATGTCATGTAGTACTACAAGGAGCAGCAAGTAGTCAAATGTCAGTCCTGGGCTATAAGTGGTTGTGCTCACTGCACAATGTCACCTGGAAATTCACCCATAGCAATTTAAAGGGGCCGGTCATGATGGAAATGGTCTCTGATCTGCAGGCAGGAGGAGCCGATCACATTTTTTTGAGGCCAAAGTTTGCTGACATCCCTGATGCTTGTATGCACAGGAGTCCAGTGGGCGGTCCTATTCAGTGATCGACAGCCTTCCCTGTATGACTTTGCATGCAGATAGCTGTCAATCATTGAGTAGGACCGCCCACTGGACTCCTATACATGCAAACACCAGGGATTTTAATAAATAAGATGCAAGTATTACTAAATCTCCCCCCCCCAAAAAAAAAAACCCAAAACACCTGTATATCATTCTGCTCAGCTTCTCCATGTCGTCTATACCGCACTGTCCACAGATCGGGCTGGATCCCTTTAATGTGGCACAGTGAAATGGTGACAATTAAAGGGATATTTTAGTGACACTGCCACAAACTAATAGGCACTTTCCCCTGACAAAATCTGCAATGGGGAGCGGGAGATCCAGCGTCAAATACATCAATCCGGTCACATTAGATGAATCTCCAGACGCTGCGCGGATTTATAAAGAATTTTAGGTGCTGGAGGATCTACACCAGGTACAGCACAGCGTGCGATCTGTGTCATGCCCTCAGCATCCGCCAGATCTGCTTGCAGCCAGTGAATGCAGACAGCATGAGTGTCATCTGGGCCTGAAGAACATAGGTTTCATTCATTACCAGCAAGCAGAGATCTTGATAGTGGGGAGGAACTGAATATGTGGTAAAGCAGCACAAGAACTGCAGCAAGACACCTCTATATCTAGCACCTTCACCAGACGTAAAGCAAGCGCCCATAGATAACATACTACCAGGCAGAGCGGACATGGATGGTAAGGACGCGTTCACACGGGGCGCTAGGACACGCAGGATCTCCCACCGGCCTGTTGCCCGTCGCAACCCGCAAGCTTCAATATTCTGAGCATCTAGCAGCCAAACACGGAAGTATCAAAGCAGAAATCTGGGCGTGTTTGTGTGCTTAACCAATCACAGCAGGGCAGTGTGCCTTAACTAAAAGGTGATTGGTCTAAAGGTAACCGCCCTCCCTTTATCCCGAGATTTGATTGGTTAGTTTGTAAAGTGTCCTTCCCTCCTGGAAATTTGACGTCGCACACTCCGATTGCCACGTTGCGGCGCTGTTCGGAAGAGTTCGGCTGTTTCCGTCAGAGGTTCGGGGGATGGAGGAGGCGGGAGGGGCAAGTTAGGGAACAGAAGAAGCTGCTGCCGAGCTGTCAGCATCAGTCCCCGCCGCCGCCTGCTGCAGTCGGGAGTCCCGGGAGAGCGGAGCTCCGTCCGACCTGCCGTCATGTTAACCGACAGCAATGTGGAGGAGTTCGAGATCAAGGAGGACGAGCCGTGGTACGATCAGCACGACCTGCAGCAAGGTGAGACGTAGTCCATGTGCAGCCTGGCTCTGGGGCGCTCCACCCTTCATGCTGGGATGTCAGCGGTCACTGGTTATCAGGGGGTGCAGAATGGCCAGAAAAACGCCTCATCTGAATACTGGCATACGTATATTTCAGTCTCCTCCGGCCGCAGATGCCACGATCCCTCACACCAGGCAGTTGGATCCAATTATTTTGGAAGCGATCAGTGACGATCACTTGAGATCCTTCGCAGCGACTTGTAAAAATAAAATCCTCGCAGTCACCGACAATCCGGTTCCATGAAGGTTTACGCCTCACGTGCTACTTTTTTCATTAAAGGCCCCCGTTATCGTTGCCGTACACTTTACGTATTATCGATGACATTGGAATAAGTTCCATCCCTGCAGTGAATTTTATTTTTGAGAATTTTTCCTTCCCCGTTACATTGAGGTTTTACTGCCAGAGGATACACCTTGTCGCGGTGAGATGGCTTTTACACTTTTTTTTTTATAAACTGTTTACTGAGTATCCTATGTTATTTACCTGCACTATTACTATTTACCTAATATGGGATATCTGCTCATTTTGTTTCTGTCTTAGGTTTTGCCTGTGAAATGGCCAGTGTGAACGTGCTTCTATTTTTTGCACGAATCCATCTTGTGCTCCAGCTCATTTCTTTGGTTTTGTCCTATAACATGTGTAGGTCTTCACTGTTCTCTGTCTGGCGCGCTGCAATTGTCCGTCTGTCACATCTGATCCGTGATTGCAGCCGGAATTGTGCACATGCTTTGCAGTGTGGCGGATGTGGGGTGCTTGATGCAATCCCGGACACCGTCCCTTTAACAGTCTTGTCCTTCCGCGCTGTAGATTGAGTCATAGAATCATATCCCACACATCACATTTATTAGATATTATGGTTAACCCGATTTATGCCTGTAGAGGAGCTCGTAACTTAGTCCAACTTTTTTTTTTTTTTT
Source organism: Oophaga sylvatica (assembly GCA_033576555.1). NCBI lineage: Eukaryota > Metazoa > Chordata > Amphibia > Anura > Dendrobatidae > Oophaga > Oophaga sylvatica. The sequence continues at coordinate 127,853,485 of JARQOD010000007.1, forward strand.
TAATTTATTTTCTTAAGGGGTTAGTATAAACTTTCCTTTATATTCTCTATTCACTTGTTGTTTTTTTTTTGTCTTTAAGACATGTAATGAATGCTATATTGATAGATTCTTTCGGCACGAATCTGCTCTAAAATCCTCCTCTAAACACATTTTTTTAGGATGTTTTTTTCAAGGTGTTTTTATAGCAGAAACTCTCCAAATCTCAAACCTCCTATTTAAAAAAAAAAAAAACACTTTGAGTGATTACGTGCATTTTTCAGGCGGATTCCCCTCGGAATCTGCCTGGAAAAAGCTCCACAAAAAATGACATTATGCACAGCAATGCGAAAGCGACGTTGCTGTGCACATGCTGCAGTATTTTGTTACTACTTTTTATCTGCTTGATGTGTTCATTCTTGAGCAGGTGCAAATTGTAGAGACTCAGATGTCATCCGAGTGCAGTTTTTTTTTTTTCACACCTTTAATGACTTGCATGGCCGATTGTAATCCGAATAGCGGATCAAACACAGTCATGCAACGTCAGAGGAAAATCAGACAAGTGCTCGGCCCCATAGAAGAACATGAGTGCGAGACGATATCTTGTTGGATTGTACTTGGAGTGATATACGCTCGTTTGCACCTTCTGTAATACAAGATCTAGGCGCAGCCGCTTCCAGAAAAAAAAAATTCTGGCTTTTTCCTGGATCGGTTTTGTGAAAGAAAGCTTAGGCGTCAGATTGTTTTGTGCACAGTAGTTTCTGCTCTGAAAAGACTGTGTGCACATACCCTTAGAAATACTTCCTATGCATTAGTTTGGGAAATCCACTTTCCGGTCCACATCCGGAGTTTTTGAGCATTTTTTTAGTTTCTCCTGTAGAGGCTCTTAAAAAGGCGCCAACGAATGGACATAATACACATCAGTGTCAAAACACCATTGCCGTGCATGTGCTCAAGGTTTTTTTTTTTTTTTGTTTGTTTGTTTTTTTTCTGAAGCGGCTTTGTGTAAATTTTCCTGTTTTTATAATTTTTAATTTCTCAGAGCTTTTGGAAGGCCAAAATATATAATATATCTATCCATATCCATCCCCTGGAAAATGTAAATGTGTGTGTATATATAGATAATTTTCTCCCTCTTAATTTGTGAAGTCTGGGTGACAACAAATATGGCCACTGTTACTGGACCTCTACAGAGAGTTGGCACCTAATAAACACTTCCCGATTTGAAAAAAAAAAATGTTCTTAGGTTGACTGAAGGGTTAATAAAGGGAACAGTTTACCATAATTAATTTCAGTGCTGCTTCGGCTTCTTTTTTGTTGCTACCTGAAGTCTCCACTAGAGGGAGCTCACTGGGTATGGATTAAAGGTTTTGTCCATCATTTTTTGTTTTGCATGGATTGATTAAAAAATAAAAACTGCTACAAACTCTCCTTCCACCGCCCCCTCTCCCCTCATGTATAGAGTGCAGGCCGCTGCAGAGGTTTGCTCCTGAGTGCTGCGGAGGTTTGTGCTACATCCATGTAGTTTCTGTAAGGCAAGTGTTTCCATTTCTTATTTTTAATTAATCCATTTCTTAAATTATTTTTTACTGTCGGGACAGAGCCTTCTAGAAGGCAAATAAGTGCACCGTTTGGCCTGCCTCTGATGGCCGTCCCTCCTGTACAGTCATGTTGTTGGGCTCGAGGTAGCACAGTCCCTAAAATAGGAGTCTGGTAAACCCTTCTTTACAGTATGTGTGTTGTGCCTTCATCGCAGTGAATTCTGCTGAGATCAGTGATCTGCACCTGGGGATGATGGCTTATGCAATAGGAGTGCTAATCTGCGGTGTGGACTCTAGAGTGGACTGCGTCCACGCTGTACACCTGGCGCGGGATGGCTGGTGAGTTAATCGATTGATCATTAACTGTTAATGTCTTGTATTGCTCATCACAAGGCCTCCTGTCCCAGTGTAGTGCGGCGACATGAAAGCATCGTTCCTAGAAGAGAATACTTCTGCTATACTGTACTATATGGCGGCACATGGAGTCTGTATTATGGAGCCCCAGGGGGACTGTGTGCTGCGCCATGTACACAGGCCTCACACCTGTACATTGTAGATCTGTTCTAGAACAAGGAATGGGTCCTTAAGCTACAGTCACACATTCGTGTCAGGTGTCACCATGCAGTCCTATGTAAGCCCTATTCTTATCCTCCAAAATCAGAGTCTTTCAGGTCTCACATGTGGATCTGATTTCCACGGATGTGTCTCTGTGGATTTTTGTTGTTTGCTAAAAAATCGAGCCGCACATGAACAATTCATATGGATGTCTGGAGACCCGCTGGCCAGTCCGAGCACTGCGTTCTGATCTCTGTCTGACTTATACGGGTGTCTGACTGCGCCCTAACACTTCCAGCCCAGTTCATTATTACACTTGTGCTTTTTTTTGTTTTGTTTTGTTTTCCCTTTTGCGCCTATTTTTTCTTTTAATCTGCGTTCATTCTACAAGCTTTTGCTTCCTTTTGTTTTATTTTATGTTGCACATTATGGACGGGGGTTTTTTTTTTGTTTGTTTGTTTTCCAGTTGCTCATGGATGATTTGTCATTTTTGACTTTTTTTTGCCTCAATTTCGCGTAGGTGTACTTCATTTTTATAGCCAAATTAGTGAAACGTGAGACTTTTTTGCACTAGAGAGTCACAGAAACGGTCAAAGAGCTTTTTTTTTTTTTTGCTCAAAATTCAAGAACCGCGTGTGCGCTTTTGAAGAATTTGGCACAAAAAATTTCAGCAAATACAACAGGACAAAAACTTAACCACCCCATACAAATGATGCCTTGGACCCTATGGCTACATTTTTGCGCCCATGTTACACTGATCGCAAATGCCAGCTGACCAAACGAACAGCATCATCTCTGAAGCTTTAGGGGACCTGCTTGTTCGTCGGGTGATTGGCAGCTTGTCATACTGACTAGTGATAACACAAGGAGGGGGTGTAATCTCCATCAGTAAAGTGACTCCCTGAAGTCTTCTTTCGGTTTATACTTTTTCTTTTTTCCTCATTGCGGCAGGATGTCACATTAATATAATCTTTGTAATGTCTCCTTGTGTTACGTTAGATGCTTTTTTTTTTTTTTTTTTCTGCTTCTCTCCATTGTTTCCTTACATTCCTTTTAGTTCAGCAGTTTCCTCAAATGCCTCCAAGAAATCCTGAGCATGTGAGCCGGAGATCCTGATTCCTGTTCGTGAGCGATAGCGATATTCCCTCCCGGACAAAGAGCAGAATTCTCATCATTTATATTCATCCTGTGTTAATATTCCTCCAGCAAAACCCCCAACATATATCTCTGCGGGAAAAAGTATATTCTGTTTGATGGAATATCTGTTGCCCTTGTGCATGGTGGATCGGTTACTTGCTGTATGCTTAAAGGGATCCTCTAGAATCCGAGAAATTCTTTATTTATGCTTTTATTTTATTACAGGAGCGACGCCATCCTTCTCTGGTACTAAAGCTCAGCCCCATTTGTTAAATGGGATAAGTAAAAATGTCATAACAGCGCTTTTTCTGTGTGTGTATTGGGGGGGTCGACTTCTAATTCTGCCTAATTCATACATTTTTTTTTTCTGATGTTTGGTATTTGATTTTTTTTAATCCAAATTTTTCAAACGTGCTTAGTGAATTTTAAACAAATAAAAAAAATATATATTTTTTTTGTCTTTGACCCATTTTCATTAAATGGCGCAAAATTTGCACCCAAACTGTCTTGCATAAAACCGCTCCAGGTAAAGGTGGTGGAACTGGAGCACATTTGTGCCAACTTTTGCACCTTTTTATAAAGTCAAAATGGATGAATCGGCTAAAAACGTATGGAAACCCCGTCTACAATGATAAACCATGAAAAATAAAAAGTCTTGGGTGCAAATGAAAAACTGGAAAAACACCAAAAACTAGACAAATGGGTGCAAATGCAACGATGAATCTGGCCCAATGCTCTTTGAGTTATATCGGCCATATGGTGCAGTTTCTTTCCACTTCGGTTTATCACAGGAGTAGACCATTTAGCGTGTGCATGAGACTTCAGAAATCTCATCAGACTTGCTGGGACTTGCAGCAAAAACACTGAAAGAAAAAGTCTGTGGTAAGTTTAGCAGCTTCTTGGGCGCAGCGAGGGTCTGGCTGAGGAAGCCGCCTACAAATGGTTAAATAGACCATAAACAATAGCGTCTATTCTTATTGACCTCCCATCGTTCAATATTCGGGCCTGTAAATAGGTCACACAATGGCCGCTGCCCTCCCTGTTTTACTGAATCCTTCCTTAGCACCACAACAATGTTGTCTTCCCTGATGCGGAGTCTGACAAGAAAGAGGGGCAAAAGTGTCTAAAAGAAATCCTCTTTATTGTCCATCGCAGCCAATCACAGCGCAGCTTTCACTTTACCAGAGTGTTGTAAAAAAAAAAATAAAGCGATACCTGGTTGCTATTGGCAACAGCCTTTTTTTTCCCCCTCTCCTTTAATAAAGAGGCCTTTTTATGTTTTCTTATCTAAGAAATGTATGTAATGAAGGGCCTGGCTGTGCCGCTGTGTCCACACAACACGTTTTTGTAGCTCTTGAATGATGTTTGTATATATCAGGGAGAAGCCATTTTCTGAGGCCTAATAATTTGCATAGTTCGTCTTCTCGTTGTCCTGTCTGTGAATGACCCCTCTGTGTCCCGTGCAGCTGTGCTCGCCTCCATCGATTTAGTTATGGACGTTGCTGTTATTCTCAGTGCTGTGTGGAAAAGGCCAGCGCTGGATAGCAAATGGCATCCTGGAGTGTGGGATATGGATTTTTTTTTTTTTTTTTAAGGGGCACTAAGCAGTTTACACTAATCTATAGACATGGTTGCGGCATGACCTCAGCAAGTATGTGCTGCTTTTTTAGCTACGTGCTCTGAATTATGTCCTCATGTGGTTATTTAACCAGCACCAGGCCTGAGAATATACGGTGATCACTTGATGTATTGAGAACAGGTGCGCACTGCGGTTGGGGCAGTGTGAGGGCTGGGGGGGGTGCGCCGCGGTTGGGGCAGTGTGAGGGCTGGCGGGCGTGCGCCGCGGTTGGGGCAGTGTGAGGGCTGGCGGGCGTGCGCCGCGGTTGGGGCAGTGTGAGGGCTGGCGGGTGTGCGCTGCGGTTGGGGCAGTGTGAGGGCTGGCGGGTGTGCGCGCGGTTGGGGCAGTGTGAGGGCTGGCGGGTGTGCGCCGCGGTTGGGGCAGTGTGAGGGCTGGCGGGTGTGCGCCGCGGTTGGGGCAGTGTGAGGGCTGGCGGGTGTGCGCCGCGGTTGGGGCAGTGTGAGGGCTGGCGGGTGTGCGCCGGGTTGGGGCAGTGTGAGGGCTGGCGGGTGTGCGCCGAGGTTGGGGCAGTGTGAGGGCTGGCGGGTGTGCGCCGGGTTGGGGCAGTGTGAGGGCTGGCGGGTGTGCGCCGGGTTGGGGCAGTGTGAGGGCTGGCGGGTGTGCGCCGAGGTTGGGGCAGTGTGAGGGCTGGCGGGTGTGCGCCGAGGTTGGGGCAGTGTGAGGGCTGGCGGGTGTGCGCCGAGGTTGGGGCAGTGTGAGGGCTGGCGGGTGTGCGCCGAGGTTGGGGCAGTGTGAGGGCTGGCGGGTGTGCGCCGAGGTTGGGGCAGTGTGAGGGCTGGCGGGTGTGCGCCGAGGTTGGGGCAGTGTGAGGGCTGGCGGGTGTGCGCCGAGGTTGGGGCAGTGTGAGGGCTGGCGGGTGTGCGCCGAGGTTGGGGCAGTGTGAGGGCTGGCGGGTGTGCGCCGAGGTTGGGGCAGTGTGAGGGCTGGCGGGTGTGCGCCGAGGTTGGGGCAGTGTGAGGGCTGGCGGGTGTGCGCCGAGGTTGGGCAGTGTGAGGGCTGGCGGGTGTGCGCCGAGGTTGGGGCAGTGTGAGGGCTGGCGGGTGTGCCATGCGGCATGGCGGGTGTGCGCCGAGGTTGGGGCAGTGTGAGGGCTGGCGGGTGTGCTCGCGGTGCGGGTGTGCTGGCCGAGGTTGGGGCAGTGTGAGGGCTGGCGGGTGTGCTGCGCGCGGTTGGGGCAGTGTGAGGGCTGGCGGGTGTGCCCGGGTTGGGGCAGTGTGAGGGCTGGCGGGTGTGCCCGGTTGGGGCAGTGTGAGGGCTGGCGGGTGTGCTCGCGGCTGGCGGTGTGCTCCGAGGTTGGGGCAGTGTGAGGGCTGGCGGGTGTGCTCCGAGGTTGGGGCAGTGTGAGGGCTGGCGGGTGTGAGGGGGAGGGACCTTTATTTGTCAGTAAAGTGTTTGCTCCCCTTGACTGATGAAGCAGTGCCATCGTCATTCACCGCTCTTTAAAAGGAGAAGAAGCGGAGCAGATTGATATAAAGATTGGTTGGAAAGGATTCACTATTTTTTAAAAATTGAAATCCCCGGTGTTTGTATGTAAAGGAGTCCAGTGGGCGGTCCTGCTCAGCGGTTTGACCATTATCTCTGCATGCAGTTTTTCAGGGAAGACTGTCAATCGCTGTATAGCTGTGGGCACAAAAGCAACCACTTTCATGACATCAAATTAAAAAAAAAAACAAAAAAAAACGCACTATATGTAGCACTGCCTCTTCCCACGTACCGGAACATCGAAACAGGAGGAAAAAAAACAACTGTTATCCATGCTTTTGGACAGACTACAGAACACTTTTGGACCTTCAGCGCCCCTTATTGGGTCTGGAGTACTGTTCTGTGGTCTGAAAGGAAACTACAGACACCGTAGCATATGGCGTCCACGAGAAGGTTTTTTTTTTTTGTTTCCATATTTGGGATGTAGACGTATATGCTGAACGCCATAATGCGAGAGCCTCACAGTATGTGTATTCATGTAATGGCTAGCAGCAAAATGGGGCAAACCTAGAGATAAAGAATTAATTCTTTTCTACTTCCATATCGGACCATTACTGATGCGATAATGTCCTGTCTAATGATTAACGAGGCTTCACTTTCTGATGAACTGAATAGAACAAGCAGAGTTACAGAATATGTAGAGACTTTGTAACCTACATATACTTATTTTATCTTGCCTGTTACATGCTCCCTTTCTGCGTGGCGTCTGATCTGCTGTCCAGTAATGATCCCTGTATGGTTACTCCGTATCCGGTACAGAACAGGAAGTTTGATTCTAGTATTAGGCTTAGTAGTCTGTTATGAAAATTGCAAGGTTTTTTTTTTTTTTTTTGTTTGTTTTTTTATTGGGTCACCAGTTTTGCGGTACAAACTAATGTAACAATGGCGTCGGCTGTCATCCGTCTTCTTTGTAAATTGTGATCAGGTGAAGCGCAGGAAAACTAATCTGATGTCAGTGAGTAAATGGAAAGCCAGACATGGTAGTTGGTGATGAGCGAACGTGCTGGATAAGGTGTTATCTGGGCATGCTCTGGTGCTAATAGTGTCTTTCTCTTAAAGTTGGGTTGCGTTTTTTTCTGTTTTCTGCCTTCCCAATGACTAGAAAATGGTTACACGTAACTACAATGTGGGTTACAGAACAGCTCGTTATGCCTGGTGACATCTGGAGATGTATGTGATTCCATATAATGTAAATGTATGGATGCTGACATTGCACACAACTCTCCATAATCCTATTCCTTAGTTTGTTTGCTCTTTCCAGTTTCATAATTGTCGTTTGAACTGGTCCCAGCTCCTCCCAGATTAAGGGAACAATACGACTTCAGCTTTTACAGGGCATTTTCTTTTCTCATAATTGTCTGTTGCCTTTTGCAAGCCGAGATCAAACCTTATACAGATGTACCTAAAGAATGTGTTGGTTAACCACTTAGTGCTCAAGCCCAAATTTTCACTTGTGCCATGTCACTTTATATGGCAATAACGCTGGAATGTTTCAACATTTCCCAATGATTGACATTTTATTTATTTACAGTATTTATTTTTTTTCCGGGTCACAATGTACTTTAAGACGTGGGTAGAAAAAAAATAAGATTTTAACCATTATATAAAAAAAGGACAAAGTATGAAAAAATGCAAATTTTTATAAAGTTTCAACTAATTTCAAATATTTTCACAAATAAATGCAAACCATGTCGCCCTCAATTTAGCACTAACACAGAGGTGAACACAGGCAGAAGAGGCCCCTGTACCAGAACAGTATATGGGCCCTTTACTTCCCAATAACATGTTTGACAGAAGCCGCCGGTGTGTGTGTGTGTGTATATGTATGTATGTGATAATATATATATGTGTGTGTGTATATGTGTATATGTGTATATGTATGTATGTGTATATATATGTGTGTGTGTGTGTGTATATGTGTATAGTATGTATGTATAATATTATATGTGTATGTTATTATATATATATATTATGTATATTATATATATATATATATATATATATATATATATATATAATATATTTTGGAGGTGACTTTGAGAGACTAGTATATCCTAAAAAAAAAAAAAACAAGCACCTCGCAAGGTATTAACTAAACTTCTGTCAGGAATTTTTGTGAAGTAGAATAAAAAGAGTATGAAAAATTTGCCTTTTTTTTTCTCATTAAAATGTCGTTAACAATTTAACATGCCACCTTAGCTGGCGGACTCCGAGGCCAGTTCTACATACATGATCGTGTGGTGCTGATGGGTTAAAAAGAAAGCCGCCCCCCCCCCTTTTTTTTCTCCCTTTTGTTAACATCTAGATGCTGTTGCTGCGATTGACCGCAGCATCTAGGGGTTAAATGGCCGGGATAGCTGGTAACACTGATGGTGGCCAATGCAGCAGGCTGTCAAATCTAGTATACAGCTGATCAGCGTTCTGAGCTCTGCAGCAGAGAAAACCGTGTCACAACTTTAGCACCCAGTAAACTAAGTGATACATCGCTGGAATCAAGGTCTCTGTCCCCACACCATGTTGCTGTCAGATAACATAGAAAAACTTGCAGACAGATTCTCTTTAAACACTCCAAATGCCCAGGCCAATATAAGTGACAGATCCATCCAACAAGGACCAAAAGCCAAAGTTACCCCATTGTATCCGCTTGCATCTATTTATTTATTGATTTATTTTATTTTTGTTTTGTTTTTCTCCCAACCGGATCTTTTACAAACAGGTCTCCCAAAGGTCATATAGACGCTGTTAATTATTTGCACATATTATGATAATCTTCATATTTTATAGCCCGCACGTTTCCAGCATTTATACGATCAATATCGTGATTCTTTCCAGACCTGCAACTTGCTGCCGAGCTTGGCAAGACATTACTAGACCGCAACACTGAGCTTGAGGAGTCTCTGCAGCAGATGTGCGCCACCAACCAGGAACAGATCCAGGAAATTGAGGTACAAAGCTTTTCCTGCCGCTCGCCATTGTCTACTCCTACTTCTGCGCAGAGATTGAGATCACCTACTTGTGATGTCTTCAGGCTACATGTCATGTTCTAATTGTCTCCTATGTTATACCCAGAGCTGTACTCCAAATTCTGCTGCCTTTCTTTTAGCTCTCAGTAGCCCACATCTCAGGATTCCTGCTCATCCTATAGAAAGGTGCTTCTCTGAAATGGGTCATATTGAAGCACTTCAGGTTAACCCATACTTTGCAACAAATCGTCAGACATAAAGCAGCTGTAGAGTTCCAGAGACCTCTCTCTGCAGTGACATTCAGACATGAAGATGTTAAGAAATGATTTGTCTAATAATTGGGTCCAGATTATAAAGTTGGAAATGATAAAGCTGTATGTTATGGGGAATGGAGTACAGTAAAAGATGTGAGTGTTGATTTCTGCTCCTGTGGCATAGCACACTTCCTGTGTTACTTTGCCATATGGAGATTGTTTCTTCCTTAAATCAAATACCCTTTTGTAACTTTAGTTAAAGGGATTGATCACTGCTCGAACAGCCCCTTCTCAATTACTATGTTTCCTCCCAGTAAAACAGTAGCACTTCCAGTGACAGTCCCATTCCGATGGTGTTATCACTGGGTGTCCCAGGGCTTGTGTGACATTTGTCATGCGAGCCCTGCAGCCATCAGCGCTGGAATCGCTCTTCCCTCTTTTGGACAAATCATGACATTTGGGAGAATTGAGAACTGAGACTGCTCTCTTCCTCCAGATGTCAATTACATCCATAGGAGAGTTAAGCTAGCGCTGATTGTCCGCAGGAATTGCGTGACACTGTGTCACGCGAGCCCTGGAGAGCCAGTGCCGCTCACTGCTGGAATTATTTTACATGGAGGGCAACGTGGGGCTTCAAAGGGGTTGTCCAAGTAGTGGACAACTCCTTTCAAATGAAAGGGTGTTCAGGGTACAGTTGGGCACTATCATATTTCTGAGGACATTAACTTATGTTGTGTGATGATGGAAGAGAGGAAAAGAGAAATTTTTTTATTTTATTTTTTTTGCATTTGTATCTTCCCATGTTGTCATGTTTTATTTTACTACATGCATTAGTTTATCGTATGTATACAAAAGTGAGTACCACCTCACATTTTTATAAATATTTTATTATCTTTTCATGGGACAACACTGAATAATACAATGTAAAGTGGTCAGTGTACGGCTTGTAGAACAATGTAAATTTGGTGTGCCCTCTAACTCACACAGCCATTAAGATCTATACCGCTGGCAACAAAAGTGAGTACACCCCTAAAGTAAAAATGGCCAAAGTGTGAATATTTTGTGTGGCCACCATTATTTTCAAGCACAGCCTTAGCTCTCTTGTGCATGGAGTTTACTAGAGCGTCACAGGTGGCCACTGGAATCCTCTTCTCCATGATGGCGACATGGAGCTGGTGGATGTCAGAGACCTTGGGCTTCTCCACCTACTGTTTGATGTCCCACAGATTTTCAATAGGGCTTAGATTTGGAGACTTGCTTGGCCAGTCCAGCACCTTCACCCTCAATTTCTTTAGCAAGGCAATGATCATCTTTGAGATATGTTTGGAGTCATCATGTTGGAATACAGCCCTGTGGCCCAGTTTCTGAATGGAGGGGACCGTGCTTTGCTTCAGTATGTCACAGTACATGTTGGCTTTCGTGGTTCTCTCAATGAACTGTAGCTCCCTGGGACCTTGCAGGGGAAATGTAAAGCTCCCTACAGCTTCTCCTGAGTATATCGACTGCTTTGCCGTCTTCATATTCAGAAAGGATCGTGATGGTTGGACATCCCCTCTTTTAAATGGGAATTGTCAGCACAACTCTGCAACCTCTCCTACCATCTTCCCCAAACTGTTTAGTTTCTAGTCGTGTTACTTTCTGAAACATGTGATCCACACCTTTACTGATGCAATCTGTTGCTCCTTGACTGAAAAAAAAATAAAATGTTTTCATTCATACCGAAATGAGGCTTAAGCGCTTCCTTGCCTTGACTGTCCGGCTTCCTTGCCTTGACTGTCCGGCTTCCTTGCCTTGACTGTCCGGCTTCCTTGCCTTGACTGTCCGGCTTCCTTGCCTTGACTGTCCGGCTTCCTTGCCTTGACTGTCCGGCTTCCTTGCCTTGACTGTCCGGCTTCCTTGCCTTGACTGTCCGGCTTCCTTGCCTTGACTGTCCGGCTTCCTTGCCTTGACTGTCCGGCTTCCTTGCCTTGACTGTCCGGCTTCCTTGCCTTGGTCCGTGAGGTGTCAGGCAGAGGAAGGTGGGGCTGGGCAAGAAGGCAGATGTTTGGTAAGTGCTTTGACACTCCCAGAGCACTTAAGCCTTATTTTCATATGAACTTAAAGTGATAAGTAAATCAAGGAGCTGACAGATTCCCCTTAAGAAATAGATTATATTTTGATATAATTCCCCTTCCGCTCCTGCTCCGTTGTACGCTGCCATTCTGTCTGGTCTGTATATAGATTGTCACTGTCCATTAATGTCTGTTTTCTGCCACATATGTATTGTAGTAAAATGTTAAATGTCTCCTTACTGCGATAATGAGAGTAAAAATATCTGCACCTACTTTATGTTCTCTTCCTGCCAGTACCTGACAAAACAGGTGGATCTACTGAGGCGGATGAACGAGCAGCACGCCAAGGTGTACGAGCAGCTTGATGTCACAGCCAGAGAGTTAGAAGATGCCAATCAGAAGCTGGTGCTGGAGAGCCGCTCATCACAGCAGAAGATTACAAGGTGGGTGGCCTGGTGGAGGGGAAACCTTGTTAACAATCCCGCTTTTTGTCTGGGGGCTATCTTGGCAGGCAATCTGCAAGAAAAGCTGTTCCTGCTTGGGACAAGATCTAAATATCCTAATTTTTCTGTGTCTGGTAAGTATGTTATGTGTACCAGTCTCTGTAGCTAGTGAGTGGGAAGCTAAGGGACCTCTGCACGGTTCCTTCTAAATTTAAAAAAAATGTAAATAAAATGTCCCAAATAATTCACTATAATTAGATAGGATAGTTAAAGGGGTTGTCTAGTCCCCAAAAGGTATATTCCAAGTATTTAGGGCTAAAAATCACTTTTGTACATGCACCCTTTGCATTCTATAGTTTGTTACGCTGCATATTGCTGGCTGCAAAAAATGCGTTAAATTGCACCTGTCGACTGCCCCCTCCCAACATGGCCATTGTTTGTTTTATGGAACTGCTCATATTGAAGTAAAATCAACGTATACAGAGCATCTCGCTGTCCGCTAATGAGCCAGGACTAATCTGGTGAGGCGTTTACTCCCTGACACTAGTCCATATTCAGTAGCTGCAGTCACTGCCCCTTAAATGTGATTGACAGTCCCCCATGTTCGGTTTGCGCTCTTCCCGGCACCTATCTTCCCCCTCAGTATATCAATCCTGGCTCGTTGGACTTAAAATCCTAGCATAAATAACATTTGTCAAATGCAATAAACTTCCAAAAGTGCTCACTGCTTCTTCTATCACCCCCTGAAAACCTCACATCAGAGGCTTTATACCTACTTGGTTGCCCACGGTTACATCCTGTATATCTTTCAGGACAGGTTGCACATGCTCAGTGATGGATGTAGCCAAGAGAATACCAGCCACTAAGCCACAAACATGTTTTTTTTTGTTTTTTTTTATAGATACCGTATATTAAAAGCATGAATCTTTATTTGTCATTATGCAAATTGCCTCTTCAAACAATTTGTCATTATGGACGCGGCCTACCTATATATAACTGGACCTTTATAATGCATACAGTTCACTGTCTTTGTTGCCTATGGCAACCAAGCGGAACTCTCCTATTTTGAAAACCGCTGCGGTAAAGTGAAAGCTGCACTGTGACTGGTCGTTAGGGGCAACAAAGGTGGTTTTTGGAGCCAGAAGAGGACACATATGGGAAATATATATAAAGGTCGTACAAAATTGGAGGATTAGAGATCTTTATACATGGTGATGGAGTCACAGGCACTAATTACATTTATTGCCACTAGCAGGTCACACAGCATTTGGGCGAACAGCTGATGTCTGTGTATGAAGGCGAGTTGATGGCTTGGACAAGAAGCAGAACGTTATGGGAAATGTAGTTTACAATGGTGACATGGGCAACAGTTAATGGAAGGCTCACGTCACGCTAAACAAATGCACAATTATAAGGATCGGTGGCCATAAAAAAAAAAAAAAAAAAAGGATCTGAAGTCATGGCTGTAGTCTAATATTCTCTCCAAAGTGACCCAGAGTTGGAAAAATAATATTCTGGGATAAGCCTTTTAATAAATCAAGATGACAAATGCCAAAAAACAACAAGATGGCCACCACCATACTAAGCGCCCTGGGTAGGGTGGACGGTTCTGCTGACACTGGCTGTGTTGGACCACCAATGGGTCTTCCTTTGGTTCGAAGTGGGACGTGTGGTCACTTGCATCACCATGTGCGGTAATTAAGGTGCAGTGATTGCACCGTCCTGGTTTTGTCACCAGGGATGATTGGTGATATCCTGACTTCTGTACGTTTCCTGTGTTATCTGGTTGTTCCTTCTTTAGTTTATGGCCTATTTCTTATTATTGTGTAGCACTTTTGTATCCCATTTGTATCTTGATCTGCATTTCTAGTATCTATGTTCTGTCCCTCTACCTAGTTATGTATTTCATTTCTGATGCCCGGTTTTGGGTTTAGACATGTCAGCTTGATTTATTAATAAACGTCTATACCTTTTGTGATTAAATTGGTTTTGGACTTGTGCGTTCTAGGTTCCCAGGGAATAAGTGTGGACTGCTATTTTATGCATTATTGTGGAGAATCCCCCTTGTTGTAGGTTGTAATTGGCCTATAAAGAATAGACTGCCAAGTGCTTTATCTTCCCTTTTTTATGATGCTGGTGTGTTTGTGTGTAGTAATGATTCCCCTCCCCCCAGACATTTTAGTGGGAATTTTTTTTTTTTTTTTATGCATGTACTGTTACTTAGCTTTGTACCGTAGCTTTACCCTCTCCCTGTACTTCTTCATTTGTCCAGTTTCATGGCTGCATGCTTTAATGAGGGCAGTCTCGCTGACCCAGATGGATGAGTATGTATTGCTTGGAAGTGTAATTTGTAATGTTACTAGTAAGACCTCAATTTTTGTGAATGAAATTGCTGCTAAACTGACAAGATAATGATGGTGTGCACACGAGATCATGAGATTATAGGGAAGATGTTTTCCATTTCCTAGACTATTTGTCACTGATCCCACTGCAGTAATTCTCCTCGACCTGGTCTGCTATAATATCATTGACTTATATTATACTTTTTTATTTATTTTTTTTGACTCCTAGTGTCAGTTCTAGCTGAGGTACACGTTCTAATGCAGGGGCATGTGGGTTACACCATTACCAAAGCTAGAATACTTCCGATTAGGTCGTGTTTAGCATGGCCAATGACAAACAAAACTAGTGGGCAAGATATCGCCCTTTAATCTGGAAGCTCTTCCTACATGTGAAGGGTTTTGGCTGTCGGTGCTAAAAAGGCGCCTTAATGTCCAGAGTGGGTTTATCCTGAAAGAACACATGGAGCGGTTTAGTAAATGACATATTGGCTACTTGTGCATCACAATCGGGACACGTATAAAGCTGGCCATGAGTTGAAGACCCTCTGGGCCCCATACACCTTCGATAAAAGCTGGCTGAACCACGGTATTAACCAATCATCTAATTCACTGGCGGACACAAAGATGGCCCCTGTGCAAGAACAATACATGGGCCCTTTGCAGTCCAGTAGCTCATCATGGTGCACAATTCCCATATTTTGGAGGTGAGTGTCCCCCTTAACTATTGGAGCCTTGTGTGGTTGCACCAATGCTATGTCTACCCCTGATCTATGGGGGCCTCCTGACTTCCCCCTGATTATTGGAGGACGGTGGGGAGCTGGCGATTCTGTAATACAGAAGAGCAGGAGGTCGGTTTATATGGCGCCATTTTTCGCGCCTCAACGACGCTTCTAGCAAATGGCAGAAGGTGGAACTGCTCTTCTGCATCAGCAAAGCTGTGTCTAACGGGAGGTCTGCCCTATGTAGTCGCTCTTCTCTAATGCAGAACGAAATGGTCTCCATGAGAAGCGATGTATGGAGTAAGCTATTAATATACAAGCACTTTGCTTCTTGTCAACTCGCTCTTCCAAACTTTTAGGATTATTAATCCGTTGACATAATTTTTTTTTTTTTTTATATTCTGTTTAGTTTGACAGAGACTATTGAAGGTCTGCAGATTCACGTTGACGATCTTCAGAAACAGATGGAAGAGCTGAAAAAGTGTCGTAGCCGTGAGACGTTTGAGCATTCAAGGTCAAACCACAGTTTCTGTCTGAAGGAACTCTATGACCTGCGCAAGTAAGTTTAAGAAATTATGTGGCTGAAAATATATACGGTACTTTTCATGGTATATTTTACGTTCATTTTATTTTACTTTTTTTTTTTTTTTTTTTTTAAGGTTATCAGAATTATTGCCTACTGAAACTAGTCATGTTGCCTAATGTAACAATAAAAATGATGCCTATTTTGTAGTAATCCCATGTGTCAACGCTGAGGAATCGAACTTTAAAGCCACATGTGAATTAAGCTTTAAGTGCATTGTGGGTGTATCTAATGAACTCTCCGTGCACCGACACCGCCTCAATGCACTTCCAGGTCAATTTGCATATTGCTTCAAAACTCGATTCCTCAGCGCTGGCTCATCAGATTAACTACAAAATGTGTAAATTTTATTTTTTTACTGGGACCTATTCAGCCATGCCACTAGTTTTAGTAGTAAAATTGGCTTGGCAGGTTTCCTTTTCAACATATTTCTTGAATATTGAGATATGAAGCCATATTAATGAGAGTCTAAAAAAAATGTTTCTTGCTTTGTTGTCATACCTTGTGTGACTTCAAGACGCCAAATATATCCATAGCTACATCAGGCCTGGCTTTGATGCATGTCATGGCCAAACTTGCATGTAGTCCCTAGACTTGCAGTCCTTCACGGAAGGCCATGATGTACCATATGTACTCCAGACAGAAAACAGATGATTAGCTTCTATCTTCCTGGTGACCAAACGGATTATAGCTGAGCTGAGAAAACAACTGTTCTTTGATTTCACTACAGCAAAGCCAAGAGGGACCAAGCTCCTGATACGTCCTGGTTGACTCCTCTCCTTCCTGACATCCAGGAGATCTCTCCATCCCCCTTTACCCTGTTCTGCCTTCTCCCGCTCTGCAACCTCATCCTTCAACTCTCGCTTCTGTTCTTTTCGCGTACACCCTATCTTTTTTACTTTTTACTAGCCCTATTGAATCAGAGGTAGGGGTGAACATATCATTTTTGCAGCCTGTGCGGCCACACAGGGGCCCAAGAAGTAAGTGGGGGCCCATTTCTACCTCCAAAGCCAGAGCAATTTTGCATTTTTAGGAGCTCTTGGGCTGCAAAAGGCCCATATATTCGAGCACAGACAGACTATTACTTGGGTCGATCTGCTGCAAAGCCAAAGCTAAGTGGCAGCATTTCATTTGAGGGATCCAGTAATAATTGTGTCAGATATGCAAAATCAACATGTGTGAACATATCCAAAGCTTGCAGTCTTGTCAGTGATAATTATATCTCTTCACTTGGCAGTGAAAAGGAAAAAAAAATGTAGTTTACCAGGCTTGATCTGAAAGGTTTTACTAGAGGTGGTGGTAGACTAAGTATTTTTCTTGCTCCGTAGGTATTTTGTCTATGATCACGTCTTTGCCGAGAAGATCACATCTCTAAACACCCAACCTGGTCCCCTTGAAGAAGAAAATGATCATCTCAAGAAAACTCTGGCTGTTGTGGAGGCACAGCTCAGCCTAGAACGCAAGAAGAGGGAGACCTTGGAGGATGAATATAATCAGGTCTTGAAGGAAAACTCAGAGTTAGAAAATATTCTCAAGGATAGGGATTCATGTCATGCCCGGGCAGAAGAGTTGGAAGCTGAGGTGGCCGAAATGCGTCAGATATGTCGATCAGACAGTGTATTCTCAAGCAGTGTTGAAAAGCTGATTCCAGAATCCATCTACATATCATTCAAAGAGACTTCAGATAAGGATCCGGAGGTCCATCCAATCTCCGAAGTAGAAAAAAAGCCCTTAAAAAGGAGCAGTAGTGAGATGGTCTTGCCCACTGTCGGTGCAGAAGCCATTGGTATTGGTCATGAGGAGACCTGTATCAGGAGGACCGAGGCTGTGAAACAGAGAGGAATTTCTCTGCTCAATGAGGTGGACTCCCAATACAGTGCCCTTAAAGCTAAATACGAGGAGCTTCTTCAGCGCTGCCAGATGGAGAATGACCTCTTCAGTCACAAGTCTGTCCAGACCACAAAGCTGTCCACCATGTCCTCTCCAGACAACTCTCCACCAAATACCTTAAATTCAGGAAAGCACACCCCGGTTCCCCGGTGTCCGAGCCGAAGTACAAAGTTCTATTTCAGGAAATATTTACTTGTATTAACAAAACCAAAGAAGAAATCAGTGAGAATCGAACAAAATACAAAATTATCTCCAACTTCCAGAGTAGTTAGGACCACCAGCAGAACGTCTGGGTTTTGTTTTTGTTTTTTTTTCCTTCAAGCGTACCAACCACTTAGACCTAATATATTCACATGTCTATTTCCTTCTAAATTATTTGTTCATAAAGAAGTCTTACGGCTACCTCATTAGCCCATACTATGGCCAACATGCACAGTGATCTACTATACAAAGTGGAAACCACTTTCAGATGGTGACCTTGTTTCATCCCACAAGCTTTAACTTAGATCTTCTGGTCAGGACAGTAGTCAAGAAGGAGTTGTACAGGATTAGAAAAATGAGGTGGTCTTTTTCCAAAATCGGTGATGCAGATTGGACCACACTTCTTGTTTTGATGGTTCTGGATCGGTGAAGTGTGGAATGGGACTACAAGAGCTATGAAGGCCTGGGTTCTTCACGTTTCATCCTCAAACCGGGGTCTTCTTTAGTCTGACTTTTCTGTGGGATAACAGGACCTTCAGATAATATAGCTTCAGGTTCATTCCTGATGGGAAGATCCTCTACATCTACTGACTAAAGTTTGTTTTTTTTCTTTTTCGTACACACAACAAGGTGTGCAATTCTCCTGCAGTTGGTCACCAATATTATACCACTAGCCATGATGATATTCACAGAAAGCCAATCTCTGGTATTGCTGTTTGACTCTACTAAAGTGAATGGGATTAAGCTGCAGTACCACATGCAACCTGTGGACTAGTGTGGTGCTGTTTTGGAAGAAAACACAATTTTCTCTAAACCAGACGACACCATAAATCTCTGGCTAAGCTCGATTTTCACACGTCCAACATTCACGGGACTGAGATATCCGGACCGCCTGCAGGTCTCCTGTCTCGAATTTAGGTCAGGAGACCCCAGTAGATCCAGACATCTGTCCATACTCAGACCCCTGAATGTCGGCCATGTGCAACCATCCCAAGCCTCCGCTTTAGGTACGACCAGCACCATTTTGCTGCGACTTGTCGTCTTTGTTAGTACGATACGCGGCTTTGAGAAAAGCACAAAACAAACGGTCTATTTTATGCATGGCAACCGTGTAGGAGCTGAACCGTGCCGATTATAGGTCAGCATTAAATGTAGTTGTATGATACTTTCTAGTATCATTTTATGTAGACGCTGGAGCTGTGGGGCCCTATAACTGCTCCTATAGAGAGGTACCGTAACTTTTGATATAATACTGTGATGTCGTATTAGAGAACACTAATATATTGCACTTATTACTAGCTGTAAATAATCAGAAAATATATCTACTGTTTTATATATAGTTCTTTGTTTCGTTCCTAAATTTTCTGTTGTAAAATATGCCTCTTGCCTAAACGTGGGAACTTCGCAGCAGACACTGGTTTCCGGTCCCTACAAACTGGTGGCCCATAAAGTTGCATGCCCTCGGCCACTACCTGCTACCATGTTACCTCCCGTGACACACACCCTGCAATTGTGTGCAGAAATACACCCCTTATTGTTATTTCCTAGGGTTTCAAAGCCATATCATCCATCCCACCCAGAGTTGTAAAGATTTAGAGATTAAGGGCGGGAAATGATGCATTTTCTGTCTTTATTCATATGGTCTTTTAATGATCAGATGCCATCAGGGCAATGTATTTAAAGGGCTTGTTCCCTTTCAGGAATCTTTGGACGATATAAGCTGCAGTAGTTATAAAATACAAGCATAACATTACTTGCCTTACCCGGGTCCGGCATTGGCTCTCCACCGCTGCTCATTCTGTTTGGCTGCAGCAGTGTTGCAGCACTGCCACCAATCGATGAGATCAGCGATTGGCAAAATAGCTGAGCTCACTGATGGCGTGTTTAAACAGAAACCGGGCAGCAACAGAGTCTCTACTTTGGACCTGGGGAAACTGAAGTCTTACTACTGAGGAAAAAAGGTTATTTTTTTATCGTGTAATGTGTGGCCTAAACACACTACTGTGAATAGAGTCCAAATGTATAGCGACCATCTTACGGCCCAAACTCTTGGCTCCACTGTCCAAGCCAACAGCCCCATTCAAAATATATATAATATTATATATTTTGCCCCAAGACTGTTATGATGGAAAATTTTGCGTCTTTGAAGAAAAAAAAAAACTCCAGGTGGGGGATTTTGACATTTAGTCCCAAAAATTGTATTTAAAAATTGTACTGCAACTTTTTTTTTGTATACGGTCCTGGACCCATCTATTCCAGTTCCTCACTATCAATTACAACACCATCAATCTCGGTCGATCGACTAGTGTAGTTAATCTGATTTTGGAGGGGATAGGGGGTAAAAAAAAAAAAAAAAAAACAGGCTAAAATTAACACTTGTGGCACAAGTAATAGTGGGTTGTGCCTAGCACAGAGCCTGGGGGGTCAGTGCGTTTTCAGCATTGGGGGAATCCATCTCCTGTTCCCCCATCCCTCACTGTACCGAGCGCCTTTTTTAAGTCTTGGTGCTTCTTTAGTGAAATTCTGCAACATAAAACAAGCGCATACTGCATTTTTGTGACTTTTTTTTTTATATATATTTATTTTAACTTACTGAAATATCTGCTTAATTGACTAAAGCGGTAGATGTTACTGACTTTCTATTATGCTTTGAGCTAAGTACGCCATGCAGAGTATGGACCAACAATTCAGATCTTTTTTTTTTTTTTTTTTTTTTTGTGGCTGCTTTTAGACTATAGTAAAGAGAATAGATAATTAAAACTGATCTATCACCAAATTCTATCACAATACAAGCGGCGTACATTAATAAACAGATCTTGGCCCTGATGAGGCTGGTGTACTTGCATTGCTAAGCCTGTGTCAGAATGACTGTAAAATCAGGTCATTACAAACAGCATTTTATGAGTTCAGACAAAGCTGCTCCTCCTTTCATTTTAGACAAGAGAAGTTTCAGAAAGGATTATATAGGGATATTGACATCAATAGAAAGACCTGATGATGCTGCAGAACTGAAATAAAAAAGTGTAATACACTATTATAACTTCTGAATGTTAAAAATGTCAGGTGTAAAGTTACAAGTCTGCAGTCACTTTCTGACTGCAGACTTGTGAATTCCACCAGCGCACGCACTGTGCACAATGTGATGATTTACAAGTCTACCGTCACTGTGACTGCAGAGTTGTAGCTTTAGATTGGACAACACCATAAAGGCCAGGGTTGGGATGTCCGTGTTGAAAATTAGACTGGTCAAGAAGACAAATTGTGTATGCGACTGGCCCCGTGTGCTCATCCGTATTGTGCACCGGTGCTGCCTTTCAGTGCATGCTTTATTCTGGTCTGTACAATGGACCACAGGAGAACATGCTGCCTTTTTCCTTTCCATGCAGGCCATTAGTGATGAGCGAGTATACTCGTTGCTCGTGTTTCCCTGAGCATGCTCGGGTGATCTCCGAGTATTTTGGCGTGCTCGGAGATTTAGTGTTTGTCCACGCAGCTGCATGATTTGTGGCTGCTGGACAGCCTGAATACATTGGGGATTGCCTGTTTGTTAGGAATTCCACACATGTATTCAGGCTGACCAGCAGCCACAAATCATGCAGCTGCATCGACAAACACAATCTCTGAGCATGGCAAAATGCTCGGAGACCACCCGAACAACGAGTATACTCTATCAGTCCATGTACACTGGTTATAATGGATCCGTGGTGCACATTGACCGATTAACTGTTTAGGGTTCATTCAGACAAGTATAGAAGTCCAAGCCATCGATCGCTGACCTTTTGGTTCTCCACTTGTAGAACTTCAGCTCCTGGGGCAAGATGGGATTTTTAGTTCTCTACCTGGACAAATCACAGGTTAGTGATTGCTACTCTAGGTTATGAGATACCAAATTGTTCCAGAGCAAAGTGACCATGAAGCTCACATTCAAACTTTCTTTTTTTTTTTTTTTGTTTTGTTCCTGGGCATTGCCTAAATGTTTTCATTGCTATGCAAAATGATGTCAACGATGGCCATCACCATGTCACCTTGCATATAATGATTGTCAATGGGGTCGTGTTGCACTCTTCTGTGATACAACTGCGACAAATAAATCCAATCCTATTAGATTCTTGGTTGCAAGTCGGACATGACTTTACCTCCACTGAAGGCAAGAGGCCGAGTTGAACCTGTCTGTGCTCTGACTGCTGGGGCAGAGAGGAATCTGTTCTTTAGGCCTTGTGCACACCACTGACTTTTCAGGCACAGTTTGTTACTCGAGGGCTCATTTATAAGACCGGTGAAATGTGCCGTGTAGTGGGTGAGAGTATAGCGGTGGCTTTCTTAGCACAGTGCCACTGCACTGTGCTTTAAGCAGCGCTCAGTGTTTCTGTACTGTGCATAGGCTTATACAGGCTCCTTTATGTTAACACTGAAGAGCTGACTAACTGATAGATTTTGCGGATAATTTATTAAGTCCATCCTTCATGAGGCATAATGCAAAAAAAAAAAAAAATTCATGAAATACATTAGGTCTATACTGAACTAGTGCATGTTTGTTTGGCTCTGATATGTTGGAGATTATCCCGTACTTAAGTGTTTCTAGGAATAATGCAGATTAACGTTGGTATGAATGAAGTGTAAGAAGGCGGCTTATGTGTGGGGGGATGGCGCTATTAAAGGGAAAGGCAGGTTGGATTAGGTAGAGTCAGATTTTGTGTTATGGTATTAATATGAATGAGACTGGTTTATGCAACCAGAAGTAGACACGATTGAGGCTGGTTTATGCAACCAGAAGTAGACACGATTGAGACTGGTTTATGCAGCTAGAAATACAGGATTGTATCTAAAGAAGTGTTATAGAATGTTACTAGGAAAACTAAATGACTGTATATCTGTACACCATCCAGTATCTGCTGCTCTATTCTACGATCTGTTCTTTGCTCAATCTGATCAGCACAATAAAGACATTCCTTGTGTGGTTTTCTGTTGTCACCTTCTTTGGCCGTCATTCAGCGCACACAAGACGGTTGAGAACAAACAATGGGCCGAGTGGTTAAGCAATTGTTTTCCCATCAACCATATTCATAGCCAAATTAAACTGCCAATCAGTTCAGCTGCCAGTTATCACACAAGATGACCCTGATTCGTCAGCGCTTTGCCAGAATTCTAGTATAAAATACTTTGATAAATTGCAATTTAGCAGCTTTTTTTTTTTTTACTTTTAATCCAGACCTACCAAAAAAAAAAATTGGTGATATCATGCCCCCAAGCTCTCCCATGGCATAGTATTTCTTATGCCAGTCCCTGACTGAAGTAAGATGTGTGGAGGCACACACCACTTATCAGACAATTCTCATTCATTAACAGATACCCTCTTAATGAATAAACCAGCACCAATGCCGATAATGAACCAGAGCCAAAATCTTGAGACGTTTCTTCAGGTTTTCTGTAGTCGGCCTCATCAGAATACAGGTTCATAGTACTCTGGCTTTCCTTTCTTTATCATGAGCATCTAAAAAGATGCAAAGTAGAAAAGCCCAACCATTCCAAGTTTTATTGCAGTGTATGGTTTACAAAAGTATTAATCTATGCCTTGTGCGGTTTCCCCTTTCAGTTGTCTGTTCTTACCATCAGTTTTGTTTTGTTTTTTTTGAACAGTAGCACAAAACAATATAGGGATTTTTGTGTACTCACCGTGAAATCTTTTTCTCCAAGCCAATCATTGCCTGTCTCTACTGTGCAATCTACTGTATTATGACATGTAAAAAAAAAACTAATCTACTTCCCATCATAAAGGACATACTGGGAATTGTAGGTCAATGTGATACCAATGTAGGCTGTGGGGACTGACCTTGTAATTGACTTCTGTACTAAGCTTGGTGCGGTGTTCCAGTACTGATGGTGGGGCTGGTGCTGTATCTTGAGAGAGTGTTCAAGACTATTGAGGGTTCAAGTCTCTGGCAGGGACCAAATAATAAGTGAATACTGTAGTAGCAACACACTACTCCAATTGGTCACTGCAGGGAGATGTGCCATTTAAATTTTTTTTTGCTTTAGGCCGGGTGCCCACGATCCCCAAGTAGCAGTGCATGTCTGCTGCGGCCATCTATTGAAGGCAGGTGAATCCGCATAGATTCACTGAACCGTACCGATTTACCGCGTCCAATACGTTGTATGGGTGAAGTTTCTCTTGTGGAGAGAAATTGACCTGCTGCAGTCTGGAAAGACGTGCCACATGTCCGTCTCCTCGGGCATCTGTGGGTCAATGTTCACTGTCATCCATAAGAATTGTTATTCAGTAAGTATTGAGGCAATACACACTCTACCAAAAATTTAGCTAAAATACACACAAAAGAATATTAAAGGGGTTGTTCTCAATAATGAAGTTCCACATGGGATAGCTTTGCTAATCCTTGGTGGTCCCAGTTCTGCAGCCCCATCCTGAATGGAACGGCCACGTACAGCGTTCAGTTATTTCCATCAGGCCCATGGTTCGGAGGCCATGCACACACCTCTGCTACAGCCCAGTTCTTGTAAGATCTAGCATTATCCTAGATCTTGTTTTTTTTGGTAGGGGGAAAATAACATTTTAAATTAAAAAAAAAAAATCTGTAAATCTTCATCTAATTTTCTGAGAATTCTGAAAATTATTTACATAAGGTAAAAAAATATTTAGACTGAGAGTCCTCAGTGGTTGATACCTTTTAATGGCTAACTGAAAAGATGGTAACAAATTGCAAGCTTTCGAGACTACTCGGTCTCTTCATCAGGCAAAGACTAAAACAAAAACTGAAGAATCACATTATATATATATATATACACAAGAGGACACAGGAATAGTGCAATAGGTAAGACAAGTGACGTGAAGCAGAACTGTCATTATGGCAGAGGAATGAACATAAATATTGGAACAGATCATAGATAAGGAGAGAGTTTTATTACCCTCTGATTGGGGTCTGGTGTTGTGTTTTGATGCCCCTAGAAGGTCAGAGACGCAGATTCCTTAATTGATATAGAATGACATGAATCCATGTGACACGTTCATTCCAGCACTAAGTGTCAAAGGTCATCATAAGTTTGTATTCCCAAACCTTTCTATCTTTCTCAGATTTGAAGTTAGATTTTAATACCAGTAATTCCATATCCATTATGCTATGACCGGGCATACAAAAGTGTTTTGCCACAGGTAAATCCATTCTTTTTTCTCTTATCGTGTGGCGATGAGAATTCATCCTTGTTCTCAGTTTTTGCCCGGTCTCCCCCACATACAGACCCCCAGTTGGACATTTAACAAGGATGAATTCTCATCGCCACACGATAAGAGAAAAAAGAATGGATTTACCTGTGGCAAAACACTTTTGTATGCCCGGTCATAGCATAATGGATATGGAATTACTGGTATTAAAATCTAACTTCAAATCTGAGAAAGATAGAAAGGTTTGGGAATACAAACTTATGATGACCTTTGACACTCTTAGTGCTGGAATGAACGTGTCACATGGATTCATGTCTGTGTACATCAATTAAGGAATCTGCTTCTCTGACCTTGGGGCATCAAAACACAACACCAGACCCCAATCAGAGGGTAATAAAACTCTCTCCTTATCTATGATCTGTTCCAATATTTATGTTCATTCCTCTGCCATAATGACAGTTCTGCTTCACGTCACTTGTCTTACCTATTGCACTATTCCTGTGTCCTCTTGTGTATGTGTGTATTGTTATATTATATTATATATATATATATATATATTATTCTTCAGTTTTTGTTTTAGTCATTGCCTGATGAAGAGACCGGAGTAGTCTCGAAAGCTTGCAATTTGTTACCATCTTTTCAGTTAGCCATTAAAAGGTATCAACCACTGAGGACTCTCAAGTCTAAATATTTTTCTATCTACTGGCTAACACGGTACGAAGATACACATCTTTCCTATTACATAAGGTAATAATTTACATTTTTTTTCATGTAAAACAAGATTACTCAAATTATTAGGCAAGTTTTCATAAGCCTCCACTTTGATATCCATGAAGAAGGATGTCAACACATGTCCATTAGCCACAATGAACACATGCTGGCCCTAGCTTTTGTGATGAAGCATCTAATGAGCATGTGCATAGACCAATGTGAAGGGAGGGGGAGCAGGGGAGCTGTGACATCACTTACAGTGATTGGTGGATTCTAGTTATCAGCTGTGTATACAGGATTACCCATGTAATCCTGCCTCTGATGATAATGAGACTGCTGAAAACACTTTCTGAAAAGACAGCAGTACGAGTCTAAAAAAAAAAATGTGAAAATTTCTAAGTTTTTTTTATAATACAGATTGTGATATGAATAAAACCCAATTACAAATAAAAAAAAATAAATACCGTACATGTAATACATCTGATTTGAATAGGTCATTTCAAGCCTGCGATGAAGAAGGAGAGCTCCACAGTAACATTAATGAAGTGCAGGAGAATCGTTACACAACACATCCCAAAAACAGTCTCTGCTCTGGGGCCCCTCCACATGGGGGCTCCTCTACCGATGCTGGGGCCAGTGAGGAAAAGGAATTGTGAAGGCACAGAAGATGGTCGCTTATTCAGCTCCCAAAATTTAATTTTAGGAGCATCGAATCAACGTACTATGGATTCACAGTTTCTTATGGTCTCAGTATCCAGCGCTGCCTATGGTAGCCCAACCGCTTCCCCTTATGGGCGTGAATCTGTTTTAGTTCATCCTTGCAAAGTCTCAATATTGCACGTCCGTGTGGATCGTAGGATTTATGTTGGCCTGTGAACGCAAAACCACCAAATGGGCGTGCTATAACTGAGTTACCCTACAGACCTCAAAGAGCAGCCTTTGGGAACAGTCCCAAAACCCATCAGGGTGTCCCTGTGGTAACGTCTTGGTGGTGAAGACAACGGTCATTCAAACAGATCTTATCTTAGGTGATTTTTAGCCTGTTCCCGGCATCAGACTTACATGTTCTTTAAGATACCAATCCTCGTACACACGTCTAAAGAGAACATGATTTAAGGTACTCCTTTTTATTTTTATAATTTCGGCACATTATCAGCACAAGTTTTTATCATATTAACTCATTTGCAACTATCAACATCGAACATTAACTGGAGGTTATGAAGCCAGGAAGCCCTATCTCCGATTGCGTATTTCCAACCCCTCCCTGGAGAAAAGTGAAGTGTTCAGGCTCAAGACCCGCCGGGAAAGGAAGCTTAACCCTTCACCCCACTGACAAGCACCGCAGCAAGTGACAAGATGTTCAGTGCTCAGGACTATGCTAGCATAAGGGGCTGAACACACCTGGCAATTGACACAGAAAAAAGGTGTTCAGTGCGTGAGACATGCCGCAGTTAGAGGCTGAAACCTTTCCACCATCTGAGAATGACGAGAAAAGGATGTTCTGGTGTCATAACATGTCGCTAAATAGCTGCCAAACGGCGAACACGTGATCGCAAGACGCGATTAGGTCTCCTTGCTCAAACATGGCGGGTCAATGAGCTATAACCCAAAATAACAAGCACAAATTTAAAAGGCATTCGATCTGTATGTGACACGGACTCCTTGTACTTCTAGTTGGCATGGTGGTTGAGATTCACTCTCTATGGGCAGTCTCTGAGACTGAACCCTTTTTTGCACTTTCATGGTGGTGGGTTCAGTACTTTACCTCCTGTCTCTAGTGAGGGTAACTCTACATGAGCAAGACACAAGTGGGTTAGGCTCAGTACATGGAGCTTAGAAAGAACCCACCAACTGTTATCAAGTACCTTGGTAGAAGGTTTCATGCCATAACATGGCCGAAGGTAAATGTCAGAAACCCTACCCACTGCAGAACCGTACGTGATCAGGCTCGGAATCTGAAGGAAGGCCCAGACCCATACCACCATGAGCAATGACACAAAGAAAGGTGTTCAGTGTCATGAGACCATTTAGGCTAATGAAGGTCAAACCGACCACTCATGAGCAAGACACAAAATCAGGGTTCCTTCTCGCTTTAGCATGAACACCATGATTCGTGTGTGAGGTGGTCGGAGGGTTTCATCCCTCCTCTCCTCGGCATGTCCTGTAACTAAAACTTTCTGTGGAAGCCATGTGGACGTTACAGTTACCAGAGGAGGTAACTAGTCGTCCTGGTAAGTCGGCCCGGATGTTGCAAGGGTCGCATGGGTCGCGATGACCTTACAAACTGTATCCGTTTTTCTACGGAGTTATTTGTTAATTGGACCCCTTCTCCTGAAGTGAATGTTCCTTCATTCCAGCTTAGCAAATCTTCCTGGTAAAAGGGAAGACGAGTCTGCAGGACACGCTGGACAGAAAAACGGAGATGGCAACAATTTCCATCTGCGAGGCCGTGGATCATAGATTCGGTATTAAGGATCTAGGTGTACTTGTTAAGTTCCCCTGAGCCGGTTGGACCGTCTAAGGACGGCGTGGCAAGTTTCCCTCTATCAAGGTAGATGGGCTTTTCTAGTTGAAGGATAATGCGTCACTGCTATCCAGGGCGCAATCCTCGGCAGTTACAGTCAGAAGAGCACTGTGACTTGGATGGAACGCAGTTTTCCAACAGGGTTTGCTATCTTTAGCTTAGAAAGTGGTCAGCTATTTGACTGACCTCACGAGCTGATGCCAAGGCAAAGGCAAAAGAAGCAGCTTTACCGCAGCGCAGAGCTGTGACTTCTGCGTCTGGCAGGACTTGTGCCGATAGTTATCGGCAGTCCTTTTCGGTTCAAGGGATGATCTGACCAACCCTCTGGGGGTTTGTGTCGTCTCTCTCTTTTTAAAAAAAAAAAAAAAAAAAAAAGGGGGAATTCTCAGAAATTCCGCATACCCTGGAAACAGAACTTCTGTTAAGGCAGAAGCTGGCAAAAAAAAAAAAAAAAAATTCGCTAAGGCGGACTGACTTCTGACATTCCGTCAGAGCCGAGCATGAAGTCGCTTCGCTCAGTTATGGCAGCCCTGTCGCAGAACGATCAATCGACATTCGCGACGCTTTTTGGCATGTTCCCATCGAAGACCTCACCCAGGTTGTGGCTCGACCATTCGGTTTGGCTTTAACGCCCAGAATTTTTACAACGATTCTGACGCCAGAATCTCATGGCAATCCTTCAAAGACGGGGATTTACGATTCGTCCCTATTTGGACGGCCTTTTCGGTTGTGGCTTCAAAGGAGAAGTCGTCTCTGGAATCGTCGCAGGCAATCCTGTTTTTGAGGATGCATTTCGACATGGTACGGGCGGTGTTGTCCCTACCTCCAGACAAGCAGGCATGTCTGCTCCAGCATGTACAGACTATGAAATCTGCGACAGCAGTGTCCCTTCGGAAGGTATGCGCCTTCTGGGTCTGACGGTGGCGTCCATGAGGTTTTTTCCGTTTGTCCAATTTCATTCCAGAGCTCTCCATAGGCTCATTCTGAGTCGTTGGGATCAATCGCAAGGTTCGCTGGATTGCAGCGTCATCATCTCTCACAGGGTGCGAGAATCCCTAGGATGGTGTTTATGTCCAGGAGCGTTATCCCTGGGAAAGCTTTTCCTCCCTCCGAAGTGGTCGGTCATAACCACCGATGCCAGCCTGACGGGCTGGGGGGGTGTTTGGAACAATCTCTGGATTCAGGGAGTATGGTCATCGGAAGAGTCTGTTCTTCCGATCAACATCCTGGAATTGAGGGCGATTTTCCTTTGCCTCCAACATTGGACGGTCCCTTTGAGCGGTCTGCCAGTCCGAGTGCAGACAGACAATGCGACGGCTGTCGCGTATATCAATCACCAAGGTGGGACAAGGAGTTCCAGACTCATGGTAGAGGTGTCCCGAATTCTGATTTGGGCAGAGGCCAGTGTGCCAGCCATTTCGGCGATTCACATTCCAGGGGTTCAGAATATTACAGCGGACTTTCTCAGTCGCAGAAGGATGGATCCCGGGGAATGGAGCCTCCACCCGGAAGTTTTTGCACTACTGTGCTCTCGCTGGGGAACCCCCCAAGTGGATTTG
The DNA here is from genome assembly GCA_033576555.1 of Oophaga sylvatica. NCBI lineage: Eukaryota > Metazoa > Chordata > Amphibia > Anura > Dendrobatidae > Oophaga > Oophaga sylvatica. Next base: position 127,883,229 of record JARQOD010000007.1, read on the forward strand.
ATGGCATCCAGGTCCAATGCCAAGTTACCGACGTTCATGTCCAGGTACAAGGACCCGAAGGCTGTGGCGGTGGATGCTCTAGTGGCTCAGTGGGATCAGCTCGAGCTGATCTATGTATTCCCGCCGATATCCCTACTTCCTCTAGTACTGCGTCGGATCAGACTAGAGAGAATTCCAGCTATTTTGATAGCTCCAGACTGGCAAAGAAGGGTGTGGTTCTCGACAATAATGTCGCTGTTGGCGGCAACTCCTTTTCCACTCCCTCTTCAACCGGACTTGTTGACTCAGGGGCCCGTTTGTCATCCGGACTTGATGTCCCTGCGTTTGACGGCGTGGCTCTTGAGACCGAAATCTTGACCCGTAGAGGTTTCTCAGCCGAGGTCATTGCTACCCTTCGTGCTGCAAGAAGTCCGGCTACTACTAGGATTTACCACAAAATTTGGGAAACCTTCTTTTAGTGGTGTTTGGGGGCCTCTCGGAACCCGAGAAAATTTTCCTTTCCCAACATGTTGGCTTTTCTGCAGCATGGGCTAGACAAGGGTTTGGCAGTCAGCACCCTGAAAGGTCAGATTTCTGCTCTGTCCTTATTGTTCCGGAGAACCATTGCTTCAAATAGAGACGTGCTCCCCTTTTTCCGAGGTATATCTCGTAAGTTTCCGCCGCGGAAGGCGCCCGTGTCTCCTTGGCGGCTCAACCTTGTTTTGGAGGCTCTTCAGCATAAACCTTTTGAGCCTATGGTTTCTGCTAGCCTTTCTTTACTTTCTTGGAAGGTGGCTTTCCTTGTTGCAGTCACTTCCTTGAGGAGAGTTTCTGAGTTGGCAGCTCTTTCTTGTTCGCCTCCTTTTCTGGAGTTTTTTCCGGATCGTGTAGTGCTTCGCACTCGGGGTGATTTTTTGCCTAAAGTGGTATCACAATTTCATGTTAACTAGGATATTGTGTTGCCTTCACTCTGTCTGGATCCGAAGAATGCGAAAGAGCGAGATTTACACACATTGGATTTAGTGCGGGCCTTGAAGTTTTATCTATCTATTACTCAAGGTTTTCGTAAGACGGACTTCCTGTTTGTGGTTTCAGCAGGTCGTCGGCGTGGTCAACGAGCTTTCAAGGATTCTATAGCTCGTTGGATCCGGTCAGCTATTTTGGAAGCTTACCGCCTTCGGGTGAACCTTGCCCGATTAAGATTCGAGCCCATTCCACGTGAGCTGTGGCTTCATCGTGGGCTTTTCATCAAGGTGCCTCAGCAGTGCAGCTCTGCCGGGCGGCAACTTGGCGCTCTGTCCACACGTTTACAAAGTTTTATAAAGTGGACGTCAGTGCTTCCGCTGATGCAGCCCTCGGACGTAGGGTCCTGCAGGCAGCTGTAGTTTAAAGTTCTGGATGAACTTGTGTTTAGCGCTGGTTGCGCTTTGTTGTTTAAGGTTGTTGGGTTTCTGCCTTTTGTTGGTTTTTCCCACCCTTATTTTTGAACTGCTTTGGGACGTCCCATCAGTAATGAATACTGTGGCTCTCTTCCTTCCATCTGCAGCTGAAACACGGATTTTGGTAAAAACTTACCTGTAAAATCCTTTTCAGCGAAGGAAGGAAGAGAGACACAGCACCCTCCCAAGCAGAAGTGTGTTGATGTTTTCAGATGCAGCGCGACCCTTATCTGATAGCGATTATCTGGGCTGAGGTCAGCGCGCTAAGGCTCTGTTCCAGCATCGCCAGCTCATCGCAGTAGTCAGGTTCCGTGAGTAGTACCTGGAACTCTGTGGTTTTTGGCTTTCTTTGCATGCATAACCTGTATCCTTGTGTTTTTTCTCTGAAGTTCCTTCAGAAGGGTTATGTTGCTCCGCTGGTGATCTTGGCTCTTTTCCTAAAAGCTTTGGTACGACTGGAGCTGAGTAGGAGGAGCCCGAGCTGGAGGGGCCAGCCAGTCAGCACTCTTTTGATCTGAGGTGACATCCTGATCTGGGCTCCGCCTACCCATCAGTAATGAATACTGTGTCTCTCTTCCTTCCTTCGCTGAAAAGGATTTTACAGGTAAGTTTTTACCAAAATCCGTGTTTTCTGATGATCGCTTCCCTGTGCATGAGACGTGAGCTACCACTCTGTAAACTGTTTATATGAAGCTGCAGGAGAATCCTTACACAACACATCCAAAAATCCAGTCTCCCTGCTCCTGGGGGTTCCCGCATCCTACATGGGGGAACCATGTTATCCGTATGTCTAGAATAAGTCAGTGTAAAGCGGACACAGTGAGGGAAAAGGCAATTGATGAAAGCAGCAGTAAAGATCAGGCCTCGTCACCTTTATTTCTATTATTGTGTGCTTGCCAATAATTACATTATTAGGAGCCAGCGACATCACACGGTACCTCATTCCCAGTGATGTCACCAGTTCTCTTATTGGTTCCTCCACGTCCACTCCCAGCACTTGACAACCCTATTGGCTGAGCGCAGCAGAGCCGCGGGGCATCGTCCTTCCTTATAGAGGCGCGTGCACACATCTCCGTGTCAGTTCATCCTTATGAGCAAATCGATTCAGTCCAATATTGCAGTCAAAGTCGCGTTTGTGGACATCGTTCAGATTCTGATGTTGGCACGTGTGTAAACCCAAAATTCACTCAATTTTTTTCCTCAACTGGGCGTGCTTATTAACGTGAGGTTACAGAACAAAAGGGACTTAAAAAAAAGCAAATAAAGACCTCAAAAGAGCAGCTTTCTTCTTGGGAACAGTCTTCCTTCCACACACCATACAGCGTGCTGCATCCTCTGCCTTTGGTAACGATTTTGTGATGGTGCAAGGACCCAACAGGCGTCATTCAGAACAGATCCGATCTGGGCTTAGGCCACTGGATTATTCTACTGCCTGTTCCCTGGAACCATCAGGACTGTACTGTTCCTTTAAGATACCACATTCCTCCGTAACACACACAACAGTCCTAGGAAGAGAATCAGAAATTAATATGGTGTCTCCTTTTTACTCTCTTCCTAATACACTTTGTGCACAATTATCAGACAAGTATTTTAGTCATTATTTTAACTTATATTGCAACTAGTCAACAAAAACGAACATTAACTGCCTGAGGTTTATGAAGAAACCAGAAGCCACTATCTTCCATTGCTGTCATGTTCCAGAACTGCAGCCTCCCTGGAGACCAGAAGTAGAAGGTGTTCAGGGCTCAGAGACACGGCCGAGGAAGGAGAGCTTAAATCCGACCACCACTGAACAAGACACAGAAGTACAAGGTGTTCAGTGCTCAGAGACATGGCCGAGGTAAGGAAGGCAGAAACCTGACCACCACTGAGCAAGACACAGAAGAACAAGGTGTTCAGTGCTCAGAGACATGGCCGCGGTAAGGAAGGCAGAAATCCGACCACCACTGATCAAGACTCAGAAGTACAAGGTGCTCAGAGACATGGCCGAGGTAAGGGAGGCTGAAACCCAACCACCACTGAACAAGACACAGAAATAAAAGGCATTCCGTACCTCTGCTATGTCTCCGAGCACGGAACACCTTGTACTTCTGGGTCTTGGTCAGTGGTGGTTGAGATTCACTCTTCCTTACCTCGGGCATGTCTCTGAGCACTGAACTCCTTGTACTTCTGTGCCTTGGTCAGTGGTGGTTGGGTTTCATCTCCTTACCTCGGCCGTGTCTCTGAGCATTGAAGGCAGAATCCGATCACCACTGAGCAAGACACAGAAGTACAAGGAGTTTAGTGCTCAGAGACATGGCCGAGGTAAGGAAGAGTGAATCCCAAACACAACTGACCAAGACCTAGAAGTAGAAGGTGTTCAGTGCCCAGAGACATGGCCGAAGGAAGGAAGGCAGAAACCCGACCACCACTGAGCAAGACACACAAGTACAAGATGTTCAGTGCTCAGAGACATGGCTGCGGTAAGGAAGGCAGAAACCCAACCACCATTGAGCAAGACACAGAAGAACAAGGTGTTCAGTGCTCAGAGACATGGCCGCGGTAAGGAAGGCAGAACCCGACCACCACTGAGCAAGACACAGAAATACAAGGCGTTCCTTACCTCGGCCATGCTCTGAGCACTGAACACCATGTAATTCTGTGTGGTGCTCGTGTGGTGGGTTCTGCCTCCTTACCTCGGCCATGTCTCTGAGCCTAAACACCATGTAATTCTGTGTGGTGCTCGGGTGGTTGGTTCTGCCTTCCTACCTCGGTCATGTCTCTGAGCACTAAACACCATGTAATTCTGTGTGGTGCTCGGTGGTGGTTGGGTTTCTGCCTTCCTTACCTCGGCCATGTCTCTGAGCACTAAACACCATGTAATTCTGTGTGGTGCTCGGTGGTGGTTGGGTTTCTGCCTTCCTTACCTCGGTCATGTCTCTGAGCACTGAAAGCGGAAACTGAAACCCGACCACCACTGAGTAAGACACAGAAGTAGAAGGTGTTCAGTGCTCAGAGACATGGCCGAGGTAAGGAAAGAAGAAACCCGACCACCACTGAGCAAGACAGAAGATAAACGTCAAGACTCAAACAATATGTCTTCAAGATATTAATTGGCTATCGATTTTATAGACTGATGAGATGAGAGTGACTCTTGATGAATCAGACGGATGGGCCCATGGTTGGATTAGTAACAGGCACACACCTCCACTTCCACTCAGACACCAGCAAGGTGGAGGTGGGCACTGAACTGGGCTGGTATTATTAAAAATCAGCTAGTTGGACTTTTTTTTTGGTTATAGATGGACTCAAAATCAAATCCCAAACCTGCTGCCTGGTTTTAGAAGATGCTTTTTTCAAACAATGGAACAGGAACAAGTCTGCATCTTTCAAGAAAACCGTGATTTTTCTGCAGGACAATACTGCGCTGCAGCATCAAAGTCTTCGCTACTCGGCCCCCAGTAAAGGCCTTGAAGATGAAAGAATGACATGGCCTCTTCCTCACCTGACCTACACAGTACTGAGAACCTGTGGGCCCTTCTTAAATGGGAAATTTATGGGGAAGGCAAAGTCAGCTCTCTAATCAGTATCTGGGAGGCTGTGGTTGGTGCTGCCCAAAAAGATGATCGTCAACTGCTTAAAAAACGGACAGACTCCAAGGATGGAGCTTATGACATTTACTGAATAGAAGGGCGGCTATATTGGTACCTGATATATTTTTGGGAAAAGTGTATTTTTGTGCTGTGAAGCCAATTACCAAGCTCTGCCAGAACGGCGCTTACAAAGAGGGTTCATTCCTTACACACATCTTACCTTCAGCACCTTGTCCAGCTGCAGCTTACTGAAACTTTCCCCAAACTCCTGGCTCATCCCGGTCTGGATGGCATTCCTACGCAACCTGTGGCCCTTGGAGAAGAGTTCCAGCAGGGTTTGTCTTTCCTATGGGACAAACATAACATGAACATTTATAAACATGGAGACAGGTAACCAAGTGACACTGAAGACCTAATGGCGGACAAACTCACATGTCAGTGGAGAGAAGGATCTGGGATATCCGATTTCGGAGTGCCAATCCTTTTTAGTTGTGAGATAAGTCGAGAAGTCTGGCAGGGGCTCAGAGATCACACAAGTGATCGGCAACACAAAGACGTTTTTTGTAGTGGCGGCGCACCTGCCCGACCTCTACTCTATTCCCTCTGGAGCTGCTGAGCACCGATCTGCTTTTTCCGGCAAACCCATAGAGAATGAATGGAGCAGCAGTCAGGCGTTTAATCCGGCACTCCATTTTAAGTTACCCATCAATGAAAACCCCTCCTGCAGCAGTCAGATCCCCCATTCTGTAAATTATCACCTATCTCGTGGATAAGTGACCTAGCTACTAGAGATGGGCAAAAATTGATTTGCAGGACCCAGCAAACCCAGAGGTGCATAAGTGACCGGAGACACCACTCCACTCCTCCTGCCACGGGGGAACAAGGGGCACAATTCCCCCCTTCTGGCAATCGATGGGAGCCCCGCTGGTGGGACCCACAATAATCCCAACAGTTACCATGTACCTAGCCGACAGGTAATACCTTTTTAGGCTGGAATACTCCTTTATGTGTAGCTGTAGTGTAAAACTGTTTATTACAGGTTATTAAATGGAGAGGTGTCATCAGTTCACACAAGACCCTGGACTCCATCTTACCTTCTCATAAGGGTCCCCGCAGGTCCAGAGTGCAAACACTTTTTGTTCCTCAGGTGTAGCCGTGCTCTGAGGAGGGAACTAAGAATAGAAAGAAGCTTCAGATACCGAAGACAAACCTAAGTCATTAGCAGTATTTTGTTTTTTGTTAGTTACATTACTAGGAGAAAGCCCATGTACAGGGTTCCCCACTGCTTTGTAAAACGAACACCATGAAGTGATAAAAAATATACACACACATACACACTTGATCTCCTGGCCCTCCTCAGTGTCAGTATCGGTGGCCCCACCACTCCTCAGCATCACTACCGGCGGCAACATCACCACACTCACATCACTACCGCCACACTCTCACACCGGCGGCCCCACCACCTCACATCACTCCAGCCAATCACTCATTACCGGCGGCCCACCACTCCTCAGCATCACTACCAGCGCCCCACCACTCCTCAGCATCACTACGGCAGCCCCACCACTCCTCAGCATCATTACAGCGGCCCCACCACTCCTCAGCATCACTACCGGCAGCCCCACCACTCCTCAGCATCATTACTGGCGGCCCCCACCACTCCTCAGCATCACTACCGGCAGCCCCACCACTCCTCAGCATCATTACGGCAGCCCCACCACTCCTCAGCATCACTACCGGCGGCCCCACCACTCCTCAGCATCACTACCGGCGCCCCACCACTCCTCAGCATACTACCGGCGGCCCCACCACTCCTCAGCATCACTACCGGCGGCCCCACCACTCCTCAGCATCACTACCGGCGCCCCACCACTCCTCAGCATCATTACCGGCGGCCCCACCACTCCTCAGCATCACTACCGGCACAACACCACCCACTCCTCAGCATCACTACCGGCGACCCCGCCACTCCCTCAGCGCCACTCCTCAACACTACCGGCGACCCCGCCACTCCTCAGCGTCACTACCGGCGACACCGCCACTCCTCAGCGTCACTACCGGCGACACCGCCACTCCTCAGCGTCAATACCAGTGGCCCGGCCACTCCTCAGCGGTGTCACTACCAGCGGCCCCGCCACTCCTCAGCGTCAATACCAGTGGCCCCACCACTCCTCAGCGGCGTCACTACCAGCGGCCCCGCCACTCCTCAGCGTCAATACCAGTGGCCCCACCACTCCTCAGCGGCGTCACTACCAGCGGCCCCGCCACTCCTCAGCGTCACTACCGGTGGCCCCACCACTCCTCAGCGGCGTCACTACCAGCGGTCCCGCCACTCCTCAGCGGCGTCACTACCAGCGGTCCCGCCACTCCTCAGCGGCGTCACTACCAGCGGACCCGCCACTCCTCAGCGTCAATACCAGTGGCCCCGCCACTCAGCGGCGTCACTACCAGCGACCCCACCACTCCTCAGCGTCACTACCGGCGGCCCCACCACTCCTCATCGTCACTACCAGCGGTCCCGCCACTCCTCAGCAGTGTCACTACCAGTGATCCCGCCACTCCTCACCGGCGTCACTACCAGCGAACCCGCCACTCCTCAGCGGCGTCACTACCAGCGAACCCGCCACTCCTCAGCGGCGTCACTACCAGCGAACCCGCCACTCCTCAGCGGCGTCACTACCAGCAGTCCCGCCACTCCTCAGCGTCAATACCAGTGGCCCCGCCACACCTCAGCGTTACTACCAGTGGCCCCGCCACGCCTCTGTATCACTACTAGTAGTTACTTTGGTCATTTATTTTCCCAGAAATGGAAACAATTGGTTGGAGCTATGGTCAGTGATGGGCCCATGCTGACCCAGGATAGCGATAGAGGCGTGACGAAAGATATTTTGCTATTTTTTTTAATTACATTTATATAATGCTGGGCGCATTTAAAAAAAAAAAGTGGCGGACCACCCTACTAAAGGCTGGACATTTAAAGGTAACCGGTCTGCCCTTCAGACATGTGCGTTACAGGAAATAATGCTGGAGCAGCTTTTCTTAGAAGACTATGTCATGCCTTTCCTCTATTATTCTTCTTAGAAGTGTATTAAGGACTTTACTGGGTGCAACCATTCCCCTCGTCAGTGAGATGTGCTTCTGCACAGTCTGGCTGTTATGTTTCGGTAGCTGAGGAGTGCAGGTAAAAAAGGCAATACACCAGAGCAGTTGGAATCTATGAGATTGCAGTACCCTGACTAACCACCACAACTAGAGGCAGCCGTGGAGCGTTCCTACGTTGGTCCTAGACGCCTCGTCACAGCCTGAGAAACTAACTACACCTAAAGATAGAAATAGGAAAGCTATCTGCCCCGGAGCAGAACCCCAAAGATAATAGAAAGCCCCCAAACATGTAATGGCGGTTAGACAAGAGGAAATACTGACACAGAAAGAAAATAGCATGAGCAAACGCTGGGGCCCAAACTATCTAAATAGAAAAGGAAAGGAAGGGTACTTACTGCAATCCCAGAAAACCCTGAAAAGCACCAACTCTACTAATTTCAAAATCACCTGAGATCACACGACCTCTACCACCTAAATTAGTTCTCTGGTGTAACAAAATCAAAACAGCAGCCACTGAAAAAACTGGAAAAAGCAAAAGAACAAAACTCAGCGGCTGAACTAAACTGAGAGGGCAGAAGCCCCCGGAGGGGACCCTGAAGGCCCCCAAAGAAGTGCAGGACAAAATGCAAAAATATAGCAAAAACACAAAAGAAGACAAAGTCTTATCTGTTAGCAGGAGATGCAGACACGACACAGCAGGCTACAAGGGAAACTGGAATGAAGGATTCAGACCAGAACAATTGATCACCGGCAACCCTGATGGGAAAATGACTCCCTTATATAAGACCAGTCAGTAACACCTGATTCCCAGTCCTCACAATCTTCACTAGCACCGCTTGTAACCACCAGAGGGAGCCTCTGCTCAGAACTCATCTCAAACCCATTCACAACAGTACCCCCCCCTTGAGGAGGGGTCACCGAACCCTCATTTGAGCAACCAGGTCGGTCAGGATGAGTTCTATGATACGCACGGATAAGTCTCCTAGCATGGATGTCCGAAGCAAACACCCAAGAATTGTCTTCCTGACCATAACCTCTCCATTTAACCAAATACTGGAGTTTCCGTCTAGAAAAACGAGAATCCAATATTTTCTCAACCACATACTCCAGATTGCCCTCAACCAAAACAGGGTCAGGAGGCACAGCAGCAGGAACCACTGGCTCAACAAACCTCTTCAACAAGGACTTGTGGAACACGTTATGGATCTTAAATGTCCCTGGAAGAAGCAAACGAAAAGAAACAGGATTAATAATCTCCATGATCTTATAAGGTCCAATGAACCTAGGCTTAAATTTAGGAGATGCTACTCTCATAGGAATATTCTTTGAGGACAACCAGACCAAGTCCCCCACCTTAAACCGAGGACCATCAGTCCTATGCCGGTTAGCAAACCGCTGGGCCCTCTCCTGAGAGAGGGACAACCTCTCCACTACCTGGTCCCAAATCTGCTGCATACGCTCCACAACAGAGTCAACACCCGGACAGACAGAAGCCTCCGTCTGTCCCGAAGAAAATCGAGGGTGAAACCCAGAATTACAGAAAAACGGAGACATCAAAGTGGCAGAGCTAGCCCTATTATTAAGAGCAAACTCAGCCAAAGGCAAAAAAGAGACCCAGTCATCCTGATCAGCAGACACAAAGCATCTTAGATAAGTCTCCAATGTCTGGTTTGTTCTCTCAGTTTGACCATTGGTCTGAGGATGAAATGCCGAGGAGAAAGACAATTGAACACCCAGTTTAGAACAAAAAGTCCTCCAAAATCTGGAAACAAACTGGACTCCTCTGTCAGACACAATGTTCTCAGGAATGCCGTGTAAACGAACCACGTGCTGAAGGAACAACGGCACCAATTCAGAGGAGGAAGGCAACTTAGGTAATGGCACAAGATGTATCATTTTGGAAAACCTATCACAAATTACCCAGATGGTGGTCATTCTCTGAGAAACAGGAAGATCGGAAATGAAATCCATAGAGATATGGGTCCATGGTCTCTTGGGCACAGGCAATGGCATCAACAAACCACTAGAGCGAGAGCAAGGCTTGGAGCGAGAGCAAGTCCCGCAGGACTGCACAAACTCCCTGACATCACGAGACAAGGTAGGCCACCAAAAGGACCGACTAACCAAGTCTCTGGTACCAAAAATTCCGGGATGCCCAGCCAATGCGGAACAATGAATCTCAGACATCACACTCTTTTTCCATTGGTCCGGGACAAACAATTTTCCAACAGGGCAGCGCTCGGGCCTATCCTCCTGACACCCCTCCAGAGCAAGTCTCAAATTGGGCGAGATGGCGGAAAGAACTACACCCTCTTTCAAAATAACAGAAGGATCAGATAACTCAGGAGAGTCCGCAAGGAAACTCCTCGAGAGGGCATCCGCCTTAACATTCTTAGTGCCAGGAAGAAAGGAAACCACAAAATTAAAACGTGTGAAAAACAAGGCCCACCTGGCCTGTCTAGGATTGAGTCGCTTGGCAGATTCCAGATAGACCAGATTCTTATGGTCCGTAAGGACCACCACCTGATGTTTGGCTCCCTCCAGCCAATGTCTCCACTCTTCAAAAGCCCACTTCATGGCCAATAACTCCCGATTACCCACGTCATAATTACGTTCAGTAGGAGAAAATTTTCGAAGAGAAAAGGCACAAGGGTTACTTTTAGAGGTCTCTGGATCTTTTTGGGACAAAACGGCACCTGCCCCAATTTCAGAGGCATCAACCTCCACCTGAAATGGCAGAGAAACATCAGGCTGCCGTAGAACAGGAGCAGAAGTGAATCTCTGCTTAAGTTCCTGAAATGCAGAGACTGCCTCAGGAGGCCAATTCACCACATCAGAACCCTTTCTGGTCAAATCAGTTAATGGTTTAACAATAACCGAGAAATTACCAATAAATTTACGATAAAAATTGGCAAAACCCAAAAATCTCTGAAGAGCCTTTAATGAAGTAGGTTGGACCCAATCACAGATGGCCTGAACCTTGACCGGGTCCATTTCAATAACAGATGGGGACAAAATGAATCCCAGAAATGAGATCCTCTGTACGCCAAAAAGACACTTTGATCCCTTCACATACAGAGCATTCTCTCTCAAAATCTGGAATACAGTTCGAACATGTTTCACATGAGAGTCCCAGTCATTAGAAAAAATCAAGATATCATCCAAATAAACAATCAGAAATTTGTCCACAAAATCCCTGAAAATGTCATTCATGAAGGACTGGAAGACGGAAGGAGCATTAGTGAGCCCAAAGGGCATCACTAGGTACTCAAATGCCCTTCAGGGGTATTGAATGCCGTCTTCCATTCATCCCCGTGCTTAATGCGAATAAGGTTATACGCCCCCCTGAGGTCAAGCTTGGTAAACCAAGTAGCGTTTTTCACCCTGGAAAACAGGTCAGAAATCAAGGGTAACGGGTATTGATATTTCACAGTAATATTGTTCAAGAGACGATAATCAATACACGGCCTTAATGAACCATCTTTTTTGGCCACAAAGAAAAAACCGGCACCTAAGGGTGAAGAGGATGGTCTGATATGACCCTTCTCCAATGATTCCTTGATATAAGACCGCATAGCGTCATGTTCAGGTACAGACAAGTTAAAAAGGCGACCTTTAGGGAATTTACTACCCGGCACTAATTCAATAGCGCAGTCATAGCTCCTATGGGGAGGCAAGGATGCAGATTTACTTTCGCTAAACACATCAGAAAAATCAAACAAAAAGTCAGGAACATCCTGAGCCTGGGGGGAGGCAGAAAAAACAGGAGTGTTGGTATTAACACATTGGCAGCCCCAACTGGTTACAGACACAGATTTCCAATCCAAAACAGGATTATGAGACTGTAACCAAGGGAAACCCAGCACGATAATGTCATGCAGATTATATAGAACCAAAAATTTGCAGCACTCCTGGTGATCAGGTTCAACCCTCATTATCACCTGAGTAGAAAACTGGGGTTTATTCTCAGCCAAAGGGGTAGAATCGATCCCCAGTAGGGGAATAGACTTCTGTAGGGGTATCAAGGGAAACCCACAACGTTTAGCAAAATCATAATCCATCAGGTTAATAGCTGCTCCAGAATCAACGAAAGCCTGAGCAGAAAATGAGGACAGAGAGCATATCAGAGTGACAGTTAATAAAAACTTAGTCTGAACACTACCCAAGACAACTGAGCGTGAAAAACGTCTTCCCCTCTTAGGGCAGACTGAAATAGCATGAGAGGCATCACCACAGTAGAAACATAACCCATTGCGCTTTCGAAACTCATGACGCTGTGCCCCAGACACCACTCTATCACACTGCATGGGTTCAGAAGCTGGTTCACAAGGCAACACCATTCCACGCATACTTCTCCGCTCACGCAAACGTCTGTCAATTTGAATCGCTAATGACATAGAATCATTGAGACCAGAGGGGACAGGGAATCCCACCATAACATCCTTTACATTATCTGACAGACCCTTCCGGAAAAGGGCCGCCAAAGCGTCGTCATTCCATTTGGTCAGAACTGCCCACCTACGGAATCTCTGACAGTATAACTCAGCATCATCAAGCCCCTGATTTAATGCCAACAAGGCTTTTTCAGCTTGATCAGTGACATTAGGCTCATCGTACAATAACCCCAGACCCTGAAAAAACGCATCAACATCACTCAAAACAGGATCCCCAGGTATCAGGGAAAAAGCCCAATCCTGAGGATCGCCGCGCAGGAGAGAGATGATAATTTGAACCTGCTGCGCTGCGTTTCCTGAGGACTTAGATTTTAAGGCAAAAAACAATTTACAATTATTTTTGAAATTCTGAAACTTAGCTCGATCCCCTAAAAACAAATCTGGCATGGGATCCTAGGTTCCACAACAGGCAACCTAGCAAGATATGCAGCAATACTCTGAACCTCAGTGGCAAGCTGATCCACACGGCCAGACAACTGTGCAAACTCCATTGGGAGAAAAGATCCTCCCCAGCACCCAGAGATACAGAGGAAAAAAAAAAAAAAATGCAACAAACAGAAAAATATCTCTGACAACTCTGACAACCTTTTTTCTTTCACAATATTTTTTCCCTTCTGTGAGTACCACACAATTTTCAGTTTTTTGGCCGGTGATACTGTTATGTTTCGGTAGCTGAGGAGTGCAGGTAAAAAAGGCAATACACCAGAGCAGTTGGAATCTATGAGATTGCAGTACCCTGACTAACCACCACAACTAGAGGCAGCCGTGGAGCGTTCCTACGTTGGTCCTAGACGCCTCGTCACAGCCTGAGAAACTAACTACACCTAAAGATAGAAATAGGAAAGCTATCTGCCCCGGAGCAGAACCCCAAAGATAATAGAAAGCCCCCAAACATGTAATGGCGGTTAGACAAGAGGAAATACTGACACAGAAAGAAAATAGTATGAGCAAACGCTGGGGCCCAAACTATCTAAATAGAAAAGGATAGGAAGGGTACTTACTGCAATCCCAGAAAACCTGAAAAGCACCAACTCTACTAATTTCAAAAACACCTGAGATCACACGACCTCTACCACCTAAATTAGTTCTCTGGTGTAACAAAATCAAAACAGCAGCCACTGAAAAAACTGGAAAAAGCAAAAGAACAAAACTCAGCGGCTGAACTAAACTGAGAGTGCAGGACAAAAATGCAAAAATATAGCAAAAACACAAAAGAAGACAAAGTCTTATCTGTTAGCAGGAGATGCAGACACGACACAGCAGGCTACAAGGGAAACTGGAATGAAGGATTCAGACCAGAACAATTGATCACCGGCAACCCTGATGGGAAAATGACTCCCTTATATAAGACCAGTCAGTAACACCTGATTCCCAGTCCTCACAATCTTCACTAGCACCGCTTGTAACCACCAGAGGGAGCCTCTGCTCAGAACTCATCTAAAACCCATTCACAACACTGGGCCCTTCCCAAACAGTGTGTAGGGCCACAGTATATCCAAAAGGAAAATAGGAATGGTCGGGATAATTTATACATTTTCTGGAAGAATAAAAGAAACAGCACAACGCAATGTTCTAAGAAAAGATGCCACAGAATAGTGATTTTTCTGGGTAATACATTTATTAAACTAGACAGAAAACTGAATTCTGATTGGCTACAGAGGCATCTGCACCTTTTTGTTTTGTACTAGCCATCACCATGTAAGCCCAAGACGTCACATTCTGTATAACCTCCTACGTTTTTTTTTTCATGGGTGTAAATACAAAATTAGCAATACCAGTTATTAGTGATGAGTGAACGTGCTGGGATAAGGTGTTATCTGAGCATGCTCGGGTGCTAACAGAGTGACTTCGGCATGCTCGAAAAATATGTTCTAGTCCTCGCGGCTGCATGTCTCAAACAAAGTTTTCGAGAACAGCGAAGTCACTCGGTTAGCACCCGAACATGCTCAGGTAACACCTTATCCCAGCACGATCGCTCATCGCTGGTTATTATATATTACCCCAGTTACAACCTGTGAATAGGTGCACTGTTACCCAAATCTGCAGGAAAATAAAGGATTAACTGAGTCATTATTCAGTAATCAATGCCGCGTAAAGATGAATGCAGGGAATTCTTTTGTGTCGGTGACCTAATTAGCCGGATTATAAGAGAAGGTGCATGGAACAATAAAAGCCTCTGAAAGAAAAACATTCCTGTGTTCAAGTGACCTGGGTACTATTCCTTTCTCATTCTGGTATGTAACCCCCTACATAAATACAACTGTGAACTGAATTAAAGGGAATCTGTCAGTAGGTTTTGCTACGTATTCTGAGAGCAGCATGATGTAGGGGCTTAGTCCCCGATTCCAGTGATGTATCACTTACTGGGCTGCTTGGTGTAGTTTTGATAAAAATTAGTTTTCTCTGCTGCAGATCTAGCAGTGCTCTGAATGCTGAGCTCTGTATAACCCCGCCTACACCACTGATTGGCAGATTGCTGACAGTGTACACAGAAAGCTGCCAATCAGTGATGGGGCGGGGTTACACAGAGCAGGAGGACTACATAGCACAAGACAACTAGTCATGTAGTGATAAGAGCAGTGTTCTCTTAAAAGCATTTTCCATCACGCTACTCAAAAGGCCGAGCGATGAACTTAGAGCTCTTCTTCAACCCACAGCCACCGCCAATGAATCGTTCTAGAGAAAGCCATCTCCTGTGACTCACCGTAAACATTATTGGGCGGATAGGCAAAAAGATTAAACTATTTTACGCTCAGGCAGAGATAAGTGTCACCAAGCCAAGAAACAGCAGACAGAAAAGTGTAGCAAAAAGATTAAACTACTTTACTCTCGGGCAGAGATAAGTGTCACCAAGCCAAGAAAGAGCAGACAGACAAGTGTGGCAAAAAGATTAAACTACTTTACGCTCGGGCAGAGATAAGTGTCACCAAGCCAAGAAAGAGCAGACAGACAAGTGTGGCAAAAAGATTAAACTATTTTACGCTCAGGCAGAGATAAGTGTCACCAAGCCAAGAAACAGCAGACAGACAAGTGTGGCAAAAAGATTAAACTACTTTACGCTCGGGCAGAGATAAGTGTCACCAAGCCAAGAAACAGCAGACAGACAAGTGTGGCAAAAAGATTAAACTACTTTATGCTCGGGCACAGTTAAGTCTCACCAAGCCAAGGAACAGCAGACAGACAAGTGTGAAACGCTGCAAAGTACTTACAGGCACCATGATCTGTTTACAGCCAGAACTTAAAACCGTTTCCTGCAGCATTTTATCCGAGATGCCGCTAAACAGAATATGTCCGGGAGGAAGACTGGCTAAGTGGAGATTAAATAATCGTTTGAGTTCATTCATGGTCAGAACATACTGCTTCCTAAATGTGGACTCCACAAACGCCACGAGTTCTTTAGTCACCAGATCCTTCTCTCCGTTCACAGACTCTTCGGAGTTCTCATTTGTATGGACACCATTGACCATCCCGTTATTGAAGCTTTCGTACGTCGAGGTGTCCATGCTTTCGTCGTCGCTCATCGGCTCCTCTTTGATGTGGACGTCCGCCACTACGGTCACGCTGGAGGTCAGTTTGGTCTTTTCTTTCTTTTTCAGCAAATCCTTTTCCAACCGTTCCTGGTTCTCCTTGGCTTTGGCTCTGGCTAAGCTCAACACTTGGTCCCCGGTGATTATGGTGGATGAAGCTCCTGGATATAAAGCAAATGCAACGAGAAATGATGTCTATGATCTGGTAACAATCACACATCTACTGTCATGTACACTAATGACACCACTTAATATATTAACGAGTTCTGGTACTTTTGATGCAATCTTGAGATCCTAAAGTTGGCCGAGTAGTCGGACATTTTCTGATGGACTTGTCACTCACTGCTGGTATGTAAAGGTTGTCGTTTTGGATGCCAAGTTTAGAAATCACTGTGACCTGTTGCCTAGTCTGGGTTTCCATCTATGGAGACCTTGGTAGCTGATCATCCATGATCAATGATTCATGCCAACCCAACTACAGCACCGAACAAAGACTGTAAAAATTACAACACGATAGATCATCTTTTTCCCCAAAAAACCTGCCTTCGGTCAGTATCCGTCATGTTCGTTACCTAAACAACGATCACAGAGAGTTGGCCTAGATGGCCACCCAAAATCTTTGGTGTTGGCAGAGAGATCAAACTTCACATGGATACTACACCCGAAATACAGCGCCCATGTGGTAATCAAGCGGGATTACACATCGGAAATAAAATCCTTAATGGAGCCTGTGCGTATCCTCTTATGGGGTTTAAGGCAAGCCAAATTAAACGCCAGGACAGGGAGATTATCCCACAGAAGATAATCGCCGGCAAAGAATAGAACAGGGAAGGGGAAAATTAGGATGACTTTTTAGATCCTGGTTTCCTCTGGTGGATCAATCATGGATATCATCTTCCATAAACAGGAGCTCAGAGATTGCATTTTGATCCAATTCTTACATTTTGAGACAACAACCAGTTGTAATAAGGAACGAGTAATGTATGTAGCTAGAAAATATACTAGATGTGTATCCATCCGTCCGTCCATTTTGGACCCACAACATTACCTGAAGAAGCTTCCGTCTTTTTGGACATCAGATCTTCTTTAGACAAACTGAACACTTTCTCCAACCTGCAGAAGGAGACAGACATCATGTAGAAGAAAGCTCGTACAGCCCCGAATGACGGGAAGATCACCGGACTTTAGCTGCCACTATGGGTAGGATCCTTTTTGCATGGGAGATCCTGAGCCCCACCGCCATTGCTTGCACTGCTATGATCGCACATGCACAACTCACATGGTTTCTGCTGTAAAAATAATGTAAAATCTCTTCTAATAATGAGCGGTACATATCAGGTCACCTGATGCTGCACATTACAGTCCAGATATAGATATTGTGTGGCACAGCTGCAATAGTGATGGTGCCCCGCGAGCCCAGATGTAAAGAGGTCTTAGAAGAATACCTGTTATTCTTCTTCTAAAGTAACCCCCCTCATAGGACTCGCTGATAGGACAAACCCTGCAGAGGTTGAGTCCACGTTTCGCTTTTCCAGATTTCCAAAATGAGGGAACAGTGTCTACAGAACGGAGTTTCCCAACCAAGGTTTCTTACGAGAACTCCCAGCTCGTGATCCTCCTCGAGTGACGCCATTTCATTACCAGCGGTCCCCAGATGTTGCGGCGCTGTACTTACTTGGACTGTATACCTTTCCATAGCATAGACTGTCTCTGGACCACGTCCGGATGCTTCTTCATAAAATCTTCATCGAAAGGCAGCATAAACTCCCAGCCTTTATTAATTCTGGGGATGGCCATCTGGTCCAGGAAATCCTTCACGTCTTCTTGGCAGAGCTAGGGGGAAAAAAAAACGAGAATGAAACCCATGTTCATAGTATTAATACTACAACTAATATAAGATATGGCCAATTATACCAAGATTGACATGGACACATGATGTGAATTATACTGAATGCCTATACTCACGTGTCCATTTAGGATTAAATGCCTATCATCATTTACCATATGAAATAGTCAGCAAGAAAAAAAGATGATCAAACGGCAATTTTTATCAAAAATATAAAATACAATTTTTATTAGGAACAATTCTAACAATACATACATAATCCAGAGGAGATGGACATAAAGACACACAATTGCATACTGTGAAGTCATAAGACTTGAAAAAGGATCAGCCGAAACGCGCGTCGGGGCGGACGCGCTCGTCTGGTACTGGTATCTGCCGCCCAGCTGTGACCCCAACCCTTCAGTAACTATATGATTTTGTGACTGTGGACTTTGTTCCGTGTGATACTATGGGAGTTATGTGATGGGGTTGGTGCCATTAGGTGCGTGGTGTGATCCAATTAGGTGATGGTGCATGTTTAATATTAAACAACTATGGACTGTTAGATGTTTATTTGATGTAATACATGTCATCACCTCTATTAGCAGCTAATCCACTGTGGTAATAGCTAGTTCATAATAAACTTTGATATTGGTAGCCGAGTTGGTCAGCGGTAATTTTGTGCCGCAAAAAATTATATACTTTAATATTGGTCCATTATGTGGATACCATCTCTGTGCTATTGATTTTGACATATTTTGATATATTATGATTCTTTAAGCCCAGATGAGCGTGTCGTCTTATGACTTCACAGTATGCAATTGTGTGTCTTTATGTCCATCTCCTCTGGATTATGTATGTATTGTTAGAATTGTTCCTAATAAAAATTTTATTTTATATTTTTTAATAAAAATTGCCGTTTGATCATCTTTTTTTGCTCGCTGACTACTATAAGATATGGGCAAAGTGATTTATAGAACCCGGTCAGTGATCCATGGCGCCAGCCAACCTCCTACCGGCCGGAATCTCAGTGGCCAGGACATGCGTGTCACTAAAAGCCTAGAAATCAAAGGAGGGGACGAGGATTCCGGAAGGTATGAGGTGGTTCGCACGGGCTCCTGTATGATGGACACGGATCACTGACACGGTCGCTGGACTACGGTCCATTCTCCGCCTTCCATACGGGCTGTGTGAGATGGAAACTGGATGTGTTAGTTGTAATGCGGCACAGCTCCGCAGCAGAGCAGCCAGCACTATGAGAGGAGAGCTACAACTGCGCGTGTTAGTTGTAATGCGGCACAGCTCCGCAGCAGAGCAGCCAGCACTATGAGAGGAGAGCTACAACTGCGCGTGTTAGTTGTAGTGCGGCACAGCTCCGCAGCAGAGCAGCCAGCACTATGAGAGAGCTACAACTGCGTGTTAGTTGTAATGCGGCACAGCTCCGCAGCAGAGCAGCCAGCACTGAGAGGAGAGCTACAACTGCGCGTGTTAGTTGTAATGCGGCACAGCTCCGCAGCAGAGCAGCCAGCACTATGAGGAGAGCTACAACTGCGCGTGTTAGTTGTAGTGCGGCACAGCTCCGCAGCAGAGCAGCCAGCACTATGAGAGGAGAGCTACAACTGCACGTGTTAGTTGTAGTGCGGCACAGCTCCGCAGCAGAGCAGCCAGCACTATGAGAGGAGAGCTACAACTGTGCGTGTTAGTTGTAATGCGGCACAGCTCCGCAGTAGAGCAGCCAGCACTATAGAGAGCTACAACTGCGCGTGTTAGTTGTATGCGGCACAGCTCGCAGCAGAGCAGCCAGCACTATGAGAGGAGAGCTACAACTGCCGTGTTAGTTGTAGTGCGGCACAGCTGCCGCAGCAGAGCAGCCAGCACTATGAAAGGAGAGCTACAACTGCGCGTGTTAGTTGTATGCGGCACAGCTCCGCAGCAGAGCAGCCAGCACTATGAGAGGAGAGCTACAACTGGCGTGTTAGTTGTAATGCGGCACAGCTGCGCAGCAGAGCAGCCAGCACTATGAGAGAGAGCTACAACTGTGGTGTTAGTTGTATGCGGCACAGCTCCGCAGCAGAGCAGCCAGCACTATGAGAGGAGAGCTACAACTGTGCGTGTTAGTTGTATGCGGCACAGCTCCGCAGCAGAGCAGCCAGCACTATGAGGAGAGCTACAACTGCGTGTGTTAGTTGTAGTGCGGCACAGCTCCGCAGCAGAGCAGCCAGCACTATGAGAGGAGAGCTACAACTGCGCGTGTTAGTTGTATTGCGGCACAGCTCCGCAGCAGAGCAGCCAGCACTAGAGAGGAGAGCTACAACTGCGCGTGTTAGTTGTAGTGCGGCACAGCTCCGCAGCAGGCAGCCAGCACTATGAGGAGAGCTACAACTGCGCGTGTTAGTTGTATTGCGGCACAGCTCCGCAGCAGAGCAGCCACGCACTATGAGAGGAGAGCT
Source organism: Oophaga sylvatica (assembly GCA_033576555.1). Taxonomy (NCBI): domain Eukaryota; kingdom Metazoa; phylum Chordata; class Amphibia; order Anura; family Dendrobatidae; genus Oophaga; species Oophaga sylvatica. The sequence continues at coordinate 127,903,577 of JARQOD010000007.1, forward strand.
ACAACTGCGTTGTATGAGTTGTAGTGCGACGCATCCAGCAGCAGAGCAGCCAAGCATATGAAGGAGAGTACAACGTCATCGTGTTTGTAGTGCGCAAGTCTCGCATGCAGAGCAGCCAGCACTATGAGGAGAGCTACAACTGCACGTGTTAGTTGTAATGCGGCACAGCTCCACAGCAGAGCAGCCAGCACTATGAGAGGAGAGCTACAACTGTGCGTTTGTACTGAGACACAGATCAGCTCTGCTGAGCGCGATTATAACAAGCCATGTGCAAACCCGGTGCTGAACGCCGAACAGTATACAATGGAGAGAACACGTCCATCATTCTTAGTCCGCATGGTCTTACCTTTGTCACGGTGGCCACCTCCTTCCGCACCACCCAGCGATCTTGTGTGAACTTCCACATCTAGAAAAGACAATCAGCAGTGACGACGCTTTGCTCAGAGCCTAGATGGCACATGCTAATATTTGGGCCACTGTCCCGCTCAGCTCTACTGGAATGACAAGCAGGTCAGGTGATTTTTAGATTTGTTGCTTGGAAGTATATGACATTTTATAGCCCTGCACTTCTGCGGATCGTATACTGTGAATTTATTTTTGCAAGAGAATGAAATTGATTAGCAAACGTTCATTTTTAAGAAGGACTCCCATCTTATTATGTGATGGCTTCACGCTTGGATATACCATGACTTCATGATCTCCGGGATCAATACTAAAAATAAAGACACTAAGCACTGATTCCCCATCATGTGATTTTCCTGCTCAGCAGCCCCCTCCCTACCACGTGGCTGTGAAGGGAATTGCAGCAGTCCCCATTCATCTGACTGGAGAGGTCTTGCAGCTGAGGCCATCAGCACAGGAAAAAACTTAAGGGGCTGCAGCCTCAACATCGTGTGGGGGTCCCAGAAGGGGAATCTAGCTACATGCCATCACTTAATGAGACAGCAATGCCCCTAAGGGATCTATGCAGCTACAGGACACGTACCGAGCAATAGGGCCTAGGTAAAAATGCATTAAAAAAAATGAAGACAGACCTCCTCTAAAAGCCATATATACAAAATCCAGTGTCCAATATGGATGAATAAATCTCTGCAATATTTAAAGAGCATTAGTCCATTCAGACAAACTATGTCAAAAAGCCTCGTGTCTTACTGCCTCATCCCAACAACTTTTGGGGAAGAAACAACAAGTCTACTATGCCCAGATTCTCATACTCTAACGTGCTATTCATTCTTTTTGAGTGTGTCGGTTCCTCTTAAATAAGCATTCTTCCAGCACTATAGGAGCTGGAACTTCCTCTCCTTTACTTCCTAGAATACACTGATCCTGCCCTCAGCTGTAAGCCTGTCTCTCTGTAGTTTAAAAAATTGGTAGCAGATAGACAAATATCAGTCCCACTTGCTGCAATGCGACTTGGGGGGGGTCTCTGCTGCCGGAGACATGTGACACAGGACAGCAAATTACACAGAAGGAAGACAGCAAGTGACCACTTATGTCATGATCTGGAGGGTTTCCCCCTTTATATCGCCGGTCATTATATTGCTCTGTATTATGTCCTATATATACTTACAACAAAATCTCTTCCACGGCACAAAACCTCAGCGGGGACCCCACTGTGAGGGCTGGACGACTCTTTGGGGTACACAACATCACTGGAGTAAAAATCACAGAATAAAAGGTTTATTTTTTTTTCCTGAGCAGTTTAGAAAAAAAAACCAGATCGGATTCTTTGGGTAACAAGGCAAATTTCTGGCACTACAACGAAGGACAATATTCCATTAAAGTAGGAAAATTCCTATAAGTCAAACATATTCTTGACTTTTAGGACAGAACCGTGCTTTAGGGGAAAATAATCTGCCAAGATCACAAATATTAATAAATTAATGTCTAGTAACAAGGGGGATCAGATGCAGATCGCTGGAAACTTCAGCGCTCACCTCTTAACCACCCAGTTTCCTTGCACCAACATCGCCACCTGCTGTATGCACCGCAGAACTGCAATAGATTCGGTCCCTGCAGCCATTAACCCCATCAGATTTGCAAACGGAATTACTTTTACTGCAAAGAAATAAATTATAAAAAAAAAAAAACATAGAAAACAATTGTAAAAATGATTTAATCCAATAGATACTGGGAATTGTGACCTCGTCAGGTATCCAAACTGAACTAGGACCTCGTGGCTTTCCGGTCCTGCGTACTAGGTCAGACGTACCATTTTTCATCAAGATCTTGATTTGATCGGCCAGTGGTAAAGTCCTCAGTTGTGCCATGGATAACACGTTGCTCGGAGCTACCGGCTTTTCACTGTGCGGGGAAAAAAATAAATACAGAAATTCTCAGAAATTAATATATTTTTTCAATCCTGGCATATTGCGGTGCACTGATTATAGGGGGCGGATGTATACATTTTTTCTAAATATTTACAGCAAATAGAAATAAACTGAACTTAAAGGGGTTGGACGATGAAAATAATTCTCTCCTGTCCACAGGATCGGTGACACGTGTTGATAAATGCAAAGCGGACCCCTCAATTCTGCAATGATCGGCAGTGCACATGCTCGATCGCCGATCCATTCATTCTCCATGGAGATGCAGAGCGCTGCGCATGGTTTTAAATTCCGGCAGTCCCATACAAAATGAGCGGAGCGGCGGTGGGGTGTCTGACATGCCACCCTGCTTTATAAAGAGGACATAAGCTCCCAGATTTGTTGATCGGTGAAGGTCCAAGGGATCAAACCCCCACCGGTCAGCAAGTTATCGCCTATCCTATGGATAATATTGTAATGGGAAGACGACATCAAGCAGCAGATAATTACCCGTCTATGACCAGCTCATGAGTGTAAGAGCTCATTCACACAAGTAAATTTTCGGTCTGTGTGCATAATGAACCGAACACCGAGCAATCGTAGCCAAAGCACAGTATGCAGTAGTCTGACCTGGTTAGGGACCACCACAATGCATGACACAGATGGAAGCCCCTGCAGTCAGCACAGGAGGCTGTGGACACGACGGGCCCCATCCTCTCATATCCATGTAGAGACCCCGAATTTCCCCATTTGTTGATTGCTACTCCACCTCCCCCATTCACGCCAGTGTCACAAATGTGACTGCCAGCTGTAGACAGTCAGTAAGCGGTCTAGTAAAAATCGCTATAATATCCATAAACGACATTATGTGTAGTCTGATGGGTGTCCTGGCATCCAGATCCGATCAGTTCTCTGATCCCATACACTTCCCGGGTGGGAACCACAAGCGATCCAGCAGTCAGACGCCAAGTGATAAAACATTCATGGCATACGAACTCGAGAAACAACAAAGTACTTACATTTCTTCCTGAACGCTGGGAGGCATCAGCATCTGGAGATACTCACTGAAAACAGAGGGAACAGACTGTATAAACTGAATATACAGAAAAACTAGACTGTTCCTGTAAGAATATATTGTTTTATTATATATGCTATTTTATCACAGCACCTGTAGTGACTAAAAAGGGAAAAAACTTTGTAAAACTTTTACATATTGTGCGTTTCCTGCTTTACAAAACACAGATGATCAGGGCGGGCAGGGCAAAAGCCGGCCACGATCAGCGCAGGCAGGGCAGAAGCCGCCCACGATCAGGGCGGGCAGGGCAGAAGCCGCCCACAATCGGGGCGCTCAGGGCAGAAGGCGCCCACGATCGGGGCGCTCAGGGCAGAAGGCGCCCACGATCAGGGCGGGCAGGGCAGAAGGCGCCCACGATCAGCGCGGGCAGGGCAGAAGCCGCCCACAATCGGGGCGGTCAGGGCAGAAAGCGCCCACGATCAGGGCGGGCAGGGCAGAAGGCGCCCACGATCAGGGCAGGCAGGGCAGAAGGCGCCCACGATCAGGGCGGTCAGGGCAGAAGGCGCCCACGATCGGGGCGGTCAGGGCAGAAGACGCCCACGATCGGGGCGGTCAGGGCAGAAGGCGCCCACGATCGGGGCGGTCAGGGCAGAAGCCGCCCACGATCGGGGCGGGCAGGGCAGAAGGCGCCCACGATCGGGGCGCTCAGGGCAGAAGGCGCCCACGATCAGGGCGGGCAGGGCAGAAGGCGCCCACGATCAGGGCGGGCAGGGCAGAAGGCGCCCACGATCAGGGCGGGCAGGGCAGAAGGCGCCCACGATCAGCGAGGGCAGGGCAGAAGGCGCCCACGATCGGGGCGGTCAGGGCAGAAGGCGCCCACGATCGGGGCGGTCAGGGCAGAAGGCGCCCACGATCGGCGCGTCAGGGCAGAAGGCGCCCACGATCGGCGCGGGCAGGGCAGAAGGCCGCCCACGATCGCGCGGGCAGGGCAGAAGCCGCCCACGATCGGCGCGGGCAGGGCAGAAGCCGCCCACGATCGGGCAGGCAGGGCAGAAGCCGCCCACGATTAGGGAGGCAGGGCAGAAGCCGCCCACGATCGGGGTAGGCAGGGCAGAAGCCGCCCACGATCGGGGTAGGCAGGGCAGAAGCCGCCCACGATCAGCGCAGGCAGGGCAGAAGCCTCCCACGATCAGCGAGGGCAGGGCAGAAGCCTCCCACGATCAGCACGGGCAGGGCAGAAGCCTCCCACGATCAGCGCGGGCAGGGCAGAAGCCTCCCACGATCAGCGCGGGCAGGGCAGAAGCCTCCCACGATCAGCGCGGTCAGAACCCACAGATGCTTACCTGGAAGATTTCATTAATTCTTGGTTTTCAGTCATCGTTTGATTTTGGCAAAGCAGATATTGTTTTTCATGTTCTGATCGACTGTCCTAAAAATAAGAATAATGTGTAAAAAAAAAAAAAATCAGCTTCTTAACTAATGTAGTTGCATCTTTTATCTTACGCTGGAGAAACCCGCCATCACCCCTTACCTTGATCCCACAGTAATGCAGGTGCACCCAGGACTCCTCCGCTTGCTTCTTCTGCAGAAATTCATAGGACTGCGCCCTCCTCTGCTTCGCCTGCTCGGTTTCAGGGCGGGAAAAACGGACCTGCAAGGGGATAAAGCGACATTAACAAAGAAAAAAAAACAAAAACACAGATCGGAGTGGCTACTGAGAAGAAACACAGCGTAACTCAGGTCTGCATCACCTTTACTTCATTACGAGATTTCACATATAAGATCATGCAGCCAGGAAAATGGTGTTTAACACCGTAAGACCACGGACTACTTGGTGGAACCGACAGACCCTGATACAAGTCCGTGGCCTCCACAGAGCGCCATTAGTAGGTCCTAAAAGACGCAGAACAGGGTCTGGTACAAATCAATGGAAACCAAGACGAAGATGTATGAAGTGTTAGGATCAGTTCACAACACTAAGAATATGAAGAGTCGCCATAAGACTTACAGTTACTTGCTTGACGTCATCCTCACCTTCATCCTGGGAGGAATCACCAGCAGCTAGTAAGACAAAGCAATAAGTAATTGTTATAACGCCGGGAGTGAGTGGTCACATCTCCGCCGTGCACGCGGCCTCACGGTGGCCTACCATCATTTGCAGCTTCTCGCTCTCGATATTTGCTATCCGCTTTATCTAAATATGTGAAACTGGGACGTAACTGTAAAATCCCGTGCAGCGGGGTCACGTGAATTTCACCTGCATCGGAGAAGAAGAAAAAAAGTAATTGCACAAAAGAACAAGGAAATTTAAAGGAGTGGACGACCCCTTTAAGGACTATATGGTGAATGTTGATAAGTTGGGATCTCCAACACTTCGGAAAGGGAAGGAAAATAATCCCCAGGGATCCAGCAGCACTAATATAACATGGTTATTGGATGCACTGAGGCAGACAAGATGCATCAGTCCAGTCCTGCAGTAATGACGGGATGACCATGTGCATTTGGCCGCTGCAGCCAATCACCGTCCTTAGGGGGTCACCTGTTGTCCAAGCTGCCATCACCACTGAAACCAGTCATTGCACATGGTCAGCAAGTCATTACTGCAGGACAGTGCACAAAAAACAGCAGGAACAATGTGTTGGTAAGTGCTGGGATAAGGTGTTATCTGAGCATGCTCGGGTGCCGAGTGTCTGCGGCGTGCTCAAATAGTATGTTCTGAGTCGCCGCAGCTATTTGACAGCTGCAACACATGTATGGATTGTCTAACAAACAGGAAATCCCTGCATGTGTTGCAGTTGTCAAACAGCCATGGGGACTAGAACATACTCAGCACCCGAGCATGCTCAGATAACACCTTATCCCAGCACGGTTGCTCATCACTAGAGTTTCATTATATTAATTCATGGATTTCTCTGCTCTGTGCCCATTTAATGAAAGGTGCAAACAGCTGATTTTTGGGGGGTCCCAGACGTCAGACGTCCACCGAGCTGACCTGAAAAACAAAGACTATTCAACAACAATTGTACCTTTTCGATAAAATCCGACCGCATAGCGAGAGGTGCTGCCGGCAGCTTGTATGGAGGAGAACGTCTGTTTGTCCATGAGTTTTCTAGAATGAAATGGGTGACGTAAGAAAAACAAAAAACGAAAAGAAGCTTCATAATAAAATAGCCCCAATTATACTCTGTGCTTACGAGGAGTAGGTGCTGGTCTCGTCATTGCAGGTTCCATCCACATTCAGTGCAATCTGTTCCCCTTTACTACGGCAGTAATTTGGGCTGATTGTATTAACGGCCAAGTCAATTTCCACCTGAAAGAAGGCAGAAGGCGATGCAATGGCTGTCACATGCTGTAAGGGTCACTAAAGAGGGCAGATTCGCTCTGTATCTCCCACCTTTTGTTGCTTGGGTTTAATCCTCGCTGACAGATGTGGGACGCCATCATAGTTCATCAATGACGGTCGGATCGGATACTGGGAAGAGGAAAGAAACAATGTCCCACCGAGCTCTGTACATTTCCAGAGGGGCACACTTGCTTTTTTTTCTTTTTAACAGCTTTAATATGTCCACTACAATACTAGAGAGGCACGTCCCCTCCACATACATGGCCACCATAAGTTTCCACTATATGAAATAACTAGACGACAACAGAAAATGGGATCCTGGAAAAGTGGCGGCAAATACAAATGACGTAACTCGTTAGTGACACATAGCCGAGCCTAGGTGCATACCTGGAATAAGTACAGCTTCTCCGCCAGGCTTTTGGCCAGATACACATCAAGCTGCAAAATAAACAGTAAGGGTCAGTAAGGGGATAATGTATGGCTACAATAAGGCAGTAACGTATCATCTGACGCGCGAGGCCACGTCTGTGGGCACCGGTCCGGTCTAGTTCATCCTGACGAGATTATGCCCACGGTAGCGCGATTGATGACCCAGCAAAAGCCCTCGCTGTCTCCTCCCTGCACCGTAAATTCTGCACACTCGCCCAACTCTGAGGAGGAGGACATCGCTTTGCTGGGACATCATTCGCGCCTTTGTGGTGTGACATTGGCTGGATAAGCTGGGCTGATCCTCACTGAGTGCCTCTTAGACTAGTCCAGGGAATAACTTGTAAGCAGGTCTGTGGAGTCAGAGTTGTGGAGTCAAAGCCCATTTTGGTGGAGTCGGAGTCAGTGTCATGGAAATTGAGGAGTCTGAGTTGGAGGTTTGGCTGACCGACTCCACAGCCTTGGCAGGGCTGTGGAGTCGAGTACGGGTCAAAGCTCATTGGTGAGTCGGAGTCAGAATGAGAGTCGAGTTGGAGGTTTGACTGACAGACTCCACAGCTGAGGTTGGTCGGAGTCACGAGTCAAGTCATTTGGTGAGTCGATCATGGAAATTGAGGAGTCGGAGTTGGAGGTTTGACTGACCGACTCCACAGCCTTGGCAGGGCTGTGGAGTCGGAGTCACGGAGTCAAAGCTCATTTTGGTGAAGTCGGAGTCATGGAAATTGAGGAGTCGGAGTTGGAGGTTTGACTGACGACTCCACAGCCTTGGCAGGGCTGTGGAGTCGGAGTCACGGAGTCGAAGCCCATTTTGGTGGAGTTGGAGTCAGTGTCATGGAAATTGAGGAGTCCGAGTTGGAGGTTTGGCTGACGACTCCACAGCCTTGGCAGGGCTGTGGAGTCGGAGTCGAAGCCCATTTTGGTGGAGTCGGTGTCATGGAAATTGAGGAGTCGGAGGTTTGGCTTCCTAACTCCACAGCCCTGCTTGTAAGGCCCCGAAATTTGCCGAAAAAGTGGGAAACTTTGGCTAAACAGGAGGGGTGGTGAGAATGGGTGTAAGAAGAAAGATGCAGCGCTCACATCAGCTTATATCAGACTTGTTAAGAGATCCACAATGGGAATATTTAGGAGACTGGTGAACTAAGTATATAGCTTCTGCTCCAACACATACGTCTGATAAAACCCAAACTTCCGCACATATATGGGATTATTAATAACGGCGATATACTGACGGTTCCACTTACCTCCTGTATAATTGGGTCGTCATCTTCACTTTCCATACTACTGTCAGACAAACCAACGCCCTGCGCTCTGCTCCACTCCGCACAGAACAATGGGACCTAAACACATCGCGGTATACATTGAGGTCCCACGTAAAACAGTTTTCTCACTTACATTATATGTACAGGTTGTCTTTTTCAGGCAAAAAACACCAAAAATAATGAATATATGCAAAGCAAACCTGATACTGAAAGGGAATGTGGATTGTGTGCCCAGATGGGGACAGTGATGATGATGATGATGTTGTACAGCGCTGGGAATGATGGCGCTATATAAGCGAGTAAATTCAATTAAAAAAAAAATGAATTGACCAATCAAGGTCTTAGAAAGGGATTTGAGGTCACTGTCAGATCTGCCATATCGGTCAATTTAGGCAGATTTTCTCGGCAGCGCGTGGATACGATTTTCACCCCAACAATGTTGCCGTAATATGCTGACTCACTGATGTTCCAGGAAGTCCGGGCTCGGCCGGCTGCGGAGATTATTTACCTTGCACAGTCACAATGGCTACGCTGGGTCCGTGTGCTCTGACATAGTGCACACGGGTCTGTTATACCCTCATACGAGCCCCAATGGGTCGGAAAAGCTGGAAGATTTTTTTTCTTTTTACACGGAAAAAAAATGGATAATATATTGATGGTAAATATGGACACAAAAAGAATGAAAGACCAGCTTTCAGCAGTCTCATTATCATCCCAGGCAGGTTCACAATGACAGATAACGCCTCTATACACAGCTGAAAACACAAGATCCACCAGTCACAGTAGGTGATGAGACAGAAGAACCTGCTTCGCCTCCATTCACAATGACCTTTGCGCACGCTCATTAGACACTTTAATTCACAAGATAGGGTCTAATGTAAGAATTTTCAGGATTATTGGTGTCCTGAAAGCTGAGAAAAACAGGCAATTTCAGGCATCATGTAATACGACGCACTGCCGCGCTGAATGCAGTTGGACCCAGAAATCAAGATCCGCTGCTGGCAGCTTCCTGTGTAATTGCCGACCAGTGATGTCCCGGATGTATGAGATGGGAGACAAGTCTGGAGACGCTGCAGGCCAAGGTAGCACACGAGCAATATGCGGCTTGGCACTGCTGTGACGGAGAACTGCTCCTGGGACGCTGTGGAGAAATGGCCCCACACCCCCTGTTCAACGATCGATCCATTTTGCACGATACACCCCCGCGTCAGTGTCTACACAAACCATCAGTAGACATTTGTACCCCACTAGGCTACGAACCAGGCGTCCAGAAACTGTGACCTCACACAACCGCTCTCAAAGGCCAGGGACATTTTTTTCAACATGATACCGCCAGGCCACGTTTCTCATGTGACTGCCTTGGCCTGCGTGTCCTAACCGTGCTCCCACGCTGCAGCGTCTCCAGACTTGTCTCCCATCGAGCACATCTGGGACGTCACTGATCGGCAGCTGCCAGCAGTGGACACTGATGATTTACCTTCCAGGTACAGAGCGGAGGAATCAATAATGGCCTCACTGGTAGCGGACAAGGCTGTAAGTGCGCGAGGGCTGCACGGGAGGATCGGACGCAATACTGAATAAATCCGGGCGCTTTGAACATTTTTTCCTCATCTGCAGATCGGTAACGAGTATCCGACCCGGGATCTCATTCTCATTGCTGTAATGTTCAGCAGCGTCACTGCTCAGAGAGGCGGGCAGCAGTAAGGAGCAGCAATGGGCAGCAGTAAGGAGCAGAAGCAAGTGGGAAGTAAGCACTGAGCAGGGGCAGATGCCAATAGTAAAAAGGTGCAGAGGCAGCAGTAAGCAGGGGGCAGCGGTGATCAGGGAGCAGTGGTAAGCAGGGGCAGCGGTAAGTCGGGGGCAGTGGTGAGCAGGGGGCAGGTGACAGGGGGCAGCGGTAACCAGGGGGCAGCGGTAACAGGGGGCTGCGGTAACCAGGGGGCAGCGGTAACCAGGGGGCTGCGGTAACCAGGGGGCTGCGGTAACCAGGGGGCTGCGGTAACCAGGGGGCTGCGGTAACCAGGGGCTGCGGTAACCAGGGGGCTGCGGTAACCAGGGGGCATGCGGTGAATCAGGGCAGCTGGTAACCCGGGGCAGCGGTAACCGGGGGCAGGTAACCGGGGCAGGGTGATCAGGGGCAGTGGTGAGCAGGGGCAGTCGGTAAGTAGGGCAGTAGGGGGCAGTGGTGAGCAGGGGGCAGTGGTGAGCAGGGGCAGTAGTGAGCAGGGGCAGCGGTAAGTCGGGGCAGTGGAAGCAGGGGCAGCGGTAAGTCGGGGGCAGTAACAGGGGGCAGTAAGCAGGGGCAGCGGTAACCAGGGGGCAGCGGTAACCAGGGGCAGCGGTAACCAGGGGGCAGCGGTAACCAGGGGGCAGCGGTATGCAGGAGCAGTAGTGAGCAGGGGCAGTAGTAAGCAGGGGGCAGCGGTGAGCAGGGGAAGCAGTAGAGGCAGGGGGCAGCAGTAAGCAGGGGGCAGCAGTGAGCAGGGGGAAGCAGTAAGCAGGGGAAGCAGTAAGCAGGGGGAAGCAGTAAGCAGGGGGCAGCAGTAAGCAGGGGGCAGCAGTAAGCAGGGGGCAGCAGTAGCAGGGAGCAGTGGGAGCAGAGAGTAAACAGGGGCAGCAGTAGCAGGGCAGCAGTAAGCAGGGGCAGCAGTAGCAGGGAGCAGTGGTAAGCAGGGCAGTAGTAAGCAGGGCGTGAGCAGCAGTGTAAGCAGGGGCAGTGTAAGCAGGGGGCAGTGGTAAGCAGGGGGCAGTGGTAAGCAGGGGGCAGTAGTAAGCAGGGGCAGTGGTAAGCAGGGGGCAGTAGTAAGCAGGGGGGAGTGGTAAGCAGGGGGCAGTGTAAGCAGGGGGCAGTGTAAGCAGGGAGCAGTAGTAAGCAGGGGGCAGTGGTAAGCAGGGAGCAGTGGTAAGCAGGGGGCAGTAGTAAGCAGGGGCAGTAGTAAGCAGGGAGCAGTGGTAAGCAGGGAGCAGTGGTAAGCAGGGAGCAGTGGTAAGGGGAGTAAGCAGGGGGCAGTGGTGAGGAAGGGGGCAGTGGTAAGCAGGGGGGCAGTAGTAGTCAGCAGCGCACAGGGGGCAGCAGTACACAGGGGGGCAGCAGTGACAGCTGGATGATGTAATCACACGGTTGTTATTGGTGAGAAGTTCCCGGCAGCTGGGGGATGATGGTCGCAGACATGGCTGTGGGCACCTAATAAAACACAGCCCGGGAGAAGCCTGCGCCCCCGGCCTGTATATCCCCTCTCCGGCCTACCTGCCGCACGCGAGACCAGACGTTCACTCCGGCCGGGGCTCAGGCGGCGGCCATACTGCTTGTAACGCAGACACGTGGGGAACGGCTCATCCTACCCACAATGCACTGAGCTGTGTGTCTAACAACATCATCGTCATCAGTAGGTGGCGCTGTTACCCAATGCAAAAAGTATAAACTCCTAGTGCAGAGAAATAAACACAAAAACTATGTGGCAGCGGTGGGATTCGAACCCACGCCCCCGAAGAGACTGGAGCCTTAATCCAGCGCCTTAGACCGCTCGGCCACGCTACCTGCTTGTGAGTATGTGCTGTGCTTCTGCATAGGTAGTTGTGTCAGTCCCATGTGTATCGGAAAGAAATGCTTATTTCCTATTTTCCTAGAAGTAAGAAAATTAATTACTTAATTTTATTGATTAATGACAAAAGTAAAAAAAAAAATCTCCATCCCATAGATCTGTCACACCACTCTCCCTCCTGTAGGTCTGTATCGCACCACTCTCCCTCCTGTAGGTTTGTCTCACACCACTCTCCCTCCTGTAGGTCCGTCGCACCACTCTCCCTCCTGTAGGTTTGTCTCGCACCCCTCCCTCCTGTTGGTCCATCGCACACTCTCCCCCCTGTAGGTTGTCTCACACCACTCTCCCTCCTGTAGGTCTGTCTCGCACCACACTCCCTCCTGTAGGTCTGTCTCGCACCACTCTCCCTCCTGTAGGTCTGTCTCGCACCACACTCCCTCCTGTAGGTCTGTCTCGCACCACTCTCCCTCCTGTAGGTCTGTCTCGCACCACTCTCCCTCCTGTAGGTCTGTCTCGCACCACTCTCCCTCCTGTAGGTTTGTCTCACACCACACTCCCTCCTGTAGGTCTGTCTCGCACCACTCTCCCTCCTGTAGGTCTGTCTCGCACCACTCTCCCTCCTGTAGGTCCGTCGCACCACTCTCCCTCCTGTAGGTCCGTCGCACCCCTCTCCCTCCTGTAGGTCCATCGCACCCCTCTCCCTCCTGTAGGTTTGTCTCGCACCCCTCTCCCTCCTGTAGGTCTGTCTCGCACCACTCTCCCTCCTGTAGGTCTGTCTCGCACCACTCTCCCTCCTGTAGGTCTGTATCGCACCACTCTCCCTCCTGTAGGTTTGTCTCACACCACTCTCCCTCCTGTAGGTCCGTCGCACCACTCTCCCTCCTGTAGGTTTGTCTCGCACCCCTCTCCCTCCTGTTGGTCCATCGCACCACTCTCCCTCCTGTAGGTTTGTCTCACACCACACTCCCTCCTGTAGGTCTGTCTCGCACCACTCTCCCTCCTGTAGGTCTGTCTCGCACCACTCTCCCTCCTGTAGGTCCGTCGCACCACTCTCCCTCCTGTAGGTTTGTCTCACACCACTCTCCCTCCTGTAGGTCCGTCGCACCACTCTCCCTCCTGTAGGTTTGTCTCGCACCCCTCTCCCTCCTGTTGGTCCATCGCACCACTCTCCCTCCTGTAGGTTTGTCTCACACCACACTCCCTCCTGTAGGTCTGTCTCGCACCACACTCCCTCCTGTAGGTCTGTCTCGCACCACTCTCCCTCCTGTAGGTCTGTCTCGCACCACTCTCCCTCCTGTAGGTTTGTCTCACACCACTCTCCCTCCTGTAGGTCCGTCGCACCACTCTCCCTCCTGTAGGTTTGTCTCGCACCACTCTCCCTCCTGTAGGTCCATCGCACCCCTCTCCCTCCTGTAGGTCCATCGCACCCTCTCCCTCCTGTAGGTTTGTCTCGCACCCCTCTCCCTCCTGTAGGTCTGTCTCGCACCACTCTCCCTCCTGTAGGTCTGTATCGCACCACTCTCCCTCCTGTAGGTTTGTCTCACACCACTCTCCCTCCTGTAGGTCCGTCGCACCACTCTCCCTCCTGTAGGTTTGTCTCGCACCCCTCTCCCTCCTGTTGGTCCATCGCACCACTCTCCCTCCTGTAGGTTTGTCTCACACCACACTCCCTCCTGTAGGTCTGTCTCGCACCACTCTCCCTCCTGTAGGTCTGTCTCGCACCACTCTCCCTCCTGTAGGTCTGTATCGCACCACTCTCCCTCCTGTAGGTTTGTCTCACACCACACTCCCTCCTGTAGGTCTGTCTCGCACCACTCTCCCTCCTGTAGG